>OY754873.1:6614385-7814385 GCA_963576445.1 Lithosia quadra | reverse complement strand
TAACCAGGTAGTCATTTTACCATTTCATCATCATCATTTTCAACATGCAAGAATTAAAAAAAATTGTAAACTAAGAAATGATCAATAAAAGTACTTAAGTACCTATACCTGACGATATCGTTTCACAACAAATACAATGAACGTTCATAAAACGCTTATTATTAGTAATAGTAGGTAACTTAATAATGATTATGGCGGCGTCTGTTGAATATTTTATAATTAGAATATATGAATAATGAATACAGTATTCTCAGGTCAACAATTAAACCACAATGAAATTTAAATATTAGTTGTTTCGAAAGTTTCCTAATGAAAACAATGATACACCCGTATTCAAGTTGTTTTAGCAGTTTATCAGTGTCTTGCTTGTTTTATAAGGTAACGTTGGCGTACACTAGGTAGGTAATAACATTGTATTAAATAATAACATATAATTAGTATCTACCTGCTACAAAGATAAAGGAGGGACAACGGAGTTTTTAAAAGCTGTTTACAATCAACCGTAAGTGGGGGTACAGACATCGACACAAGTTATTTCTTATCCCGTCCGATCGTTTAATTAATAATTGACTGTTTCACTTTTGCATTTTGTTTTATTTTAGATATATTTAACAAGAAATACGTAATTATGATGTATCGTGCTGTTTATTTTAAGTACTTTTATGGTGTAGGTCGAATAAAGTAGTGTAAGTTGCCAAGTTAAACCCACTTGGTTTTTTCTTGCTATTAGTTTTGGATTATAATGTACTGTTTTTAATAATAATAATAATAATAAATAATAAAAAATGGTCGTGTCACATTATACTGGGATCGATCTGTTATCACTGATAGGACTATTGTCGCCAATAAGCCTGACATAGTGGTAATAAATCGATTAGAGAGGCTTGCAATGATTGTCGACATCACCATCCCTCATGACGAGAACCTCATAAAAGCTGAAAAAGATAAACAAATTAAGTATTTGGATTTAGCTCATGAGGTTGTTGACATGTGGGATGTGGATTCGGCGATCATTGTCCCGATAGTTGTATCAGTCCACGGACTGATTGCCAAGAGCCTCGACCAACACCTAAAGAGGCTCACGTTGGGTGGCTGGGTTAAGGGACTGATGCAGAAGGCAGTACTCCTCGACACGGCACGTATTGTGAGGAGGTTCCTTTCTCTGGAGCCCTAACCACCGGTAGCTTGGTCCCTGTACCCGATGCCGGTGGGGTACTATTTTTTATATTTTTAAATGTATTTTTTTTTTATATATTTAAAAATGTAATTTATATGTCTATATTTCAAATAAAGTGAATAATAATAAATAAAAACTGAATATCTTTACACATAAGATTATGTTAACTTGTATCGAGTAAGTTTTACTAAATACGAGATAAAAATACTCTTTAAAAAAACAAATAGTTGACATTGTCGCCGATTCATTTTTTTTCAGGACGTTGGCGTTGGTGAGGAAAACACCTAGATAACGTGATTATAAATACCATTTACCAATATCCATAAATAATTATACTTAATGAAATAGAATTATGACATTTTAAGAGAGATCTCATGGAATTGTCGTAAGCATGTAAGTAGCGAATGGAATAAAATGTATTAATTTGTTTTATGATGAAAAGATTTTCATTGACTGACCCCTATCCTGTAGTGTAGATAATACGTATAAAAAGAAGGTGAAAGACTGTTGTACGCGAGCGTACTGCGGACGTAAGGCTCGTTACCACGTTATCGTGGAGCGGGCCGCGATGTTTATCTTGACAGCCACGTCGCCGGCCACCTCTCGGGGCCTTCACCATCGACACCTCACAACAATAAATTGACCTTGTTAACCCTTTATGCAACACTACCTTAGTTTTTGTTTACTTTATTTTTAACATTTTCATGTAATTGACTCATTCATTAATTAATGTCCGCAGATCATCATGTCCTGAAACGTTAAATTTCGGTTTACTGAGCAACAATAATATAATCAAATAAATAGTTTTAGGCGCTATATCAACGCGATCATAATGTAGGTCCTATCGTTAAGTGATCCTAAAATTCCTAAACATATACTGTAGAATATTACCTAGGCATATTATATCCTGTTTACATGCCGACGATGTAGTCGTCGTGCTTATATATAGACCATGCCGAACGTGATAGGTCCTGGCATGTTGGGCATTTAATCGGGCGTAGGTATATTCAAGCCGCCCCAAATGCCCAAAAATGCCCGAAGTGTCAAAGCATAAACACATCACTGGATAGGTGGCTCACACTTTCGATGTCGAATGCGTTGGCACCGAAAACTGCCAATAGCACAGAATACCTAACTACAATACATAGAATAACATACTACGTACCAATAGTGCCGTGCCAATAGGTGATAGGTGGTGATATATATCTGGCATAATATGAAATTTCACAAAAATCGTCAACGTACAAAAGTCTTGAAATACAGGTTACTTTATAAACTTAAAACACAAAATAAATGATTTTGTTTTAATCTTAGGATAGGTATGTACCCTATCACTACCGGTAGCCCCCGGCTGCCAGTCAAAGGGTCCGAGAGGGTTTTCGCACAAAAGTATCTATCACCTGACCAATTATTTTTTCTTGTTGGGTACCTACTACAGTGAATATTTACCAATGAAATATTTTCAATTCCTTCTTCAACTTTTGTGTCTGAATTCAACAAAATGTTACGATACAAAAAACTCCTAAATGCCTTTAGGCGCAATAGGGTAGCGGTAACATATTTGGTTGGATGCTCGTTTCATATCTAGATTCGTATTTTATTGTTAGTACCGACCTGGCTAACGCTGCCGCTCGGCCTTTGTATTTCTCTGGAAAGATTGTAGATAAACTTGGCAAACAATACCTTGTCTAATTACAAATTTTCTTACAAATTGTTAACGCGGTTTTCTGACATAATAGTGTATACACAAGATTTACTCGTTTAATATACTACAGATATAATAATATGATGTTTGTGCTAACTTCCACATTACAGGGAATTTAGTGAATTTAATTTTTTTAAACCTGTTTAAAAATGTAGGTAAGTGCATAACCAGACAATCAGAAGAGCCCAAACATGACGAGCTTATCTTGTTTAGTTCAAAAGTTGCTATGGCCACTTGCCGTCTCCATCTTCAGACTCTAGATATCAAGTAACATCAGATAATATGCAGGGACAAAACAAATGAGCCCAAACGGGATTGTTCTATCTTATTTGGCTCAGAGCACCTTCTATCTGGACGGATAGCTTCATAGTATATTATCACATCATCACCAAAAATACGAAAGAATACCAAATTTGAGCATAACCTAGCGTGAGGAAGTGGTTCTAAGTGGGCTTCCAAGATGTGACCCATAGTAACTAACAAACTAATATTATTAAAACAACAGAGCAAGTTGAATAAAAAAGGTATTCAGTAAAAATATATGTGTCATCAAGGATCTTCAAGAAAATTTTAAAAGCCTACACAAAACTGAATAGACATCTAAATTGTGTACCTAGTTATACCTTGCTTCAGCACATGTCGACACATGACCGAACGTTGGGGTTATTGTTTAGATATGCCCGACATAAACCTCCGCCCGTCCGTATCATACCTATACTCTAAAAACTAATAGAGTGGGAAAGCTGCTCGACGATGGTGCAGTCGTCTGCAAATTCATTCAAAGTTCTACGGAACACCTGAGGGATGTTGTAAATGAGTTTTCAATTTATTGCTTAACAGAATTTGGTCTACAACAGTTTATACTGCAGTGCAATGACTTGTTATCTATGGACATTATTCATTACCACACAAACTAAACTACCATTATCAGTACCTACGGCTTGTACGTTCTATATCTTGTACGCATAATGGAAGAAAATCGCAAACAACTTGTGCATGAAATGGACACTAAACTTTGACCAATTTAACTTCCATAGACAATTTATATGTTTTGATCTCTAGTGATATTCGGGATTGCAATTACCAAATAGAATGTTATCCAATAGGTGCCATGGGGATGAAGTATGTCACAGGTGAAGCCGCAGGGGATAGCTAGTTTAACTATATAGGTAGGTATTTTATATAGTTCATCAGTTAAACGTAAACTGAAAATTAAGGTACATTCTGTATAAGATTACTTTGAACAGCCAAATTTCCGAGAAAATTAAGAGCCAGACCTTACACTAACGCGGAAAGATATCAGAGATGATTTTATATGAAGAGTAGTCTTTCCCCTCAAAAAAAGGAAAGCAATCTTGTTTTTGGACTACAATAAAGTAGAGCTCGTGACTTATTCTGCACATAATATGATAGCTCCTTTCTTTTTTTTTCGTGTGGAAAACCTCCTGGATACCAACCTCACCAGCGGCCAGCGGGGCAGGTTATGTCGGACTCTTACCGACTAAAACCGCATGTCGACCTAGCTATGTACCTATGTAGATATGACCTAGATGTATGTATGATGTAGCTATGGGTAAAAATATTGCGTTTTTACCTAGTAAAGACCAACGTATTGGTTTCTCCCATGAAGTTGCATGCTTAAGTTAATATTTACAAATATGTGTTCTTGCTAAACTAAGGCAGTTGGCGATATGTGGGCAACAGGAAGCCACGACTCGCAGTCGTGCCTTCTTAATTTTCAAATAACTGTAGGTACATATACCTATAGGTATCTATTTGATCGATTAAGGGTTACCGTCAGATGTCTATACTTTTATGAATCTGAAAAAGATGCACTAATTTGTAATTAAATAATTAAAGTCCTAGCGCTCTTGTTAACAATTGAATTTGATATTATCTCTTAGAATGTTTTGCAGAAAATAGAACAAATAAATTTCCTTCTAGTTCATGAGTCATTTGAAATAAAATATTTGTAGTCTACACCGCAATAGGTACCTACGCCCTAATATTTCAATAAATGAGACACAAAACCATTTCTTAAGTAGGTAACGTCAGATTAACTTTCCTTGGGCACGCGCTCTCTCAGTAAAATTTTAAAACCTCGAGGATTGCCACACAATTTTCTGCCTAATAACAAACCGTCATGCGATAATAATTGAAATGTGATGAAAAATATGTTGGGTACTTAGAGAAGTTATCAGTTTTGGAGTCATGTTTTTACCACCGACTAGACTCTATTTACCTAGTATTTAGTTAATTTTATTTGTAAATGCTGCAAGTTTGTATGATTTGTAAAATTTTCTAAATACGGAAAGGATACCTGCTTTCTTTCCTTTTTCCTATCTCTCATTTATATTGCAGGTGTGCTATGCAATATAAGTATATAGGGTGTTCACAGCAATCGAAATATAAGCGCACAGATATATAATAGATAGCCGTACCTACCCAATGTCAACGCGAGCACACGATCAATGGTCTGGTTTAGAACGTCGAAAAGCGTGCCCACATATTAGATTTAATTACCGTATCCATATAATTATTATTATGTAACCAAACTGCAATATTATTTGAGAGATGAGAATATGAATTTTTAAACTTGTTTTCCATCTCTATCATACGTGGAATTTTCTAAGACTCTTCGGTAAAAGAAGCCTCGTCCGTTATTTAGCAGGCACCATAAAACACGACTGTTAGTGTAGAAGTAAAAAAAACGTGTAAAGAGAATAAAACATACAAAAAATAATAGGCTTTTTACCATGTTATTTTGTAGGCAGCCCTAGAATCATATGGTTTGCAACAAGAGTGGCACGACTGCAAAGTTGTAAAAATATAACTTATAATCAAACTATTAAAATACTTACATATTCGCATGTAGTGATTGACGGGGTGAACAAATAAATAGGCTATTAAAACAGTTAGTTATGTTATAGGATGATTTTCTTGTAGTAATTCATCAGTTACAAAATAGGTATGTGTCTATTATGTAATTTGTAGTACAGATATATTATATACTCGTAAGTACCTGGGAACCACCCGACGGTTTGACCACAGAAACTAAAATTAATTAAAATAAAAAAATCCTCGAATAATTTCAAATGTTTTTTACAAACAATAATTTAACTAACAGGTAGTGTTTATAATAAAATTAAAGTATTGTTGTATTTATTAATATTTTGATTAACAAATAAAACAATAACGACCACACCTAGATATTAACTTGAGTTTAGTCTAATTGATATTTTCAAACGTTTATATTAGATTAGAAAATATTAACAAACAAACGACATAATTATATATCTACCTAAACCAAATATAACAAGACTGTAGGTACCTATTGTATTGTATACCTACTTACATTGTAATAGGTTTTGTTAGAAACTGAAATAAAAAAAACAACTTGCATACGAATGTTAGTTACGATAATCTAATCTATGCACAGATAATTTCATACGACTGTCTACCCACATCCGTTTCAATTTCGATCACAGTGATCGTTTAAGACTAAAAACATATTATTAATAACGACGTAGCTGCATTAAAAACATGGAGTACATGTGTTAAGTATCCACTTGTATACTAATTATAGTAGTCTGAGGGCTATATTATAGATACCAGTAGGATGGCTTTAAAAAAGTGGTTAGTAGTAAGTTCATACGCGCACAGGAAGTTTGCTCGAGTTTTCGTGAGCCGCAACTTTACGATAAAATACGCGCTGGCCATGCCGACGGGCGGCGACTCCTTATGAATAAATTATTACTAAGCGGCAGGTGGAATGACCTGACACAAAATGTTTTGATGGAATTGTTTTAATTGGACGTTATCTTGCCTCGACTATCGCACCCGATACTTCGTTACGAAAATATGAATTTGTTGGTCGACGATTCACACCACCGTTTGCATTTAATTTATTATTTCATTGTTGCATCTTGATAATTATTTTCAAAACAAATATCTGAGTGGAAAGACCGGCTGATTAAATATTTCCCATTTGCAATTTAAGAGCGTTTATTACCGAAAGTTCACTTTTTCCAAAAAACCGTAATATTCTATTCATCAAATGGATTTCGTGAACGGAACACCAATATCTAGGTTTTAGGTTTGTCAGTTTACAGTTGAACACTGTAATTGCCAAATGATAACTCAAAGGCTTGTTATTTTACATTGAAAATTATCCAGCTTACGCTGATTCTTTCAAGGTGAAGAATTTTGAGGGACCCTGAGGTAATGATGAACTTTTTATATTGCAATAACGAAATAAATAAATGACATATCTATCTATAGTGGTATAGTAAATAAGTAGGTATTTACTTAGTTACTAGTGAAAATAGTTCAAAATCTTACGCTATCTTACATAGGTACCTATGTATAATCGCGTCTCTACATCCCGCAAATCGATAGACATAGCAAAAGGTATGAACATTTTGTACATCTGAAAGTACTGTGCTTTCTAGCATGAATGTCCTTAATCCTTGGTACAGACAACCGCTTGTCTAATAGTGAAGCGTGAATGTATCACGCCATAACGCTTCTAACTAAAAAGTAATTAAAGTACACTTGTCCGCATTAGAACATGGTAATGTGGAAAACCTACTTGCTAATACGACACTTACTGCTCAAGTGCAATTAAGAGTCTCGTAGATACGGGTTAAACCCTTCGTGCGTGTCATGAGGTGTAATTTGTGAAGTCCGTTTTTCACATTGTTTTGTTTTATTAACTATCATTAATGACCTGGTAAAAAAGGCAATGGGAGGCCTAGGTTTGGTGGTAGATATACATACAAATCACGCCTTTTTCCCATTGGAGTAGAATAGAGACAACATCTTTCCACTTGCTACGATCTTGGCATACTTCTTTCACTTCTTCAAAATCCATAAGTAAATGTAATGATATCTACTTTTGGTCATCAATTAGATACTAGACCTAATGAAATTTTTCATTTCATCTACTTACTCACCTACTATCTACTCTGTGGTCTACTGTTACCCCAAAAAGACTAAGTATAGGTTCTTCTGGCCGACTAACAGTAAAAAAAAATAGAATAGTGATATCACTAAAATGGATTTCAATGGATGGTTATAAATATATATTACCTATCTATTACTATTATTTAAAAATTCCTAGTGATGATGACACCAAAATATTTTTTTAATATATGAATTACTTTTAAACGACACGGCTGAAGAAACTAAAAACTAAATGATAAATAATGCAAACGCACGAACGTTCACAAAATTAGAACTAGATTCTAGTAAACCATTATAAAAAGTGGTTTGGATAGAGTGCCTGAAGAAACCTATATAAATATACACACACACACACGCAGACAAATTTCCCTTCGAACGATATGGTCGCTTTGACTATAAAAAGAATCACATTGAAGTCTACGCTGTAATGATATATAATGCAAACGCGTTCGTACAATTTGAACTAGCTTCAAGTTAGTCACAATGACTCTATCATTGTGACTAACTTGATGCTAGTTCATATTGGATAATGGTTAGTAAAATGTAGCATTTACGAACGTGCTGATTTGTAAACGTGTCATATAAACGTGCGTCGTGTCGTTATAAGTTTTTATTGCCCAGTTCTTTTCTGATACATTCGACTATTGCGAATTTGGATGTAAATGGAAATGTATCTAATGTACAATAAATTTTGACTCTCTTAAGCTTGCTTTTTTAGTATACCTTACATAAGTACCGACAATTTAATTAGAGTTAGGACCTCTCATTTAATGTTATTACTTATACCTACCCACGTAACGCTTTGACGATTTAATTGCGCAGCTGATGAGTAGAATTCCCGGCCTGAGCCTATTATTCTGGAACTCTACAACCTGGGAATCTTCATATCTCTAGTAAACAGGTTTCTTCTAGACAAGCGTTTTTTATTGTAGACCAAATCGTCACTTAAGTACCTACCACCAAATGAGATAGAAGTGAAACTTGAGCCGTTCAATGTTTAACAAAAAGTTTTTGTAGTAATAGATTCTGTCTTAATTATTTAACGGACACCGAGCAATAAGTAGGTAATGTCCTGAAGTCGTTAAGTATAATTAGAAATATATATCCTAACAAGTGTTATCGTAAAGTGATACGCTACGGATTAGCATAAAAAAACTAACAATTTTTTTGTCAACCACAATAAAATTTGTAAACATATTGTGTTACGATATAACATCTGATAATAAATGTTAAAAGGTTTTATCGCACTTGTACTTTACCTTGAACTGCATTAGTAAACCGGAAAAAAGTAATAAATTTCTCATAAACATACCAACCAACGTTCTACAATTTACTTTAATAAACGATGGACATGCGAAGAAAATTAAGAGTTTATAGGTATTTACTTTTTTAGTTTTTATTAGTTTTCATCAAACACGCATAGCCTTAGTATAAAAAAGTAGAATGGTCTTGAAGTACCTATACAACTGCCCTACTATAAAAGAGAAAGTCCTACTATAAAACTAGTTTAATCACATAAACTAATAATCTACCTCAGAAGGCTAAATATGATAGGTAATTATAGCAAGGTATAACAAGCCAAACGTTAAGAGATACGAATATATGTACTACTAGCTTCCGCCCGCGGCTTCGCCCGCGTGGAATTCGGTATCGCCACAAAGTCTATTTTAATGAAACGACTCTCCACTCGACTTTCCACTCCGCTGTTCACTCCACTCTCCACTCCACACTTCTGTTTGTTCGTGATAGAGGCAAAAACTGCTGAACAAATTTTGAAGCCGTCTTTTCATTAGAAAGGCCTTGATTTTACATAAAATCTGCCTTAGGTTTGATTGCATTTGGTTAAGTAGAACTGGAGATATGACCAAAAAACGATTACCAAACAATCGACTCCCACGGACAGAGTCGCGGGTATTAGCTTGTATAAAAAGTAGCCTATATATTACTCCAGACTATAATCTATCTCTGTACCAAATTTCAGCCAGATCCATTCAGCCGTTTTTACGTGAAATAGCAACAAACATAATATCTGGACATCCCGACCGATCGACTTCGCGAGCGAAGCCGCGAGTATAGACCATAATCTATCTCTGTACCAAATTTCAACCCGATCTATTCAGCCGTTTTTGCGTGAAAGAGTAACAAACATGCATCCAGATATCCCGACTGATCGACTTCATGGGCGGAGTCGCGGGTATTAGCTTGTATAAAAAGTAGCCTATATGTTATTCCACATTTTAATCTATCTTGTTAACAAATTTCAACCCGATCTTTTCAGCCGTTTTTGCGTGAAAGAGTAACAAACATACATCTAGACATCCCGACTGATCGACTCCGTGGGTCGACTAATCGACTCCGTGAGCGGAGTCACGGGTATTAGCTTGTATAAAAAGTAGCCTATGTGTTATTCCACACTTTAATCTATCTCGTTACCAAATTTCAGCCAGATCTATTCAGCTGTTTTTACGTGAAAGAGTAACAAAGATATATCTAGAAATCCCGATCGATCGACTTTGCGAGCGGAGCCGCGGTATAAGCTTGTATAAAAAGTAGCCTATATGTTATTCCAGACTATAATCTATCTCTGTACCAAATTTTAGCCAGATCCATTCAGCCGTTTTTGTATGGCAGAGTAACAAACATACATCCATACATCCAGACATACATTCTCACAAACTTTCGCGTTTATAATATTAAGTAGGATATATATATATGTACTATATACGAATGTATGAATATATATACTTTTAAATAATGGAACTCTTAGGTACTTTGGTTACGTCAACTGTGTTTTTAAAATAAATAACATTGTAATGCTACATAGGCATTTTAAGTGTCTTGGGAGGAAAGTCTACTATACTTACGACTATTGTGGTCAAGAATCTTAGCCCTCATCACAACATCAGTTAGCTAAGGTTAGTTAGTTAAACTTAACGTTGGTCCATTGCAGTTACTTTTGCATTATTAACGTACGGCATTGCGGATGCATGGAAGATATTATCCAAAAGCGCGCCATTTTTAATTTTGTTACCCGATTGCAAAGAAATAGGAACGGAATTCGAACGGTGACATACGCCAGGTATATTTCCCAACATTGTGTTTATTCCTAATGATCTAGATAAAAACGTATCGGACAATTACAAATGTCTGGGACGTGTCTAGTGTCCAGGTAACTCGGTCAGAGTGTTACCCCTTTAAGGGACTGGTCGCGGGTTCAATTCCTGTCCTGAATGTTCCCTTTTGCTGGTCTAGATCATTAGGAATAGTTAGCATAAGTACTTCTACTTCCAAATTTCATTGAATTATCTATTAAATATGAAACGTCACATTCACTAATAGAAAATTTGAAAGACAGATACAGACACAAGTCCCCACAGTAGACATACCCTATCCCAATACCCAGAAATATAGAATAATTATAGGGCCTCAGTGGGTTCGTCACCACATTTTAGATATATTACCTATATATAGATATATCGCTACAATGTTCTAAAATGTTTCGAGTCTGATTAGAACATAATTTAGGTAAACAAACCATTATTGTGAATCATTATCCTACTGTCAATTACAATGACAGACAGGAGCCTAGGAACATTAACACTGTTTTAGGAATATATTAATAGCCTGCAATCATTATTATTTAAGTGACTAGTTGTGTTTCAATGATGAAATTTAATATGATCTTATTGTTATGAATGTAGCAACACTCAGACTTTAATTTTCATTTACTCTACTTATTTTTCAACAGATATACTTACAAACTATAATTATAATACAAAAGCGTGCAATGCGGACAATTTACAAGTTGAAACGGTCGAGATTAAGGAGATAAGTATCATAGTATATATTGTTAACATTATATTTGACAGAACGTTCATCTTATTCAACAAAACTGTTGCTACATGCATTCAATGAGCACTAGATGAGCATTAAAACAAATTAGTTAGTAACTACTTTTAGTTTAAACAACCGCTTACACAAAGTACTTACAACACATTTGTTATTTTTTAGAATATTTACAGATTTTAAACCTACACCTAATCAAATTCTCGCGTTCTGGTTCATCATCTTCTGTCAAATGGGCTGTAGGCTAGCTGTTAAACTAGTTAATTATCCAAAACGAGTGATGGAACTGCTTACCCGCACACATAGGTATATTATCATGAGACCGTGAGTAATTTTAAGACAAATAGTTCTTTTCTCATTAACTGTATGCTTAAAAATCTTGATATTCTATCATTTTGTTGCAAAATGCTGAAATGGGCTCCTTTTCCACAGAGTTTAACTAAGCCTTGTCTAGCTGTAGTGAGTAAGGCTATAAGTAAGGTTCTAAAATAAAAACATTTTTAGAATTTTACATTAACATGGTCATTTAAATTACTCAATACAAACAAAAGAACTACTCAATGGAATAAACAAACATGTTAAATATTCCGTCAACTATTATAATGTAAAACATTTTTCTTTATTTGTTATTTTATAATTAAAAACATCATACAAGTACCTAGGTACTATCCTTTATAATTAAAATGATTTTATGGCTTTTTTATGGATAGTACTATCCATTAAAAATATCTACATCACTATATTTTTTCTTTTTTGTAGTGCATTATTGCAATGCTGCAATATTTACCTATTAATACTACTTGTTTTATTATCCTTCGAATAAGGTCTGTTTGAGCATAGGTTCGACTTGTTCCGATCCTGGGCGCCAAAGAGTAGATCTATGTGTTCTGAATAGAGAAGGCTGAGCTGAGTTGTCACCACCACACGCTGCTAACAATCCTGACTCTAACCAAACCTTGTTGTTCATACCTTACCATACCCAAAGAACTGAAATACTTTACTTACTCGTATACATGCT
The DNA here is from genome assembly GCA_963576445.1 of Lithosia quadra. Taxonomy (NCBI): domain Eukaryota; kingdom Metazoa; phylum Arthropoda; class Insecta; order Lepidoptera; family Erebidae; genus Lithosia; species Lithosia quadra. Next base: position 7,801,674 of record OY754873.1, on the reverse strand, counting down.
TCCTTCTTAATCCAAGGTCTTTAAGCGAGGTATGAAAAGGTATCTGTCGAAACCGTCTTACGTTTTGGACTTCACACAAGTGTACCAGCAGGTGGAGTGTACAGAACCATAAAATAAAAAAGTATTTATTAAAATAGGCTTTAAACCATTATATCAGTTTATTACTACTTTTTGCTATCGATACTATTATAATATTGTAAAGTAGGTAGCTGTGTATGTACATTTGAGATAGGTAATAATAAAAAACTTGGATTATGTACGTTACTTATGTTATTTGAACGATTCTGAACACAAAACTATTACCTACTATGAAATTCTGGTCTGTTTGGACGCAAAAAATACTGATCGATTTTTTGTTGCAGTTTTTTCGCTTGAAAGGTCTTAATCAGACTTAACATCTTACGCATGTTTGATCATAAGTAATTGGTTGACTACAACCGGAGATATAGCCAAAAATTGGTAAAACCGATGTCCACACGGGCGGAGTCGAGGGTATAGGCTAGTGTCTCATACACAATTATTACCAGGTAAGTATAAAAGTAAATTGCTCATTAATAAGGGCATCTGGAAGCTTAGAAGGCTGGAGTAACTATTATCTGCAAGTTCGCGACCACTTATCGGTATATACTTATATAGTTACACGATAATTATATAATTTTCGTAGTTCGTCAAGCGCCACGAGAATGAAGCATGCATTCATTAGACTCTCCGGAAGTCCGTCGCGTGCTTCCATCGCCGATAGGCCATTGAATTATTTATACTTTTAATATTGTAATTATTATACAACAGCGGGCTACCTCATTATCATTTTTGTTATTATATTAAATGTTATAATAACACTCACACAGAAAGGTTATACTTTGATAAGGAGATAATGTCCACTGTCAGCGCTTAATGAACGTTTTCGTTTAAATGTTGATCGACGCAGTTGCAGTCGCGTACACCTACTGGAATGCTAATTCCGTTCTTGACAGCTTGTTTTTGTGTTGGTATGTATATTACACACGACGCATAATTTCTTTTACAATTTGTACTTGTTTGTCGATCTACACAATCTCGTTTCAATATCAAAAGTTGACTGTGGGTTGACTCCTTTGGGGTAATTCCGCAGACTTAAACACGATCTTTGTTTTGCAAAAGCGGGCTGTGCGTGCTATTTATAACTTGGGCCCAAGAGTCTCCCTCCGAGAAAAATTCAAAGAAATAGACATTTTTACTGTAGTCTCACAATATGTATTTGAAAATCTCATGTATGTGCGGAAAAATATTTCACAATTTCCAAGACTTTGTGATAGGCACAATATAAATACCAGGCACAAAAACAATCTTGTAGCCTGTGATAGTAGGCTCCAAAAAATCAGTAATTCTTTTCGGGGTAACTGTATACGCTTTTCAACAAACTCCCAAGCGAAATTAGAGATTTACATGTAAGTAAATTTAAAAATGTTGTTAAAAGAAAACTCTCCCAAAAAGCTTATTATAAAATTCAAGATTATTTAGATGATACAGAAGCTTGGAAATGAACTGTTCACTCAACTATGTTACTCTAAATAACATTGTATCTAGACTAAGGCAATTGTTGTAAATATACCAAAAAAAAACAGCCCGCTGAGTTTCTTGCCGGAGTCTTCTCAGGTCTGGGCCGCGTTTCGAACCGCGGTGGTCCATTTGCTTCTAGTTTTAAATATTTATAATTTGACGTTTTGTAAGTGCCGCTTAAAATGGTCTATACAGAATAAATGATTTTTGACTTTGACTTTGTGTTGTTGGGCTTACCTTGTCAAATATAGATTCTATGTAAAACGTTGTTTCTTTTAAATATATCGTTTCGGAGATGACATGATTTAGGATATCTGAAATTGAAACAGTCATAGTGTAGTCGTAATCTATACTTATAATAAATCTGTAGAAGTGAAAATTCTGTACATTGAAAATAAAAAAATAAAAAATAGCAGGGGGTGTTACTAGACTGACAACGAACCCAAATATGTGATTAAAAAAATTTTTGTCTGTCTGTCTGTCTGTCTGTCTGTCTGTCTGTTTGTTCAGGCATCACGCAAAAACTACCGGTTCGATTACGATGAAACTTGGTATAATTATTCTTCAATAACCTGGGCAGCACACTGGATACTTTTTATCCCGGAAAAGTACATACAATAAAAGACAAATTTAATTTTGCGGTTCAATTCCTAGACCCGATTACTGTACCAACCGCAAATAATAAGTTTGTCGTAGGTTACGTCACCCACAGTTCAAAATTCAAAATTCAAAATTCATTTAAAGGTCACAGGTGGATAGAAGATATTGTCAGTTACACAAAAGTATCACCGTAGCATGTCTGATAAGACGTACAATAGTATTATCATAATATGAACCACATCACACTAGGTACAAATTAAATTGTGAAATGTAATAATTATTTAGATGAAATTATGTTTTTTTATGAGTAGGTTAATTATGAGTGGTGTTCAAGTAAGATTAGTGGATAGTGGTGTTATTAGTTTTTAGGGATTATGAGTTTTTTTTTGTATTTCTTATCATAAATATTACATTTGGAGTTTAGATTAGTTATCATCAGAAATAGGTTTATGGAAGTGAGAGTGTGCGTGGGATTGGGAGTGGGAGTGGGGGTGGGATTGGGAGCGGGGTGGGAGTGGGAGTGTGCGTGGGAGTGAGAGTATGCGTGGTAGTGGGAGTGTGCGTGGGGGCGGGAGTGTGAGTGAGAGTGGGGGTGGGAGTGTGAGTGGAAGTGAGAGTGGGGTGGGAGTGTGAGTGGGAGCGGGAGCAGGGGTGGGAGTGGGAGTGGGAGTGTGCGTGGGAGTGGGAGTATGCGTGGGAGTGGGAGTGGGAGTGTGGGTGGGAGTGGGAGTGTGCGTGGGAATGAGAGTGTGCGTGGGATTGGGAGTGGGAGTGTGCGTGGGGGTGGGAGTGAGAGTGGGGGGATGGGAGTGGGAGTAGGAGCTGGAGCGGGAGTGGGAGCAGGAGTGGGAGTGGACGCAATAAGCGACTTCCACGCGAGCGGAGCCGCGGGCAACAGCTAGTATGATATATATTGTTGTAACTTTGTGGCTAGATTTATGGGACGAAACAAACATAAAAGTGGTTATTTTCAAAAAATTGTTATATTATATCACCATTATTATGACATGCTTAAACAAATAAACAAATGTTTGAATTTCTGAGCGTGATTTGTGAATTTAAAAAAAAAACATAATAATATTTCAATTTAATTTAATATCCAATGGAAAACAAATCTTCCAATTAAGTGATAATTCCATGGACCATAGGTGCAAATCACATACTATATGATGAAATTCATATTAATTTGATGTTGTTTCGATAATATAAGTACTCGGACATATTTAGGATTACTTAGATACTTAATGCCGTTGAGCGAATTTATCGTCATTTAATTATAGTTATCGAAATTCTGGAAAAATATTTACCGAAATACACAACAGGTTTTGTAAAATAATTTTATTTATTTCTAATTATTATTTATTTATCTAACAAACATGCCTAGGCTGAAATCGAATGATATTTTTTTCATTGCAAAATATACCACTGTAAGTTTTGAATGTACATTAGTCAGACATGGCGTAGGTAAGTATATTACTTAGAATCCAACTAACTTCCTAATCCGTTTGCAGGTTTATTAAAATTCATTATGCGTTTTGGCATACATACTCGTACCTACATGAAATTTATTCGGGCTATGCGCAGTCCAGCCGAGTGTGGCACAGCTGCACCATAGTGTAGAATTTCATTAAAATTACCGGTTCTTAAGTAAAATAATGCGGGTAGATGGGCCGTTGGCAAACGGCGGGTACACGTGTCCAAGGAAGTAACTCCTGAGGCCACCTGAACGATACACTAGTGGACTTTCTCACGGCATAGCAGTTAAAAGCGAATCCATTATGACACAATGGGAAAACTAGTAACAGCACTTAGTTGTCCACTAGCAAGTGGTCCGTGTCAGAGCTTACAATGTTGGAAAAACGAATGTTAAGTGGCTAATGGATTTTATTATCTTTATGAATGTTCTCCTTTCTGCTTCCTACGATTCTAACGATATGAATACTACATGATTCTAAAAAAGTGAACAGTTTTTAAAGCCTGAAGCTTTATTATGTGTTTCAAAATGATTTTATCAACTCATGATAAAATGATAATCATTATTCTTTTTAAAGTCTATCCTATTTAATATAATTTTATAAATTAATTAATATGATATGGTTAATAGGCTATAATGAAGAGTTCAGCATCATTTGCATGAGATTATGTAAATATATATGATAATGTTGAAAATATTAATGTCCAGCAATAAAATTGTGCTCAAGACAGAAAAAAATTTACTTATCGCTATTCAAATAGTCATCTATTCCATTCTACATTATTTCCTATATTTATTGTAAGTAATGTTTATAATAGCAACCCATTTATGTCCCACTGCTGGGCACGAGTCTCCTCTCCTCTAACGAGACAGCTGAGAGGTTATAGACCTTAATCCACACACGCTGGCCTAATGCGGGTTGGTGGATCGGACATGTCCTTAGAATTTATTCCAAGACATATGGGTTTCCTCACGATGTTTTCCTTCACCGTCAGCAGATGGTAAATCATGTGATTAGCACATATAAATTCCACAAAGTAAAATTCACATTGGTGCTGTCCGGCCGTATTCGAACTCGATACCTCTGAGTAGAGACCGCGTCCTTATCTATTCAGCTACCATCGCTTTTTAAGGTTGTAAATGTAATGTTAGTCCTTAAAAAACTCTTATTTGCAATTGGTGCTTTTTGAAGGCCGCTGTCTCCTAGATCAGACAATACTTACAATAAACAAATAAAATAAATACCTATGTATCTGGAAATATAAAGATTTACAAGTAACGTCCCCCGGTTGCATCTCTAATTTAGGTTGTTACGAGAGCGAATGTTGTTTGAATCCCTAATCCCGAGAAGAAAGAATGCTCCAGAGCCTTTTAATCTGTAGGTGTACCTCGACGATGCCAATCAAACACTTTTCACGTGATTATACTCCAAATCATACTAAATAGTGTATTGCGCACTACAAATTCAATATTGTCGTCATGACCCATGACGAGTTAGCATAGATTTTCAGATGTAGGTATTCACTTCATTTTTTTTTCAAATTCGCAACTTAGGTATGGTTTTCATCTGAATCTAAATCTTTATGGGCATGAAAAAGCTTCCAATGCTTCTTTTAAAATGTATATTTGTACCTAGTTTGTAAGTGTACATTCCATTCGCAAAAAAGACATAAAAATAGCATAAGTAATTATTAATTTACATCTTAGCTACCTCAATTTAGCATTTAATAAAATAGATCATGTAGATTTGATTACCTAATTGTTCTCTATTCTATGGTTTACAGTCCGAGGGTAAGGTCCGAGGGCAGACACCCAATGGCAGGCTTTGGCAATTATTGCTTGTACGAGTTCCTATAACCAATAATTCTAGTATATAGTGCTAGCAAATGTGAGGCGAAAGTTCGTGGTAGAACCCTCATACACCCGTATTTGTTTCATTGACACCTACATCATTGAATTTCAATCAAATTACAACGATCGTGGTCACGGATGATTTGTCCGTCCGCCCGTAACCGCAGTCAGTAACAAATTAATACAGTTTTTGAACATTTCCGCTAAGTTTACTGTTGATTTAGCATACAAATGAATTAGTTGGGTATAATATTAACGTATAGCACTAGATCTTGTATGGTAGTAAAGAGCTACTAAGTTCAAGTTCATCAATTCAAACTAAAGTAGATACCTACCTACTGTCCAACAAAGAAAACAAAGAAAAACTCAAGATATCCGTATATGAAAAAGTCACAGATTTATGTGCTCGGTACCTTCTTAAATCTGTGACTCCATCCAGACCTGGCAACGATCGATGAAAAGAAGCATGTTACATGGAGAAATGCAAGGGAACACAAATAAGATAAATAAAAACTACCACAAGGTTAGTCATAAGACTGAAAAGAAGTGGAAGAGTAGGTACTTACGATGAGACCCAAAGAGGTAACGAGGCAGGCAACCCAAAAGGTGGTAAGACGATTTACCCTCAAACTGGAAAGATTAGCCTAAGAAAAAAGTGTGTGTGGGACTAGCGAGTTAGTCGTAAGAGAACCATCCGATTGCTAAGACAGCGATAGGTTAGCGAAATAACGCCTATCATTTCGCTAACTAATCTATTTAATTTATACTGTTAGTACTAAGTATTATTTTTTATGTCTCTAAACCATCTGAATAGTGACTAATATACAAAATTATAGACGCAACAAAACTTTTTACTTTGTACATAGGTACTCCCTCATTTCTAGAGTGTGAGTATTGTAGGTAGTATGTATATTTATTTTAAATAGAATGTGATTGTATTTAAATATAATTTTTAATTTACAATTAACGACATACCTACAAACTCCGAAAATATTTTAAATAAATAAAGCAGCACTTTATTCTACATGAAATACAATGGGATGGAAAAATCCTTTACTTTTAATGTCAACTTTCCGTTGTTTTCAAATCGATGAAAGCAAAAGATAAGGCTGGCACCCCACCCTGCACGTAATAATCGGACGTAACTTGTCATTTCAGGCTACGAAAATGATAGGTTCGGTCGCAGTTATCGCATACTGAACTCTAATTTGAAGGAATCATGATTGTCGACTGAAACATAATGACACCTACATAGACGACGGTTTTACGTCTAAATAGGTATGCCGTAGAATATTGTAGTTGCGTAAACATTTTTAGAAATACTTAGCGATTAAAAAACATATATTGAATATTTAATTGTACCTAGACGTTTCGGTCATTGTCATTACGCAGAAGTGTTCTACTGATGACTATTGTGCCACGAACATGAGAATATTTATGATTAAAACTGCCATAACTTTTGCATTTACGCATTCAACAATTATACGAAGATTTAAAGTGGCAGGGCTTAGAAGAATTATCATTTAGAGTTATAGGGTAGTTGTCGTATTTTACTATGACTTGTTAAACCTGTTAATCACTTCGTTATTGTACTAATTGAGAAATTTAAAACAAATAAGACTATATCTATCAGCCGTTTCACTCAGCGAACATTCCATCGAAATATTGTTTTATCTTATACATATATTATTTATGTTCATGTCAGTCCCGGTTGCCATACAAACATCTTGGCAGTCGTTACGGGTAGTTGGAGCCCTAAAAAGTCCAACAACAACGGTCTAGCTGCAATGCTTCGATATCGCCTGATGTCACCATTGGGTTGTGAAGGTCAGATGGCAGTCGCTTCACGGAAAATATTGAGCTCCAGCCAAATCCGCAATGAAGACTGGTAAACCGGACCCCAGACTCCAAGGTGAAAGCTTTGGATGCGACTGGGATTAACGCTAGGTTGAAGACGTTGAAGAAGAAGATTATTTATGTTCAATAAGTTTCGTTTTTATAACATAATATATTTTGGCTGGGAGCGGCAAATGGAGCGTCAGGTGTTATGGCGCGCTTTGCGAGAGCACAGCCTATGTCCAGCAATGGACCGCAGTTATTGTCCAACTCCGCCCTCGTTACAAGACCACATCACAAAAACCGTAGTACGACTACTCATAGGTACTCGGTACTACGTCGTACTCGTACTACATAATTTGTTGGTACTAAGTACTCAGTTTTTGCAATGTGGTCTTGTTGGTAACCATTAGGAGAAAACAACAGAAAATTTGGAACGTTGATCAAGGACTGACAGCTGAAGAACCTACCACTTGTTGAAGAGCGTCATCTACATAAACGATGCAGTGTTGACTGTAACAGCAATTTTATTTTAGTTCTTGTAAGGTTAGAACAAAATATTATATATGCCTACTACGAGCGGCAGTACCTACCTACTTACTACAAAAAAATTGTTCGTCACTTAAGTTTCATCCATTTTAATATAGCTGCCATTTTTCTTCCAGGGTTGTACTGATTTAGAAAGTTTGTAGTGGATATGTAAAACAGAGATATATATAAAGAGAGAGAACAGAGAAATCAGCACAACCGTTTCGTTACTCTACTAAATCATTCAACTTCCATAGGTACAGCTAATTCACATTTTGAGTGTCCGAAATAATATTAGTACCTATTCGTTCAAGATTTAACTTTATGGTCTCACTTACGACAACAATAAACCGTGATACTCATGTTAAGTAATAGTTTGATTAAAATATGTAGGTATCACATTACATTTAGTCTGTATTGAATATTTCTGGGTCATCTACCTCAACTCTATTGCTTGGCCAATAACTGACTCAATACAAAAACCTATAAAAATTCCATGCTTTACCAAAGACATCACTGTAGAGACGTGAATGTTGCGGTGAGTGGCGCTCTTACTCGGATAATTAAGCATAACAGCAGTACCAGGCTCCGGGCAGTTTGCCACATGGCAGCAGACTCGAATCTCGCTTTATATTGAAACTGATCTAACCCACGATATTAGTCGAGGCATGGCCCTGTACTAGCACTTGGACAAAATGCGCTGCCTATATATTAGGACCCAAAGATTGATAGAGTTAAGTTACGTATACAATGCCATTTCACATTAAATTTAATTATTGAGTATTAGATTGATTAAGTATAATCGAATAATATTTTAAACAAAATACTTTAAGACATTGTAGACTGATAAGCTAAAAAAATCACCAAGGGATTCTACAAAAGAAGATGTACCTACCTACCATAATACCTACACTGAATTGAAAATTAATAAAAGAGTGATAGAAACTATATTTGACGGTTACATGTAGGTAGGTGATTAAAGCAAGTAAGGAAAACTCTAATCTTGTTATAGTATCCTACTTCTTTCATTACTTGATTTATTTCTGGCCTACCCCCTAATCCGAGAAGCAAGCTTGCACCAGAGCCTCACTCATCAATGAGCAGGTGTACTGGAAAATACTACACGTTCGTGCTAAGTTTGCCACTGTCAACTGTCACGCGTTTGGCGTTGTCTCACTCACTCAGTTCTAGTTCCAGTGAGACAACGCTATACTGACGTCAATTGACAGCGGCAAACTTAGCGCGAACGGGTAGTAGATGAAGTCGGCTTAGGACCCGAAGATCTAGGCATACCCACTCATATCTTACAGAATTTGGACGAATAAAGGAGTACATTATAAAGTACGTGTAAGAGTATGAGTCCACCTGTTGTTTTTGAATATTACTACTTGGTACCTTTTTAACCGTGTGGAAATTCCCATGACCAGGAGGTAGGGGTGGTTATTCATCTTAAGTATATTTAGAGAGAGAATTTACTACCTACATTGAATAATACTGCAAGTATACAGTTCAATGCAGTGCAGACATTCACTTGTAAATTGCATACTCGTTTCATAGCAAGTATGACACTGTTGTATACTGTACAGTAGGTAATATAGATAATTTATTTTACCAAGCAATGGTTTTTTACACAAGAACAATTTTTAAAGCGCCGAAAGAACTAAACACTGAAAATATATTAAACCCTTTTGATCTCTATAGTAGTTTCATCTCTTTTTTCTAGACAAGATTAATTATTTCTTGGTATATGCTATGGTGTTAACATGTTTTCACGCGCTAACTGTCTATATAGGTACTTAGCTATAATCATAGGAACAAAGATTAATGTTTACGTTAACAAGACCTGTAACCTATTTATTCATGTAAGCTAATAATTTATACGGAATCACAGATAACGAAACATTTTCTGTTTCACGAACAAATCTACAGATAATAGGTAATTGTTCGGATTGTTCAGATTTTTGGGAGAGCTTTGAGTTCTGCACATTAAGTGTACAAGTCCCGGGTTTTTGCGGAGCGCGAAAAACATTTGATAAGGGCGTCAAGCTGAGGGCTACCATTGTATCACTATCGGTGCATGTAATGGTTACTTCACTCTTGAGATTTCACCTTTAGTTTACCATCAGGCGAGGAGAAGCCATGTTGACGTGTAGTTTAAAAAAAATTAGTCAAAGAAAAAAATGTTTTAACAGATTCTTTCTAAGTTTCTGCTGGTTACGTTTACGGTACGGTTATACAAGCTTTTAACTTGTACTGTTGGTTCTTGGAAGTCCAATTAGAAACACATTCTGATATTAGATTGGATTCGGTATATTTGCATATTTCTGAAGCTGGTCTGATAATGGAGGATAAGTTCAGAAGATCCTTGAACTTGAAACTTCTGAAGAAAACCAGTCGAGTTTCAGCTCATTTGTTTGGTCTTTGCAAATTTATACTTTAATGGTAAATGATATCCAGGTTCTGAAGATCGAAACGATGGATGAAGCTTGTTCTAAAAAAGTTTTATTTTAGTTTATTAGGTAGGTAGTTAAATAGATATCTACTAAAGTAGGGGAAAGGTGTACAAAATGATCCCCCTAAGGGAAAATGCCTGCTGTGTCAAAAATATTAAACCCATAGTAACCATTTAAGAAATTTTAGTTCAACCATTTAGTTATACATATACTAGCAAACCACAATTTTGTAATTTATTTACGTTTTCCAATTTATTAGACATTTTCCAGAAGTTTACTAAAGGATCATTTTGTACACCTGGGTGTACAAAATGATCCCAAGGGTAGGGGTTAAATGATCCCGGGGATCATTTTACCCTCCCAGTTTTAATACAATATTTGTGTGTTATAATCATATTTATTACCAAAAGTAGCGTTAATAGGAACAAAAATATTGTTATTTTTAACAATAATTATTTATTACAGCCTCCTTATGAAGTTATTATTCTATGATCATAATCATCATAGTCTGAGATCGACATTCTCTATAACAATATATGAATTATATAGTTTAACTAAAAGCCTTTGATATCTTCTAGTAATATTCTTCTAATTATATTCTAATATAACTAAGAAAAAAAGTCTTCTAATTAGACACATCCTCACTCCAGTTTTGTCGAGTATTTTTTCTACAGTACCTAATTACGTGGCATGATCTGTAAAAGAATAAAGACATATACTCGTAGAAGAAAGAAATAAAGATTTATTGATTGAATTCTCAATCAATAAATCTTTATTTCTTTAGTGTATGGATACTTAGTGTATGGTTTCTTTCTTTAGTGTATGGATACTTAATTCTTGTGTTGTGTATTCACACAACACAATAATTAAGTATCCATACACTTCTCCGCACTTCACACTCCACTCCACTCCACTCTCCACTTCGCTCTCCACTCCACTCTCTACTCCACTCTTGAGTCCACTCTCCACTGCACTATTTACTCTACTGGTCTCCACTCGTCTAACCAAGACCTATCTAATGAAAAAACCGCATCAAAATCCGTTCAGTAGTTTTTACGTCCATCGAGATCAGCGATGGACGTCTTGCTTAGACTCAAAATTTACCGTATTTGGTTGTAACTGGTTAAGTAGAACCGGAGATATGACCAAAAACGAAGCGTGGGCAAAGCCACGGGTATCAGTTGGTATAAACAGGAACCTATATGTTGCCCAGAACTATGAACATAATCTTACCAAGTTTGATTAAAATCCCTCCAGTAGTTTTTGATCATTCGTGCGCATACAGACAGACAGACAGAAAGACAAAAAATTGCATTTTTAAGGATCACCAAGTATCCCCCAATAGCTATTTTCCTCCCCCCAATAGAATTGACCTCTCTACAGTTTTATTATAAGTATATAGAAGAAGATATAGAAACAACAGGGCAACTAATACCAAAAAAATACCATAATACAATGCAGTGGATTTAACTGTACTGGCAACATTATGAAATTTATGATACTGAATGTGGCATTATAGATAATATTATACTTATACTAGATACTAAGTATAAATTATAGTAAGTAGGTATCCCAATATATTAAATCATATATTGTATCCTTCTATTTTTGTAAACTGACATAATGTTGTAGGTAAAATGATCCCTGGGATCATTTTATACCCACAATGAGTAATCATTTGACCCCAATCGTATTATTTCGAAAACTTCGTAAAAATAACCTGAAACAGCTATCATATTGAGAACCAACACCTGTTCAAAATGTTATTGAAATGCTATAGAAACCGTTAATAAAACAGCTATTTTCCAAATCACAATAAATTAGCAGCAATTTAATATTATATTAAGGCCTAACTTAGATCGAGCACACTGATTTTCTTTTTTTTATCAATTTACTTACCAATAGTGATCACACCGCCATGAAACTTCGTCGAACAACTGAGCGGGATGCGGGGAATACGTTTTTGGCGATTTTAAACAGATGGCACTAGTAATTTGTTTTAAACAGTTGGGAATCATTTGACCTCAAGGGATCGTTTTGTACACCTTTCCCCTACTAAATAGAAAATCAAAAGGAAGTATCCCAAAGTTATTATTTGTGATTAGCAGCTGCTTCACGTCACACTTTGTGTAACGTCATTGATGTGTGTGAATTTATAAGGACACTCTTGAATTGGGTGTAATCAATTGTACATAGAGTTGGATATATTTAATGATAAGGATAAGCATTTCGTGATCAGTTCTTGTTTTTATTACAACATTTATTATGTTGTATTATAGATATATCTCTATCTGGCTACATGATAAGCAAAACACTTTTATTAGAGAGTGTCCAATGCTTGGGTGAGATTTGATTACTATGATAACAGATACTGTGGTACGAAAACTAGGTGGTTCAAGGAGCCAATTGTATGATTAAAAGTGATTACATTCTACTACTAGATACCTACTTATTGATAATTACATTTCTTTCATGTCTTCAATCTCAAGTTCGATAGATATAATGAAAGGTAACTATTCATAACTAACAACATACTCATATTCTAGCGGAAGTATAACATCGTTAAACTGGGCTGATTAAGCGATTAAGAAGACACATAATAATAGACGCGTAGAATTTCAAATGTTGGTAGATACGCTCACTGCAGGCAATAATTTAGTCCCGTATAATAATAACTCTTTGTTGGTCTAAAGGACGCTGTTGTCAGTAAAGCATCACACCTTCAATGTTTTTATGACAGGTACCTACCTGCTTCTCACACGAAATACCTAGGTAGGTACTTCGTCAGTTGGTTAAAAATAACTTCCACAATGTACGTATTTTGGTCAGTTTTTCAACAATTTCGTAACTTTAGCCATTCTTCTTACAAGTTTTAAAGTAGATAGTTATGTTTTTACAGGAGATTATAATCTTAGAACCTAATCTAATGGTCATAACTATGCTTTAACAAGGATTATAGTGTCAAATCTGTTCTTAATAGGTACCTATGTAATGGTGATGATGATGGAGCTGTTCAATTAATTAGTTCTTGGATGTAGTACATACATAAATCTACTCTACATTTTACATTTATCACTTACGTCTTGCTGATTAAAGAAGTCATCTTGGGCATCTTCATTCGTACACCCCATGTCTTGTAGAAGCGGAGTTACATGCCGCTCCCAGTCATCCATTCTTATAATAGAACTTCCCCTAATTAGATAGATAAAAACGCGATTCGTCAATCACAGCTCATAAATCTTCACAAACTATTAACAATGAGTCATTTTAGTACATAACACATGTTTCCAACATTCCTAATATGATCAACGACAAATCGCACATTTCGCGCCAAAAACTTCACGGCTCTACAGACTTTTTACTTTTCCGTGGGTTACTGGAAGTGGCGGGAAATGGACGAGATCGCACGCGACACTCGTCTGTCACAAAGCCGAGTGAAAGAGAAAAAAAAACAGCTGCGGCCGCGGGCGTATCACGTGCCCGCAGTTACCGGCGCGCATTCAAAAAACGTACTAGGAGAAAAGTCGGCTTGAGCAGCGTATGCGGAGTCAGTATAGCGAGGCGCGGGTTCCCGGCCGCCCGTCGACGCGACCGGAACAGGAGTGCGAAGCGGTCCGCGAGCTCGTACGCCCTCTGCTTCGCGCCGCCTCGTACTCCTCTCACTCGCGCCTCCTCCACCTGAATTTCGCCGTCCCGCTCGCCTGGTTCGGTGCTGCACGCCTCCCATGGGCGGCCGCGATTTTCCGCCGTCCGTTCGCGGCCGCAACATGGCCGTACCTAGGACTAGACTTCTATTTACCAGTTTTTCCCACCATCATCATCATTATAATTTTATTGAATTATCACATCAATCAATGAATAACTGTCAATGAAACACTCCAAAATGTGTTGTGCAAATGTTAGATATCAGCACAACATCATTTTTAAGTTTCAAACCCGTAACGTAAAGTACAGTAACTTTAATTAGTCCGCCTTTAACATCAGAATCTAGTAGATTATCTACTCGAACTTCATACTGCCTACTAAATTCCGTAAAACTCGTTTATGATACACTTTATCTACTACTTAGATACTACTTATCTCGTAACTACATACAAGGTATGTATTCTTGCTGAAACAAAATAATGATATCTGCCGATACGTACTTACAAAATACCTACTTACCTACATTTCAATAAGGATACGAAAGAATAGGAAAACTTTAGAAGATTAAAAATGACTAAGGAAATAAAAAAAACATCATAATGAATATCACTCACAAAAAAGACTAGATAGAATATTTTATATTAACACTACCTAATTGGTTAACTTTCTTGAAAACTTAATGAATATTAAGTACCTATTTCAGTTTTAGAATTTTGCTTCCAAAATTATGGTCGACCTATCTGAACAAACCATATAATGTACCTACTATGGAATACTGACGCATGCAATACTAATTACATTAAGACTACTGGTTATGCGGATATGTACAAACTGTTAATACCATCGATTGTTGAGTCCGAAAACCCAACAACTTTAGCACAGAAAGCAACTTTGGTCATTATTAAAAGCGTAGAGTACCTATAACATAGTTAAACACTTACGGCGAACAAAGTTTCTGAAGACCGTACAAGCGCCAATTAAAAGTTAAATGTCTAATTCTTGTTAGTCGCGGGAAGTCCACAACAAAAGTTCTTCGATGTTGTTCATAGGTAGGACGCGGACCCGTCCCGGTTAGTGATGGACCACAGGAAAATCTAATCCGGATAAAGTTTGCACGATAACTAATTTAAACTAAACAGAGTCTGCAAAAGCACGTACCTATAATGTAGCGAACTGAATAATTTTACTCTCGCAAGAAGAAGCAATTCAATATGCTTTTTTATTTTGATGTTTTGACCAGCAGTCGGAATTGAACCGACTAAAACTGCACACCAGCTGGAATCTTCAATTGCCAAGGTGTTAGGTGACTCAAATGATATTTTCCTACCCAGGCCATCTCCGGTTTCGAGATGGCTTCCTCGGGTTTGGGTACCGACTCGGCCTGCTAAGGTGACAGACTGCTCCACACGGTAGGAGCTCGGAGGTCATTGAGCGACTTCCGATACCTAAGTTACCACTCCTGGACCATCGCAACATCAAGGAGCTAAAATATTAACTTAAATCGCTACGTAACTATGGCACAGACATTTTAAAAAATAGGCAAGATAAGACGTTTTTATAAAGAAATTTATAAAACTGGAAATGATTTTGTGCGATACGACAGGACTTACCACGTACCTATATATTATGGCGGTGCGAAAATTTAATGAAGCTGGGAGAAAAAAAAAATTGGTATTTTAATATCTGGAAGGGGTGTGGGGAGGAAGGGGTCCAGTGAGCTCTGGCTACCCTACTTACCGCTGGAAACTTAGCACGATGGTTATTACAACGCGGTCTTCTGTAGGGCGGAGATACTACCCCAGTCGGACTCTGTAGTCCGATGGATCATTGAATCAGAATTACAGAATATTCAGACGGTAGATCCTTGATCTATACTAATATTATAAAGCTGAATAGTTTGTTTGTTTGATTGAACGCGCTAATCTCAGGAACTACTGGTCCGAATTGAAAAAATATTTTTGAGATAAATAGCTCATTAAATACTGCTATAGGCTATTATGTATATTATCACGCTAATGCCCAGGGGAGCAGAATTATTATGTGAACGAATGGGGTAAATTTCCAGACATAATGCCAAAACTAAAAATATACGGACATGGTATAACGGGTTAAATAACCTTTGGTCCACAGTCGTAACTGATCTTTCGTAACCAGCTAAGAACAAGTAATTATTTTCTTCCTTTGATAACCAACTACGAAAACGGCATTAATTTGTCATTTTCGTAACCAAGTTTCGTAGCCAGCTAAGATAAAAGATTTTTTACTTCATTTTCTTATAGGTACCTAACTATTACTAAAAAAGAATAATTATTATAAGGATCAGGTTTTTAACCATGTGAGTAGGAATGAAAGGAGATAGGTAGGCATTTTGTCATTATTCGATTGTAGATACTTATTTACCTATCTAAGTGCCACGGGAACGAAGTATGTCACGGACGAAGCTGTGGGGTCAGCTAGTTTATGTTATTATGGGCACGTGACACTTCGTTCGGCCTAAACCTTATCTAAAAAATCCTAAAATATTTAATGAGTCCCTTTGGACCGCAATGCGATCATCGCGCGAGGAACACAGTCGACGGCCTTTTGCATGTCAAGAAATAGCCAATGCAGATGGGTATTCTTCGTCCTTTATTTCTCGGCCACTATCCTTCCTTAGTGCAAGAACAGGATCCAAGGTCCCATGGTCAGGATCAGGCCCATATTGACACTCCGAGAGTGCATCCGGAAGTCAATTAGCCTATCGAAGAGCTCCATAGTTTGAGACATTGCCTTTATATCACAGTATTTGCCGAACTGCTGCATCTACCTCTTGCCTTTGAAGACTGAATTAATGACAGGTGTCTACTTAATACCCATAGGCTTGTGAGCTTTCCTACAAGGTTAAAAAGTTATGTTTGGAAGGTCATACCATTTATTACGATACGGGTTCGTAGGTACTGAATTAAATTTACTTCAAATCAGACCGTAATACGTACGCATACAAAACCACTTACCTACTAACATTTTACATTTCACTGAGCAGTCTTAACTAAAAATTTACTGCAGTTCTGACTTTTACAGTAACACAAGTACAGTCGACGACTAAAGTTGATTAACATATAAAATTATGTAAGTACAGATCTTTATTACATTGGATTATGATACCTATAACAAAATTGAAGGGAATACTTATTTTATATTTTATTATATAAGTAATTGAATGAAAGGTTCAAGTAAGTTTAGTAGATAAATATATTTAGGTGATCAATAAATTATTATTTGTTAAGTAAGCATTGTGGTTGACTGTAAGTTATTATAGGTAGGTACACACATTCTTAAATTTCTATTTATATCGTGTTTAAAAAATGTAATTACTACTTATAATATGTTTCATTTTGAGTTACAGCGATAATAACAATAATTACAAGTTAAGTACAAAGTGTCAACACGATAATAACTTTATTATGAAATAATAGCGTGCCAAGTAGCCACGCTGTCTCGCCTAATCGGCCTTCGTCAGACCTAACAAAACTGATTAAATATTGATAGACTGAATTTCATCAGTGAAAATCAGTTCATCTAAGCTGAGTCATTCAAGTTTTGTTCACTGAATTTTTTTTTTGATATTGAAGTGGTTCTAATTGGGGCTTCCAAGATTTGATCCATACTAACAAACTAATATTCGAACAAAATAATAAAGTACAGATCAAGTTAAGTAAATAATTACAACTACGTTTAAAAAACCGACTTCACAAACTAATAGTTTTAACTTTTTAGTGCACAGAAATAGAAAAATACCTATTTATGAGGTTTAATAATGTACAAAGGCATCAAAAACAGATTTTTTTTCCGCAAATTTGATGATTTCCCCTCGATTTTCCCAAGATCCCAGCATCAGATCCTGATACCCTGGATATGGGACCACCGCAGAAGTAGCCTCTTTTAAACAAAAATTTTTCAAAATCCATCCATAATTTAGCGCCGCGTAGGTACTTAACATACCTACATACAAAAAATTGCGTACAAATTGGGAACCTCTTTTTTGAAGTCGGTTAATAAAAGTTAAAAAACGAGTTTCTCCCCATGTGTGCAAATTCAAGTAGGTAGGTACCTAGGAACCTATGTTTTATGAATGTTCCCCATGTTATACAGAATGAATTTTTCAACTAGGTGTGTGTGGATGGCCAAATCTGAAACTATTAGAAATATCGAAAAATAGTCTAAAATAGTCGAAGAATAGTATACTTAGGTAAGGGTCCGTTTTGATGAAACCTAAAACAGCATCACTGAATTTTGAATTTGAATTGTGCAGGTAGGTAGGTAGGTACCAACTCCTAGCCAGGAATCGAACCCATAGATTTAAAAAATAACTCGAATGTCTTTTTACACCATTCGATAGTGCCGGTAGTAAAGGATGAATTCTGTTCAATGACGTCGTACGGTAAACTTAAGGAACTTGTTGTTTTTTTTTTGTCAAATTTTACTTGGATTAAGTGCGTATTATTTTATTCATAGAAAATTAATAGTAGGTATCCTAGTATCATTCATCGCCTCTGAAATTTTCACCTGGGGGCCAGTCTTTGTCCTCTTTACGATTTGGCTTATACTTATTGGCTTTTATGAGAGTGAATGCTTTCTTACCTCTCAACCTCAAAAGGAAAGCCTGCGCCAGAAACCTAGTTAGTAAATCAAAAGCACTAAGGAGCACTGATATCAACTTCGAAGTAAATCACCCCTAAAATAACTTTATAGGTAGGTAATAATACAATAGGTACACATGTTCCATCAATATTGTCAAGAAATATTTATAAATACAACATTTGAAGTAAAATTGTACCAAGGAATCCCATGCAAACTTTGCCCTTCCAAATTTCAGGTCTCTACGATCCACGGTTTAGGCTGTGCGTTGATCCGTCAGTCAGTCATTCAGGAAAAAGCAGTTTATTTAATATACATACCTTATTTCATTCAATCAATCAATTAGCCTATCGACGTCCACTGCTAACATAGGCCTCTCCCAATGTGCACCATACCAGCCAATTCTCCACCCTCCACATCCAATTCATCCCAGCTACCTTTTTCACATCGTCAGTGCATCTGGCTGGGGCACGTCCCGCCTTCCGTTTGCCGATTCGCGAGCTCTAGGACTGGTTTGCTCCAACCGCCATCGGTCCTTCTACAAAATGTGACTAGCCTATTGCCACTTCAGCTTGCTTATTCTGCGAGATATGTCGGATATAACTCATTTGGTGGTTAAAAACTATCGTTAGGTAGCCCCGAACATGACCATGAACATTACTAAGATACTATCATATTCGGGGCTATCGATAGTTTAGTCATAGTCTAATCGATATTAAGGTACGCACACCTTGGATGATCTATTGCTAGACTTTCGGCGTTTTGAACTTCTTGAATGTGTGTTGTAAATGTACAAAGTAGGTAGGTATATCGTACTACTTACTTATTTTTTGTGAACATAATAATCGCCCAAGGTAGGCTTTAGCCTACTTTGGGCGATTATTACAAACAACACCAAACCGCCATCTGATTTTGTCCTTAAAATTACTAACACACATTCTCCAGCTTTAACTAGAGTGTCATTGAACCTTTTATGTATTTAAACTGCCTTTTTAAATTTATTTTCTAAGATAGTTTAATAATAATTCTGTATAAATAAAATAATTATTAACCACAGAAATAAACTAAGTTACCTGATAAAAAATTCCTACCTAATATACATCCGTAAGCCGAAAATGAGATAAGTAGGACTTTTTTAGATCTTAATCGTACATTGCGATAAAATTCTAACATAGGTAACTTACCAAAATGTATTTTTATGCGTGGAACGAAGCGCGGTCACTAAATGTCAAATCAAAAACGAATGACGAGCGCGGGACTGATTTTGCTGCCAAGCCCTTGACGTTTTGTGTTACTATCTTGTTATGTTCATGTTTCTCATAGAACACCGTTATTATTTTGTTTTATTGTAAAATCATCATGTCACCTCCTTTGGAACTAAGTTTTGAAGAGATATTAAAGTTTATGTTGGCACATAATGGTAAAGTTACAAACCATGAGTTAGTAAAACATTTCAAAGTTTTTCTTATGAATCCCGACATGAGAGGTGAGTACGCACCATAGTTATCATTCTTTCAGTTGCTTTAGTTTCTTATTGTGTACTTCTTTCATGACAAAACTTTACCACAGATGAAGCCAGAAGCACATTTAAGAAACATGTTAATGCTCTTGCAAATATAAAAAATCAAAACAATGAGAAATGGTTGATACTTAAAAAGAAGTATATGACGAGTAACGGTAAAGATAACGAAGATATTAATGAGAAGCCAGCCGATTCATTTAGTAAGAATGTAGCTGAACCTCCAACAGAATCAGAACTGAATAGCGAAGAAGTACCTCCTCAGCGTCCACCCTTGCCGTTACAACTTAACCAAGATTTCAGTATCTTGACAAATCTTATACAAGATAACACTTTTCAAAACAATAATGTTAATCAACTACTACAAAGTGAGTCAAAAGACAGTTTGTCATCAGTACCAAGTGAAGAAATACCTCCCAAAGTTCACCCTAGGAGGCGATCTTCAGAAAAAAGTATTGATAAAAGATCCAGTATTACTGGTTCACAAGGACTGCACTCATCTATACCAAATGAAGATGAGACTGGATTAAATACTACAATGCCTTCCACCTTAACATCAGCAGTTAGTGAGAGCATGCTCGTGGATAGTGAACAGACAATTTCTGTAAAAGAAAGAAAACAAATGTTCAATAGAATGGCATCTGAATGTGATGTTCTGAAGAGCAGCAAAGGCAGTGGTAACGTCAGTTCACAGGTAAGTTAATTTCTAATCTATTCGTTAAAATAACTTCTACTTTGGTGACCCTTATAATGATGGTGTATTCAAGCTGTTGAGTGTTTTTTTTTTTTATAAAGTACAATTAATTAAATATTGTGCATTCTTCAGTACTACAGATTTAGAAACATACTATACTCACTTGTCCTTTTTAGAAGCAGATATAGCAGTCCATGTAATTGTGGATTGCCATATCTGTTTCTCAACTATGAAGCTGATAGAAGCTGATGCTTCTATCCTGGCATACCCCATATGCCTTATCTCATCATCCTCAGAGCCTTTTCCCAAGTCAGTTGAGGTCAGATTTTTATCTTGATTGTTTCTGTGAAGCGAATACCATCTGACCTCCACAACCCATTTGTGATATAAGTTCTGTAGTTAGACCAGCTTAGAAATTTTTTTTTACTGAGTGGGAATCGAACATGCAACCTCTTACAAAGCAGTTGAATGTTCTACTGCCACATCAAGGAAATCATCAAACACTGTATATGGCTCGTCTAGCTTCTACATTCCTTTCAATCATACTTTCACATTATTGTGATATGTACAAAACATGAAACAACTACTTGTATAGTTTTTGTACCTATGTGAAGTGCACTATATTGAGGTAATTTCACAATATACACCAAAATGGACCAATATGAATTCCAACACTTTTTTTCTCTATCTAATGGAGAAAATAGGTTGAGGGCCACATAATGTTTTGTTTATGTTACACTTACTTAACTCTTGGTGTACAATAAAAATATATACATACTACACTACAGAGGATGATCATCTCAACTTCATTAATTGTACTAGAAATAGCTGTGAGAGTTGGATATGGTAGTAACAGTTCTTTGCTAGTGTTTTGCTGTGCACATATTTTATTGAAAATAGCTACAGCGGCCAGTATGAAATTTGATCAACTATTCAAATAAATTTAACCAGAATGTAGTGTATTGTGTAGCTTTCAATTTTAAAAAATAATTTATATAATTTGTGGAAATTCTTTTCATAAGAAATAAATAAAATATTTAATTTGATCTGAACCGAATGAAAAATTGAAAATGATAGCTTGCAGTGGAAGTGCGATATCATGTTGAAAATTCATAGATGGGAGGTACTGTTCTTGCTCTAGAAGTTCTAAAACAAATATTGATTGATTGGCACATTTTGAATGTAATGGTATAACTTTTCGTCTTTGAAGTAATAGTGCCAACGTTTCCACAGAACCTTAGTTTCTTTTCATGACAAATTAATAAATTTAATTTGATCTGAACCGAATGAAAAATTGAAAATGATACCTTGTAGTGGGAGTGTGATTTCATGTTGAAAATTGATAACTGGCTGCTCTAGAACAATAATATTGATTGATTGGCCCATTAACAACTTGTGACAGTTCTTCGAGAGTAATGGGATAAGTTTTCGAAAATGTAGTAATCCAACTTCCAAGTAAGAAGAAATAGTGCTAATGTTTGCACTGAACCCTAGTTTGTTTTTCTCCAAGTGTGGAAGTAAACTAAAACTTTCACTGCACATGAAAATATTTCTTTTCTAATGGATTTATTATTGATGGTGCTAAGTTTGATACAAACAAGGTTTTGAATCATGAAATTGCCCAGTGCCCAATTGTTTCAAATTCTTTCAACCCCACTGGGCATTGGCTATACAACAGGTGTAAACATTAAGTGTGATCATCCGATTATTTCGTCATTTTTAAATATATTGGAAATCTTTTGAATGATAACAATTCGACATCACTTCACTTAATCTATAAAATTACATAAAAAGTTATCTGCCTGTGATTCCATTTTGTACTTCGTGTTAGGCTCGGTTTATTTAACAATCTGATAAGTTGGAATGTTAAAAATTTAAATAAAATAAACATTTAAAAATACATGTGGTCACAATTTTCACTTTTGCAGCTCACACACATTAACTATGGTACCTATATACATGCCAATATTTTTTCTTTTTATTCTGCAATTGATTTCGACTGTCATAGGTTACGTCATACAGATTTGATACCAGTTTAAAAGTTTGGCAATACCTTTAAAAAACGTTACCATCCTGACTCAAGCAAGGGCGGATTGCTAGTCACATATATATTTGCTGCAGCTGCTGTAGTGCTCACTTTTTTTACGTACGGCAATCGCCACGGGTACCATCCCCGCGGTTAGCGGGGATGTCCTATTCTGTGGAACGTGATCATGGACCGGGCACATACTTGTGGTACTAAGTTAAGTATGATGTGTCCATTTACCCACACGTTATATTAGGTCTGGTATTTAAGAGCTAATTGTCGATGGGCATGGTCAGTCCTAGCCACTTAATTATTTCTAGGCAAACTGTTTTCAAAGCACAATATTTAGATCTCAATACAAATTTTAGACACCAAAAGATTGTTGTACCTGCCAATATGTACTAAATCCCTCACTAAACCATTTTGAATACAACTTTATAACATCGAAACACAAGCAAATTCTTCAAGATTACCTACTTATTTCATGAACCTCCAATTAAACTGCCATAAGTATTAGTTGAATTATTATACTTGGTAATTTATTGTATTTTAATAATAATGTTGGTTTTAATCATGTGGTACGGAACGTCCCGAAATATTTACTTAGATAGTTAATTATTGTTCCAAAAATGAGTAAATAATTATAAAATATTGGGGGCTTGCGGTCAAGTTGCGAAGCGCGCAGCACCTGTTGGTCGTCCGGTAATCATTAATAAATACGTCGACGAATAATTTGATAAACGGTCAAACTTAAAACGTGAGAATGTCTTCTATGGGTCCGTATTTTATTTTTCATGTGCTTTTGGTTTTCGTCAGGGATATTTAACCAACTCTTAGTTATTTCTCCGCTAGCCTTGAATTATTTTTGAGTGTTGACGTTCATCATTTTAATACATTTTACAGAAAATGTAGGCACATTCCTGATTTTCTTGATTTAAATGAAATGATTACTTAATTATTTTTACTGTGTTTATTGATCAGTATTATGTATGTAAAACTTAGGCTAGATTAAAAATAATGGCGTCCATAGAAGCTATTGTTGAATTTCGTTATACCTAACATTCGGAGAACTTGCACTGAACTCTTTTTCCTCTCTCCATTTTAACTATTTCATTTATTCTATGCGTTTTAATTGTCTCTTTATCTTTGTCTTCCTTCTTTTGTATGATCGTAAATCGAACTATCACTTAACACATAGGCTTTTGTTAGTGTCCACGTGAATCTTAACGCTTAACACATCATGGATTTTTGTTGTTTCCACACGAAACCTACTGAATAAAATTTGACCCAGGTATAATTATATTACAAAAAACATACAGACATAAAGGACTAGACAGGCTCCTTTTTCACGGGAAAAGGTTCCCTGCGGCTAGTGGAAACGGAATTTATGTTTCACGCAGTGGTTATTTTGATTTTTACTTAACGGACCGAACGGATAGACTGAATCAAGAAATACAAAGCTATGTCGTCAAAGCGTCATCCAAGCAGGATACTTTAGCGAGACCGGTTGCTTCATCGACGCTTAGCATCATTCAGCGCCATATAGCTCTCGCAATTATTCAAATTAGATTGACTAGGGCTTCAAATGATTATCAATTTAGTATAGCAAATCCGATTGGAGCTGTAGAATTTCAAAGTTAATATAAAATGGAATCACATAAACTGGGATCAAGTACTTAGGTAGGCACCTATGTCATTAACATTTTATTGATGATTTCTACTGATACCTACTTATTTAAGTATACTGGTGAAGACTGCTAATAGTGCTAACGACTGAATATTAATCGATCAATCCAATTTGAAGAATGCTTTATTAAGAAAGGTTATTATAGGCACCTACCTACCTATGCTTTTTTACCAATGTTTTTAGAAAACCCAACTTTAAAACACAATAAGGTTAATTACGCGAAGTCAAAACAACAACTAGCTGAATTTAACACATGTTACCGTAGGACACAATACATCTATAATTATGTAATATACCTAATATTCAATCAGTTACATAATTGTATTATGTAGTAGGTAACAAAAGAATGAATATTGCTTAGACCAAGAACCACCCGAATAAGTTGGATCCATCTGTGAAGTCTATTAGTCTATTCATATTTTAAAGGTCTATTAAAAGCTCTCAAACATTAAAATTGGTTGAAATAACAGACAAAACAGCTATGAATTTTGTATCCACTATAATAAAAGTTTCTTGAATATTAAATTGTTGTGTTGCGTTAAAGTTCCCTGTCTGTCGACACCTGGCGGAGCTAATTGAATTGTAAAACCTTCGTCATGGCCCTTTGGCGGTCAAAACGATGTCGATTATGATTATTACCAATAATAATTTTTGTTATCGCACCGGGGTACCAAAAGGGAGCGGAAAATTTGCTAACAGAATTTAGCACCCTTCATTCAAAGCGAATCTTTTAAAGTGTACTGTTATAAAATTGTACCCGTTCCCAAGTACCTATAATAAAATATACCTACCTATAAATAAACGAATGCGAAAATAGGCAACAGCACTACACCCTAAGGGGACATTTTGGAAACAACCGACGAGGGATGTTCGCCGCGAGTGCAAAAATTTATACAATAATAATTTCGGCTCATGCGAACGGGACAACCCCTACATGAGGGAAGCTTACACAACACGAACAACAAAAGCTCCTAATGACAAATATTAGCTCGCACCTCCGCACACCTAATGGACTTTACAATTGCTTCATATAACGTACTTTACATTGTAACCTATTAAAAGGACGCAGATGACGCATTAACCTACTTGTAAAATCATACACATCTACCTATATAATACCTATGTATCTAAGCCTGACATCAGAATATTAATAAAACGTGCTTTCCTAAAAAGCGAAACAGTTTTATTTTGATTCATCAATAAATTGATATGAATATTAAAGATGTCCACGTTAGCAATTAACACGTCAGCGAGACATTTGCAAACATGATTGACAGGGTTTCTGTTTCATCTGAGTTCACTTAAAGCCGCCACGGAAACTAATAAATTATAAATGAACAATCCGTTTCTCACTAATATGCCACGTTGCCACACGTCCAAACAAGATCTCAACACATAAATCAACACTGAAATAGAACGACTATGTACCTATGCATGTACACTTACTTCCGTTAGTCTGTCAGAGTATAATAAATACTACTTATATTTTTGAATTTAGTTTTTTATCAAACTGTTTGTGTAGTAAAGTCGTTATGATTATTTAGCTGCCTCATAACATCTTAATTGACATGATGGTGTATTATGCAAAAAAAAACTGACTTTGATATTTCTGCTGATCTGGCAATATGTGGTTCGATTAAAATTATATATTTAATGGTATAATTATTATTCAAAACGTATTGTATATCAAACACTGGCTCGTGACTAGCGTTCGATTGTCAATTATTGTCGTGTGAATGTATGATTGTAAGCGCACGTGGGCCATTAAAGCTCTAAAAAGGTCAATCGTGCAGTATACTGACCACGCTTTTCATGAGTTTGGATGCTTTTGCTTGTTTATTATATGACTTGCCTGCTAATTACGTCGGTTACTCACTGCGGTTGGTGTACGCTCCGCATATTTTGCCGCGTAATTCGAATACATTCCTTTGAAGTACTTACATACTAAATGAAGCATTGTTTAATGTACCAACAAATCTCAAATAAACATTTGAATTTGAAATAAAGGAGCAAGCTAATTATATAACTACTTTAATAGGTACTTCTTAATACATGATAAAGTCGAAATCCAATTCGTTTTTACTGGCTAGGCAGCTAATAAACTGCTTTATTACCTTCATCTCCATATTGTGAGTTAAGTTTACTGATTCGTTCTTACAGTAAAGAACTCAAAGCTATAGACATGTCTTTTGTTTTCTATCAATATCGATATTATTATTATTAGTTGATATTGTCACTAATGTTTTTACCACATTTAAGGGCTTCTATGTGTTATAACTGCTCCTTGTCACATACGATACCCTTATTAGATGTAATAAATCTATCAGAGATGCACCAAAACGAGCTTCAGTTTAAGTATAGGCACGGCATCACCTAGTTTGAATAATAAGCGTTATGCACGATGAGAACGATAACGCGGTACGGTCCGTTGCGAGTTGGCAGGAAAATATGACCGATTTCATTGTTCTCCCTGTGCTATTCGAGCCTGAGAATCACTTGCAGCCATCAACAACGCGGATGCCACTTAACGAGGCTTGTCGAAGGTATGGAAAATAGGAACGGATGAATTAGCTGTCAGCTATTCAATGATAACAGAAGATAATGCATAATACACGCTCTGTAGCATCATACAATTGAGCGTCATACAAAAACTAAACACTAAGGAATGTTTTAATATTATTTCCATGGTTAAGTTCCAACGGTTGATTTACACAAATAAATGATTTGATTTGATTTGTTTTGTTTAACTGGAGTATATTTAGTATTTTATCTTAAAATATTGTCATATAAATTATTTGAAAGCTTTAACGTTGTGACGTGTATCGATCGTAATGTGGTGCCGTCGTCGCCACCATAATGCGACCCAGCGCGAACATCGTGATGCGTACGACGTCCTACGGCGAGGTAAGAGGCACGCACGCTTGGGACCCTTCGGCGACTGACTGGCGAGCCTGCCCTTTCAATTTACTTCATTAATATCAATTTCATTTTTACTGTATTATGACAACACGACTTTACTTAAACTGTAGATATTTCTATCTTTAAACCTATCCCACATAATTATTATTACAATGAGATTATTTTTATCGTTAGATTTGCAAGATTGTCTAATTATGTTCCTTATGTTTTTCCCTATTTTATTGAAAATACTAAAGCTAACCTTAAATTCATGTAAAATTAAACAGTAGGTATGTGAACGATGAATTTTCAATTGATATTATTTTATCTGGGCAGTCTTCGCTACATATAATAAGAATGTGGAACATTTTTTTGTACTACCTTCTATATTCTCGTCAGCAAGAAATGACATCAGAATTAGATGTTTTTTACAAAAGTGTTATTACGAATTGTTTAAGTATAGATCGACTTTTTACGAGTAACAATTTATACAATATTGAGATTTCACAATCAAGCGCAAATTTTAATTGTTATTTCCGTAGAACCTGGAACTAACATCGAACAAAATTTAATCTTATTATTAAATCAAACACATCACATTAAGGATGTTATCTTGTCAATATCGAAGTCCCTAACAGTGAGGCCAATAGTGTAGACATAAATATGTAACGACAGGTGGTAAAGTGGCCATGCTGCGCAACGCACGCCCAGAGCACCAACCACTAACATTATAACATTATGCGTACATTAAACTAAAATGAACTGTAATGTACATAACATAGAGTTTTTAACTATACCAAATCATAATTATCACTTCCGACCAATGCTTTTCTCCATGGATAGCAGCGCAAGCCTGAAGACGGGAGAATTCGAATTTATTGACCATTAATTCAAAATATTATTTTCACAATATAAGTACTCATTTATTAATTTTGAAATATTAGGTTCCGATTAATTTATATGTGTCGTTAAGATATTTATTATGTATGTAAATATAGTCTTTATTTACAATCCTAATCTTTTGTTTTCAGACGTTAAGTACGTTGATGCACAATGTTTAATAAATTGTCCGCTATGAATGAACACGCTTAACTTTAAAGTATTGGTCTGTCCGTATTGTCTATCTAGTAAATGAAATCTTAAACTCTAATGATGATGATAAGTATTATGTTTGTTCACAGGGCGTGGATGAGGAAGATCGAGTTTCTGTAAGTATTTAACGATGGGATTAATTTGATTAATGTACGATAATTTAATGTTATTGATATATTTAAAACCATTTTGTCTGTAGTTAGATCAAAAGAGTGAAGCTGATCCGCTGGATTCAAAACAAAAGCAATGGATTTTGTGCGCAGCTAGAGGTGACTATCACGCTCTGGCAAAAATGTGCAAAGATAATTCAAAGCTGGTGAAGACAAAGGTAAGAATAATTGTAAGTTATTAAGAAAACATTGTCTAGAAAAATAAATAATCAATTCTAGTTTATCATTTAATTTCGAACTCAATTTGAGTTGCACCTAAAATGGTCTTGTATCGTAATAATAAATTAATTTATAATTAATTTATTATTACGATACAAGACCGGTGGTTCGTGGTTTATGATCAAAAATGTAACGTCAAGAATAGATTAGTTTATAACTAGTGGCCGTTAGCAGTATGACTTTTTCACGATGTCACGGGCTTCTAGATCTACTAAAGTGGGTTTGTATTGAAAATAGTTTGACCACCAACCATTATATTATTATGTTACGTATAATAGAGGTTTTGTCTCAAGCAACCGTACTAAAGTAAATCTGCGCAGTTATCAGGTAACATATTTTTTCATAGATCTATTCCGTGATTAAACTGAATATTTGCAACATCTTGTCATGAGACTCACGAGCCTAATGGCATGTCAGGAATTTAATAAAAAACCGTGATAAACGATAGCGGATGTATTTGTCTGAATCCTTAAATTTTAGGCGTTAGTTAGCGCCAAGTGAGCACATGTCCAAAAGGTGTGCTTCTAATTGGCCCTCGAGGAGCGCGGACGGCGCCGGTCCGCGCCCCCCCGCCGCATACTATCTTGACATATCTCCGGACGTAGTCCCTTGTTTTATTTTACGAGCCATCTCTCAAACCCCATCTTTTTTCTATTCAGCTATTGTGTTTACGCTGTTTCAACGAGCGCACTTGATGTATAGCCATCATATAAACTCACGGTATCGCTAATTCTAAAGATTATCTTACTGATTTATACGAAATCAATTACTAAACTAAACTCAATTAATTTAAACTACCTGAAATCATTAATTTTAAATTATTAAAGTTATGTCAAGCATCAGATTCAATGCCGAGTAGTGGTTACGGAGTAAGTAAGGTTAGTAGACAGTTTTCACTGTTTTAACTATGCATAACTATAATAAAAAAAAATGAAGCGATGCTTTTAATTCACAGACATTTTTAGTAAATGATCCCTAACTTTTATTTGCATCTGTTCTGTCGTCGCATTGATTACTGAGTACATTACTTTTATTGAATACGCAATAAAAAAGGTAATGATAGCCTTCCCTTTTATTGATTCGTTGTAAATCAAGAGTCGACGCAATTGGATTTAAATTTTATTGGTATACTCTCGTAGGCATGTGAATAGCGGTTTAAAAACCTAATGAGAATTAACTGTGTGATTTGTCTTAAGACAGCTATTTTCTTATGATGACTATAGAATGTCATTTGTTGGGTATGTTTCTTTCTTCGATAAGTTCGAATTTAGTTTTATTAATCACTTAAGTTATCATTTAACATTTGCTTTAGAAGATGTGGCAGTTATTTTCTTCTATCCGCTTCCCGAGCTAATAAAGCATCAGTAAATATTGTCAGACAATATGTAACACGTGTTTGCCACTGTGCCTTGCTGGTTGACATTTGTCGTCTCTCCTCTAAAAAACACTTTGATGCTTATTTTCGTATTTGCCTGACTTGCTGATGGAATTATAGATTTGTGGAAATTTCTCTGTGTGAGTTCTTATAGTTTCTTTTTATTGTAGATCTCGCATGTTTCTCTTTGAAATGAGAAATTTAAATATGTCATCGTCGCTTCCTATCTAAAGGAGCTCATCTTTAATATTTACTTTAATGCTTCACGAAGATTAGTTGAGATATATTAGTTGATTTTATAAGCTTTTCTAACACTTCATGGCACTCACGTTTACACTGTGTTAATGTTGAATTCATTTTATATGTTTACTCTTTGTAAGAAATATTAGGACAGACACTGGGAAACCAACATTTTAAATGTTAGGTTATCGTTTGATAAATTCTTTGCTTTTAGAATTTTAAGTGTTAAAATCTCGAAATATATAGTAAGTATAATTAAACCGAGAAAGGACCAGAGGTTTTAAACACGTGATTATTACTTTTGTTTCGTGCTCCTACTTGCTTATAAAATCTTAGATAAAGCAACACAATGTTATTCTTGGATTGCAGACAGACATCGTGGTTTGCGTTTCATAATTACCTATACAAATTAAACAATAGTGCCTTTTGGGAATAACATGATGATATCTTATTTAGCTGGCTGACTGTAGTTAATAGCTGCTTGTTACTCATGGCTGGTACAAATTGATCGAAATGTCAAGCAATCGTACCTAGTTAAATTAAACATGATCGGGTAAATTCGCCCGATCCGATACATGTTATTAGCATTCCTGAACCATTTTTATTTTTTTAATGACAGAATTATTTTTAAAAATCTATCCTAAACCTAAATCTATAAATGCATGATCATAAATTTATCTTAGGAAGTTGACGTACACCTATTCTCAAAAAATCTAGTTAGTCCTAAAATATTTAATTGTTTCATAATAATCGTGTAATTGTATTGATAAAGATTTGGTTAGTCAATAAAAAAGAAGAAAGCTCGGTGTTGTTATTGATGATTTACGAGTGTTCGATTCACCGAGGGCGGAGTTAGTGATGCAAGTAATTAAATCCAAATCATTTCGATTTAGTTACTATACCATCAGTTATATTAATACTTTCCAACAGTCGTATTGTTAATTACATTTATATCGGGTAATATACGTAAAAAATTATATAGTAGCCTTTAATTTGAATGACTACTTACGGTTTTTATTATGTTTGTTAAATCAGGTATATGATGATGCTCCTATAGTAAACTTTTATTCTTTTTTGTAGTTTACCATGCTCTAATTAGTGTCGTTAAATGGGTTGCAATTATATACGTGTTGTTTTTTCGTGGCGCCTGCTCTCAGTCTCGAATATACTATTTCAGTGTAAAAAATATTTCCAAACATTCGTCTAAGATTTCGGTTGCACGCGCTATTAACGCCAAGTCGGCGGTGGGAGTGTCGTTGCGGAAAGCCATTTAAATCTTGATTTATTCTGTTGCAAAGCATCGGCTCCGTTGACATCTCTCAGTCTAATTAAAGTTAAGGCAGGCACAGTGGTCTAATTGATTTAAGTTGTTGAACCACGACTTGTAGAATTTCAATTTATTGTGTGGTAATTAATA
Source organism: Lithosia quadra (assembly GCA_963576445.1). NCBI lineage: Eukaryota > Metazoa > Arthropoda > Insecta > Lepidoptera > Erebidae > Lithosia > Lithosia quadra. Next base: position 7,769,794 of record OY754873.1, on the reverse strand, counting down.
GAGGATGTAGGTTGGTTGTTGAATTTAGACTAGTAAGTTAAGTAGAAACTAGAAACGATATTTTATACTACTATTAAGTAATATAAAATACTTAGTTTATTACTTACAGACGTAAAAACATAGAACTTCGATGAAATCGATTCCCCGACAGACTCGTTTGTTACGGTCGCTTGTTACTTTGTGAAGTGAAGCACGACGGCAAGAACTTCGGTGTATTGTTTTTTTGTCGTTTTCAATGGGTGTGCTAACTTCTCGAATGTGTCGGCCGGCGCCAAGTCGGTGCAACCCGAGATTTGACGCCGCGCCTCATTTGACCCGTCCTGCGAACGTGCGCGCCAAGCCATTGTTTAGTTATGCATGTTAAACACAACGAATAGACAGTAAGGTATCTATCCGAATAATAGATAAATAGACAGATATATTTCTTCTTATTGTTTGTCTACAAAAAAAAAACAAATTAAAAGCATTTGTTACATGTTTTTCAAAGATAAAACCTAGTAGGTATTAGCTATTTTTAGATATTATTTAGAATCGAACTACTAATGTATTGTGTACGTAGTGTATAACTTGTTTTGTCTTTGTAAATATTCTGATGCTGCATGATATCCAGGGTCTGAAGATGGAGACCGAAAATAGTCATAGTAACTTGCGAACTAAATAAGATGACCCCTCATGTTTGGGTTCATTTGATTGTCTTTGGCAACTAATGAATACTTAGTAAGCCATTCACTATCACCATCTACTCACCATTCATTATTTGCCTTGTTTTTAAAAACAGTTTTTAATCAGGTAATAATTTTGTGATTGTTTGTTAATATTGTTTATACCCACCGAATGCAGACGAGTTTAATACCTAATTCATTTTACATGTGCGAAACTTGTTCTGAAATGGTTTATAATACGAGTATAATAAAATTTAATCATTAGAATATAATCTAATCGCTCTCATAACATAGTAATGTATATGCTTATCTGCTCAAATATTCGTTTTATTTCAATATTCGCCTGATTTGTTGAAATCCAAGGATGGTTTTTACGGCGAGAAAAAAATCTAATAATTGCCGGGAAAACCCTAAAAACAGCCTTTTTCCATAAAAACGTTTTCTAACTAAAATGTAGATTCAATTTGAACTTTACTGCCATTCAATAAAGTTCGTATTACATTACAAACACTTACTGGTGTCTAAGCACACCTACATCAGTAGTATTTCTAAAGAGAGAGAGAGAGAGTTATTAATCACTAATCATGCGGAGGGAGCTATAACAAACTAAGTATCAGGTACCTAAGTTTTAGGTAGGTAAGTAAATCTGGTGTTAATATTACATGCATCACAATCGTTACGTATTATAAAAAAAATTGCGAGTAACCCGCTTTTGTAGTACCTATCTACAAAGATTATTTTATTATGCAAAAAATAAACATTATTTTTGTCTAAATTAATCGTCTCAACCGCAAACGGAGATATCCTAAGAATTTGGAACCTAGTACCTGCCTCATATTTTGGTAATAATGAAATTAATTTTACTGCATTTATAGTTCCCGAGATCAAGACTGACTGTTCCTTAAATTTTAAACAGATTCTGTATACCTAGGTATTCGCATGACCCGAATAACGAATGTCCATCAAATTTGACCACATGCATAATACCTAGGTACCAGCGACAGTCAACAAATTATCATTAATATGCAGCAACATAAGTATCACATACGAGTGTTTTATAATACATTTTGAACACAGTGTTACGGTGTACACAACACTCGATACCCTATATTTTGTTTCAATTAAATTTTGGTCTTATATTTACTATAACTAAAGTGAATGACCTAATAAGGTTTTGATCAGGCTTTGCACTAAACCGAATTTGCAGTCTTGCTAAACAAACAAAATGGTAAAATGTTTTAACCTTAGAAGATAACAATGAAATAATATGCTGGAAGAATTTAATAAACTTTTGGAAAGTATTTAGTGTTGCTTCTAATCTAATCTCTTCTTAATTATAGAATTTGTATTTATGAATAGGTTTGCATTCGGATTCAGTTCGTTTATCGAGCCTTGGGTGGAAAAGTTGATGGAGGATACACTTTAACCCCCTCGAACTACAAAATCTACACATATAACTGAGCAACAAGAAGGGCATTAGAAGATTTTGATACGATCGGCAGCGCAACTATAACGCCCCTGATTTTACACACTCGTTATTTGTTATCAAGTTGGCCGTATGTTTGTCAGCCACGAAGTGGTATAAAAATGTATCTTGCTGGTTGAAGGTCTTTCTTAAATATTTGCACCTCTCTTTGTCTCTCTCCGTTACTTTATACCACCAATCTCGGTCAAAGTAGTTGATATCATTTCCCCAACGTTATCTTAGCCGACCAGGTCACCGCCTCCTATGCTCTGAAGTCGAAGATGTAATTAAGTGGGCCTTTTTGTCAGATGACATTCTGCTCGCTGAGGTCATTTCAGCCCAATTGGTAAATTTTGTACTTGTATGTTTAACTATTTCTGTGCCTCAGTCGAAGACCATGTCTATCGTTAATCAATAAAATTGTTTGGTTTGATTTGGTTTTAGTAAAATAATCACGATTTTAATGGTTTATATATTTTGGATGACATAAAACTTAAGAGACGATTAAAATTTACGATTGATCCTTTTCTCAAATTGACGAGATGAAAATTCTGATTTTGCATCAATCGAAAATTCTGTTAATATCAGAATAGAATCTTAGATTCACGTTCAAGTATTGATAACGACCGTTAGACGCGTAGCATAAGGCACTACCGCGGGAGTGCAAGTCACGCCTACAATAAGTGATTTCCAACACGGTGACGCAGCGTTATTGTAATGGTTGTTTGTTTAGTGGTTCTACCTTACTCGTGTATCAGCCTAATCATATATGCCCATAGTTTTGTTTTTATACGGTTGTTTCATTATAGAGTTCATGGGCGTGTGATGTTGGGCGCAATCAAATTTGAAAGGAAACAGCTCAGCGTTCGTGCTGCTTTAGTAATTTGGTTCTGGCGCCAATAGGTGTTGGCAGCAAATAATCCAATATTTTTATTATTAATATAACCTTTGTCTATTGATTATCGCTGTTACAGCGGTTTTGATATAACTACATAGATAATTGAAAACTGTTGCATTAAATTGATTGCATATACCTACCTACCGTATAATAATACCTCTATACCTTATTAAAAATGAAAATGTACCTAAATATTAAATCCAAATAATATTAAAATGTAAAAAGTCATCAATGGATACGCCAAAGTTCGTGCTTATGTTTCCATAACTCTTCAAAAAATAGAAAACTACTCCTCACAGGTACTATTTGCTCTTGACATTGCAACTAAATGAATTATTTTCTTATTTAGTTAGTATTTTAGTTTAAGGAAAAATTATATCACAAATTAGTTTTACAGCATTTAGTTTTAATCCACGTTTCTTTATTTTTATTTGTTTTTTTTTAACACTTGACTTTCTAGTAAACGTCCCCTTTTCATAGGCTCTGTGTCCCTTTGTGTACTTGCTCCTGAAATGTTCTCAGTTAAGATACCATTAAGAATAATATAATGAGCAGCCTCATATGCCTTAGAAGCTGTGATTCTCGTGTATCTCAGTTCATGCCACAAGTGACAGTCTTTTTGTCCTATGGTTGGTAAAGCAGCCTCTTCACAAGCCTATGTACTTACCCATCAAAAGTTTACGGCACTCAATGAAGTCCACTGGGTTAGAGGCTTCACTTGCAATAATTAAATGATGAAGCGATATTTTTTCCATTTTGTTACGATCGTTGTAAAAAGTTATTATATGGTTATTTTTGTCATCATCTACCTTGCAACTGTCTTTTATTACTAGAAGAATATTTTCCGAAGTTTGTGGTACGAGTATAAGGTTTTTCTTACAATAATTTTACGATACCTACATGTGTTACTATACTTTTTTATTGGTCTGAGAAAGAGGTATAAAATAAAAAAAACAAGGATTATATGTCTACGTTCAAGGTGTAGCGTAGACATATAATCCATGTTTTCTTCATCATCCCAAAAAGGAACGGAGTTAAGTGGCAAACGAAGGTCTAGAAGCTGTTTTAGAAACATATAAATCATTTTTGTCTTCTTCAAAATCAGTTTCAATTGCTTAAACAGTCTATTTTGTACTTGTAATATCAGCGTAGTTTATGTCTATATTAGTGTTTCGACTTTCAAACGTCATATTTTCCAGTGTGTTTCGTTTGCATTTTGTATTTCAGGGCTATTTGGATCAGAAGGATTTAACCGCAATGCCTGAAACCGTTTCCTATTATCATTGTTTGTTCATTTGTTTTAATCACTGCTAAATTTAAATGTTCTGGCTGTGAAAGAAAGTTTCCCGTAGTTTTTTTCTCCAATACCCACTTGAATGTCCTGCGCGCACAATAAATATACTGTCTTACGTCCAACCATTCGTGACTGTGATCTCCGCGCACATCGCGCGTCCTCTTCATTACAAAAAGCTATGTAACTCCCACCTTAATATACCTACATGGCTACATCATTGAAAAAAATACTGTAAAATAGGACTAAGTACGTTGGTTATAATAATATTCTATTTAATCTTGTGCAGTTATCCTGACTTACATAAAACAGGGTAGAAAATGAGGTTTGGTATGAAAAAGAAGAAAAATTAATAGTTTAATCTATATTTCCTTAAATAGACATATAGATGTAAATAATACCAGAATCATTCGATCTTGAAGCACGCCATTTTTTTCTATGACAACAATATTTTGAAGTTAAAAACTTTTTTTCTAAACAATCGAACCTTTTACACTGACATCTAGTAGATAATAGTTGAAATATTTCATTAGCAAGCATTCTAAATAAATGCAAACCTCAATATAGTAAGTCATTTGTAAACTAGATGTCCGTTTTCTAAACTTGTTGCTCTGAACACTATAGTATCCAGGATTTAAGACGCAATATCTTTTTTTATACAATACTATCCACGGACGTTCAAGTTTCCATTGATACCGTTTCTCTATTAGGGCAATACCTTGATGAAATCTCTCGCTTTCTTCGTCGCCCACACCACTCAAGTTTTGGGGGAAGAAAACAAAATCGCTCACACCACCCAAGTTTTGGGGGAAGGAAACAAAATGAGAGTCCAGCAATAGGTATTTTCAAATTCAAATTGGAGTTCCCGAGAAAATTTTGAACGACTTTCACAAAACATGTTATCAAGGTGGATTTTTTCTTATCATTTAATTTATTTTCAATTTTTCTTTCATTTTTAATTTTTTTATCATATTTGTGGATCAACTAATATACCTTTTTTATTTTTGCATCGCTGCATTTTTTGCCCTGGAGTAAGTGATTCACGTTTAGGTCTTTTTTCCTGTACCTATGTAGTGACTTTTACTGTTTCTGCTATTCCATTCACAAATAAAACAGCAATATTTTGTATAACGGTCTCTAATATCATTTTTGACGTCTTTCGAAAGGGTCCGGTTGTCAATACCTACATTGCAAAAAACCTATGTAGTAAATAATCCACATATCATATTCTCTACTTCGCATTATGACTAAATCGCATAATGACATAGTAGCAAAAAGCCTACTTTTTCAAAGGTACAGCCGAGAAAAAAAACACTATGACAGATGAAATTTTTTATATACTAGTACTTAAAATCTACACACCATGTAACAAACAAAACAAAAAAACCCTAAAAATAAAGTAATTAATCACGATTGGTGAAGAATTTGCTTACGTACGCTTATGATATTTTTCAAAAACTGTAGAACTGTAATATTCTGTTGGCTGAGGGAAATGACTTCATTGTTATACATTTTGTCGAACTGTATATGACGTCGCAGTCTGCGTGACTGGTTGAAATAATAATTTTTAATGGCAATATCTTTAAGCCGTGCTTCTTTTCGCAATATACAGGGTGAATTTTTCAAAAGGGATTGGATGGCCAAATCCGAAACTATAAGGAATAGCGAAAAATGGTCAAAGGAGTCACGAGCCCGATTTTGATGAAACTTAAAACCTCATCATTAGATTTTTGAAAAACCAATAATCCTAGCCAGGAATCGAACCTGTTGATGTTGAAAAAAAAACACACCCTTTATTATTACACCATGCGATAGTGTCGCTGTTAAGGAACAAATTCTGCAAAGTAATGATATACGGCAAATTTAAGGAAAATTTGGAATTTAATAAAATTCATGTTTCACGTACCTATTTGTTTCGTTCAAAATCCCAAAAAAGATCGTAACTATTCCGTGTTTTAAATTATACTCAGAATGATTATAATGATTGATGTTTTTTTTAAACAAGATGGAGCTCCAGCCCATAATAGCCGTAAAAGAGATTTTGATTCAGCAGTTTGACGACAATTTTATTGTTAGGCATGGTCCGCCTTGGCCAGCGAGATCCCTGGATCTTACTCCCTTAGATTACTTACTCTGGGGGTATGTCAAAAACGAAATTTACAAAGACAAGTATGATACAGAGATACAGTCGATGACTTGAAACTTAACGTTCTTTGGAGAATATTCTAAACGGAATCAACAACATTCTAATATTGAATGCAGTACGATTATGTATTGAAAACAATGGTCTACATTTTGAACAATTATTCAGTTAATGTTAGAAAAATAAAATGTATTTTGTTAAAGATGAGCTCTTTCCTTTAGTTTGCCGTATATCATTACTTCGCAGAATTTGTTCCTTAACAGCGACACTATCGCATGGTGTAATAATAAAGGGTGTGTTTTTTTTTTCAAAATCAACAGGTTCGATTCCTGGCTAGGATTATTGGTTTTTCAAAAATCTAATGATGAGGTTTTAAGTTTCATCAAAATCGGGCTCGTGACTCCTTTGACCATTTTTCGCTATTCCTTATAGTTTCGGATTTGGCCATCCAATCCCTTTTGAAAAATTCACCCTGTATATTGCCAGGATTACTTTCAAATTTGTGATATTATAATTTCTTTTCTGTTCAAATATTCTGCAATCCAAAGGCGTACAAAACATCATAATCTCAAATTTGTTCCTGGTTGCTTTCGTCCGCATAATTCTCGTCTTTGGCTTTTATGACTTTTATAGGAGTGACTGCCGTCTGACATTAAAAACCCGAGAGAATCCGTCTTAGGTATTTCTACAAACAAAATAGATAATATTTTGAAATCTTTCGAAAATATTATACCACAAAATGAAATGTCCTTTTGGAGAGAACTCCCCACTTTTAACTGATTAGAATTCATAGAACACGTCTCTTTTTTTAATATTTTTTTTTATGATTATAAATTTTAATAATAAAAGACTTTGTAAGTGCACTTTGATTTGTTTTTTTGTATACAACAATACGTTTTTTATTTGACTGAAAATCAATATATTTTTGTATAGAAGAATGTTAGGCGGAATGCTAACCAACAGGCGGCAACTCAAATTTTAAGTTTGTAATTACTAAGCGGTGTAGCAGTAACTCACGATTATGGCATTTCCATGTATATTTTACATATTTTAACTATTGGAATAGAAAATATACCTAATATAATACATACACTACATATAATAACCAAAAATAACAATCGATAAATTAACAAAAAACCTTATTTTACAAAACATCAATTATCTCGAAACTAGCTTTCACTGAGATACCGCTTTTGTGATTAGTGGGGCAGTATTCTACTCCAAAGTATAGTTATGGTACACTACCACAGAATACCTAATTTACTATCATTATCTATATCTATAATCTATCTTCTATACAGGGTGAATTTTTCAAAAGGGATTGGATGGCCAAATCCGAAACTATAAGGAATAGCGAAAAATGCTCAAAGGAGTCACGAGCCCGATTTTGATGAAACTTAAAACCTCATCATTAGATTTTTGAAAAACCAATTATCCTAGCTAGGAATCGAACCTGTTGATTTTGAAAAAAAAACACACCCTATATTATTACACCATACGATAGTGTTGCTATTGAGGATCTTTTTCTGGGAAGTAATGGCATACCGCAAACTAAAGGAAAGAGCACATCTTTAACAAAATACATTTTATTTTTCTTACATTAACTGATTAATAGTTCAAAATGTAGACCATTGTTTTCAATACATAGCTGGATTTGAGACCTCAAGGGTCGTACTGCATTCAATATTAGAATGTTATTGATTCCGTTTAGAATATTCTCCAAAGAACGTTTCAAGTCATCAACTGTGTACCTCTGTATCATATGTCTTTGTAAATTTCGTTTTTGACATACCCACAAAGAAAGTAATCTAAGGCAGTAAAATCCAGGGATCTCGCTGGCCAAGGCACAGGACCATGCCTTGCAATAAAATTGTCGTCAAACTATTGAATCAAAATCTGTTTTACGGCTATTATGTGCTGGAGCTCCATCTTGTTTCAAATAAAACATCAATCATTATAACCATTCTGAGTATAATTTAAAACACGGAATAGTTACGATCTTTTCTGGGATTTCGAACGAAACAAATTGGTACATGAAACATGAATTTTATTAAATTCTAAATTCTCCTTAAATTTGCCGTATATCATTACTTCGCAGAATTTGTTCCTTAACAGCGACACTATCGTATGGTGTAATAATAAAGGGTGTGTTTTTTTTTTCAAAATCAACGGGTTCGATTCTCAGCTAGGTTTATTGGTTTTTCAAAAATCTAATGATGAGGTTTTAAGTTTCATCAAAATCGGGCTCGTGACTCCTTTGAGCATTTTTCGCTATTCCTTATAGTTTCGGATTTGGCCATCCAATCCCTTTTGAAAAATTCACCCTGTATATAAAAATAAAATTAATGTAGCTTTATGCGGAATTCGACAGTTAAGGCGTCTGTGCCAGCTCTCCATACCGTTGTTGGTACGGTGCCTTTCTGAGGCACAACAGATAAGTGAAAAAGACTTCGCCCACTGTCGTTCAAAATAATTTATAAACTTTTTTGTGGCCATATCTTTTGGACATTGTTCTATTATAAATTTCCAACCAGGTTCTATGAAATTAATGGGCAATGACGGCAAATTCGAAGTTAATCTAATGATTTCATTTTTCACATTCAGATCACGGCCCTTCTTCCATACAGCCCTGTTATAGTGATAATAACATCCAGTTACGACTGCCTGTGGGAATACTGCTTTAAATGCATTCATTAGAGCTGGTTCAAAGTCACATTTAAATTTACTAATAGTGAAATCGAGTTTGTCTTTAATCAAAGAAAAGAGTCTTCGGTATGTAGCTTCCGATTTGTTTGGCAGTAAGGCGTAAATGATGGGCACGATATTTGTGTACTTTGGAGAACTATTTAAATCCACGTGAATAGAAAAAAGTTGATGAAATGGTTTTGGGCATCTTTTGAAGGTTCCATCACCAAAAAAACATTTATTCCCCCAAAACTTTGCTGCTTTCCTTGCAGTTTTGGAACTAAATAATAATATTTTTTCCTCTTCGCCATCATTTGCAACTAAAAAATCGGATGCCAACATTTTTGGTATTCGCACGTCTGCTAATTTATTAAATTCAGTCTTTTTAAGGCCCAATTCTTTACGTCGAGCTCTATACAAGCTATCTCTTTTTTCGTAATATGATGGCACTTGCAAATTGTTTATTTGATGCTTTAAAACATTATTTTCAAATATTTTTTTTACCGGTTCCATATTGCTGCATACTTCTTGCCGACAACAATCCATCATCAGAGCTATATCATTATCCTCCTGATGTGCTGCACAAATGTGAGAACTTTGTCTGATAATCTTCTCTTTATTTTTATCTAAAGTCACAGTCGTCGAACATTCATGCTTGTTGATACACCTCCACAGGCTCCCGTTTTTATTATTTTTTGCAAAATTATAGCGATGGCCATCATAAAGAAGAGCCGGGTGTCCCTTTTGATTTGTAATAAACTTTAGATTATTAACCATTTTCACTGTATAGTGTTAATAGAACAACAAAATGAAATATTATACATACTTCAACATGACAGTATGTATGACATATTAACAACCAGCCAGACAGATTTTCCTTATGTATTTTGTATAAATAGTTTCGTATCTAACTGTACCTATTTTGAAAAAGTAGGCTTTTTGCTACTATGTCATTATGCGATTTAGTCATAATGCGAAGTAGAGAATATGATATGTGGATTATTTACTACATAGGTTTTTTGCAATGTAGGTATTGACAACCGGACCCTTTCGAAAAGATAGCGAAACGAGAAACTTGGAAAATACTTCACCTACAAGAAAGAGCCTTTAAAGTTCAGGTTAATGAAGATGAATGATGTTTTTGTTGTTTGTAGTCATATAAAATTATGGTCTGTAATGAAGTTAAGCTTCTGTATTTATAACTTAATATCATACTTTTGCACAAAATTAGTGCGTGTCAGGATACAATTTAGACCAAGTCAATAAACAAGTGCCTATACTTACATATTTTCCAATTTTTTTTCATCATCAATAATCTCCTATTCATCCTTTCCATAATTGGGTTTATTTTTTTAATTTATGATTGCACTTGTACGAAGGTTTGCGAAATACCTAGTTTGAAGTACCTACCTACTTTAACTGAGTTGGGACGTGTATTAAGCAAATAAAAGCCACTTTGTGTCATAAAAAAAAAGAAATTTAAAGAAGTGCAGCGATAATAACTGCAGCCATGTTTATCATGACTTTTTCAACAGAGTAGCTTGGCTAACATATAATTCATTATTATACATACAAGATCAATAAAATAGTTAGTAGGATCTTACTTTATCGCACAAAAGTTTCAAGAGCTAAAAGGATTTTAATCAATGTAATGTCAATTAGTTTTATTTGAAACGTGAGACTTCAGGTTACACGTGACTTGATATTTTGAAACAGATCCATCGATTTTTTTTTATTTGTGTAGCTAAGTTGAATAAAACAGTGACGTATCCATTTAGGAACAAGTGATTTTCAACATAAATTGTATATTGCACTAAAAGTTCCCAGCCTTTTAGTGGGCTAGCTTTCACGCTGTCGAATAATAAATAGAAATAAAGTGACAATGGGAGCCGATTTTAATGGCATGAGTTTTGATGGTTTAAAAATTCAATATATGTCATTGTATTTGTTATCAGGTGCATGTTTTTACAGACATCTGTAATTCATTAGAAATTTTCTACTCTCGCGTTAGGCATCATTTATGTATTTACTTCTGTGGTTACATACCTAGTCTAGCTATAAGTTCTGTTACAGATGAAAATGCATTTTTAATGAAGTAATTTAATCTTAATAAATTACATGTACATGTTTATTGCGGTCTTTGTAAAAATGAAGTATAATTATATTCGAAACGTCCATATTTAGCTTAGATGCACGCTTTTAATCGGTCTGGCCATGTATCTATAGATTTACGCACACACAAAATTGGGGTTTCGTTTAGAGCAGGCAATGTCCTCTGGAACTGACCATTATTTATAGTCCAAGGTTTCAGGCCTGGACTAGATGAGAGCCAGTTTTCAGCTCTTATGAAATCCAGAATGTTGGCTTCGAGCCAGGTTGAGTAGTTCGAACCTTGTGACCAGGTGCAAAGTCTTGCTGAAAAGTCCGCAGTACTTTCTAAAAGCGTGTAGTTGAGAGGTTTCACAATACTATCTAATACGGTTTATGATACACTTTGGCTTAAGTTGACCACAATACATGATAAGACACCTGTCAAACTATGAATGACGCAGGATGATCACGTTGCACCTTTCCCACCACTTGTGCAGGTTCTTTAGAGCTGTGAGCGTACACTTTATCATTTTGCTTGTTTTTCTCTTCAATCATGAAAAATAAGTTTAATAGTAGCAATAGTGGTATTTTATTGCTTATCACTAGCGAGATTGAATTTGCGGTATGAGACTGAAGTATAGTAGGATTGGTGTATTTGATATTTGTACTCTACAATTACATATATATGTATCTATATCTCCATCAAAGGGTGTCATCCAACACATTGTATTCAACAAACGGGGCTCGGTTTGTTATTGCAAAACACGAAAGCATGCTAATTGAAATTCAGCATGAAAGGGATAATGAGGGTGGGAGAGCGGGGCATACGCCCCTTGATGTCTCCCGCCATACGTCACTCAAGCACGGAATTGTGAAGATCACGTCGTTAACTATTGCTAAAGTTGTTCCTAACCCAGCCTGTTACCACACACTTCATATCCCACCTTACCGCTACTGATATACTAATATTTTAGGGTGTGCATAGAAAACTTGTGACATTTTTAACTTGAATCGCATTTTGTAAGATAAGTTCCTTGAAAAGGCTTAATCGGTTGGCGTCGACTTCTTAAATCGTCCTTTTCTAGATTTGTCCATTTGGAGTAGCAATCGTATGCCAACTAGCTCGTTTTACCAACGGCGCTTTTCGCCAACTTGAGCCTTTGGCCAACTTGAGCCATTCGCCTACTGCGCTATTTGGATACTGTGTTGTACACTTAATTACAAAAGTTAAACAAGTAAGTAAAATTATTAGCGCTAATGACAAATACATTTATTTACAATAAGAATTACAATAACTACATAAGTATTAACATCACAAAATATCGTTTAAATATCCTCCGCGTCATTCAATTCAATTCAATTATTCATTTGCGTGTAATGTGGTACAGGAGATGGTAACATTATATAAAATATTTAGTTCAAACACATTTCGCCATAACGTTGACATGCAAACAGTTAGCTATATATAAACATTAGGTACTACAAAGCAAATAGGAATGCCAAAAAGCATTACAGTCACAAAAAAGAGCATCCACTACAAAAACATTACAATGCATTTCTGCAGTGGTAAGAACGACATGCATATTTCTTTAAGAAGTCTTCCACTGTATAAAAGCTTTCCTCTACCAACCACTTGTGTAATGCAACACAATATCTCTTTTTAGGCAGGTGTACAATTGACTCTGGTAATGAGTTGTATATTAGTGGAGCCATATAAACATTACTACGTCTAAACATTTCCAGCCGAGGCAACGAGGGTTGTTTTGTTCTAACCATTTGTCTCAGAATTACAGGTTGTCCCCACTTGATGGCAGCCCTATTCCAATTTATAGAATAAAAGTCATCTACCTCTTTATCTTGCTGCTTCATCAATAAAGTTAAAACCTTCCTAGCATTTTCATTAGGGATAGGGCTGTTTTCAATCCACCAATCGAGAGAGGATAGTTTTGCTAACATCTTACCTTGCTTGTGACTATCATCTCTTAAACTACTCCTCTTTGGTGGGAACAGATCAAGAGGCATCTGATAAGTCAATGCTTTTGATTTATCCACAATAATTGGATATTTCTTGTTAAGGAGACACATAGCCGTTGCCAGAGGGTTAAGATCTTTTGTTGACTTAGCAGATCTCTCTATCAACTTAGTGTGGTGCATTTTCCTCTTATTTATTATGCAAGAGCTCTCTTTGTTTAGCCCATTTATCATTCTTACAGCCTTCATCAGAATCATTGCCTACTGGGAAGGTTCCCAGAATGCTGGCTGTGTTGCCACGTTGGATGGCGATACTAATTCTTTGGGCCAGATAATAGCCAGCCTTCTGGTCCTGAGAGGCATCGATTAAGCGTTTAGCAAGGTGTCTATAAAGGCGTCGAGCGCTCATGAATATTGATATTCAAAGTTGCTAAATTAAATTAATTAATTAATTGTAAATGTGCTAGTGCAGCAGCGCATCTTGCAATATGATTAGCAACTTCGGGCGTCTCATGTACTTTTAAAACTCGAGCCGTTTTCCAAAGGACTTGGCGAAAATTAAAAAAAAAAACAGTCTGTAACTAAAACATTTGGGAATACTTCACGGATGCCGTTGATTGCACCAGCTTCGAAATCGGTTTTAAATGTCACAGGATTAAACATAGGCATCTTTTCTTCGATAAGTGTAACAGTCGAACAGTCTAACATATATTATGTTCATAGTCTGCCATGAAAAAGTAAAACCTGCTTAACTGAACTGTACCTACACAGTGACAGTACCTATCTAAATAGCTCAGTAAGCGAATGGCTCAAGTTGGCCAAAGGCTCAAGTTGGCGAAAAGCGCCAGTTGGTAAAACGAGTTAGTTGGCATACGACTGCTACTCCGTCCATTTCTAGATTAAACCACTTTTAGTTAAGTCCATTTCTGATTCGACCATTTCTGGATTTAATCATTTCTGCTTTCGTCCACCGTTGTACGGTGTACAAGTTTTGCCTTAGCTTTTTTGAATAATAGGATATTAGGTTTGGTTAGATCGTTCATTAAGATAGTTGCACATATATGATTAAAAAAAGTCCATAAAAAAAATCCCTTCCTATTCCATTCTGTAAAGTATGGGATTTCTATACTATTTAATAATCTGTTGTTAAATGCACCGACTGTATACCTATTACTTCAAAAATTGGAGCTTTTCAGGTAAGCTCAACCTCATCAGCTCTTGTTTCCCTTCTGGACAAAATGTGTCAGAAATCACGGCAAAATAGAACTATGACACCGCCAATTTGTCACATAACAAAGCTTAGTATCATCAGTAGTTATCTTAGATATCTTTAACTGGCTTTCCATGTGGTGGAACCAAAGTTCAGGCTCTCGTGGCCATAAGGTGATCATTTTACCCCAACTCGCCAAACTTCTTCAGTGATTTCAGCCACTTCCACGTCTATAAAATCATCCTCCAAATCCGGGTTCAACATGACATGTCAACAACATGTAATGTAAAATAAATTTTTCTAGACACTTTCTATATAATTTCTTGCACTCCAAACCTCAGCTGCGACTGCAGTCCAGTTGTCAATTGTCACCAATGTAGAATAATATTTATTTACAGCTTAATTAATAATATTTATGAAGAACAAACAAACAGTAATATAGGTAGAACAAACAAACAGTAATATAGGTAGAACAAACAAACAGTAATTATTCTACAATGAATAAAAGCGACCAGCCACCGCGAAGGCGACAATGTCACTCTCCGTCGATTGATAATTTTTTTTATTATTTAATGCTTTTATTTAACTTGACCTGTTTCTTTGGTTCAAATCTAGTAATAGAAAGTGGGCCCCCTTCTGTGGACGGATTGTTCTGACATTTGGCGCATATCTTTAGTTCTGGTGATATTACCTGTAAATAATATATTCTGTATCATTGTAAATCCAACATGGCCGCTTTTAGTGCATAAAAGCGTTTAACTTAAAATATTTTTTTACTTAATTTACCTTTATTCAAACAAAATATCGTCCTCTACAATCTTTTTGTCGTACTACTCCTTTTAGATGGACTTTTACAATCATCCCATGTTATTGAACTACCTACCGTAAGTCTTGATTTTATACGTTACTAGCTTACCCGCGCGCGGCTCCGCCCGCGTGAATGTTGACTATCGTCACCAAGTCTTTTTTAAACTGAGGGACTACCCGTACTAACTTTCAATGTGTCTATTCCCTGGCAAACAGTGGTTGCAGCTAAACGTATTTATTTCAGCTCGAGTCCTATCAAACCCTTCAAGGTAAAGTGCCGTGCATCGCGGCCAAAGCCAGTCTGTCTACCATCATTGTCCTTTTATGGAGATTTTATGGGGATTAGATAGCTGCTCTGGCCAAGCGTTAAAATATTGATTGTTGATCTTATGAACTGTTGATCCCGCGTATGTATCCCGTGTGACTTGGAAGAGGCCCTTTGATAAACCCTTTTACCATAGTTGCATTGATATTTCACATTCGATGCACTATTTCAAATTAGTTAAACATTATTTATTTCCGAAAATCTGGTTTTATCGGTTTTTATTATTAAAATCTTGCTATGCAGACATTGACATTTTGACAACCTGATTTGACATTCAAAAAGTTGAAACTAAAGAAAGAGTATAATAACCCGTGTGTATAATAATAAAAAACGTCCCGGTTCCGTACAACACTGGGTTGAGGGACGAACTTAGCTTTGGTGCAGTGCTTCTTGTCTTGACTGACAGACATAGGTACCCACAGATTTTTTTTGGTGATGTGGGTAATAGTTACGCTTTCTCAAACTTTTACCTTTACCTTTGCCATAAGATTTTACTTTCTGCAAAATATCTGGATTCTAGCCCAAAAGGAAATACCCTTTCTTTTTCTCCGTGCAAAAACCCCGTCGGGCTTCACCTCAACGGAGCTATCGTGGCAACGGAGAGGTTAGTATGTCGGACTCCTACTGACTAAAATCGCACGGTCTTTCGTCATATCGGCCTATGTGACCCGGGATCCGGTGTGTCCTAGAAAGGATATCCCAGAAACCTCGACCTTATCTATAAAAAAGCACGCGTGGAAACATAACGCCCTGGCACCCTGGGCCTGCTTCTGCTAGGGTGACGGTTAGCCCCGTCTGTCAGACCCGCAATCATGGAGAACGGAAATAGTTCTGCGAACTACGCCGCCCGGTGCACCTTCAACAGCAAGGGCCGGCAGTGCTAGATATCTCCAGTAGCTTTTCCGCTGCTGTTTCTGCGCTCATTACTGCCTCGCAAAAAAAGCGACACGTTCCACATACACTCTATGGTGACCATGGTCGACACCAGAATCAGAGCATGAGGCTACACCGCCTACACCAACGTCTGCTTCAAGGATATGACGCCACTCTATTCACTCTGGACACTCTGCCAATGTGTGAAGCGGCGAAGTGTCCATGGAGTAGCCCCGGCAACGGTGGCATTTGGGCGTCAGCGCCCAGCCTACACAATGCAGGAACTCACCAAAACAGCCATGCCCATCAGTGAGTCTTGGATAGCTCAGGGTCATGGGCCACCTACCCTTTAGACCCAAGACGGAATGCGATTTTGGTCAGTCAAGTCCGATATTACGTCCCTACTACGGAGGGGAGAGATCCGTGGGGCTTTCCGCACGAAAATCTCCGGTTGCGGTGCAGGTGACTCACTCACGTGGCGAAAGGCCACTCAACGACCTCCGTCCTCCATCAGTTTGGATATTACGCTTTGTGTAATACCTATCCGCAACATTCCTTTGATCTAATTCAATAGATGCCTCTACGTGTTCCTAAGAAAGAGGTCTTGACAGACACACAGACGGATAACGAAGAGATCCTAAGTATAAGGGTTTCGTGTTTTCCTATTGAGGCACAGAACCCTAAAAATAAATATATCCTCTTTGCCCTACGTCTTTGCCTTTGAGCAAAAAGAAACAAAGGATTAAAATTTAGACTGAGTCACTTTTAGTTCCTGTTGCCATGACAACAATTATAGATGGCGTTAAAAACGTCTGCGAACATCTAATTTTCTTATTATTTCTTTATTTCATGAATTAATCATATCTTTTTAATTTTCTTATATGCTATTCGCAGCGAAGACAAATCTAACAAATCATAGATCATGAAAATCCGTTCAGCCGTTCTTGAGTTCTAACAAAAGTACCTTTATGGACCCTTTTAAGGGCTTTAGGGTTTGAATTTTTAAAAATCCTTTCTTAGTACACCTCTACGCATCAAAACGAACACACCCATCAAATTTCAAGTCTCTACGACCAGCGGTTTAGGCTGTGCGTTGTCTCTAGGTCAATCAGTCAGTCAGGACTTTGAGTTTTATATAATGTATTGATTTCTGAAAATAATACGTGGCGAATTTTCCGTGCGAATTTTACCGATGGATATTTTGAACATTGTGAAGCAGTTTTACCACTTAGTAGTAATGTTGCTGCTATTCCTGAACGAAACGAAGCCACGGTAGGAGCTATTTTACGCTTATTTCGATCATTTATTTTTGATAAGATCTTATAAAACTGTTTGTACGGTACCCCCTAGAGTCCCATCGTCTAGTACCAAATGTTGAATTTATTTGTTGAACAATCAGGCGAATAGATTAAAGATGACTTCAAGGGTTCCAAAGGTTCACTTTACGCCGACATAAACTGCCGATACAAAAAGATGATCCTTGAAGGCTAATATTGTCGGGGTATCTGTATCACTGCCAAAGAAATTTATAAATGTGAGGGATTTCTAATTTTGCTAAGGTCAGTAAGGTATCCCTATTTACTGAATTGAAGGCATTCCTAAAGTCAAGCTTCTAAATGACCTCACTATCACCGCTGCCAACGTACGTCGTGAGTGCGTGTATGGCACCCTCACAGTCCCCTTTCAAACCGAAACCTAGTTGCAGGGGCTGGAATTTTGTTGCAAGCTCGGTACTATAATAACGGCAATGGGACGAATGCTCCTTGGCAGAAATACTCGAGACACTCGAATGTCCGTATTAGGCGGTTCGGGGAAGGCAAAGCCGATTGCTGGCGGTGGATGCTTATTCTGCAGACCAGCGAGCCATCACATCGCTACTAAAAAATAGTCTCGACGTTCCTCTTATATCACCTTCCCTTATTTTATTTTTCATAAATTCGCATTTGCTGATTTGAACATAATAGGTTCCAATAACCATCGTGTTGTGTTCTCACCGCGCGCTGGTAAGTAGGGTAGCCAGAACTCACTGAACCCTTCCTCCCCCACCCCATCCAGGCCTCCCGTCATCTTCCTAGCCCTCCCTCCTTCCCTTCGGGTTAGGCAGCGCGTGTGCAGTGACACCCTTAGTGTTGCACGCGTTCATAGGCCACAGTTCTATTATAAGATCCTTATTTAATTTTGTTGAACTCAGAACTTCTAATTTTAGAATTGTTACGTGTCATCGAATTAACATCTTTGTGATTTTTGCCGTATCAACTAGTTATTAAACAGTGTAAAGTCCTCTTTGCTCTCTACTCTATCTGAAACTCCAATAATATAATTTATTGCCAGATTTTAAAATGTACTTTGAAATTGAAACAATCGTACACGTGGACGATGTGTGCACAATTTATGTAACCTAGTTGGGGATGCGAGGGAGAGACCTCGCACTTTAGCATGGCACATTAATTAACCGAGCTGAATCTACATACGGCACCACAAGAGAGCCCACTGGCGGCAAAAGCGTAGATTTACGACTCGTTCGACCACCAGCTATTGGATAAACTAATTGCGGCACACAGCTATTGTTTCTAAATACTAGGTAGAAATGGAGCCTACCGGCAGACTGACCGCTTACTATTGTTGTTTGTATGCAATAGAAAACAAATTATTCGATTGTCCTGTTCTTTAAATATACTTCGAACTATGTTCGTAGCAATGAAGTTCCATACTACGAGCTTAGTGAAATAAGAATATGATAATATTTACGATTTACCTTTTAAAAGGAACGCTCCAGATCTAAGAGCCATTATATTATTGTTGCAAATACTAGTCAAATGGACTTTTGAGTGTCCTAGGGCCCATTATTTTGCATTATCTGGCAAGATGAACTTAAGTGTAAAAACTCAATCCCGTGTAAAAATCTTTCGCGGAGCAAAGTGGACTTTTGGGTGTCCTATTGTCTATTATTTCGTATTGCTGGGCATGATGGATTCAGATGAAAAAATAATATGATAAGCTTTATCCATGGGGTCATTATAATGGATTCAAGTGGATATAGAAACATTAACCAACTAGATATATTAATGTAAATGATGTTGGATTCTATACAAATGAATATAAATAATGAATAATAAACGTGTTGCGTTAATAATTATGATACTATGGAAATCAATACACTTAAACACGTATTTTTAACTCGTACATACCCGAAATTTGGCACGTGGTTGTGGTGGCCCAAGATTGGACTCATGTTTGCAACGAGCGCCGCCGGCATACATGCTAAGTGCCCGCCGCATGCTTTCGGCAATCTGCGAACAACTGCTCCCATCATAGTTCCCCTTTTCGGTGTATAGGTATATGTTCTGCGGTACGATTTTAAAACATTTAACGGTGCTAATGTATCTATCAACATTTGATAGATAATTTTTTTTCATCAGTTGTACCGTAAATTTCTGACAAACGCAAATGCATGTACCTAAATCAAGATGATATTTGATATAATTGAAACTTCATAGATTATGAATAAAACGACGTCTTGCATATTCGATCGGAGTATCGGCGTCTTTCTGATGAAGTCCTCATTAGAAAGAGGCCTATATTAAGGCTTTGCTTGAGTTCAACAGGCAATGGTAGCAATCTATGATCTGTCAACTATGGAACTGATTGATAACAAAGATTACCTACTTACTTATCGGGCTTCCGATTTTTCCGACGGATGCGTGTGTTCGATAAGGAGCGTCCTATGTTTTAAATGATGATGATGATAATTTTCAAAATCCCTAGAATTAAGTAATATAGAAGTCAATTTAGGCATTATTTGATTATTTATTATTTCTTTCTGGGATTGTAAGGAATAATAAATAATCTGATGTATAAAAATGATTATCATAATTATCTTCAGTAGCCGTACACTTGATACCTATTTAATGACTTAAATATACTTAACCAAATACATAATCCCCGAGTGATGCGATCGTCAACTTGTCTCATTTCACTTTCATCTCGATCCTATGCGCACTCGGTAAAGCCATCATACGACAAAAATAATTATAACCAAGAGGCGGTAGTCACAGCTCGAGGTGCTCCGCTAAGCCACTACAATTCGTTTGCGGCGGCAATGAGCGGCTTGTAAATCAAAGGGATTCTACATAATTAAGCTCATAATTAATGTAAAGACTCCATTATTTATAGACGCAGTCATTCTTAAAATTACTCCCAATTTGATAAAACGGTACTAACTGGATCTGATTAACACATGTTACATTTTAATGCGAGTTGATAATATTTATGGCAGATTTTAAACTTTTCAAAAACATCGTTACCATAGCTGAAAGTTTTGTTCATTTTGAATCTTGTTTTGAACTATATTCAAAATATAAATTGATATATAAAAGCGACGCTCATAGAAATCATTAAATATGTACTTATGAATTATGTTTCCTTAATTTTGTCATCCATAATGAAAATATCATACTGAGACAGGAAATGTATAGTTAATAAAAACAAAAAGAAAATCGTGTGTGATTTACAACTGACGCGTCTAATATTTTTTTTAGTAAATGCGTTAATGAATGCTTGAGAACGGTTTCTCATCTAAACCCCTGCGGGTGAGTGAGTGTCTTCTAAATTACACCCGCCACCGTAGCGGGCTCGACCCGCTCCCTATTAATTTGTTTATATTAGAGACGTTCACTTGCGCAGTCAATCACGATTGTCGTCAACCAACCGATACACGATTTGTTTTCGAAAGATCGTAACCGTGTTTTGGTTATTTCTGTACAATTGAAGCTTTTAAATTTAGTGTCACCGCAGCTCTCCGGAGACACTCTAAACATTTGTCTCGGGATATTTATCGCCGCGGCTCGTCGACTATATCATCCAGCCGGCATTGTGGCAATCGATCAGAAGCCGCGCGAGCCCAACTAAATTGATTATTTATTCAGGCTTAGTTAAATCTTTGAGAAGTTGCGTTATTTGTAGACTAAACAGGCAGGAAGTGGCTAAATGTTTATTTGATATGTGTAGCCCAGTAGCACGTCTTATTTGTCAACGCGGCAAATTTTTAATGTATTGCTTGTAAATTGTGATGGATGCTTACAAATCTTACATGGTAAATGGCCTTTGTACCTACATTGCACATTATTAGAAAGTATCATTGTTAGATGGTAAAAACAGTACAAAAGAATCTCTTTGGCTGAATCATCAGAATGAATACAAAGTTAGAAGTAAGTACAAACGTTTTTTTACTCTTATTTTTAACAAAAACGGAAGTTAGACTTATATTAGACTTCCTTATTTTAATGTCTCCCCTTAGTCTAGGGAGACTAAGGGGACTTGGGAATCCTAACGTCTCCTTGGGGAACCTGAAAGGGGAGACTTCAGGTCGAAAGGAAAACAATAAAAAGGAGTTTTAGTATCTCCCCTCACTTAGTGGAGACGCTAGTACTAGAAAATCCTAGCGTCCCCCCCCAGGGGAATCAGCTAGGGGAGAGGTCAGTCCGGAACCGTAACGATAGTAAAGCGAAATCAAGGCATAGATATACAATATAACTATCAAAGCTATAAAAAACGTTTCCTGCCAGTCAGATACACGTATTTAATTAAACACATCATTAAAATAGCGACCGTTGCATGCTATCCCATTCATAGTGGTATAAACAACAATAGAAACACATGAACCGGAACAACACAATAATGGAGTAACGAGAGTCGGCAACCTTTTGAACTATTATATTGTGGGGATCATTTTACACACAAAACGTTACCACACCCGACACAGCATATATAACCCTGTCGATGTGTCCCTTTAATTACATTACGTAGGTACTTGAAGATACTCCTGTGTAAAACAACGCGAGAGGGCCACAGCCGCATGACCTCCCGGGGCAAACGGGGATAAGTACACGCCGCACTCGGGTGGAAATATAAAACATGTTCATTATTTTAAGGCTAATTGGGATAGGCCGCTTGCAGCGAAGTAGGTGCGAGCCCGCCGCCCGTCGCCCGCCCACGGCAGTACCGAATTTGAGCGTCGTGTAACAGAGCTCATTATGTTAGAAACGTGAATAGTATGCGTATAGACACTGTTTCTGCATTAAGCTAAAATATTACAGCGCTTTGTAAAATATATATCTAAGCATGCGTTGCTTACCTAATACATTACAATAATTATCATTCTTAATGAAAAATCCAAAGCAATGCCAGAGTCATAAGGTAACTGTATTTTCGATTTCGGTAGTAGAAATAGAAATAGCAAATGAACTAATATACAGAATCCTATTTCTTAATTCTTTCAAATTCTCTTGAATAAGCGAGTGCTAAATAAGTTCAGAAGAAGGATTCTTTGATGATCTTACCGCCCAAGGCGTATACGTTATTGTAAAACTTTTATATTTTGTTGCAGATTGAGCGTTGTTTTACTGAAAAAGTTCTCTTTATAGGATAAAATACAAAAGAAGTTCCCTAAGTACAACCCTTGCGTTAAGATTACTCTGTTCCACGCAAAACTTTTAATTAATCAAAATGAAAAGCGACGGTTGACGATATTTTGTCTACTTTCTATTTAAAAGAATTCTTTGTCAGGTCTTGCTATATCTTTATGTACGTATATAATAGTCCTAGCTGCTTGCTTCATTTAGAAGCTCATTTGAGGCTTTTGTATAAAACACAAATCAATTCATATATAGAATAATATATTGATCTTATTTCGGCCCTATGGAGAGAGTAGATGAGGTGTTTGAATATCTTACACCCTCTCCTTTTCTAATATCTCTACATTGCTCTCAACACGTGCAAGACTGATATGTCACCCCGTAAGAAAGATATAAATCCATCTCTAACTAAACGCTAAACACTTCTTATGTGGAACACCATAATAACTAAAAAAAAATGTTTACATTATTATGGTAGGTACTCACATACGGATAGTTTTACTCCAAAACGAGTAGATATTACCGTGTGAAAACTATCGAGTAATACCGTATGTGGGTACCCACCATTAGTCTTGCCCTTATCCTACAATGCGGTTCTCTAAGCGATGCCGTTCGACTGGAGGCCACCGTTATAGCATCCTTGGTATCAATTTGAATACCTGATAGAGGCCTTCATATTTTAAACTTTGTTCATAGGTTGGCATCCGATGGGCTGAAGTCCTCATATATCAAGAATACCTACCTCATAAATACTAATTGGTCGTTTACTGTTTATGTAAAATCTATCAATAAAAGCATGAGAACGACTTGACTGATATAATTGATTTCTTAGACAAGTTCGCGGCAAACGTTGCATAACTACCAATAGCTGACTATTAAAATTATTATGTTCTTAGCCAATTCCGCTTGTGTTTGACCAACGATATGATATAAGCGCGGGCTGTATACAAACAGCACGGGACCAAAAGCGAGCGATAGTTAATCATTATTCGCATCTGTGATGAAGTGTGGCCCGATTGTAATTACTTCGTGTGTTGATTTAAGCTTTATCACGAGGTAGAGAGGAGGGATCCACAGCCGGTCGGCCCCAGTCCGTAATATTGAATTTATTCCTCCAGAGATACTTTATACAATTACTGGCGAAGGTGCCGCCACGGGAACCTATTAAAATATTGGAGATAAGATCAAACTTTTAGTGCGGACGAGGTGGGCCGGCCGCCTTATAAACAAGAATCGGATCCCGGCTGCTTCCAGCGCACGCTCACTCTCGTTTATTGTTTTTGTGTTTACAATTGTTTTAATTATGAATTGATCAAACATTCAAATCGATATTGTATGTAATTATCTTGGTTTGTTTAGCTTTATTTGTGATTTGTTATTTAATTGTCTTTAAGATTATGGACTCGAGTATTTTTAAACATTTGTTTCTCTTTTACGCTACCGTTATGGTTCAGTAATAGTGTCAAAGGAATTTGTAATATGTAATGTAATTATTACTTATTTACTATTTTTAAATTTAAAATACTAAATGTTTCTTGCTTCGCTTACTCTCAGGGGTCAATAACAAAATTTATCAGCACTATCCTTACGTCCTTCTATGAGTGGTTTTCTGCCTAAGTAGCTATATAATAATTTTTGAAGCGTATGCTTAAATCTATTTATCGATTACAAGTCTGATGGTGATCTTGTAACTGCTGAAAGATTTGAATGATTGAGGTAATATCTATCCTGCAGTTTTTTTATTTATCAAGATGATTCATGCCTGTCCTGTAATCTGATGCCATAGTCAAGTTATGAAGGGATTTTTACGAAAATTAACGTCGGTTGCGTGTCATAAAGAATGTAGAACATCACACTACTCAGTAGTAGCGTAGCGTAGCATTTTTAGGATTCCATAGCCAAATGGCAAAATACGGAATCCTTATGGACTCGTTTTGTCTGTCTGTCCGTCTGTATGTCACAGCCAGTTTTTACCGAAATTATAAGAACTATTATGTATGAACTTGTTTAGCAGATGCATTCTGTGAACCGCATTAAGATTTTCTCACAAAAATAGAAAAAAATACAATACATTTTGGGGGTTCCCTATACTTAGATTTTCGAAATATTTTTTTCACAAAATCCATAGGATATCTATGGATAGGTTTTAGAAAATGATTTTGAGGTTATTATTATAATTTTATTTACTTAATTCGAATAGTTACCGCGAGAGACACTTCCTTAATGGTAAAATTATGTGACCCTCACCCCGCTGTAACTTCTAAAATAAGAGAATGATAAAAAAAAAAAAATATAACGTGAGTAAAACATCGATTAAAGTTACAACGAACTACAAAATATTTTATACGTAGTTTTTTTAAGATAAAACTAAGTCTTTCCGTAAAAGCTCTATTTATATTACTTACTTAAGATACTTTCCTTGCATAGCCATGGTACGTTAATACGAGTATATCTACTTATATAAACTGCAGCATTAAACGGTACCAATGCGTTAAAAAATATTCAATAGCTATATTTGACAATATGTGTATTCATTTCGTACTTCCATAGAACATGTGTCTCTCATTTACTGCTGAGCTTCGCAATACGAACGTTTAACGACTGGGAGGTGTCCAAACGCGGTGACTAACTGCCTAAGGCCCCCGTTTAATATACGAAAGCGACTGTATATAGTTTTTAATTAGGATCTGCCGGCCGATCTAACGCAGCCTCGATTTGTTTGAACCAATCCAAAGGAAAAAGAATGAAATAAAAGTATAGTAGATGCTTTAACCGCTATCAAGAGTTTTTGACTGGTTTTCTAATATTGGAATCAATCGTTTGAAAAATTATTATATTGTGCACATTAGAATAAAATTCTGCGCACTAAATGCTACTATTTATTGAAGAAAACCTTAAGATTGAAATCTAGCTTCCAATTTAGTAGCCCCGTTTTAAATTTTTGCAGCATCCAGCTTGAAATATCTTTCGTGTATTTTCACATGACTGGTAGTTATTATATTATACCTACTAAAAAGTTGAAACTTTCTGAAAGTCATAATAAGATTAATGATGTAGCTGTCAACGCAAATTAACTTTCCTTCAAGATTTTAATAACGCCTTATGTAGAGCAAAAGTTAAGCAATCATGTAAATTGTTATCATTAGACAGTTTTTTAGCAATCTCGCGTGTCTAGACATGGTATCGTTTTCAGGCATTGTGAAGTCACTAAACCACTGATATCGCATAGACGGCCTAACTTAGCGGTAGTGCAGGTAAGATAACGTGAATCGGCAGGAACCCGCAGGTCATATTTGTGAGTTTCAATTAAAATTCTTCTATCTTCGCTACCGCTGTTGAATTGGTCCAATGAGCGATACGTTTTGCATAAATGCCCGCCAGCTGTTTACAATAATCGATGATATGTTTTTACGAGTTATATTTTCAATTTATTGATATTCTTGGTCGGACAATTTATTTGTATCGATAATGTTTTAAAGACTTCTGTTTATTTTTATCATGCAATCACTGACAGGTTTACGATGGCTCATCTAGACTTCGAATGATATATCGGTTCACTCTTATAATTACCCTTTCATTACAAATAATTAATTTTGCTTACCCACAACACGTGGTCTGTCATTTAAGCAAATAGATTTTACTTCATTGTGTTTTTTTGTATTACAGACTGCGCTATAGAATGAAATAAACAAATCGAACGTGTTAGGACCAGATTGGTGACTTTTTTATTGTTTCCTCCAAATCCTGTTCAAATGTAACCACGAGAGGCATTGACACCGGGTACAGTCAATGTATTGTGTTGGTGCAACTAATCGACTATAGCGAGTTGAAATCAGTTTTTCACATCCCGGTAAGATAAGTGCATTTGCTTGTAGCGACAAGGCGCGCCGTGGTGATCGCCTCCAAGCCGCCTCAGTGGATGCGCGTTCTTTATTTATATACGCCCTTCTGTAATTAACGATAGTAAAAAGAAATACATAGGTATATATTTTGATTTATTTGATATCATTCTTTGCTCATGTTTGTTTTTGGTGGAAAGCATTTCGTTATCTGCTTTTGTTTAATGTCGACATAGTCTGTCTGAAAGTAGACTGTATTTCATTTTTATGTCCGATTAATTCCAGCGAAATGAAATGAGATATTGTTATTTTAAATTTAATGGGCCTCAAATCCATAATATTAAGCGTTCGTACTTGATTAATTTTACGAAAGCTGTAAACATTAATCTCTAGATTTCTCATTTGAATTTGTCTTACACATAAAACAAGATACGTTACGCATTATTTTTATGAAATAATTACCCTAATTATATCAATTTCAATTAGGTTGCAATAACAAACTAAATATGTGACGAAGGAGCTGGCCAAGCGATATTAATTCCAATAGAGTTTCTTCATAGACATGGTGCGGATGTAATATAGACGGGTACATAATGCACATATACCTACATGTAATAATAACTTGTCCCGCGAAATTATACAAACTGGCAAAGCATTATGTATTTATAACTCATTTAGAACATTAAAATGTTTTAAATGTTCTGGTTAAATTATATAATGCAATAGGTAATTCACACGCTCAACAAAAACGGTTTCATTTTACCGCATCTAGTTTTGGGATCGAATGTATTCACTGCAATTTATTGAATCACATAATATAATCTTTTACACTTATTTGCATTTACGTCCACTATTATTATAGTCTTGCATTTGTGATAATGGGTTGTTGTATCTGCTTTTAATGAAAAACATCAAAAATGATGAAGTTTTAATTTGTAGGGATTAAAAGTTGTCACTGTATTATGTGAAAACCGTTAAAACAGGAACTTCACTATTATTTTATTGTTAATCATTATTAATTATTATTTTAGTTAAGTAGCAAAAAAAAGTTTATAACAAATTATAAAACATCGAGCAACAATAAAATATGAATGTGTGAAATCGATTGCAACTTCTTCAGAGATAAAGTCGATTATTGTTTGAAATCGGTTATGAGGATTTCCGCACGGAAAAAAAGGGCTACGCATTTGGACATAAGTATTTGACGGAAAATTTAACTGTCTTAATGTTACACATAACAGTGTGTAACTTCGCTGAGTTTAATAGGTAACTACTCGTACATCTTGAGTAATAGATTTAGGATATTGATTGTTAATTTCGGCATTGAGTTCATAGTCATCGATAACTGATTTTATTACCGATAATGAGGTTTGCTCGATTACATTCGTGGTATTATAAAAAATATTTTCTGCAAGTATGAAAATATTGTTTATGTTTTTATATTTCTTTCGCTTAGATACTTTTCAGCACTTTTCACTTTTATTAGCTCTATAACTTATACCTATATTGAAACTTCGCGAAGTTCCATCTAAATACTTTTACTGAAACTAACTAATGATAACACAAACAAATAGAATATGGAGAGAACGAAACGAAAATTGAGCAGAGCGTTGATAAAATAAGAGAATTTAGGAGTAGAACGTGAGGAATGAGACATCGACGCAAGAGTGCAGAGGCGGTGGAGCAGCTGACACCTGTCATCACGCAATTTATTAGTCGCTCCGAAATAACGGAGTCAGTGAACGTTCAAACAAAATGAAGAGACACAACGCTCTATTAACGACACATCCTCGGGGTGCACCCGTTAACAGCTATACAATTAAATTCACAATATTTGCTCCGTACCCGCACGTTAAAAATAATAAATCTTGTAGTTAAATGTCTTTATAACGTCTTTTGAATTACGTTTCAAGCAGAAACAATGATTGATTTAACGATGGCTCGTTAGGATTATAGGATCTTTGATATAATTGCTAACTAAAATAGATATTTGGTTTACAAGTAATAAAATTATATTGTAGAGGTATAATAAACAGCATTTATTATATTTAGAAACAAAGCATTTTTCGGAGCCTTGTTGTGAATATTTTATATACCTAGGTTATGTTTTTTTTGCTCATCAATATACAAACTAAGTCCTGTGAGTATACTCGTAAATTGAAGAAGAATAATGAACTGGAATTTGTCTTAACTTTGATTTATGTATTAGCGGTGACTCGTGAGTGTAAGTGATGCCGCACACAAGAAAGATGACAATATCGTCGAGCGACTCGCGCCCGCTTCACCCTGATGCAGTGTTCTAGCGCTTAATAACTGTCGACGAATGTTTGCGTCACTGTGTCTGCAATGCTTATGATAATAAATCG
The DNA here is from genome assembly GCA_963576445.1 of Lithosia quadra. Classification (NCBI taxonomy): domain Eukaryota; kingdom Metazoa; phylum Arthropoda; class Insecta; order Lepidoptera; family Erebidae; genus Lithosia; species Lithosia quadra. The sequence goes on along the minus strand of OY754873.1, from coordinate 7,740,755 downwards.
CCTCTTATTTTAGAAATCCTCATTCACCATGCTTACAGCCATACGAGCTCATCTTTTACGATCTCGGTTTACGTATCTTGAAGATGACATGCGATGACTGATTTTATTTATTGCTTTGATGTTTAGTAATTAGTTTTATGAAAACCCCTATCATATTCTGACATTCGTATAGCTATAGATAAATGCATCGGGTGTGAATTGGGCTGTAAATCAACACATTACTAGTAGTTATCTATATTATATTTAATTGATAACACAGGACAACAAAGATTTTGGTGCTGTGCTATCACTGGTTAGAATCTAACCGTAGATTTATATTCAATGTTACCTACGTGTAGTTTTTGAGATATTGCAGAAGTGAAAAAGATTTTTTTAAGTTATTATATCGTTCTTCAGTTTAGAAGCTTCTTTGTTAAATTTTCACGTTGGTCCTAAGGATTTTCTCGTATAAAATCCAGACGTAATCTACTATTATATTTGCGTATCCCAGGGACTTGGGTATCTATCTTTCATCACTTTCGTTATACGACCCAAAATCTGTAAACTGGAGGACTGAAGAAAAGCTTTTTCACGATCGCGATAGAAGAAACATTAGTAGATACCTAACTCAAGATATTTTTTTTTCTTTGGATAGACCAAGACCTCTTAACGCATTTTGGGAAAATGTGAAGGCCTCGTTACTTTTTCTCATCAGAAAAACTACCACTATTTCTGTACGACAAATCTAGAAAATCTTAATTCATAGGAAATAGTCTGTCGTCGGAGTACAGTCGAGGCTTTTTAGTTGACAATAAATCAGTATAAATGGTATTTTTCATTTATTTAAGTATACTTAGATACGTATAATTCCACAATACAAAAAATTACACTCATGTGATTTTTCGGTTATGTCCAAATCATAGCAAACTTCAAATGTTTGCCGTTTGCCCCATATCTTAAATGCTTACTAAACAATTTGCACACAATGTTTTAAAATTCATTTTGTGGCCTTAATCTTGCACTTTAAAACAGGGCATGAAATGACCCTCTCTTACCTCTTTACCGCCAAACAACGTCATTTAGAATGTTCCATTGTACTTACCATAGCACAGCAGATAAAAATTATCTCGACTGAGGATGTTCCCCCGTTTTAGCTATTTTAGAGGCTCGCCTTACTTTTCCTGCTGAACAACACAAACCTTTTGGCTCCCCTCTCCCCTGTGCCCTACAAAAACTGCAGACTTCGCTCATGCGTCCAATCAGAACATATTCCTCTTATTTCAAAATAGTCATGAAAACGTGCTCATGTATTTGTCATTCCATGTCCGAGCTATTACGTAATATCTTCATACGCTGGTGACAACTCGACGACAGGCGTCGACATATAATGTGTACCTGCATGTCGCAATCGGTCTTCCGTAAGCTTCTCAGCCGAGAGTCAGGAGTCTCCGAACGCTGAACTTCTATTCTCTCCCAGCCAGGGCGTCAGTCTTAAACTGGCAGCGTGTTGTAGCATACTGGTGCCTAACAAATTCAAGTCGCAGTTCTTACTGTTCGATGGATTCCAAAGAATGTTGAAGTGCGTGACGTTCTCTGTCAAGTTCTAGTCGCATTTATTGTTTGTCCTAAGACTCAGCGTCTCTAGTCATAGCCTGATTAACTCGCTGAGAATTAGGGCACACCACGCGATCTTGAGAACGTCTCGTGGATCTAACTTTCACGTGAGGTTGAAAGTCACTCGCCAAACGTGCAGTGCGTTGAGCGTTAGTCCTCAGCACACGTTCAAACAGCGATCCATAGTTTCAAAAATGTCCAATCCACAATTTACCGTGAAACTCGAAAGTAACGGAAACCAAGTCAACGTGTGAGCCATCTCTTATGTCAAGGGTAGACAGTAACAGAAGGTAGAATCCATATAAAGGAGCAGTGGCGGTCGAAAAACAATCACGAGAGCACTAAAAACGCATCGGAGTACAAAAAAGTGAGAGCAGTCATCAACTGTCAAGTAAATACTAAAAATCAAAGGGTATAATCCCACCAACTTCTCTGTGAACTGAAAGGTGTCGTCACCTTCGTTTCAGTGTTGCTAATTAACGTTAATATAGCGTTAATGGGGTCATAAAATCCGCCACTAATGTTATTAGTTAAAATATTTTATTTGACATGTTGTTTGTTGTGTTATTTCTTGTAGAATTTTCTGGAAAATTTTTGAATCAGTTTTATTGGGACTACCGAAAATCTTGACGGACGGCACACTGTTCGCGGCACCGTGCTGCGGCGCGGCGCCGCCGTGCCGTGGCCCGGCGACGGCGTTGTGATGTTGTACGGTGACGGCGCCGCGCCGTGCATGATGGGGACGCGGCTTAGGGCTCCCGCACACGGGCCACCGGCCACAACCACAAAACGCCGCCACAACCACAAAACGCCGCCACTGGCATATTTCCTGTAATTTTCATACATTTTATATGGACTCGCCGCACACGGTTGGCGCCGGTCACACGCCACAAATCGTCGCAGCTAGCTTCTTGTGGCTCGCACCGACCACTAAACGCCGACAGAAAAAGCCGCCACACGCCACTCGCGCGATTCCGCGCCCCTCTCTCTCTTACCTCAGTTAACCTGTTATAGTACGATTTTTAATTCTAGTCAGTAAAATGACATTTTAAGTATTGCAGGTTTTTTGTATCAAATAAATAGTGATGTGGTTGAATCCAGTTTTACAATTATAAGTTAGTCGAGATTATATTCTTTTATTAAATATCAAACTGCGTTTATTGAAATAAAAATAGTTATAATAATCATAAGTACCTAGTGATTATAATTAAAGTATAGATTATTTTATCATAGTGTTCTGTGGAGTTTTATGCTAGTGATTATTTCCACTTACCTTAATGTGATAACTAGTCTTTCCGCAGGTGCGATGCTTTTCCGCATGTTGGTGTCGTGGTGCTTTAATCCAGCATATAATAGAGCATGTAGTGCTCAAAACGTACCTATACTTAAACGAAAATGTTTGAAAAACTTTTTTGGATGGTTTAGAAGATTATCGAAATGTTCGTTGCATTTGTGTACATTCGTTAATATTGGATGTATCCAATAACTACGGTTTCGTCTTCTACGACGACGTCTTTTTATCAAAAGTAGCGCAATGAAACCTTCTTCGTCGGAGTCCATTATGATACTGCATGCCAGGGTTAAAAAAGTAGCAACCACCGACCGCATTGTGTCCACCATCGGCCACAAGTGGCTGTCGCGCGCTTCAGCTACTTTTGTGGCCGCTTCTTGCCACTTGTGGTGGCGTTCGTGGCTGTGGCGTGTGGCCCGTGTGCGGCGACACTAAGAACGAATGGTTAGGATAATTGATTTATTCGTACAACAAACTATACTTAACACAAAATTAGGAGAAAATTATGTAAAGAATTTTAAGAAATACAGCTTTTCCAGGTAAGCCAAAAAGTTATGAGGAATCGGCAACGAAATCATAGTAATGAAGCATCGAGTCATCGAGCAAGTCCTCAATGACGATATCTAACCAGATTTATTGAGTAAAGGTGAATTACTGATCGCAGAGGCGGGTGCGCTTCTCGCACTATTATTACTTGGCCTCATCTTTGTACACGCACGGGGTATAGCACTGATGGGATATTAAAGTTATTACCAACGGCGAAATTGGCTAAGCGACCGCTGAGGAAGCTGCCCACCGAGACCTATTAGCGGTATTACATATTTCATATATGATCCACCGGCGATCGACGATTATGGGTGCATTAAAACGTCGTCTTTTCCGATCATGGGAATATGCACAGCCTTCACTTTTATCTACGTTTTTTACAGTTTAGTAGATAATTCGGTGATCACCGATCGTCTGAGGCGGTGCGAGGAACATTATGGGTACTACTCTGAAACTTTTAATAGTTAATTCGTTTTTTTTTACATACAAGCGATACTTATCGTGAGAGAGTTGTTCTTAACTCATACCTAAATACCTACAATACAAAAATGAAATAAAATTTGATTTCTTGAATTACAACAATATTATATCAATCGCTTATTCTGTATTTTCAAGATCATCTTCTATCTACAGACCTTAGGTAGGTGTACCTCTTGCCGTGCAAATTATTCTTTACTTCAAACGACTCGTTATTATTTTAATCAAAATGTGACAATTTTTTTAAAAAAATAAGTGAAAACTTCATAATCAAAAGGAATATACCTATATGCCTAACTGCCGCACTCAGAGACGTTTAACGGATACTTAAGTTGTTCCTTAGTAAAATTTGAAAAAAGTTACCACTCAGAGTCAGTTAAGGATTCATTAACACCCCTAATGACACTTTAAAGTTAAGTGATACAAAACCCTTACTTAACTTTTAAGGATTGATTTTTACATCTAAAAAAATAGAATTATCGTGAGGAAATCCTCATGGATACCCACCTCGTGGCTAGCCGTGCCCCAATTAGGTCTTTACCTATGAAATTGCCGTTATGTACGAAAAAAATGAAACGATTTTATTTTCATGTATTTTTATTTGTATTAATCGAAGTAGTAATTACCCATACAATCAATGCATCTTTGCCAACGCAGCGGCAGTTTATTGATGCGGTGAGCTTCTAACCCCAGTTCTTGCAACTTGGAGACCGTCTGCTGTGCAGTATAAGGTCGCACATTGTCGTGTAGGAGCAACGGAGACGAGCGATTGAATGCTAGTTGCAGATGTGCTAGTTTCTCCATCATTGTGTTCAGTTCTTCACAGTATACATCTGCAGTAATGCTCACCCCGTTTGGTAAGAAGCTGTAATGAATCACACCGGGCGCTAGACCACCAAACAGTCACCATCACTTTTCTAGGGATAAGTTTTCGTTTAGGGCATTGTTTAGGTGCTGAACTAGGATCCAACCAACTTTCCGAGCGCTTGCGATTATTAAACAGAATTCATTTTTCATCGCAACTAACAATATCATTTTAAAATTCCTTTATTTCTGTGTCTGTTGAACAATGCACAATAATTTGACGTTGGCTATATTGACATTGGCAGTTGTCAGTGATGCCATAGAATAAAAGAGTCCAGATGTTTTATTATCAGTATATGAAAATAGGTATTTAATTTCATCTATATATAAAAACTAACAGTAAAAGAACGGATTGTAATTTATACTACTATAAATAAAAGTTTTGAATATGTTTAATATTATTTTTCTACTTTTTACTGTTAACGCTTTTTAGGTGTGGCTACACCGACGCCTTATTGATGCCCTATCGATACTGTGATTTTGTCACTGCACCGCTCTACAAAACTTAAAGTTGTGATTAACTAATGTACCCTTAAATTATGACTCTGGGATGTTCCATCAATTAACAGATTTAATGATAATTAGTTAAGTATCATTTAGGACTAATTTAAGGAACCTTTCTGAGTGCGGCAGTTAGTTAAGGTTTATGAGAAGTCGGAAATACATTAAATGAAATAAATCATTTACTATTTACGTTCAAACTACCATTGGCAAAAATTTTTTTTTTTTTTTTTTTATATAGGACACGTCAAAATGACTCCACCTCGCCTGATGGTAAGCGAAAGGCAAAGTCTCAGGACTGGGGGGAAAAATATTTGTTAAAGAACCTTATTGACGGCAAACTTAAGAACCTAATGATTTACTGTTAAATTTCGACCGCCCATAGAACCACTTGTTCATAATATGAATTATTATTATTATATAAGCTTATCATTTCGTTTCACGAAACTGATGTTTATTCAAATTTATACAAATTTAATATTTCACAAACTTTACTAGGTATAGGTATAGTAATTTAAGTATAGGAATAATTGAAATTGAGTTCAATATTCATCTCATAAAAAGTAATAAAACACGCATAACAACACTCATTGGCTGACCGATGATCGATATTTTGATGAGAAATTTATGTACCGTTTCTTATAAAGATGTGGTCTGATTTAACCCCTACAAGTATCCTACGAATTCCAACTTTCTTTTTATTTAATGACTTGAATTAGTATCATGAGCTGATTTATGAACCCACACGTTTTTGTCAGGTGTGTTTGTAGTCTTGTTTTTGCGTGTATATATTGGTAATTTCTCGGACCGCATGAAAAATAACACTTGTTTTAATTACCTTTGGGTTCTTTCCATGTGAAAAAAACAAAATGTCTACCCACTTCTATAGTGGAGTCAATTTAATAGGTCACATTTGACGTTTGTCAGTTTTATATTCAGAATGAGGTGACCTGTTAAAAAAGGTCGATCAAAACGAATGAATCGATACGGACTTGAAAGATAATGTGAATTTTTAAAATCCTCAGGTGAATCCTTGTCTTTAAAATTTAAGTTCTTGTAAATTTAAGGAGCAAAATAAGACAAGTAATTGATCTATACTTATAATAAAACTGGTAAGGTCAATTCTGTTCATTGAATATATTTACAAAATAACTATTGGGGGATGATTGGTGATCGATACTAATGCAAAAAATGCAATCAGTAAATTTTTTGTCACAACGTGGTTATTAATTTTATGACGATATTTCTTCACAAGTAATCATTTCATTCGATTCTACTTATCAGCTTTCGATTTTTAGAGTAACATGCCTAGTGTTTAAAAAGAAAAAGGATTAACTGACACAACATTGTAATGACAAGGTAATGACGTTCAGTTCTTTAGATCAGAAATTGTTTATTATGTTTAGAATGGTTTATTGGTGAAAGCAAAACGTAAAATTACTTGTATCTGTCATTATTACAATAAATATGTAATAGTAATTGAAAAAAGTTAAGCAATTGTGCAGTTCTAACAAAACGAAAAATATATAATTTAATGCCCACCGTGGCGCGCCGTTACAAGGATGCGATGTTGAATTTTGATGAATTGTCAAATGTGGCCTATTAAATTGACTCCACTATAGTACCTAGAACTACCGAAATCGTTTGTTCATTGTTTTATGTTCATATTTTATTGTATCATGTTTTCTATTGTTTCAGGATCCTTTTACGGTGAGTTACCTAAACACAGAAGGTACCAAAGTATAACTGTTGTAGCATAATATCTAGTTTTACCAAAGTTCAATGTGGGCAATGAATACAAGGAATGAAAACGATGCTAAGGCAGTTGAAGAAAACTGCCATTATTATGACTGATTTTTTCAGAGACGAAACAATTTTTAGGAATATTTAGGTAGGCACCAGAAAAGTATTTTAGTTGCTTACTACCATGATTTTGGTAAATTAGACCATCAACTAAAAGAAATAAACTTCTGTCTAAAACGATTTATTTTGTTTACCTATTTATGTACTTATAATACGGATTAAACATTATAATCTACAATTAACTTAATGCTTGGTAGTCAGTATTTACGAGTATCTAGGCTGACACAAATTGCCAGCAGTTGATAAAATGAACTTTAAAACAAAGAAAGCAGCTTTGGATTAGAAGACAATAGAATGGGTTTTGCAAAAAGAATTGACTACCACAGAGAAACCCTTGTTACTCAATTTTATACCGTTGTGAAGTAGATTCGATAAGTTTGTATTGCTATAATTAGAATCATGAAATTTTTCTTCATCCTAATATCATTTTCTATAATTACCTATTTGTTTTATTTTGTTAAATTATCTTTATTTTTAACTTTGTGGATATATCAGTTCAATTTAAATAAACTAGTTGCCTAATTTGGATCAAAGCTTAGTTATTAAAATATCTAGGTACTTTAAACTACTTTATGTCTAGTAAAATTTTACATTGCATACAAAAGATCCTAAAATTTCAAACACGTTACAAATAAAATGGTCCACTGCACAGTAATAAAAATTAAAAATAAAAACTAATTTGATAAAATAAAATAACAATGTTCCTCACGATGGGACACGGAGACTCAAAGTACCAGAATTTAGAACTCTAGAGAGAATCTCCTTGACTAATCCTTTGATCCAGCCGCGTTACGCAAGCCTCTTGAGGTATTTAGCCGAGACTCTTGGCAAGTAGACCGTAAACCGATACGACTGTCAGCAACGAACAATTTTAGCAGAAAGTTCATACATATTGTATAATAAACAGGGTGTCCCACGGCGATGCCACATGGAGGGGAAGTAAATTTAGATTTAAACAATTTTACTGAAAAAGACTTAATTTTTAAAACTATGTAAACTGCATTCAAAGATTTTCGAAAATTCGCTGGCAACACTCAATAATCGGGCCGGCTAAAATACCTACTCAAAAATAACTCTCTTTTATGGCATCAATCGATGTCGCCAAATCATAAGGATCAAAACTTTCTAACAAACATGGTAAATCGGCGAAAATGAAATGGCATTCAATGTAACAGATTTATTAACAATCTGACGTTATTTTAGACTACTGATTTGTTATTTTTGACTTATTTATTCAAATTGACAATAAAATTATGCCGTATAATTATGTATTTGAATATGAATGTGGCATATCTCAACTTATGTTTTAGGCAGTTTGTAATTTCCATCTAATTATAAGTATCAGTATTTTTCTGATTCTTCAATCCGCTTCTTACCACATTTAGCTTGATTATGTTCTAATATTTTTATTTTTTTCGGTGTCTTCCAACTGCGCCTGCAACTACAGGGTGTAAGTATAATTTGGCTCTTTACCTATTATTACTTAAGTTATTTTAATGACTATATTTTTTATATAATATGTACCTATAAAACTTCTAAGACTTCTAAACAAAATGTTTATTAACAAATTAAATTTTTGTTTAGAAGTCTCCTTTGTACCTAACAATTGTTAGACTCAGTATCGCTGACTGCTTTAGCAATGAGCATAAACAGGTATTCCCAAATTAATAGCTACCGAGCGTACATCAACGTCGCTGTCAACCTATACGCATAATTACACAGTGACAAGAGGATAATTAGTGGCGTGGAAGACGCATCGTTCCGCGGATCCTAATTGATGTACATGCAAACGCAATCAATATGACGTGGTAGCGGATGTTGGTCGGCACACGGGGACATGAGTCCGTGTCCTCATCATGCGCGAGTATAGATAGTGAAGGATACAGAATGTGAACTCTGTACAATTAATTCATGATGGGAACTGGCTTTTATGGTGCTTTCCACTTGTAGGTCCCCATCGGTAAAAATATTTAAGCTGCTTCAGCTTAATTTTATTGTAAACTAGCTGTCTCGGCGAACTTCGTACCGCCATATTTTCCACCCGCGTGCAATTCCGTTCCCATTCCTGTTCCCGTTCCCATTCCCATTACTATTCCCATTCCTATTCATATTCTCATTCCCATTCCCATTCCTACTACTAACTACTACTACTAAATACTAATCCCGTAACGTAAACAGAAACTTCTCTCACATAATAGAAAAAGTTTGTATGAGAAAAAGAAAAGTTACTTTCTGAAATTTTCTGTACAACTGTTTTATTTTTTTTTCGTAAGAACCTTCTCCCGATAATAACAAACACAACAAAAAAAGAATTAGTGAAATCGGTAGAGCCGTTGGTGAGTTATGCGCTTACCAACACATTTTGCGATTCATTTTTATATTATAGATAAGTGATATCTATTTATGTTGAAGTCGCGATAGGTTAAAAATAAAAAGTTTTCTTAGGTATTATTCTGGATAATACTGTAGGCACTTCATTTAGAGGATATAAACCGCTCTGTGCCTACAGACATTTGGAAGTATTTATAACACAGATAAATAATAGCCATTGTGAAGTTCGACGCCCACATTAGTGTCCCCAGCTTGTGAGATGACTACCTACCTACATTCTACATAAGTAGGCATAATATCTACGAAGGAAACCTCGTACTTTGCGGTGTGCGTTCAAGTGATGCTAGTTAACACTTGAGTTGGTACCTGCCTGTATATACATTTTCCAGTTGTATCAAAACATAATATTGCTTTTTAAACATCGAAAATCGAATGGCCCGTAACAATTTACACTTTGAAATGGACGGAAGTCGGATAACTTTATAGTTCCTAAAACTGGTTTCCGAATATTTTATCCTCGAAGCGCCGAAGTAGGTTCCCTACTTTGCTCGCTAAGTTTTAACACCAAGACAGACCCTTACGTTTTAGAGCTAAAACTTGGCGACACTTTCATTTCTTCACTTCTAAAGACAAGTTTTATCATGTATAGGTACATACATCTATATTTTATAACCTCATCTGCTCATGAGTAAATACATACTATGAGAACATAAAATATACAGGTACTTAAACAAAGATGTGACCTGTTACTTGTTACAAACCGTGTTCTAAGTTTGTTAACTTATAAAGAGTTTTTTAACGATTTAACGGTGCAACATTTTACGGGTTCGGTACTTCTCATCCCTTTTGTGACCCGAACGTGCGACGATGGTTTAAAGCAGTAACTGTAAAGTGTCTCTAGGCCTTTTTAAGTGGGTTCTTTTTAAATGATAAGTCACTCGTTTGACGCAGACAAGAGATTTATTTCGGACATATTATAAAGCTTCGCCTTATGCACGAACCACGTAATCCTGATTTAAATTTATTAGGTTAAGCGACAATAAATTTGTAAATTCTGTCCGCTGACCCGGAAACGATGCCTTAATGAGAATTTTATTTTAAGAATATCCGAAAGACCCTTATCTCCCAAAACGTTCAGTACCACAGTACCAACCTATTTTCTATATAAATTCGGTTTAATTACATTTTTACTTTATTCCCACATGTCCGTGGCTGATATATGCTACCGCCGTCGATGGTGTGAACGCGTGCATCATGCAGTATGTAAGTATATTTAATTACTTGTAAATTACAGCTATAATAAAACAATCATACTAATATGGGTGTTCGATGCCCTCCAGCGAGACACAACCAAGAACTTTACTAATTAGTGTAAAGGGCCGTGGTTATTATCTCGCTACCGTATCATATTTTATAATATTAACAACGTATTTAAATTCAGCACTAGACAGTATTAAATTGTTTGTTCGTTAACTTCATTTAATTCGATATACTTAGTGCTTTTAACTCTACTTATTATACTAATACAAAACTGAATACCTATCGTGGCAAAACATTTCAGTTTGTCTATGAGAGATCATCACCGTGCTAGGGATTAGGTAGTGATTACCTATCCGGTTACGTCCGAAGTTTAAACTTTTGAGTCCTGACTCCACTTATCTCTGATACGTCTGACCTCTTAACCCCGCCCCGGGAGAAAAACTATCATTAGAGGCAGAATTTAATTCGTGAAGTTATTAATTAACAAACGCTATGGTGTTTTACACTATAGAAAAATGCTTAGTTAAGGATAAATTTTAAAATCCGAGTAATAATCGCTTTTGTTTTTATCTTCATTTATTAATCTGATATTTGGTTAATTGGTCGAATCGAAGCGTCGAGATGTCATCAAAATCATCTACCTACTTATTTTGAAGAATGGAAGACGTTTCAAATATAGCTAATCCTCATGGAATATATATCTAAGTACCCATCTGCTGTGAATCAGATATTGTTTCCTTTAAAATACCTTCGAAAATATGGACGTAGCCAACGTTAAATGCGTAGGTAGATAGATACGTAGAAAATCGTGCCTGTACCCAATGTGCGCTGCAAATTAACAGCGCTTCCCTCGGGGCCAATATTTCTCCGGGCGACGTCGAACCTAGGACCGCCCGCCACTAACTACCCCACTGAATCAGGGACGATCACGCCTACATCTTGTACATACGCCGATTGGTACGTAACTCGTACCCTCGGCGCTTGGATAAAGTAATATATATTCGCAAGACTTAACTGCTGACTGAAAATCTTGGCACACCTTAGTTGACGGTGATTTTATAGACTCCGGAGCGTCGTGGGTCAAATGCTTCACAAACTAAAAGATTGGCTTTTGAACAAGTTTACTTGAAAAATGTTCCAATATAATCAATTATTATTATTTTTACGTTTGAGGCTGGATCACAAAATGATTGTTTAACGTTTGAATACAAGTTTGGTTACCTGTGTGTCATAAGTAGGTACAAACCTGTATTCCACCTGAATACAGGTTTGTACCTACTTATGAAATATTGAAATAGCATTTATTATTTCTACATTCGAGACTAGGGTACCAATATGTTTTGTAGATACATTAGAATAACTTTGTCTTTTTACAGTTAAGTAGTAGATTATTCCTTGGTACCTTTTACTATTTACAGACTAGTTCAATAAAATATTACCTACCTAATGATGATAGTGAATTATATAAGTACCACGATCAATAACTCACATCGCAATTTCAGTTTCGATCATATCCAGCAAGGTGTGTTGACTTGAATAGAAAAAAAAAGTTAAAATTTTGTCTAATGTAACTAAACAGTTAGTAGAACAAGCTCAAATTCCTTATTATTAACTGCAGGTAAAGGCAGCCTCCATCTAAAATACGGTTCCTTGAAATTAAGCTTCGCTTACCTTAACGTTCTAAATATTAAAATGACCAACGATGATAGCAAGATAATGCCTATAACTATGCTAATAACACCTACCTTCACGAAAATATAATCTTTAATCTGGATGCAAATCATCCTAATACGTTCCGATTATAAAAAGGTATAATTTCGGCATTATATTGTCCATCAAAATGTTTTACATATATAAAAATAAAAGGCTAGCAATCATGTAATTTGTGTCTCGACCTACTAAACTCTTTTCGTGATGGAATCGTGTTTTGATTTTAGGTTCTAAATATTTAACTTCATAATTTAGTAGATACTTATCGATTTTAAAATTATACTGTAATTACTTTAAAGGTTACACTACTTTATGTAACTTCCAGTTTTAGGTCGAATTGGTTTACAAATTGGGCTACTTTGTGTTCACTAGTTCATTTATTTCAGACGGCGATGCATTGGGCATGTAAACGTGGTGATGAGAATTTAGTGAAACTGTTGGGTGGGATCGCCCGACATGTCGTCAACGAGCGATCGGTGAGTGGAATCCACGTAATCCAGTAAATATTCTAGACTAGATTTGAAAACTTAATTGCTTGTTGCTCCTTGGTTCGTTTTTTTTTGGGTTCAAAAATCATTTTATGTAGTTGGTGTACCTACCTACCTAAATGTGAGAGCTAAGAGTGAAATTTCGAAGTTTTTTATTTCCTAGGAGTTAAAAAAACTGCTGCAAGAGATTCCGAATCTCTTGCAGCAGTTTTTTTTCATCAATTATATTGGTTTGAGAAAGGTTTATGAGGTACCTATCCGTCGGATTTACGTACTGAGAATTCTTCAGAAGTTCTAATATAAAAGTATAATAAGTATAGACAGATATGTGTGCGTTTAAAATATAACGGCTTTTATTATACTTATGTTTTTTAATATATCTACATTACGTTTTATTTAAATGTTTTCGAAAAATTTCACACAGAAGAAAATTTAAAGATGTGGAACGTGTCTGTTACGAACTTCTGCCGTAAGAAGTTCGTAAATGATCTGGATATTAGGTATGTTTTCCACAATTCTGGAATTTTAACTAAGTAAGTAGGTATTATACAATCACTTGTCGCCGGGCAGAACCAAATACCCTAAATAATACCTGCACATAAATATTTATCAAGTTCGGGTTCTCAAATAAAAATTAAGGCTGAATGAAACTGTTATTACAGAAATTGAAATATGCGGCGAACTGAATCATGTGTGATGGTAATCATAATACATTTATGTATTTTATTTGGGGTGTGTAATATGTATACATATTAACCTACAATAGAGGGGATCTGGCGCTCGGCGGACGCTGCCGCGGCACGCTCGCTTCGCTCTCTCGCCTTCTTGCGTTACTGGGCAATGTTTTAATCAACCTAACCTATCACTGATTTTACATTTCAACTCATAAATATTATATCAGGAACCTAAGCATGAATGGATTACCTTCGTGATTATGTTTGCCATGCTAGAACTGACATGCTAGAACTGACAACGTTCTCAAATCCATACCCACACCTTTTTAAAATGAGATAAAACATGAAGGAATAGTCGAATCAACCAATATGAGTTATGACAAATAGAAAAAAAGAAAATACATTTGATTTTTTATTGTAATGAGACGTATCCACCTAACATGCAAGTTAAACTCTAGCTAATAACTACCTACCTAAAGTTATTTTCTTTTGTAACCATTACTTAAATACTATGACACGAACAAGAACGTGAACAATAATACATAGATTCAGCAACAAGTACCTATTTGTCTTACCAAAAAAACTCAATACATAGATAATAATATACTCGTAATTCATTCAGAAACAAAAAATAAGAAAACACGCCTCAGTCATAAGACTTATGCAATTGCAGTTGACTTTAAATGGGCCAAGTTAATTACGTGTTTACATCCGCGGTAAGAGTAATCGCACATTTTACTGTTACCTAGAAACTTTAATGTCCAATCAAATTTACTTACTGCAAGTTATTTTGCCTGTTTTAGTGTATCGTTAAAACGTCGTTACAATCTTTTTCATGTGGTGTGCGGCATCGTCGGCGACGGAAGTAGAATGGGGTAAGTCCGCCGAGAATTTTATTACTTGGACTACTTGTGGATTCGAGGGAAGCAGTGGTAAATTTATCTGGGTAACACTCAACATTTTAATGTCCTTTCCTAATAAAGCTGTAGTTATTTTATGACAACTTTACGTACCTAAATATTGCCCATATGGTAACATTTAAACTGACACATAAACCGCATCACAAGAAGACGTCGAAATGAAATCCAGTTACCTACCAAATTTTTTGATAGGTATATTTAAATGATGTAGAAAATAATGAATGGTTATTGTCTTATACTTAAGTGTGTAAGTTAGGTTCTCGGTAGGGTCTGGTTAATTTACCGTCTTTTTGAAATAAAACCATTTTTGAACAAACAACAGCATACGAGGAAAAAACAACTAAATAGTTTACTTTTCTTTATTTTCTATGAGGCGTAATACCTCCTCAAGCCCTAATTACCCGCCAGGCGGTTCCTCATGGACGTAATTAGCGGTTTTTATAACAACTTGCGGAATGTAGTTCTTGTTTTGCATTTCACATACCACAACTGTTGTTGGGAAAGGATTTATAGTAAATATACTCAGATTCACTTGCACAATGATTAAAGTTTCGGTTCCAATACATTCTGACGCAGTTGCATTTGAGCAAAACTTTTGGGTAAAAATCCACTATACTATTATCTATATTTTACCCAGAATAGCACAAATCATGATCAAATTATTGCCTGCCAACTTTGAGTACCTATAACGCTCTCCATGTCGAAGATAGATTCGTTTGCCACCACCAGCACACGTCATTTACTCGTTAGTAAGGTATCCCCTAACGCTTCAGTCCAATTTAAGTCTTCGTATACAAATCTTCAGTGAGCATTGTGCGTGCTATAGAAAACGTTATACATTTGTTGTTCTAAAAGGAGGAAACTATCTTTTCTTTATGGTAAAAAAAACGAAACACCTACCTACTGTCACTTAGTTTATGCTACAGCTGGCGCATAGTATACTTTCAATAATATCCAACTGAGTTTAATATCTATTGAGAATATATATTGACTATAAGGTATTGGAAACGCAAACGGGAAGCCATGTATGAGAATTTGGGAGCAGATGTGATCCTTCACGATCGGTAGGTATAAGCGTGATTCGCTCGCCCAACACCCCTCGCTACATGAAAATATAGCGCAGTATCAAGCCTTAGAAACCTAATATTGTTTATTTGCCTGATATAGGTGTAATGTTATAAGATTCAAATTTAAATTAATGTACATACTGAAATTTACGTAAAAATGATTGTTTTTAGGGATACACACCTTTGCATATCGCGATGCAGTTTCGTCACGAGAATGTGTATAGACTACTAGTAGAAGTATATGGTAAGATTACTTTTTATAAATGTTTTTTTTTAATGAATTATCTCGATCGTGTTTGAAAAGTTGGGTCTTGTTGATTTTGAAGGCCTTTGTTCAAGACGGACAAATGTTTCACCTAGGTTGAATACTTGGGTTAAACACGGGGACTCGCGCACCAACTAATGATCGAAAAATATCTGTGTTTAATTTATCAAAAGCTTAAACTTAAATCATATCATTACAGATGGCGATCCGAACGTGCGAGATTGGTCAGGCAGGAAACCTAGACAATACCTAGTGCACATGGACACATCACTTTCACCAGGGTCTTATAGAAGTAAGTTATCTTATTTCATCGTTTTTGTTTATCACTCGTAAAACGTATTTTAGGATTTGCAAAAGTTTTTTAGTAGGTAGTTATCATTTTTATCGTATTGTTTATACCGATCGACGTAAGGGCACGTAGGTATGCATCGTGTCAAATTAAAACTGTACAATTATCGTATCGACTTACGATTATGCAGTACTTATATATTTTAGACATCATTTAGGTATACGTATTGAAAAAAGAAAAAGTAGGTAATCAATAAATGAAAAACTTTCAACTGTCTGTTGGTACAAGCACCTGAACCTTAACTCATTGTTGAACAGATTAATGAAAATGCTTTCTTCTTTACGATTTCTTACATAAATACTTAATGCAAATTTATAACATTTTAAAGAATTGTTCATCTTATTTAATTTAGATATAAGATATCTACATGAATAGCTATCGCTATCGCTATTAATTAGGTAAACCTTAACGAATTCGAAAAAATCTTATCTTCGACAGATATCCTCTTAATGCTGTTCTTGTTAATTTATGCAAAGTTAAATAATAAAATGTTGGTTTAAGGTAATATCTAGATATATTTAAGCTAAATATATTTTCCAGAGCCTGAAACACATGATACACGGAGGTCAGTTGCCTCACCTCCAGTGCTAAGAGTTACTTCACACAATATTAACCCTCAGTCAAGTAAGATTTATCAAACTGTGTCATTGTAATCACAGTGCTTACTTGTGCAATCGTGACTATTTCTTTCTCACTCATTATGTCGTAATAATATCATCTATATTCTGCAGCAAAATAATAATATCAATTTGTATATGCGTATTTCTTATCTCAAATGGTATTGATAGGTAGGTACAGATTCAGGAAGCTATGTTGTGGAGTTTTTGTCACTAGCACACCTTGAGGTTGTGGTTTCACTGTTTTCTACTCCTCGTAGTTAGGTCTGGGTGTTAATGATCCTTGTCATCATTCTCTGAACCTTTTTCCCAACTCAATTGGGGTCGGCTTTCCTGTCTAACTGTGATGCGTTATGTGTCGCTTAACAAGTCTGTGATCATTGTACAACAGGTATTATTTAGTGCAGAGAGAAGTAGGCCTTTGATTTGACGAATGTAGAAGAAAGAGTCCGGGCAAATTCGGTTTGCTTCGGTTTCGCAGAAATTTCTGTATCGAAAAGCGCATGCCAATTGATATTTTGTTAGACTAATTAAAACCGAATGTGGTAAGTTGTGAAGATGTTTGTATATTTGGACATTGGTTTCTCAATCACGCTCCAACAGCTCAACGGATTGGGCTGCAATTTGATTGTAGCCTGGAATAACACAGACTTTTTATCCCTGAAATTGAAACTGCGTGAAAAAGCTAGTATTTTATAATCACAATTGTTTTGAACTACTATATGAAAGTATCAAACCGTCTATCTGATTTATGGTGGAGAGAAAGCTCTAGAAATCCTAAGCAAGCCGGTTTCAGCCGGACATTGTTCTTTCTTACGTGACAGATTAAATGCCAAGCACTGTATCCTGTTGTTGGTTAAAAACGTGATGAACCGAAGAATAAGATAGATACAGTTAAATTAAAACAGTTCTTTTTATTAAATTTCATAATGGTAAGTTCTATGGAAAATGGTGTGAAATAACAAAGTATGACGTCATACTGTGTGAATGTCAATAATTTATTGTTAGTTGGGTGGATGGTTAAAAAACATTGAAAACTAAAATAAGAACAAAATTAAATAAATGTTGTTGCTTAATTTATTCCATTGATTTATTTGATTGTCATCAGACCGCCACACACTGGCGATAGCGAAGTTCTGTAGTTTGACTAGGTTGTCGGAATTTTTATGGCTCTATCTACTCGTAGGACGATTTTCACGGAAGGACAGATTCGTAGGACAGATTCGTAGGACAACAGGAACGAAGGATTTACGTATCGAAGCCAAGAAAGTTGTGACCCTGACCTGTTAAGTACCTACACTATTAGCTCTAAAATAGCGTCACCAAATTAAGCTTCATATGTATTTTTAACGCACAACCATTGGGACAAGATCTATTGTTTTACTGTAGATAGATTTCACAAACTCTGCATCCACATTAAATTATTCTTTTCCTAAAGAATTGCATTAAGAATTTTGATCAGCACTCTCATAAAGATATCTTAGTTGCGTCCAAACTTTGGAGCCCGGAGTCCGCTTGTAGTTTTCGATTGATACGTACAACGTTTTTTCCGTTCGTATTAAAAAAAATTACCTATTTTAATATAAATAACTAAGTTCCGTAATTGAATTAGTTTCAAAATAAAGTAAAGGATTAAAAATATAGTAGTATTATATAGCAAATATGGTTTCATATCATTGATAAATTGAGTTACATGGCAGAAAAGCGCCAGGTTAGTTCGGAGATAAATAATATTATTATTTAAGTCTCTTGTAAAAAAACCATACTTGAAACTTATCATCACGGTACAAAAATGTAACCGACAACATTCATTTTATTTCCTTTGTGCTAAGTTAAAGTTTAGCTTTATGTAAGTAGCAAACAGTAGAGTGAAGAAATGTGTCTGTTTTATTGTGGCTAATACCGACACGGTGTTCTGGTGAAACTATTAACTGTACCTACTTACTGTTTACGTGTAACAAAGTGCACATCTCCTATCTATTCGTATATTGTCTCTTATCTTTATATCACTGATCTTTTATCACGCGGAATTTTGGTGGCAGCGATTTCTTGGCATTTCAGATGTTAAATCTTTATTTTTAGAGTCTTTCCTTGAATAACTTGAGAAAAATATAGGATAATTTTTATTTTAGAAAATACGAATACGCTGCGATAAGGGATCTTAAGCAGAAACTATTTAGGTAATAATAATACAAATAGAAATACGAGTAAAAAAGATTCGGGGGACTGAATTTTACCTACTGTAAAATAAAAATGGATACCTTTGAAAAATTTATCGTAAATAACTTACAAAAAAATCTACTTGAACAGACCAAATTGAAATGGGACCACATGGGAAGTGCCAGAATCATCAGAATTCCGTGTGAAGAAAAATCAGACTATAGTAACTTAACAAAATGTGTAATCAAACGTAACAAAAATACATTTCTTCTCTTACAGAAAAAGAAGGGTTTCTTCGCATTGGTTCACTGAATGTGAGAGTGAAAAAAACCACAGAGGCGTTCAGTAACTTCTTAGGCGTAGGCGCAACTCGGTCTTCGGCATACATGCCCAAATCAGCTCGAGAAGACAGGCGATCAGATGACGGAGATCAGCTTAAAAGCTGGGGATCAGCTGATAATATACAAGTAAGATCGATACCGGGTAAACTGAGGTTACTTTGACCCAAAATTCTGTCATTTTTGATGTTTCTTCCAGTTTATCGATATTTGATCGATAAATTACCTTTATTTCTGGCTTACAAAATAAAAGTTACGTGTAGGTATTTTTCTAATTTTTTTTGTGACACTTGTCACGACTGAATTCATAGAAAATCAAAAATTGCCTTGTATTTGAAAGTTTGCACAGTAGTTTTGTCGGTAGTTCACTGTCCCGCCATTAAAGTTTGCACTGACAAGTTTACGCATGCTCAATAACCACAAAACAAGACACTAGAGCCATTTTATCTATTTGAATGCGAACTATGTCAATACTTGCCGCTTAAACGTGACGGCGCGGTAAGTTCGATTTTTTTTTCGAATTGAGTCCCTGTAGGGCTATAGTAACCTTAGTTTACGGTATTTTTTTTCATTTAACTTGAGGAAAGTAGTAGGATTTGGTTGAAATTGACTGCACTTAACAGAGAAAAGACATGCTTTGGTTTAAGTAGCATTGAGGTTGATCAAGTTAGCTTTAAAACATTCGGAGGCAGTCTTCAGGCACAAATCCAAACGCTCTACTAGGGTCTCTCAGAAAGCCAGTGTGACACATATTTAATGCCAGTGTGGCACACTGGCTCGTGGATTAGACTTATACCTTTTAACTATTAGGTATGCAGTACCGAAAGAAAGGGTAGAAGTAGATCATTTATATGCAGCAAAAGTTATGTATCCGAGAGCACCGACCCCTGAGGGACCCCAGTGTTGATTGTTACCTAGGCCTCGATTCTGTTAACAGAATCGAGGCCCTGACATGACACATATATAACGTAACTTAACCATGATTCAGTCAAATGGACCGATGTTTCAGGCAGTCCTCGGTAGGCCTCGATTCTGTTAACAGAATCGAGGCCCTGATTGGACATATATAACGTAACTTAACCATGATTCAGTCAAATGGACCGATGTTTCAGGCAGTCGATAATCCAGACACATAAACCAGAAAGTCGTACGACATTTGGGCGTTTCTGCCATACATATTATTATTGGAATCACTTTCACTGAAACCCATAATATTTATGCCCGTAGTAGGTACTTACTTTTTATAGGTTTTTGTATCTTTTGTCTACCGTTTGCTAAGGAGTCAAGTGGACTTATTAGAAATATCTAATCAATTTACTTTTGATTAATTGAGATGCGGGTTCCAAGATATTATAATTTTCGCTGGGGACTGCCCGAGTCTAACTACTAATGATGCTGGTGTACCTACAAGAGTTACAGTAGTGGGAATAACGATGGTATTAGGCCGTAGGATGGAAGTCAAATGCCTTCAAGATGTCAATAGATACGGAAAATTAATGCCACTGTTTCGATGGCTGTAAACTCAAAAGTACTCGGAACATATGTAGCTTTTTTATTATAAAGCGATATGATTCATTTGCTTGTAACATATTCCAGAAGGATGACAAGTTGATGCCTCCACCCGTGAATAGCAAAGTGCGTCGTCGCGGTGCCACGGGTCGTCGCGGCATCGGCGCTGCTCACAGCCGCAGCACGCCTTCAACCCCCGATCAGGTTTCTTAATCACTCAACTTTTTTACATATCTCTGTATATCACAGCCTCCAGCTGCGAACTTTTTCCTAACTATTTTGGAGTCGCTTTGTATTAACTTCGACGTGTAGCGACTGCCACCAGTCCTACACAATCCTTGGTGATATCAAAGTACTTAAGGTTGTCAGATTTTTTAGGGTACAACTGCCCGGAATGCATGCCATATTATGTTCGTATGGCAACCAGGGGCCTTACTCCGAAAAACGAAAATATTCGTATCCGTTGACGTTTCGCCATTTAGCTACCCCTAAAGTGTTTCGTGTCGGATTTCGGATCCGTCTTCGATTGTTTGACATTGAGGTTTTCAATCGTTGTCGGTGCACCTACTCCCAAACAAGAATATTATAAAAAAATGGATACTGCAAGGAAGAACTTTGGAGTGTCTCCATCTATAGTTGTCACAAAATAAAAGGCCCACTTTGACAGTTCGTGCCCATGAAGTTCTTAATTTTTTATCAATTGAAATGTTCTAAAGATAATTACATTTTTCATTGACTGGTACCGCCCACTCGGCTAAGTGCTGTGCATAACGATTTTTTCATGTAGTGCACAGACTATTAATAATCAGTTAAGAAAAGAAAATATCGAGTGAGATATTTTTTCTCAAGCCCGACGGGCACTTTTATTTTTATTTATTTAAATACTTGTGTTTAGATTCTGAAGACTGATTTAATTATTCTTGTTGTTTTTGTGATTGAGTGAATGTTATTGTAAAAAAATATTAAATATAAGTAAATTGACCTTTAATAAAATTGTATTGTCTTAAAATACCTACAAAATCAAAGGTTAAGCAATTTTTTCTAATCAGAACTTTAATCCAATGCAGTTTACATGCATATTCAAATCGATTAAATCCCCATGCAAACTGAATTCGATTCATCCTGAGTATCGAATACCGAATCGTATAGGTACATAACTAGTTACGACACGAGAACAAACGTCAAAACGGGCCTTTTATTTTGTGTTGAGTATAGTTGGTTGGATTGCATTACTTTCTTTGCGGTGACCACGTTTAATTGTAAGGTTGGGATATATAATGTAGTTTACGTCTATGCTCATGTAAAGATTTATAAAGAGAGGCCGAATTTATTGAAAAGGTTACTATATTTAAAAGGTAGGTACAATATGGATATTATAAACTGTTGTATTAAAAATGAAAACAGTAATTTTGTAACTTATCTATTTATTTATTGAGACTTATGAACGCATGTAATAATAAAATTAATAATTTATTTACATTAAATGAAGGATTATGTGTTTATTTATTTCATACATACTGTGTCATTACAGGCAAACCCAATGCGACAGAGTAGCAACAAAATTATAATAATTTCATTGACCTCATGCTTTAAAAACTAAATAATAATTCTCACACAATATTAATAACATGACATAACATAAACTCACGCCTATATCCCCGAAGGGGTAGGCAGAGGTGCTAGCACCCACATTTCGCCAGTTTATGTTTAGGTCCCAATGTAATAGGTGGCGAGCCTATTGCCATTAACCAGGCACTTATAAACCTGCGATAAATACACACATAATTTCATTGGTGTGTGCCATGTTGAACCTGGGATCGAACCCGAGACCTCGTCTCAGCAGTCCATTACCCAGACCATAATAATAATTAAAAATTAATAAAAGTAGATTCAATTAACATTTCAAAATAATTCATGCACATGTCATAGAAATAATAATTTTCAATTAATAATGTCAAAATAATAATTTAATTAATAACTAATTTACTTATTATTAAAGAAGACGAAGCATCGAATAATATTAATCATAGAATACTCCTAACTTGCCATAGTACGAAAAACAGAAGAAAATAAAAATTTAAGGGGGCTCTTGTGCAATAAACACGAAACTGAACTTGTCAAATATAATTATAGTCAATAAACGTGAATTTATTGCAGTATTTTGCATGATGGACGTGTCGGCAAAGCGCTTCGTGCGTATGAGTGGAATATCGACCATATAGCGGTGGCGTGGTGCTGTTCCTCTGGTTAACTAAATTAACCACACCTATTGATTGTAGGTTGAGAAAACCCTAAAACCCCAGCATCACAAAGTTCTCATCACTCTAGTCTAGCGTCGTCTGGTCGAGCGTTAAGATACCTATAATTTACACGCAGTGATTGATCACGATGATTATAGTAGGTATCAAACTCAGTGGGCATGGTTGATTTTCTAGGTAGTGTAGTGCCACAGAATAATAGTACTACGTACAGAAGTTGCACTCCTTAGATCTTGAAGAATGCCGCCATTTTAATAACCTACAGAATTCATAGCTATCGCCTTTTGTTCCGAACATACCTTCACCACCAACTCGAGTGGAAGGCTTATCACTTGGTAGAAAATAAAAATGAAACAGTCTAACAAGATTTTTAGAATTATAATTTCAGTCTTTTGGCAAGGTAAAAAAATAAAACTTCGAGTTCTATTTTCATTTGCATTTTTATAAATGGTGACGTGCAGTGTACCTACTAATATCACATGCAATAGCACGGATATTTAAGTAAAGATCGAAACATTCACAACAAGGCTCCACGGTCGACGGCGTCACGTGTGTGCTCGCAAGCCCCGCCTGCCTAGACAACTCTAAGTTGTGGTGCACACTAGGCGTTTATCGCATATATATGTTCTTATAAAACGCAAAGAAATCTAAAAAATATAGTCACCTGTGAAACTTTATGTTCGAATTCGGTGTCCAGACACTACTGCAATTTTGCACTACACAATACATTGTTGAAAATGATTTAAAAAAAGAATTATTTATGAAATATTAGAAAATCTGCTAGTAACATTGGCTGAGAATAACTAGCATAGATGAAGTCATTTTAGTGCTTTCCGAAGCACGCACTGTATTAATGACAGTCACATCCGTTCAGTTTTCTATGTTACTACAGAAGCTTTTCCATAATTTGGTCGCAACAGTCGCTTTTAGTAGATACATAGATAGTATAAGTACTGAATATCACGAAGGTGTCTTTGATCGAACGCAGTCCACTTGCTCTGTAATTTCATCAAGCACCCGTCGGACCCTGTACCGCAGTAGCACCAGCACTATAGAACTCTCTGATACTTTAACTCCAATCTAGACTGTTTCTATCGAGAGTGCGTGGAAACTATAGTATCTCTATATCCTTGCACAAGAGCTAGTCAAATAAGTACTTATCAGTCAATTACAGTCAGGGACTAGGATAGGAAGGAAAAAGAGAGGCAACCGCGTTCTGTATATTTCTTCTCTGATGTTCATAAAAGCTTTGTTCATTTTTTAATAACTTGCCAACTACTTAATTCTAGCTATCGTTGTGTTACAGACACGGGCCAATATCGGTGTAAGTGAAGAAGGAGATTCCGATTCCGACACAGCTGCTGGGTTTCATGCCGCGTGGCGGCAACAAAGAGCCTCAAACTTAACCTAATATAGTGATTGTAACATTCCTAATTCTTTTAAAGTAAGCCAAGCTTAAACATGATCGGCTAAAACGTTTAGCCTTAGTCTTAGACATCACAAATATTTTTTTTATTTAAGTAGGTACATTTGATTATTTTAGATAGAAAATTGAATCAAAACACGATATTTGCAGAGTTTGAGTACTTAATTAATTTGTGTCTGTAATTAATTGGATTGGTCAGTAAGGCCGAGTATTAAACGTACATACGATGTTACGGACTTAAGTTTCGGGCAACTGTACCATAAAGCGCATTTAGGTTTAAAGACGATAAGTGACACTTCGAAGTTACTTCATGGTAGATGCTAAGTCTTTCTTCCTTGTTTCGTATAAGCTAAAAGGTCCACGTCTGTCTGACATCGCTGAAAGGTCTAAGATCCTTATTCTTACGTAAATCACTGATTGTTGTTTTCCAAGTGCAGAGAGCTTGTTTAACAAAATGAACTGCCGTAGGAGATCCATCTTTGTGGAGCTTAAAAAGGTTTTATATTTTCACAATAGTCAAAATCAGTATTCTCATTACATTCATACTTATGCCAGAGATTTTTCCATATCGAAATCATGATTATGTCATCATTCATCTTTGCCTTTGAAGAACTTCATATTTATTTATTTATTTATTTATTTGATGCACAAAACACATTACAATCTTTACAAAAATAAACTTAAAACTAAGAGTTTTGAACTGGATTCTAACGTAAAACTATGTGCACACTGCAAAATTAATGTTACATTAATGAAAAGCTCATGACTATTAAAAGTAACATATCATAGATCATAAATCTACATTTGCACCATTTCGCAGTCCACAGCTCACTCTATTTGTAGTGTGATCGGTGCCCCCGCACGTCTTTCATGAGGGCGTCATCGCCACAAGATTATATTTAGAAGATGGGTTTGGTTTATATATCACGAAGGTCCATTTTTCTTTTCCGGTATCGTCCTATAGAAAGCACATTGGGCCCTAGGAGGCTAGTGTCTCACATTATTGTTTGTAATGAGCAATTGCGCTGTACTACTCCTCAAGAATTCGCTCAAATCTTTTGTTATAATTCGTCAAGGCAGATACACCTCAGCGATGACAGCTACAGGCCTCTGATGCTTCCTTATCTTTTCTTTTGCTATATCCCTGAGACCGTCCATGCTTCAAAGTAAGGCAGATACGCTGTATCTGCATAGTACCCAGTTAATTTTTTTTTCTGGGTTATGGGCCCAGTTTATGCAAGGATCAAAAATAGGATCGCGGACTCGTGTCTCCCCTGATGGCTCCCCTAGGGGAGACAACAGGACTTCTATAGTACTGATGTCTCCCCTAGGCGGGGGAGACATCAGTACTTACTTTTAATGTTATATTTTGAGTACCTACTCGTATCTCCCTTTGTCAAATTTAGGTAGGTACATTGAAACCATTAAAGAAAAAAATACATTTGTCACAGGCATACCTACCTACCTACGCATTACAATAAGTTCTTACTTATATAAATAATATAACCACATACACGTAATATAAAATTTTATTTCGCTTATACTTACTGTAACGGAAAACTAAAGAAGATAGGTACAACAAAATCAACGCATTTTTTCCAAGAAATGCCCTACACTGATCTCTCCATGAATTAATTGTAATTGTGTATTCAAAATAAATGTGTCTCTTTCGGTTTGAATTTTTCTTCTTTTACTGGAATGGGTCTCATTTTCAACGTTTAGGATTGCAATTTTATTTATAGACATATCCTTTTCTAACACCGAAAAGAGCTTTGCGATCGTCACATAATTCTTGTTAATTTGCCGATTAAGTTTCGAATGCCATCCTTCCGCAAAATTATTGGTCCGGTGGCGTTGATCATAAATGCACCATTCCGTTATACAATGCTCATTTTTCAACCAAGTTTTTTCCATATATTCTAAAAATGACTTTAATTTTATTTCATCAAATTCTTTACACCGGTCTTTTATGTATTCATATCCCTCTAAGATCTTATCCCGAGGCAACAGTGGAAGCACTGCACACAAACCTACGATTTGGCGATGTAGTTTCAATTTAATGTTGTTGATTTTGGCCTTTCTCCAAATACAATTAATGAAATGATAATGACATCTCTTTATAATAATACTTGGGAAAAACTCTTTTAGAGGATTGGTTAAAGCAATTTCAAAGTCTGCATGAAATGTTTTGGGTTCCCAATCATGAATATTTGCTTTAATTATGTCATATACAATGGAATAGGATTCTTCGGTCTTGTCGCTCATCAGAGCATATACTATGGGTATAATATTTGTAGTTTCAGCGGTACTCCCTAGGTCACCGTGTAATGTTAGTAATTGTCTAAAGGGGCGAGGTACGCTCTTAAATGTTGCATCACCAAAATATTCTTTCAGTATCCCCAATAGTCGCTTGCCTTCTTGTGAACATAATACGATAATCCTTTTTCTTTCGGTATTGTAGTCTCCTAATATAATTTCTTGAAATTTTTTAGGGATTTCCACTTCCATAATATTATTATAAATCAATTTGTTAACATTTAATTCTAATTTTCGTCTTGTGTAAATTGCAGTTTTCGAACTTTGGTAGGAAGGTATTTCTGTTAATATATTAAGACCGCGATCATACAATGGTTCCACCAAATCTTCATAAATTTTTTTTACAGGCACCTCAATAGTAGTAGCTGCTTTATTTTTGATTATTTCTAATGTTAACGCAACCTCATTTCGAGCGTCGTTAGGCCTGCACTCCATACTATTTGATTCATGTTGCGTCAATTTCAAAACTTGGTTATCCTAAACATATTAATAGTTTGTTTTTAATTTCATTTTGGTGACTTCTTATAAGCCCAGTTAATGCTAAACTAACTACGTTTGTTGCCCGTGGTTCGATCACGGAGTTCTACTGATCGAACCATGGGCAATTTTTTTTGGCAGTGGTTCGCTCAATCGTACCATCAATTAAATTTAATTGGTACTAGACCTACTGATTGAGTAGGACCAAGATGAATATTTTTTCCTATGGACCGACTATGTATAAATATCGAAAAAGAACATAATAGCCATAGTCGCAATGTAATTTCAGGGGTTGAAAATGCGGTAATTGCGATCTGATAAAATTAAATAAAGTTTAGCCCATGGTTTGGTCAGTAGAACTCCGTGATCGGACCACGGGCAACAAATGACTAACTAACTGGGCTTATAATAAGTCAAAACTGCGCATTTAATACATGTAGACACTGAATATTTATTAAAGTCGTATGTAGGTACTTACATTTATAGTTATTGCTCCAGAGCATTTGTGTTTCTTTTTGTTGCAGCAAATCCATCTTTCCGTATTATTGGAATATTGTTTGTGTTTAGTATACTGGAACCCTTCATGTATCAAAACTTTTCCACCCTTTCTATGTACAAAATTCAAATTTTCATTCATATCGTAATTAATATGGAAAATATCCGGGACGCAATATTTATAGGTAATGAATATAATGCAATACAAATGACAACTTGACATTGCAAAAGAGGTACCTATTTTGTTTATTTATAATAAATATTACATAAATACTTATTTATCCTCAAGTGGCCAGTATGGCTGAACATGACAGAGAAATGAAAGGGGAGATACGAGTACTCAAGCGGGGAGACATCAGTACTATAGAAGTCCTGTTGTCTCCCCTAGGGGAGCCATCAGGGGAGACACGAGTCCGAAGTCAAAAATAGAACTGAATAAGTCAGAAAGCACCTAAAATTTGTGTACGTGAAAAAACACAATGCTTTTTAATTTTTTTTTCTAACTCGCTTATTAATCGATTTTTGATTCAATTGAGTATGTATATTAGGATCCATTTTTATTGGTTTTACGACCTATACTAAATGTTGGAAGGTATATTATATACTTGTACTGTTAAATATGGTTTCAGTAGTATTTAAAATTCATTTCACATAGCATGGGTACAGTAACGTTTGATATTTGTTGTTTGTACATTCGCTCGGTTTTATTGTATTGTCTTTTTTACTGTTTAGTATACTAAAGTTTCTGCTTCCTTTTTTTTGATACTCGATAAGTGACACCTATTTTAATAGGCACCAAAAAGAAAATACAACAAAATGTTACAGTAATCATTCCATGAGAAAAGATTAGAAGTAAGAATTATGTTATGTCACAAAATGATATTTAAATCTAACTAGTACTAAAAACCTATGAAAAATTTACAAGAAAAAGCAATATTAATTTGCATGATAATCCTTATGAACTATAAATGAGATTTATTGTTTTTAATTTATTTATGTAGGTACTTAAGTATAATTTTGTTAACATATATTATGGTTTACGGCTGTTGCTTTCGAAAAAGCTCAAATAAACCACATTAGGGCTGCATAGCGTAGAAGAGCAAATACCTAGTTCCGAAGTGCAACCTTTGGATGCAAACTGAATAATAGCTAATAGAATGATGATGCATATAAACTTTAAAAAACATGTGCATGATTAGGTATCATTGATCATTTATCATTGTTCGCATAGGTAAGCTATGCGAACAATGATAAATGATCAATACACATGGACATGATAACTTTTGGATGGTTAGTGCTTCAAAAATGATACCTAATCATGCACATGTTTTTTAAACTCAAACTTATATAAAACGATTTTTAAAATGTCTCCTAATAGTATAGAAATATTATTTGTATAATTCAGCGGCTCAGAGAATGCGGTCCTGGTGTTTATCGTTAGTAATGAATGGCTATAGTCATAAAATACCCTTCAGAGCATAATGACCAAAAAGCAAAATGAGCACTACAATCAAAATGTTCAATGTGCAAAATGTTCATAACGCAAAATGTGCAAAACGCAAAATGTTCAATATGGAAAATGTCCAAAACGCAAAATGTACCCCACAAGCAAAATGTGCAATAGATACTGGACATGTACAACATTTTTGAATTATTATTTTTTAAATTTGGTCAATAGTCCAATCAATAGTAGTACATAACCTATGGTCTATTATATATTTTTATTTATTGAAGGCTGGCATCGACGGCTACAAGTCAAAATCTCGAAAAAAAATTAGTTTTATGTTTTTTTTTACATAAAATGCGCAAGGAAGCCGGAATCGAAACTAATACATCAACTGCTCAACTTTAAAACTTCTAATAATCAAATTTTCAATCATTCTTAACCATAGATACACACATTCTTAACCACAGTTGCGTTTTATTATAGCACTTTAACAAATAAACGGCTAGACTGATGTTTTGACTGATAATTTTTGTTGGTTGCGTTTTATTAAACCACGTTTTATGTCACGTCCCACGGAAATGGTACTTATCCTATGTTCATCTTCTAGTTTTATGCTACCTTACCTATTTACCTATTTATTTTTCATTTGTAGTAATTTCGGTTGCTTATATTTTTTAAAAATTATAGTCTTTTAACCGGAAATGCATCGCCATTTTAACGTCATCGAATTGATCACGAACGTTGTCAAGAACACATTCTCTCAGCGGCCAAAGTATAGTAGCAGTAAGATTGTGCTCATTAATTTGCAACAATAATTTATTTTACTTATGAAATAGAGGTAGTAAATCCGAATAAGTATTATGAATTAGTATTACCGCGTTAAATAAATCTACCCCATAACAATGACTGAAAATCAGTTAGCACATTCCACTTTATAGGTAATATTGTATGATTATTCTAGCTGACCTGGCAAACATTGATCTGCCACATAAATTTTATTATATTATCAAAGAACTCAAACGTGGGTATAAAAATGAAATGTCGAGTAACGCGATACTTCATTATTATGAACATTATTCGAACAAATAAAAACTACCGTAACGGGTCAACTAGTGATCTACAAAATTTACTAGGTTAGTATGTCGACTAATTATACTTCCTTTAATTTAAATGCAACTCTAATTGATACAAAAAAACAAATGAATGACAAAATATGGAAGCATTCTGCAACATTTTTTTTTGTGTGAGTGTAGAAATTTCAAGACATTCCACTAATTCCTATTAACAAACATTCTTACGTGTTTAATTGGCATTCTGTAGAAAATAATAATATATATTATAATTGGGTAGGAGAATAGTAGAGTAAGTCTCCGTATCCTAGAATATTTTTATGAAATAATTATCTTTTATTGCTAACTAAAGGCAAGCGTACCTACATTCCAGTTTAATTAAATTATGAAATTGAAAATGGGATAGAATGTTATTGTGACGATAATGTGATCATTTATATTGTTTTTTTATAATATAATCTTATATTTAAGTCAATGAAGTGCCTTTAACTAGTATAAAACACTGATACGTATAGTCAGCGTCATCGTTTTCAGATTTTGACCATTGGTTTTGAGCAAAGTAATTATCATTTCTTAGTGAAAATATATACTGTCTAACTTCTCAGTAGGCTCTGTTTAATTACTTTAAAATTTTGATTAGAATACAATTAATCTTTTTTTTCCATTTTGAAACATATGCAACCATCATCTACTTTTGACGCTGATTGTACATTGTAGATATTTGAATAAATGTTTAAACAAGAAACGTATTTTTATTGATAGTTAAAACAAGTTTTGTTACAAACAACCCATAAATTCGAAAAAAGATTCTAAGATTTGTTTCTCAAAATAAAAAGAAAAGGTCTAGATGGGAGCTCCATCGGGTCGGACAGCTTTCTGATACTTCATGCGGTGAAGAGCAGTCTGGACTTCTACAGGCGTTAAAAATTTCTGCCGCGTCCTTGTAAACATCCAGACTTCTTTTTCTCTTTGGACGGATGCTATTATTTTTTTCATTTGAACGACAATCAACTTTTTTCCAATGGAAATGGTAATTTAAGTTTAATACCTATCTGACATTATTTTAATTTTTGACTCCTGTTCGTTTTTTATTTGAATATTTTCTTTTTCATGATCAAATTTACTATGGTTTTCGTATTTTTGCACTTCATCATCAGTTCGGATGACAATTTCTTGACAATCTAAATTTTCAGAAAATATAATTGGCATGGAGTCGATGGAAAAATCAATATGGTAGGGGAGCCCGGCCCGCTAAATTTTCAGTTACTAAAGCGTCATGGGGACCGATTAGATTGTGAAGATTGAGGCCTAAAACGAAAAATAATTTATGTTCATTTTGCCATTTTAGTGAGGAGGAGAGCGTGTGCTAATTTTCAAAAATGTTAAAAAAATCATTCACGCAAAAATACTCGAGCGCGTCAGACATTCACGGTGTTTACCTGCTTTGTTTTTCTTACAACCGAGAGATATTATTCTGACGAGTATTTAGGGGAGGATGGCTGTAGTAAAAAAATGTGACCTTGAAATACTCGAGCGTGTCAGATTTTTACACAAACGGTTCAACTTGATGTTCTAGTCGTCCCAAATGATAATCTGACAAATATATGAAGGAATATTCTAAATCTGAAAATTTGAAAGAAATTTTTTTTCTTTACAATTTCTGAATGGAATAAATTATTATGCATATATGTAGGTATAATTTTATCATTATTTATTAATACAAAAATAGATTAAAAAGTATTAAAAAAAAAATTAATCTTCATCCTCACTGGATTGATCTTCAAAATTGATTCCTCCTTGGTCAATTTCTTCTTCATTTTCTGTTTCTGTAAAAAGGAAGGGTTATAAACTTTGAAATTTTCTATTTCTTTTGTAATAAAGTATTAAAAAAAACGTACCTGAATCTACAGTATCTCCTGATATGTCAGGTGTTATGACAATATCTTCGTATGCTGCAGGAAGTTGGCTGCCAAGAAACCAAGTCGGCTCTAATTTTCCATCAACATTTGTAATATCTAATTAACACAACATAAAATTCTCCTTCATCAACATAATATAACTTCTGTTAGTATGTAAAATAATGATTTATGTTTTTAATATAATTTCTATTAGACATTCATTTCTTTTATTTTTAGAAAATAACATAATACTTAATTGTAATAAATTTTATAAATTTTGTGATTTTGTAGAACGTGTAATCAGACATAGCATCATTATTCATCTTGGAAAGATCTTCAATCATCTTTGGCTTTTCCAATAAATTTAAGAAACTTTTTCATGCCCTGATGCCTTGGTTTGATCTTTTATAAAAGTTTTGTTTACCCAAGAGCGTCTAACGCTGCGAAGACTCGTAGTCCGTGGTGGGTCTATCTGATGTCGAAGCTATGTTAGCATAGCTAATTGTGATGTCGCTCAGAACTTGAACCTTTTTATTTTCCGGTATTACTTTTATATTGGCAATAGTTGCTTCCGATTCAACGGGCGCATTATACATTTTAAAATACCTTATGTGTTTCTCATGTATACAAGCGGTATTTAAGCATTCAAAACAACTTAGCTTCCTAAATTCCAAAAACGCAGAGTTATCCCATACGACCTGAAAAGAAAAATAATTACCTATGTAGAATACATATTTCAATATACGTAATTAGTTGGTAA
Organism: Lithosia quadra; assembly: GCA_963576445.1. Taxonomy (NCBI): domain Eukaryota; kingdom Metazoa; phylum Arthropoda; class Insecta; order Lepidoptera; family Erebidae; genus Lithosia; species Lithosia quadra. Next base: position 7,707,785 of record OY754873.1, on the reverse strand, counting down.
TATTATATGGTTAGGGTGATTCATTTACCTGATGGACTGTCATGGTCCCCTTGAAACTAGCTATATCTTTCGGCAGCATTAATTCCTTCATTTTAATTTCATGCTCCTCTATAACTCCGATTTCTATGTTTTTGACTTGATTTCGAATAACATTGATAAATGCAACAAAACTGCCAACATCCTGTTGACACTTAACTTGATAGTCGGCAGTTCTTTTGATTACGGCACCAATGCCATCAGGAGCACCTTTGCCATGCCCAGCTTCTTGGTAATTCCAAGTGATAAGATTTAATTGGGGAAAATCATTCTTCAATTGTGTTAAAATATAGAAAATATATTTATTTCTATATTGGCTAGAGGGGCCATCTGTCAAAATGTGGATGCGATCAATTTGTGGTGACTTGTATACAAATTTTATCAAGTAAACTAGATGAGCCCATACCGCCGCTGCATCGTGCCGGGTGCCTTCACTAGCTGTACAAATGGAGTACGGTTGAGTTGCACCCAGGTTATTTTTTAAATAAACCACAGCTGTATGAAGGCATACTTGACCACGACTGCCACCAAAATGCATGCTCTGAACTTCCTCTGCATATTTGTAAGAATAATTTTCAGAGAAATCCATATGGATCAACGCTTCGTTAGTCTGCAGTGATTCCTTCAATTGTTTAATAGTAGTATACTGGTTAACAATGTTACTGACGTGTGTTAAAAATGTAGGCAACATATTCTCCAGTCTTATTATTAAGTTACGAGGATCAGATGTGTTTAATTTCTTCTTAATTATTTTAATATTCTTACCATCTATTGTCTTTATATCTCTCTCCCATACCATGTATTTTATGTTTAAATCATTACTAAATTCTTTGTAGTTTATAGTCTTCTCTTTGCAAATAGCGCACTTTCGAGTTAGGCAATTTATATTATATTTATCGCAACATATTTCTGAAATTATATCATGACTATCTTTGGAATTAGTAATATTATTTTTATTGAGAGCTGCTATTAATAAATTATAATTCGTGTGTAAAGTAGGTACAGGCACACGTTAATGTCGTCCTCATAGAAGTCCTGTATTAATTGTTGTACGTTGTAATTTTGTACGTTTCTCTTAAATCGATCTCGAAGGCAGACTTTTCGAAGTTCAGTGGAAACTTTAAATCTTTTGAATTTCTTCTTGTCTATTAAGTTAGTTAAAAACCGTTTTTCTTTCAGAGTTTTAGTTGTTGTAATTTTCTGTGTGATTTCATGGCCCAAAAGTTTGTCAAACAATTCTGTTTTTTCTTCTGTTGTTCTTATATTTTCGGGTTCAATTTTGGAACTGGAACTATTTGTTAATTTATTAATTTGTTTTTGTAAAAAGTAAAGCCTGCTCTTGTATCGGTTTAATAGTGATTTGTAATGAAGTAGAACTCTTCTATGGGGAATTCTAATATTCTTAATTTTTTTTATCAGATTTAGTTCTCTCTTACTTCTCTTTGGTTTGATTTCACGTTGTACAACATTTAACGGATCAACATTAGCATTTACATTTTCATTTTCATTGTTTACTTCACTAACATCAACTTTTTCAACAATTCTTTGGCTCACTTTCTTTTTGTAGTATTTTATTGAGCTCTCTTTCCATTTTCTTCTTTGGATTCTTTTTTCCTGTGGGCTCATTTCGGTAATGCTTTTAATTTGTTTTGTCTCCTTCCGCTTAAGATAGTTCAGCCTCTTTTTTTTCTTTCTCATTAGCATATAGTTTAGGATTATTTTTAATTGTGTTGTATTTTTCTCTTCTAGCTACTCTTCGTCTTTCTAATTCTTCTTCACTTTTTTGTTTTTTTGGTTTAGCCATTGTTTCTTAATTATGACGATATTTGCTGAAAATAAAAAATATCGATATGTTCACGTTTAAAAAAAAGGATGGAGATGTATTGAGGAAGAGCATGAGTGACCTTGTAATAGTTGATGAAAGAATGAGGATGAAAGTGGTGGATACTAGAACTTACCGTGTGTTTCATAAAAACGGACCACTGCTTGATAGTAAGGTCGAGTGAATGGTCTGTTTAGATGGTGGCGGCATAGGCCTAAAGTATCTACCACTGAGCTAGAACGTTGAAAGTTGAACGATTGCAAGATCCTGATGTGAAAGAAATGTACGAAAGAAAATTGAACGATAGGCTAGAATAAAATTAGAGTGCCATAAGTGGGAAGGATGTAGAGGAATTATGGAAAGTGTTAAAAACGAATTTAGTAGAGAGTGCGATTGATTTATGTAATGTGGCGAATAGAAATAAGGGAAAATGTGCAAAGGCTGATTGGTGGGATGATGAAACTAGAAGAATGGTAGATGAAAAAAATAAAGTTTGGCAAAATATTCTAGCTATGGAAACTATGGATACTACTACTATACTTACTCTAAGTATGAACAAAGACGGTATAAAAGAAAAGAAGGAAAAAACATCAAAGTGTGAAAAGTGTGAAATATCGAAACCGGTGGGCTTGCATGAAAGGTTTAATGACAGTAGAGGAAGCGCGGAAAGTATGTAAGGTGTTGCACGCGTCCATAGGCCACGGTAACCGCATTCCATCAGTGTGGGCCGTGTGCTTGTCTGCCAGCTAAGTGGTATAAAAAAAAGGACAGAAGCAGATGGCAGACTGTTATCTCTGCCTATCACGGAGGGAAAAAGGCGTGAGCGTATTTATGATGTAGGTATGTATAAAAAAATATCATTTGTGATACAATCAGTATCATTCGTGTCACTCGAGAATCGACACGAATGAGAGTAACACAACTGAAAATTTTGGCACTATTTTGAATTTACCGCCAAAATGGAAAGTTCTAGAACATAACCTTGCACTGGTAAAACATTTGCCCGTATATGCCTAAATAATGAAATAAATCATATAGAAAATACGTCAAAGGTAAGTATAATAAGCAATGAAAAAACTAATGAGAAGATTTTGGCAACAAGTATAAAATTTTACCTGATAATTAGATTTTCTTCCAAAAAACGGCGTACACAACAAACCACTACACGTGTTCGTCGACTACTGATCACAGGGAACCGTGTGGGGTGGGAGGCGGGGTAGCAGAGTAGTTTATTCCCCTTCGGCGTTTAATGTCCACAATTGAAATAGACCACAATTTAAAATGACCACTTCTAGAAATGACCACTTCTAGAAATGACCACTTCTAGAAATGACCATTTCTAGAAATGACCACTTCTAAAAATGACCACTTCTAGAAAATGTAATCAGCATGGGCATAGTCACATTTGCTAAAAAATATCTTTAGAAGTTATTCATAATGGGTGCGTGCAACTCGAACCAACTAGACTATAACCTAATGCTTGTTGGACTGGACATACCTAATTCTGAGACAGTTGTAAATAAGAGTTAAATCGGAATTCATTTATTTATTATTTGTAACTGTTTAATACCAGGTTTGAATAATATTCAGGAATAAAAGAAACTCATAAAAAACATAACACTTTTTCTAATTAAAACAAGAGGGAGAAGCTACACTTAAACTAATAATCACTTCAATGATTTAACTTAAAGTAAATAACTTTTTTCAAGAATTGAATTGGTGTTATAATGTCGGTTTCAACATCTTGCATGAATTTTGTAATTTTTTTGTCTACGTAAATTTGTCGATCCCGTCTATTTTTCTTTGGTACATCAAAATAGGATTTCATAATTTTGTGATCTTGGTAATCCGCTTCCCTCTTCAGTTTTAAAACAAATTTAAAAAAGGGACACTTTTTTTGAAATCGCGCATTTATTCGACGATGCCATCCCTCGACGGGATTCGTCGTACGGTGCCGTTCAAAAGCACAGTTTAAAATTTCATCTCTGACTAATGGAATCCATTGTTTATTAAAATATTTTTTAAATTTTCGGATATCTTCTGTGTCATCAGTCTCGCGAATAATGGAATTCCATGCGTCTTCAATAAATCTTGAAGGTAAAAGGGGTAAGTAAGATACCATTCTCACCATTTTTCTACTGTCTGGTGACAGCGTTAAGTTGAATTTCTTAGCAGTACCTACGCCAAATGGCTTTATTATAGTGGTAGAAGCAGCCGGATATTTTACAGTTGGGGAATACTGTCTTGACAGCGTTCATGACTGCAGTTTCAAAATCACATTTAAAAGTCGGCATTTCTACAGAGAGTTTATTTTTAACTAGCTGCTGCCCGCGACGTCGTCTGCGTGAACGCTATACAGCACCAAAAATACCTACGATTATCTATAGGTACAATAGGGAAGTCAAAATTGTTCATTGAATATTTTTTTAAAGAATACTTGGGGTGTGATTTACAATCGATACCGAAGCCAAAAATATACCTAAGTAGTTTTAGAATTTTTGTCTGTTTGTCTTTGTCTGCATGGATTTCCTTCAAATTTGGCATGAATATTATTAAGAAGTCGGGTCAACATAATAGGCTACATATTATCACGTGTTAATTAATATATTTTAATGTCGCATATGAACTTAAGTGAGATGTGGAACTAGCTAGATTTTTCCACTCACACATAGCCATTTATTTTATGTAAAAAATCGTATAACTAAGATGTGTTATAATTTTTCACCATATAAAAATGTTTCCTATTTGCTAACTAGATGGCGAGGGCGTCCAATTAGGTCATGTTATGGTTTCGTTCACAAAAAGTGATGGTTATGAGTACAGAATGTCGCCGCCTCAACCTATAGAAACTGGGGTTACCTGCGTATTATAGTGGTAGAAGCAGCCGGATATTTTACAGTTGGGGAATACTGTCTTGACAGCGTTCATGACTGCAGTTTCAAAATCACATTTAAAAGTCGGCATTTCTACAGAGAGTTTATTTTTAACTAGCTGCTGCCCGCGACGTCGTCTGTGTGAACGCTATACAGCACCAAAAATACCTACGATTATCTATAGGTACAATAGGGAAGTCAAAATTGTTCATTGAATATTTTTTTAAAGAATACTTGGGGTGTGATTTACAATCGATACCGAAGCCAAAAATATACCTAAGTAGTTTTAGAATTTTTGTCTGTTTGTCTTTGTCTGCATGGATTTCCTTCAAATTTGGCATGAATATTATTAAGAAGTCGGGTCAATAAATAAGGAATTTTTAATGTGAAATTTATAGGACTTCTCGATATACAATATTAGTGGTTTGGCTCTCCGCAGCCAAAATATAAAGAGAGTCAGGACTGGTGACGCGGGAGCAAGCGACGTACTAACAGCTGCCCGTGTGAGAAGCAGCTCGTCCTGAGGTCGCGTGGCGCTCCCGATCATTTAATAGCCGCATTTCGTATGCTACTATACTTTCTAGAGACCGCAAGGATGCATTTTGAGTGCGCATAGTATCTAATCGGGACTGGCGTGACGTACTACTTTTTACACGTCGAGTTTCCGCATTGTGTTCTCGAAGAGTAGCTAACCTTGCCTCACGCTCAACGGCGGTTTCTAGGGATCGAGCTAACGTTTTCCTTCGAGAATCGTTTGACGATTGGGATACATTAGACCGTTTTCTAGGCATTTTGGTTATTTTATTTCAAGTTTCACCAAGCGCAAAGCACTGAAAGCACACGATTACTTATAGCAACGCAGGTAACCCCAGTTTCTATAGGTTGAGGCGGCGACATTCTGTACTCATAACCATCACTTTTTGTGAACGAAACCATAACATGACCTAATTGGACGCCCTCGCCATCTAGTTAGCAAATAGGAAACATTTTTATATGGTGAAAAATTATAACACATCTTAGTTATACGATTTTTTACATAAAATAAATGGCTATGTGTGAGTGGAAAAATCTAGCTAGTTCCACATCTCACTTAAGTTCATATGCGACATTAAAATATATTAATTAACACGTGATAATATGTAGCCTATTATGTTGATCCGACTTCTTAATAATATTCGTGCCAAATTTGAAGTAAATCCATGCAATACTTATTGAGTTTATCCCGGACGGATATACATACTTACAGGCAAACTTTCGTTTTCAAATTTTCTATAATTGGTGACTTTGGCCCGTCCAGCGCCGTAGCACCCCGTGCTATCCTCAAAAGACACCCAAGAAACTTGCACTGTGTGTATAGACGACATCTTGAGCACATCGCCTCTTTGTGAACTCCATTGCGGCTGCCTTAACCTACGACAAACTTATTATTTGCGGTTGGTTCAGTAATCGGGTCTAGGGATCGAACCGCAAAGTTAAGTTTGTTTTGTTTAAGTGCAAATACATGCTAAGTTGCTTATAGTGTGCCGCTAGCTTATAGCATGGATAACATCATAACAACATTCAAATATGCGTCTTTAGATTACACGTTGTTACAGAATGCGCTGAAGAAATAAACGTTCACTGCTCGTTCCCCGTAGGTGTTAGCGTGATAATATGTAGCCTATGTGTTGACCCGACTTATAAATAATATTCGTGCCAAATTTGAAGTAAATCCATGCAGTACTTTTTGAGTTTATCCCGGACATACATACAGACAAACAGACAAAAATTCTAAAAACTACATTTTTGGCTTCGGTATCGATTGTAGATCACACCCCAAGTATTCTTTTAAAAAAATATTCAATGTACAGTTTTGACTTTATCATTTTATTATATGTATAGATAAGCTCAAAAAGTTGTACGTAAGTTTGTTCACTCTTGTTTGGGAGCAAAGCAAAGATTACAGGAACAACATTTGTTACATTCTCATTCGAACCAATGTTCACATGTTCAGACCCACGGTACCCCTGGCCATACCCCCGGTGGTACCGTGGGTTTTTAAAAGTTAAACGGTACCATCGACTACTAGTGTTGTGATGCAACAGCCATGGCTGATAAAACACGGTGTTAACAGTAAATAGGCAATTACTCTATTATGTTTATTATTCTAAAATAACTAAAAAGACATTTTGTATAACAAATCATAGCTTTTTTGAAGCTTTTCACTAAACCAACATGTCACACACTACAAAAAAAATGTATAGGTACTACGTAATTAACGCAATTTCTCTAGTCCGTAGCCTACAGATATGTCTTTATTTACAATTTGGAGCTGTATGCTCATTATGTAATCATCGTTGACGATTTGATCTTTGCGTCTTTTTTTTGGAATCATCTCCAAAGTGTGAACTTGCTCTAGTACGTGAAGCAATCGCATCAACGTAACCGTGTTTTTATTAATCAGTTTGTTTATTTTTGAGTGGAAGGCTTCTAAAATGTTTGTTGTTCGGTGGCGTTACCCAAACACTAATTATTTTCGGACTATGGACCTTGAACCAAAACGATTCAAGATATTTTATATAGGTATGCTTCTGGTATGTTATCAGCTTCAGCTTTTTTGTAGTCCATGCCCTGTTGAATATTGTCTTCAGGAAGAAGCGGCAAGGCACTTGCCAAAGCAACGATTCTACGCCCAGATTTCGTTTTTGTGCATCGTAACGACTTGCCTTTCTTCCAAATGTTGCGAGGGAACCACGAGTCCGGCGTGCTAGTTATCATGCGAGAGATATATAGGTCAACACATCACTAGGGTCACATACTTGATGGTACCGTTTAACTTTTAAAAACCCACGGTACCACCAGGGGTATGGCCAGGGGTACCGTGGGTCTGAAAGGTAATGAATAAAGCTGATAATGATGTTGTGGAACACAATAAAATGTGCCATCCCCAAAGTACATCGCAATGTTTTCTTCTTCGTTTTTCAAAAACATTTGTGCTGTCCTTGAACAAAACAAAATATTTTTTTCTGTTGTACCTTCTTCACATACAAGAAAATCTTTTCCTAACCCTTTTGGTACATGTACGTCTGCGATTGTTTGAAAGGATAAACTTTTGGTCTCCAAAAATGATTTTCGTGCTGCGTATAAACAATCTTTTTTCGAAGAGAAGTTGGGAATATGCGTTATATCATCGGCTTTGCAGTTTTTCTTCAACTTTTGAAACCTCTTTTCAAATATTTTTTCTACCGATCCAAAATTATGGCATACTTTTTTCTTGCAATCATCCACCGCAATAAAAATATCATTAAGAATTTTTTTTTGTAAACATGTATGTGGAGTTGATCGAAGTACTATATTTTTACTAGAATTTAGTGTAATCGTGGAGCTGCAGTCATGTCTATTAACACACCTCCAACGTGATGTACCATTCTTGTTTTTTAATGAAAAGTTATAACGGTTTTTGTTATACAAGATGGTGTCTTTTCCTTTTTGATTTTTTCTTACTTCTAGATCTGTTTTTTCCATTTTAAATATTATCAAATAATTAAAGGAGTAAGTAAATACTTCAGGATAACAAATAACATGATGGTGTCAAACGCAAGGGAATAACTGTCATTATTATTATCTTTGTAGATTATGTTCTAAGTGGCCAGTACTTCAAATAGGATAACAAAGAAGCACCACACCGTATCGTGCACAACCTATTTTGAGAAATAATGAGGTCATTTTAAGAAATGGGTATTCTGAGAGATTGACTTTTTTTAAGAAGTGGTCATTTCTGGAAGTGATTATTACCAGTAATAGACATTCCAAGAGTGGTCATTTCTAGATGTGGACATTCTAAGAAGTAGTTTATTTCAATTGTGGACATTAAACGCCGAAGGGGTTTATTTGAGTTTTCTTTCGAGTTTGAAATTGGTTACACAACTGATAATTTAAAAAGAATTAGTTTTCTGATGTTGTGAAATCTTTTTATTCTTTACAATTTATATTGTTTCAACGGTTAATATCCTTCCTAAAAAACTATATAACATAATCGAAAAATAAAATCTACAGTTTTCTGCACACATTTTTAATTTACGAAGCATTGAACAAAAAATCAACGTTAGTTAGAGGTCACACTTCTAAGATTTAGGTTAGTTTTATAGGTATTACTCCGTAATTAATAGCTGTAGAAGATTTATTGTACTGGGCACAATAGCGTCTCAAGGAACTTATTGATTAATAGTAATGTTAAATCTGATAGCAACTACCACAGAAGAATAAAATCAGAATACACGTGTTTGGCCCTCAATTTGAAAACGACCCATACCGCTTATTTTGCGATTGATACACTGCGTAACAAGGCAGATGGTACGCGATAGTTTGATGTTGAAGTTTGGAGAAAATCACCGAATCGCCAAAATTTTCTGCCATATTTTTAATCTTTAGTAGTACTTTGTCACCTTCAGGGAAAGTAAGATTAACCAGCTTCTTTCCACATCTCTTTTGGCTGTGGTCACAAAAAAAACAAATAATTTTGCTTGATGTCGATGCTGTTGATGTTGACTGCTCCTAAACGAATTAAAATCATTCTTTGAGTAAAAATGGATGAATTCGATTCCGGGGGTACGAATCTTTCTTGCGGGACGAAGCAAAACTTCTCCAGGGAGCACCTCCCCTCTTACCGCACCCCGCACCGCCATCGCCTGCACTGCACACTGTGCGGCGGTATCGGCGGGGCGCACAAAGGGGCAGCGGCGGCAGCGATCGACGATCGTTGCCAAATACGACTTTTCAGTAAAAAAAATAAAAATATAAATTAAATTCATTTTGAATATAATTTCCGATTCATAGAAACTTTTCCAGGAGTATTCCGAATTTTTCAGAAGTTTTAAGCAACTATAATTGTGATCAAACATGCACAAGATTTTAGCTGTAACAAAGACCTTTCCAATAAAAAAACCGCATCAAAATTCATTCAGTAGTTTTTACGTCCATCGCTAGTCGCGCAATATTGAAAAATTATACATGCATACGTAAAATAGGTACCAACATGATATGAAATTATCATAATAGTCTCACCAATAAATAATATAATCATCATCATCATCATCATCTCAGCCGAAAGACGTCCACTGCTGGACAAAGGCCTCCCCCAATGATCTCCACGACGACCGGTTCTGCGCTTTTCGTATCCAGCGGTTTCCCGCGACCTTTACCAGGTCGTCGCACTATGGGACGAAACGGTGTTTTCCATCTCAAAAATCGATAACTCTGTTGTTTTGTGATGTTTCTCCTTGAATTTTTTTTCTCGTATTAATGAATATCTAGGCAATAAAAGAAATTAAACACCATCATTATAAAAGTTATATATTTTTCGTAAAAAAATGACAAACATAAAGTTATACGAAATTGCATACAAAATTATACAGTTACAATAAAATAGCAATAAAAGTTATACTTTTAAGTACTTAAAATAAGTTTAAAACTAAATTATTATTATTATTAAACAAATACATATACTGAAAATTACAAGAAACACAATTTAAAAAAAATAGCGCTTATTCTGTTCATCACTTCCTATTTCCAACAATTCTTTAGCTTCGTCGAAAAACTCTTTGGATATTAGAAAACTGAGTTTATTTAAACTAGATATATATAAGAATCAGATGTATATAACAAAATATGCAGCACGACTTCGTTTGTTGCTGATCTGGAACACTTCCTAGCGTGATGTAGCCTATATTACTTGTAATCTTTATTTCGGGCTTGCTGGGCATCTTCGGATAATTGTCCTATTGGCAAAACTGCATAATGCTCTATTATTTTAGCACCATGTATAAGTACTTTATGGACTGAAGATGGCATGTAGTATCAGTTATATTTGCTCACATATAATTGCGCAGTTATTAATGTATACTGCCCGATTTTTTCTGCGTTAATAGGAATCCCGATGCCATGGTTTGAAGAATCACAATATAAGTAATCTCAATTTCGGTTATCTCTGCCGAACATTAATAATTTTGGAAAAAATCTCCTTGCCGTATTTCCGTCATTGCTATTACCGGAACCTTGACGTGGTTTATCTATGTGTAAACCAAGCACTTCTCGGAAACATTTTTGGACATATTTCTTCTTGTTTTCTTTGTGTTGCTTGTTTGCTGAAGTTGTTGCTGACCACTTCTCTAAACCCAAATTGTAAGAAATATGGAGGATCGTCTCCATAAATCTTATCCATGCGTGTAGTGTCGACAATCCGTATTTAACGTGATACCGCTAAAAAAAAGTGCCAAGGGAAGATTCTTGTGGTCTATTTTTTAGTTTATGTATGCTTCTATTATAGAAATGAAAAAAAAAACAAGATAGACATCAAAATATAATGATTAAATAATTTTCATAGTAAAAAAGAAGAACCGTAATTTTCGGGATTTTTTCTCCCGATTGACATATTGCTTCTAAATCACCATTGGCGCAAAAAAACGCGCAACTTTTTTTTTTATCCTTATATTCCTGAACAAGTAAGGTCTCTAATAGAGCGATTAACTTGACACCGGCAGCCTTCGGCAACAATGAAAACTCCAATTGAAATAAACAAAATCGAAATTTTCCTTACTTCACTAAAAAAATAAAATAAAAATAAAACAATTCTTGTTTCTACAAAAACTGAACGTGGTTGCATAGTGTACATTCTAAGCTATCTAATGATGTATAACACTAATATACTTCCTTGGAAAACTTCCGAATAATTTTGTCTTGAACTTCCTTAACCGTAATGTAATTGGCATGAAAATTATTTATGCCCAGGTTTGAGGTTCACTTTATATACTTAAAACTAACTTATTGTATATTTTTTGTAATTAATACGCAAGTTCCATCCTTTGAGAGTATAAAACTATAAAAAGATCAATGGATTTATGACTTTCGTCAAAACCATTTTTGAGATGGTAAATAGTGTTTGGTCCCATAGTGCGTCGGTCCACCTTGTCGGAGGCCTGCCCACACCACGTCTTCCGGTTCGTGGTCGCCACTCGAGAACCTTTTTGCCCCATCGGCCGTCGGCTCTACGAGCGATGGCCGATAATATATAGGTACTTATATAAAAAATATAATATATACTGATATAAAATCATCAAACATTTTAAAATAATAAATTTATTCAGTATCAAAACCTTTTAAGAGTGTAGTTTTAGCATTAGTTCATTCCCTTTTTCGGGACCGCAGAGCGATTACGTCCACCCTCTTAAAGCGCCCAGCGCGACTGCTGAGCCGTAGCTTTCGTCGGCCTATATAAACTGAACATTTTCGTAATTGTACTAAAATATTTTTTCTTGGCAAAATCTCTAACTTTTTTATGATTCTTTTTTAGCAAATGAAATGGATTTTTATCCATTTTAGTTTTAATAATAAATTAACTTGTGCAGAAAAATTTTTCCAACCTATGTAACTGTCAAATTAATTCTTAGAATTTACTATTAAACACCGTAGACAGAGAAGGTAGTTAAACACGCTTTTTAACTTAAAAATAAACATAAATCGAAAAGTTGCAATGCATATTTATTCCACTTCGTAGTTAAATGTTATTAATTGTAGGCAAAGTAATATACTACATACAATTGAAATAGATAATACCTAAACCAAGGAATAAATGGTGTAACGTACCTACTTGTGTCATGCTGCGGCTCTTTGGTAGTGTAATGGCCAATGGGTATTAAAAAATACCTTTGACACCACCAGTGTTGTTGCAGCTCTTTGGTAGTGTAAGGGGTATTAAAAAATACCCATGACACCACCGGTGGTGTAAGACGGTGGTGTCAAGGGTCTAAAAGGGGTGTCGTCACGTGTCATATTCAACTAAAATGAGTCAACTATAGGTCATGTATGTAGCTGTTTTGATATATCTACATTTTATCGATATTATTTCTAAATAAGGTGTTTACGTCACGTCAGTTAAAATTTCCCTGTTATGTTTTATGTAAAGTAGGTAAGCACATATAAAAATTAATACGATTTATAGATTTTAATGAAAACACAAATACTAGAACATATTGTTTATTATTAAATTTTATATTAAAGATTTTATACAAAAAACCGGCCAAGTGCGAGTCGGACTCACGCACCGTGGTTCCGTACATACCTGTAGGTATATAATGTAGTTATTAAAGTAGGTGTCGGTAATTTATACCTAAGTGTTTGATATGAATTCCAATTCAATATCTACGCGTTCATGGTAAAAGGGGTAGGTTGTAAGTTTGAAATTATTAGAAATATTTTTATTATAATACCTATGATGTTATTAAAAATTTACGATTTTCGAAATTACCTACTAAAATTTATTATTCATTCATTCATTTTTTATTTATTACGTCGATAGTTCTAACTAAGGTAATAAACCTAAAAAAATGTATTAATTTTTCTTTTTAATCTTCGGTTTCGAGCTTTTAATCTTTTAATTTTTAAGTTTTGCATTCGCATCTTAGTATCCTGCTTGGATTTTGTGTCCAGCGGAAGTACATCTATTAGTTTATTGTTAGGTTTGCTTGGTCCCGGTTCGTAAACGTGCGGCACTGGCTTTTTTTTATTTGTCGATATTTTACATAAATATGTGCTTGAGAATAGAATAGTCTTAGACTTGGTACTGCTGTGGCAAGTAGATATCTATTATCCACTTTTTAAAAATATCGAAATCATTTTTAGTAAAATGCACAGAACAAATTGCGCTGGATTTTTTTGGCACCCATTTTTTTACGAAATAACCATTAAATCCTTACCTTACCGATGATATAATACTCCACAATTGCGGCGATTTTTGGTACGGCTATCATTTTTGCATAATAGAACTGAGCAAATAGTCATATTTTATTCTTTAATTGGTTTTTGCTGGGCGTTTGACAGGACTAAATGCTTCATGCATAACCTTTTGGCGACGCAACCACGCATCTAGCGGTCAATGGCAAAAATCTAAGACTATATCATAGTTTTGCTATTTACCGATACTCGTAGATGTATAAAATTGTATTATTTGTGAATCAGGTCTTAAATATATCATCTACTCTACAAGGATTGATTTATTAATTTTTTGAAGGAGAAATTGATTTATTAGCATAATACACCCTATCTAGCGGTCAATGGCCAAATCAGCCAAAAAGTTTTATTATACACCAATAGATGTCTATAGTTGTGTAGTATTATGTGATCCTTAAATACATCAGCAGTAAGGATGAAATTAACTTATTGTAGAAATAGCTTTTCAGTTCTTTGAGGATGTAACCCGCAACATATTCTAGATATTAGGTACCTTGATGTTTCTGATTTTGTTTGTCATAATGTATAAATATTTCTATCCTATTCTCGTCATTAATGTTCAACGGAGTATTTGCAAATAATTTAAGTAGACATTCAGGGAGTAGACATTCAAGGAGTAGACATTCAGGGAAGTAGACGTTTCGTGAAGTAACCAATACAGGAATAGACGTTCCGAAATAAAGTCAAAAAATACACAGTGTATGTTCAGGGAATAAGACCTACCGCTCCTGAGAGATAGAAATCATTAGGGCTAGGTCGGGGCTGTACGGTGGATGGTCTAATATTTCTATGTTTTCTTGCTCTAAAAACTCTTTTGTTCTGTGCGCGGTGTGAGAGCTCGCATTGTCGTGATGCAGGATGATGCGGCGGTTGCAGTTCTCTTTACGGAGTTCAGAGAAAACCTGTGGCAAACAAATGCTAGCATACAATTCTGCATTAACCGTTCTTTGTCCCTCAAGAGGAATAGTCGCAACATGGCCGGTTTTGGAGACAAACGTGGCCACCATTTTTTTTGCAACACTCCGTGAACGAACAATTTTTGTTGGCTTTAACTTATTTTCGAACACCCAAACTCGTGACTGGTTTTTTGTTTCGGGTTCGTACGCATATATCCAGGATTCGACACCTGATACGATGTTTTATACACCATTTGAGGATCCTGCGTGGAATCTTTCGAGAGTTCTGACGCATCAAGTAATAGTACGGGAGGTAGCGTTAATTCTAACAAGCAATCGATAGCCAGTTGATATTCTCCACGATAATAGAGCTTTATTAATACATAACAGAGTTGACCGTCAACCGGTCTGGTAGCGGTCTAGTCGAAGGTGACACCATGGTAAAGTTGTCAAAAAAAATTACGCTCCGAGCAATCATTTGACACGTGAAACTTTATATGGTGATTCCTGAGGTCATTTTCAACTGAGAAATAACCGTCAGATGTGGTGTAGAGTAGTGGTTATACGTCAGTCGCGTATATATTAGACCAGTGCCGATAGTCTTTGAGACAAAATAAATTTATAGTAGGATGAAACCTGTTGGAAAAGGATCAGAATATGACAAAAATGAAAGGAAAAATAAATTACGGGTGATCTGAGGTCGGGAAGTGGGGAGGGGGGTGAGTTTTAAGGGTAAAAACGGTTTATCTCGATTTCTGGCAAAACTACAAGTCCTATGGAAAGAAGTTAAATGACAAAGTTGTAGGTAATAAAGAGACCTACAACTTTTCATTTACACTTTTTTCACATAACCTCAAAATGTATGTGAAAAATTCAAATAATCAAGTTTTTGGTTTTTTATTTTTATCTTAAGCAAAACAAATTTGTTTTCCACGAAATTTGGTGAAAACTTAGCTTTTTATGTCTTACAGACACTGTATTTTTTTTGATTTGAAATACTCTTTTTTTTTCAGCTTATTTTGACTAAATATCGAAAAACCACCCTAATTTTCAATCGAAAATTCTCACGCCAAAATATCAGCTTTTTAAAAAAAGTCAGAGAGTTTTTTGTTCTCTGAAATCTCTTCTTTCTGATAATGTAAAAATACATATACATTGCTATGGTAAATTTTCTCAGAAAATGCAAAGAAGAAAAACTCGAATTCGAAATTAATATTTTTGTATTTAGTCATTTCCTGAGAAAATTTACCATAGCAATGTATATATATTTTTACATCATCAGAAAGAAGAGATTTCAAAGAACAAAAAAATTTTTGACTTTTTTTAAAAAGCTGATATTTTGACGTGAGAATTTTCGATTGAAAATTAGGGTGGTTTTTCGATATTTAGTCAAAATAAGCTGAAAAAAAGAGTATTTCAAATAAAAAAAATACAGTGTCTGTAGGACATAAAAAGCTAAGTTTTCACCAAATTTCGTGGAAAACAAATTTGTTTTGCTTAAGATAAAAATAAAAAACCAAAAACTTGATTATTTGAATTTTTCACATACATTTTGAGGTTATGTGAAAAAAGTGTAAATGAAAAGTTGTAGGTCTCTTTATTACCTACAACTTTGTCATTTAACTTCTTTCCATAGGACTTGTAGTTTTGCCAGAAATCGAGATAAACCGTTTTTACCCTTAAAACTCACCCCCCTCCCCACTTCCCGACCTCAGATCACCCGTAATTTATTTTTCCTTTCATTTTTGTTATATTCTGATCCTTTTCCAACAGGTTTCATCCTACTATAAATTTATTTTGTCTCAAAGACTATCGGCACTGGTCTAATATATACGCGACTGACGTATAACCACTACTCTACACCACATCTGACGGTTATTTCTCAGTTGAAAATGACCTCAGGAATCACCATATAAAGTTTCACGTGTCAAATGATTGCTCGGAGCGTAATTTTTTTTGACAACTTTACCATGGTGTCACCTTCGACTGCTCCGCGGGTGCGGGTTCTGACGGTCAATTCTGGTATGTATCAATAAAGATCTATTATCGTGGAGAATATCAACTCGCTATCGCTTGCCAAAAAAAATTAACGCTACCTCCCGTACTATAACGCGAGCCGCTTTTTGCTCTTCACAGAGCGAATGCGGTATCCATCGTGAAAACAACTTTTTTACACCTAATTGTTCATGCAAGATTATTTGTATTTGACTCATGCCAATGTCTAAAGTTGCCTGAATTTCGCGGTATGTCACATGTCGATCTGCCTCAATCAGCTTACGCTGTTAACGTTATGTTGACGTTTTTTTGGGTGAATGCAGTTTTTGGACGACCTTGACGGGGATCATCACTGAGTTTGACACTTCCATGTTGAAATTATTTTGGATGGGGCTTCATCACCAAATGCAGAAATCATCCGATCAACACACTGTTTTTGTGTTACACCACTTCGAAAGTCATAATAAATCATCGCTCTTGAATTTTCTCGAGTCAATTCCGTTTTCTCAACGACTAAACAAGTTTGACAAGACCTTTTTTTTTTTTTATCGTGCGGAAATCCCCATGGATACCACCCCCGTCGGCCATCGGGGGTGGTTATGTCGGGATCGAACCGACTAAAACCGCACGCCGTCTCGGGCCTTAGTAACCGGGGAGTAAGGTTACCCAATGGGCATATCCCTCGCACCCCAGCTGACCCCGGGCCATCTACGGTTTTAAGATGGCCCCCTCGACCCCCCCAAAGGGGGGGTGGGGCGAACATCGCGCCACTTCGCCGACGGTGGGGTGTAGGGTGACAGGAGGCTGTCCTGTCACCCAACCGTCGGCGCGCAGACAATCAGCTCGCCCCCCGCTCGCTCCCCACTGTGCCATCTGCTAGTCAGAGGGACACGTGGAGAGCCTCGGAACAGCCCTCTAGAGGGCCACTCCCACCCCGGCCGGATTGGCCGCAGGCAGCAGCGTCTCCCGTGGCGAGTGGGTGGCGCTGCCCGCCTCCGTTGCCCAGGTGCACCACGTGGAGGTTCCGGCCCGCACCCAGTTTGACAAGACCTTGTGACAACACTGAGAATCTTTTTTTAAATAAATAAATGGTATTCGATTTTGGAAACCAAGGAGTTTTCAATCAAAAAGATTTTAATATGACAGGAACAGTAGAAATATTCCAATCCCGATACTTTCAGTGCCGCCCTCGTAGTTCTTCGATAATTCGTGATTGTATAATATTCCCATCCATCGTTAATTTTGTCTTTCGGTAGCAATGGTAATGCTGCTGTTAAAGCTGAGATCCTTCTCTTGTCGTTATTTTTTGTAAGTAAAACTTACACATGGGTAGTTTGAAAAATTAAATGCTAGTCTTATTTATCTTGATTATTTAATCATCATGTTAATTTAATTATACCATTAATCAAGTGTTACGTACAGCACGAAAACCTGCCAAATTCAAGTTAAAAAGAAATTCAGATAATCATCTGAATTTCTTTTTATGATCGATTTTAAAGTGCATCTAAACTTGGTATTGGATTGGATTTCAACCCTTTTTTAGGCGAACAATTAGCCAATATGAACTTGTCCCCTTTTTTAACAGGTATGTTTTTAATGGCATAAACATTTCATGTCCAATTACTTTTGAATTTTATAAAAGCATTTTAAGCAATGTTTGGTTTTATTTTAACTTTCAATTTATGAAGAGGTAGATCTACATAATATCTTTATACTAATGCATTAAAATTAAAGTGAACATGAAACGTTATAACTTCAACGTAAAGTTTCTGGATAAACTAATTTAAAAGTAGACCCTTGCGGTACATGTACGTAAAGATTTCTGGAACTACTAACGCGAAAAAGCGCAACGTACATTTGACCGTGCGAGAAACAACTAAAGCTGAGATCTACTCCAGCAACGCAGAAAGTCTGACCCTGAGCTTTATTAACTGTCATTGCAAAACACCGATACTGGGGCATTACGTTCTTTTAAATTGGAATGGAAAATTATTTGGTATTATAGGAATTCTGGGAATAAAAATAAATTCTTCTGCACCGCAACCTGTTAAAATTTGTGCTTCAATTATGTTTTGTGTAAAGCGGGGTTCCATTGCATAGTTGTGGTGGTCTTAAATTTCGCCAGAATTATTGGGACGCCAGTTATTAAAGAAATCTCGTAAGAAGGGAGTCCGGGCATATTTAAGAATTTAAGTGCCTTCACCAATTTGCAGTAATGTGTCAGAAAATTGATAATCTTCTCGATTATCTCCAGTTCTCACCCTCATATTGGTCGATAAATGCACTGAACACACACAGTTACAGATTTTCAGGCAAGTTCTAACCTCATCGGCTCTTGTCCCGCAAGATATACCAGCAAAATTTGTCAAAAATCCCCGCAAAGCAGAACGTTGGTCGATCATTTTATCGTTTACTCGTATATCTTGTAAAGTTCTTTCAACCACTTCCACGCCACTTTTCGATGGGCCATCGTACATTCATCCCATATTATTAAATTACATTCCTATAAAATCTGAGCATTGTTACTATTCCTAGAAATGCTACAGGTTGGACTACGAGTATCTGTGCGATCTAAATCAATAGGTATCATAAACATGGTGTGAGCAGCTTTACCATCTGGTTACGATGTTGCTGCTGTCATCAGCCTCGGCAAGAGCTATTTTATACTCACACTCACATATTAATTTCGTTAGGAAAGTTTTCCCGGTTCCACCAGGTGCATCTAAAAAACGAATGTTGTTCCGTAGTCATAAGGGATACGGTGCACCGTTTTGTAAAATGGCGAGTTATGCCGTTGATATTATGATTAATCTCTGCGAAATATTCCCTATTGGTACGCTCGCCAACTGAGGTTGGTATCGGCATGCCATATTCACTGAGAAGTTTAGGTATTGCCTACTGCTGTTAACTCATCCTGAAGAGCTAATAAGCACTGATTTAAAGCTAATTCACCGCAATTGTCATTACTTGTGCTTTGAGTATTAAGACCTAAATTATTCTGAAGAAAGTATTCCGCAATTTTTGAACGCTTTTATTTAACTTGACCTGTTTGTTTGGGTCAAAACTAGTACCGGTAGGTAATTGAAAATTGACCCCTTTCCTGTGGACGGATTGTTCTATCTTTCGTTAATGTTTAAACTCAAAATACGCTACACAGCATAATTGCCTGACTGAAATCTTGTAATTTCATCGTGTTCTTTATTTTCTGAGTGCTATAGAATTTCAATTTATACAAACAAGCGTTAAAATAACTAGTTTCAGCTGGTCGATAATCTTTTACATTCCAATTAACAAAATATGAAGGTGTTATTATTATGGAGGTAAAGCAATATCACTGTCACTTCAATCATACTTCCAGATTCCCTTTAATCAAGTAGCCAGTGTAGCGTATATGTAGAGCGGGAATCATTCCTTTCATCAGCGTTGATATGCATATTTAAGTAAATCTAGTGCATAGATCTATATAGGTATTTCTGCCTGTCTGTTAAACAATGCTTAAGTATGCAAAATTTGAAGTAGGTAGATTGGACCATCCTTCTTCCAATCTACTTCAAATCGCGCTTTCTCATACAAACTTTGCCTCCCTTTTTCACCCTCTTGGGGGTAGAATTTCGGAAAATTCCCTTCGGCCACGTACGAAACCAAGGTTTGAAACTAGTTTCTAAATAAGAATAATACTTCTTCTGAAACTGATTTCCAAATAGGAATAAACAATCTGTTTTCAAAACTCGTTACCAATTAATAAAAGTAATTATCTCCGGAAACCGGGCTTATTACTTTTTTTGAAACCAGCTTCCAATTAGTAAAAAAATCGAAATAATGTACCTAATTGATTTGGTACATCTTGGAAATTGTGACTTTAACAAGCTAAATAATAATGCATATGTTGTTCTTGTTCTCTAGAAAAGCGAAAATTAGGGATATTATAGATTAGGTCTTCTCATCATAACCATGAATGGAATACAGCTGCTGAAAGGATTGTGGGCATGATTTAAATGTTCCATCACTGAAAATGTAGTTTGATCAAACTGAGTTTTCTGTTTGCTGTTAAAGCAACGAAACAATTCGAACTACAAACCACCTTGAGGGACCATATTTGGACGTAGACATCCCACTCTGGCAAATTATGTTCTCGACGTTTTAAAAAATGCAAGGGAGTAGGGAAAAATAAACAAAAAAAAGTGAAAATTATGAAGCTATGGATGAAGAAATTAACTTATCACTAGATCTTTTAAAAAAAGATATATCAGTCGGTATAAATTTACAAAAAAAAATATCTAAGTAGGTAGGCCTATGTTTATCCGTATTCTAAAACCCATGTTACAAGCTAGGTACTTAAGCTTGCTTAATTTAGGTCTATTAATACAACTACATATTGTACTAGAGTACCTACCTATAATATTTATTATCCTAGACGGAGTAGTTACCTATAGGTAAATGCAAGGTGGAGATACCTTAATTTATTCTAACCAAAGAAAAAAAAGATATGTAGATACTTATACAATACCTACCTAAGAATGAAGGAGTACAACGCCTACGGACGGTTAAATGCGTGTTATCGCGACATGTCTAGATATTTCTTAAACGATTACCATAATCGAAAGTCAAATATTCCTCAGTGAAAAAAAATGAGACGAGACGTGGAGCATGGAGGCGCCATCGGGTCAACTTTGTATTGCGTACGATACAACACGCTGTGGCTGTAGCGCCTGTAGCCGGCCAGATGGTTCCCGCCCTTCATCCGGCACTGTCGCGCCGCCCGCCCGACCGCCCGACCGCCAGTCGCGACTTACACGCACACGCCATTCGAACATGTGTACACTAATTACTTACTAACTCATCATTTTGATAAATTACTTCATCGGTGACATAATATTTCGTGCTAAAGTGGAATTATCGGATTATCGTTGCGCTGAGGAGGTAAGAAAAACAATTTCATATTAGTTTGGTATTTCTTCTTAACGTTTCAATAAAACTACGCGATAGTAAAAAGATAGCTATAAAGATTCTAGGGTCAGATAAGAATGACTAAAATTGGAATTATCTAGTTCACTGCTTTTAGCTATTATAGTTTATAAGTATGTGCGGGTCTGAACCTTACTTGTACCTTTAAGTAGGCAACAATGTGTAACAATATGTTGTGTGTATGATCACACACTGTTTAAAACGTAATAATATTTATGTTATATTTCGCCTGCCCCTAAAACATGAAATGAAGCACCCTTAAACGAAATCCTTTTGGGAATACAATTCTATCAACATGACATGCAACAACCATATACCTTTCCCATTGGGTATCATTAACGAAAATACATTAATACGTTTATGAGTATGAAACACGTTAGTATTAAGTAGGCAGCTATATATTTTAAAGGCTTACGTACTTAATTAATTTCGATTATTTCCCAAAACACCTGTAGACTAAATTATAATTATGTGAAATTGCAGAGTGTAACAATATTAATATCTTCTATGTTATTGTAACCCATCTATATGGCAAAATTATGATGTAGTTTACTGAACTAAGGAGCAGTAGCCAAGAAAAGCTTGTGTAATGCGTCTGGTTAATTAGTTAATAGTCGTCGAGGCACTGCTTCTGTCTCACTCTGATGGAAGAATTGAAGCGACAATTAATGGAAATTACCTCAGCTGGAGGTTTTAACTGAATTAAATTGATTTTCCGTTTCTCCTTGTACTTAACAGTTATCGGAAACTACAAATTAGGTGTCACAAAATTGTATTTGCGGTTTAGTAACATTCCTGACAACTTACTGATTTGTTAATTAAGAACTAAATTTATGAACTTTGTGGTGTGGCGGTAGATAGTTCGATTGCTTCACTGGAGGTCGCGTTTTATTTTCACTGATTCTTCAGGACCGTTAGGTCCAGTTACCATTTCGTCAAGTCAGTCCGTTCCGTCCAGTGCCTCATTCGTTCATTTCTCATTTCGTCCAGTTCCCGTTTCGTCCATTTCGTCGTAAAATTATAAACATTATTAAGTTAACCCAATAATGTCATACCCAATAAAGGTCCAATTTTTTTTGTATTACCTGCATCCCACAGTAACTCCTCAGGTCAGTACCCTTTTTATTTGATGCGGAAATCCCCATGGTTCTTCCCCCATTGCAGGCGGCCGGCTAGTTTTGTCGGACTCTTCGAACCAAGGTTCTAGCCCGACAAAACAAATGATGACTCAAGGGTCTACGAGTAGTGTCCAATCCGCAGTAGCTACAAAAATTGAGTACAGCTTTTGGGGTGATTTTTTGTGTAGCTTCCCTTTACAAACACGATGTCGTTTATATATATATAAAAGCGTTAATTTCTTTATGCAAATATTCTAATTGGCATTTCATTATGAAATCGTCTCTACTAATATGCTCGTTTCGGCGTGGGGACGGTCGTCAAGAATGTTCTTATTTAGTTTCTCTTTAAGTAGTTTGCGACGAAAAGAAGAAAATAATTATAAAACAAAAGTGATCAACAAATATTTTTTTTATAATTAATTAATTATTTATCTTCTTCATCGGTAGAATCATCATCATCTTCTTCGTCTGGCTCAAATTAATTCTCAGATTGCATAGGTATCTGTAACAAGGAATCATTAAAATATATTTCCTTTTTTTATAATTATGAATGAATAACGTATCTTTTTATTTATTACAAGAAAAATATACCTAATTCTGGCAGATCCTCTTGAAAATCAGGTGTTATGACTATTTCTTCATACGCTTTCGGCGATCACCTGCAAACCAGATCATTTTCGAACTTGCCGTCGACAACTTTCCATTCATAATCCGTTAAAATTTTTGCATTATGGGCATTACTCCACAAGCATGCAATAAATCTTCTGCGTAAGACTTGCTGGATTAAGTCCGATTGACAGTTGACAGGGTGGCAAATTGCACGTGACGTAATTCCGCAAACTCAAGGAAAAGGGTTGTGATATGTCTTTTACCTTGTATGTCTTATTGAAGATGACAATTCTGGCTTGATTCACATCGTTTAACTTGTAACACATTATTAAACTTTATCGATGAATTTTTGTTACTTTGGCTTATGAAAATCGTCGGATTCATTTTTCATGATTCTTGAATTATTTTCTCCGAAATAAAAAAAAGTTTAGTCACGCTCGAGAATGTCGAGATGACGTTTTTTTTACAACTTTATAGCCCTCCTGTTTCTTTATATCACTCTCAAATTGTCAGATTAGTAAAATATACACTTTTAAGCATGTAAGTAACTCTTAGGGTGAGTTACTTACATGCTAAAAAGTATAACATTCTTAATCTGACGCGCTCGAGAATTTATAATCATTAATTTCTTTTTACTAATCGGATCCTACAAGGGGAGGTCCAAAAATCCGTGGAATGAATGGGTTTTAAATGAAATATAAAAATAAACCTATTTTTCTTATTAATATAACTACCCTTAAGCTGAATACAGTTATTAGATCTATAAATTAATTTTTCTAAACCATCGAAAAAAAATTTTAACTTTTGCCTCGAAATGGGCCAAAGTTACCACCTTGACTTCATTGTCATTGAAAAATTTCTGTCCCCTGAAGTCTTTTTCAAAATTTGGGAAGAAATAAACGTCACTTGGGACCAGATCTTCAAAGTCATGCAGATCAGTCATTTTGCAATTGTTTTGACGTGCTGCTGTTTCTGCGTGAGCTTTCTCGGTACCCTTCTTGCACTGACTGCTGTCGTACCCAGAAGGTCATGTAGGCTTTGCAAATTGGTGTTATCTGATAATCCAATTAAATGCAGATAACAGTTTTTTCTTCAAACGGGTGTACTCCAGTACAATTTTTATTATCATATTATTCAATATCTGACATGGTTGCCTAAACAGGCCATCCTGAGCATTGGTCGATTTCAATTGACTCCCAACCATGATTAAAAAGACCATACCATTTGTAAATAATTATTTACTAAAGCACTGTTCCCCATAAACGATTTCCATTTGATTAAAAATGGTTTGAGCGTTTTTTCCTTGCTCGGTAAGGAATTTTATCACAGTACGGTGTTCAATTTTCTTCATAGTTTCAGTTTTCATCCGGATTTACTTGTTTAGCAGGCGA
This sequence comes from Lithosia quadra, assembly GCA_963576445.1. Taxonomy (NCBI): domain Eukaryota; kingdom Metazoa; phylum Arthropoda; class Insecta; order Lepidoptera; family Erebidae; genus Lithosia; species Lithosia quadra. Next base: position 7,683,317 of record OY754873.1, on the reverse strand, counting down.
CTGTTCATAAACAAATGACGCAATAGGGCTGATATTTGTATACTAATGATGAGTCCCCAATTAGCATGACACTAAACAAGTACCCCTATCTCCACTCCAACTCTTCCATTCCACGAACTTTTGGACCCCCCTCGTATATCTCTGACAGGCGGCCATAGATGAGACTTATATTTGGTGGAGATATATAACCGGGTATGCAAATTAATCTGCCGGGCTTTGGTAAATCCCGAAATGTCCGCTTGGCCTCCCCTACTATTTAGTTTGGGCCGGATATAGGAGGTCATGACATCTGAAGTTCTTTCCGAGGTGAAAGAAAAAAATCACCCTCTACGCGTAGGAGCAGTATCTTAAAAAAATATCTTGAAGATATTATTCGACACCTTTGACAAGCGACCCATGCCAAATAACTGCTTTTTAGAATTAAGAGTCTTGGAAACGTGAGTGAGCTGCGGATGTGTGAGGAATATTTGAGGCACTTTTTATTTTGATATGTCAGGAACATTTAGTGTCCAGTCAACTCTGAACAAGAAATTGGGACTAAAGATAAAAAATCTGTCCAAAAACACACCACTAAATTAAAATACGTCATGAAATGTCTGAGTAATAGTATATCTTGGATGATATACTCCATTGAAAATCTACCAAGTGTAAATTTGGATAAAGACTGCTGTTTTAAAACCCACGGATTAGCGGATTAGCCGCACTATGTACACCTCGATGATGACATAAAAACACGCATTAATCTATGAATCCATCCACCCAAGCGATCAATCCTCAAGTCACTTTAAAACGTCAACCTAAGGTTAAGGTGCAGCTTTGTTATACCAAAGTGCCAGACGTGGGAGGATAAGAACGTTTTTCATTTCTCCTTTCTTATTGATGTAGACTGATATCACATTTGCTACTATTCTAGCATAATACCTGTGGGATTTTCTATCTATATTATGATTGTTATAATGGTTAGAAATTCTTATTATATTTGCGTTTTAAACTCTTAATAGTACCTAATACTCATTTTTAAATTACCGCTTGAAAACGTCGACAGCGAATTCTTTAGACGTTTTATGTGTCATTTGACTAACTATATTTTATACGCCTCATAAAAGAGACTTTAAAAGATATTGCGTGCATTTTCCATTCACTTAACAAATACTCAGTTGGTACTCAGCATTGCAATAAACGACTTTATACATGAAATCCCTAAACGTGGTCATAGCATAAAATATGTAAATGTGAATAACATTTGTTTTTAAATTACATAAACATCATTTCCCATAAATTTCGTTATTAGTTACATTTTTTAGTATAGTAAACTACTTTTACTCGTGACTTCATGCCTGTGAATTCAGATTTTTGTATTTAAATTAGGTATCTATCAGTGAAAGTCTTGTCAGAATCGGTCCAACCATTTCAGAAATTACCTACAGACACCATGAGAGAAAGACAAATATTCCGAAAACTGCATTTGTGTGATATTTACCTGATCATCATCATCATCACTACATAGTATAAAACAAAGTCGCCTTTTCTGTCCCTATATCCCTATGTGCGCTTAAATCTTTAAAACTACGGAACGGATTTTGATGCGGTTTTTTCCAATAGATAGAGTGATTCAAGAGGAAGGTTTATATGTATAATACATGCATCATATACTAAGGCAACATTCCTAATTTTAGAGGTTTCTAACGTGATGTCGTAAATTAACCTATTTTTTTGGGCTTATTTAGCAATTTCGCAAAAACGCTGCCTAAACCCTACGAGTTAGATCAAATTAATGTACTACAGTATTGTACACCATAAAAAGGTCTACAAAAAAGTCCGCGATGGTATATGTTTATCTTTTAGGGATAACCCACATTAACCATTTTTATTGTTTACTTTTTACGTGAAAAAATGGCTTATTTACGAAGCTATTTTAAGCAATACGGCATTAATCCTTATCGAATTAAGTACCTTAAATACAGTGTGCAATTAATATAAATCAATATGGTTCCTTACAGCATGTAAATTAAACAAATATTTTCGGAGATATTACAAATTTAAAATTTGCGTTTGCGGCGGGCGGTACCGGTCGGACGGACGGGGCAGTGCGGGGAGGAGTTTTTATATACAACGTTCATAGTTTTTCTGTAGTGTATTTAATTTAGTATCAGCATTGCACCCGTGCGAAGCCGGGGCGGGTCGCTAGTAATGTTATATATTAAGCATAATTAGCTAAGGGTATTCCGATTTAGGTACCTACTGATGTGAACTTATTTGCACGGCTTTATAACAGATTTCATTTATTTATTTATTAAATACTTTTTTGCACGTCAATTGCATAATCAGGGTAGGTACCTACATAAATAAAACAAGAAAACAGAATACATTTTAATTGAGTAAGTCTAACAAGGAGCCGGGGTTCATTTTGCGCCATTGTTAATAGGATTAACGGACTTTGATTGATAACGAACGATTGACGTAAGAAAGAAACTATAATGTGCGAATTAACTGAAAATATTGCTACTTATACTTCTTAAAGCATTTTAAATGAACCTCAATGAAGTTCTTTCATCCACTAACGTATTATTACCTACCTACCAACTTTGCGAAAAATTAAGCATTTGTGAGGGTATCTCAGAGCTATTTTTAAAAATCTCTCTTTAGACACGTACGCCGGTAATTGGAGGTACATTAAAATGCAATCGCTTTGTTCACTTAAAAGGTTTTTAATATTCTTATCAAAATCCGATCAACCTTAACAACTACTTGTATCTTTTACTTCTTTCTGAAATAATTTTCAATAGGTACAGTTGTTATGAGAACCGTGTAACCTCTAGAATTTAATTTACGCTGGAGTTGTTACATGCTATGTATATTAAAAATCCCACTAAAACCGAACCTGTTAAAAAAGGGGCTAAGTTTAGATGCATTTTAAAATCAATCATCTAAATTTCTCCTAAATTTGAACTAAGACTTCCAATTAACATAGGTACCTTGATATTTTTTTAGTAAATCCCACTTAAAACAAAAGACGAAATCTCTCGACGGTGATGTTCGGTTGTTGCAATCCTGCTTACACATTTGCATTCATTCATTGCATACGTGAACTAAGACACCGACCCACTTTAGGCAGTTTACCCGTATTGGGCTACCTTCCCAATGATTTATACAAGCCAGAACATGCCTAAGATTTCTTTCTTCTGATCTTTGATGGCAATTGCTTCGCGTGGGCGGACCCGCGGGCATAGGCTAGTTGTTAATAATGAAAATGAAATCATCAAAAAAGAAACATTCTCAAAAAGTGATTCTAATGGTTATGAACAACAGTCAAGTTACACTCCCATTAAATGCAACACAATAAAATAGCGCTTTATGCGATAATCAATACCCGCAGCTTCGAGAATGCCCTCGCCATTATACGTGGATGAATTAAGAATACTAATAGGCATTGTTTTTCACGGTTGCACGGTGTAACTCTTAGGTACTATTTTGTCTATTGAGGTATATATTTTTCAATCAATATTAGGTTGGTTAGTGTGTGTTGTGTAAAAATGGAAGTTACCTACAGTAGAGCTTCAATTGCAGGGACCTCAGTTAAACCGTTAGTTGTACGGTTTGCAGCCACCCCGGCAATCAGTTATGAATATGATATGGATTTGTAATTGTCTGGTTTGTCCATAAAAGAGTCTTGCTTAAATATTAGTGCCAAATGTTGTATATTGCTCGTGGTGAGATTGTGGACTGGATCGCTCCCCTCCGTTCGATATAGGCAGTAAAGTAGTTGTTGGCTTGTCCATGTGTCATGCTCGTTCACGGCTGGAGCTAGTATTGCCTCGTTGAATTTGACAATCTTTTGCGTTCAGTAACATGTTTCATCGAATAGTATAAAGAGCAAAATTTTCCGGTGTCTTCTTTGCTTCTACCATTCCACATGGTCTACCTAATGTGCCAGTGATGTTTATCTATATTAAAGATAAATCAATATTAATTAGAGAGACAAAAATAATGACACATTAAAATTTGAGTATCACATTTAATTTCTTTTTATCATTGTCATTGAAAAAAGTGGCCATGGGGTTTTTCTTCATAAAAGCGCCTACTGGTAACCGAAATTACTAGAATTTCCATAAATTCTCCAGCCTAAATAAATTGGTTGTGTTAGAAGTGGGTTAACGTAGGTAGTAGTAATGGCTAGGATTAGAACCTGGAACTTCTCACTCGTAAGGTCGACTCGGTCGACCTTAAGGACGGTCTTCTTAACCACTAAGCTTCTGACGCTTTAGACGAAAATTATGGTAAAAGCACTAATAGTGGACACTTTAAGGAAAAATCAGGTTTATTCCAAGTAGTTAGATTGTGTTTGAAAATCGACAATGGACAAAAATGTTCCAAGTAGTTAGATTGTATTTGACAATCGAATCATTTGAACAAAAATGTTTCAATTACTTAGATTGTGTTTGACAATCAAACTATTTGAACCATTTGAACAAATATATTCCAACATTGATAACTTACATATCCTACATTTATAACATTCTTATTATGCTTTGTCTTAGGCACTAATAGATGACACCGTCAAAATTAACATGTACAAATAAAAGAAGACAATTATTCATTAAAAATGAACAGAATACTATGAAATCAAATTAAGTTACACAAAATAAAATTAATGTACCTAATTGCAATTTTTTTTAATGCCATCAGCCTGACCAGCCCTACGACTTTTGCGTTTGCGAAGTTTTGTGGTCGGTGTTTAATCCACTAGTCAGGCCGGAGCTGTAAATATGCAATCAAGACTTTATAGTTACTTGAGACTTAAATATAATTATCATATTAAATAGCCTATGCATCAACATTCAACGGAAAATCTAATTCATATTTGATTCTATCACCTGTAATGATCATAGCCAGCCAGCCAGTCAACAAAGTTTTAAATTTTGACCATAATTCTTTCGTGGTTTTGTTTCCCTTATGTGCACAAATCATGATAATATCAAAATCAAGTTAGCTCATGCTTTGGCATTCGCAATAACCTATGCAGCCTAAGCATCTTCTTGCTTCAGAAACTTGTGAACAGAAACAGAAACCTTCAAGTAGGTACTCTTAGGTAAATTTTCTACTGCGAACACCCAATCCTAGTTCACGACCCGCTTCGGCACGCTCATCAGAAAATTTGTCATTATGATTACACACAATAACTAGGCCCATATCCTATTGAAATACAACAACAATTTGGATTATTGATCAGAATTTCATTGAGAAATACATCCACTAGATCCAGACATTTTCACATTTTGGTATTCAGTAGTTTCCTTAGACAAGCAGAACTATAATAGTTTTGTTTTGATACAGATGTACAAATATACTAACAAAATCATACCTCTTAAAATTCAGTCCCCCTAAATCTTAAGAAACAGACTGCGTGCATCCAGCGGCTCACATTGTTTAAGTACTTTATTTGCGGCCAATTTGAAAGAGCGCGTGAATGCATTTGTGAACTTCCGAAAATCACTTATAGATACTGTAAGGCGTATTTTGAATCAATAGGGATAGTAAATAAAACGTTTTTTTTTTCGAAAGTGTTAACTTTTAGTTCAGTGTCCACCATTAGTGCTTTAACCTTGCTTTATCTTTTCCAGCGTATACAAAAAACTTCCAGAGATAGCCACTGGAAGATTCGCACAACTCTTAGGTTTTGACACCTACTTGGGCGGCCTTTGATTATATTTTTTGTGCGAAATTTAATCTCCCGTGCCACTTCAAAAGAGATTCATCAATGACTATCTCTTGTGAAGGCATGTATAAACTGGAAAATTTGGCATTAAAATGGTCAACCACAGGGCGAATTTTGTTCAGTCTAGTCGTGTCCTGGCTTGTCCTATTGTCGACGAAATGGAGATAGGTTTTTAGAAGTAAAAAGCGATTGTAAGACATTATTTTAGCAAAATATGGCATAGTACCGAAACCATTGTATGTAAAGTACCCCTCTTCATTTGGCAGGGGGTAGAGGCCCTGTAAAATTATTATAGTTAAAAAGGTAACCATTTCGTCCCTGTCAGTAGGAGACCACCGGTGGAATCGGGATTGCGGAGTAAGTTTGTTTTGCTCAAGCAGCAAAGCAATCTTTTCCTCCGCATTCCGATTAGTCTCAACACACAGATGATCAATGAAGTCAGTGTCCATAATCATGTCAAAAATGTCAATACCCCAGGTTTGGTCAGTCACCTCAAATGTCGGTCCCGATGTACCTGTGAATGTCTCACGTCGTCCCAAAAAAGATTCTCTGTCGTTATTCCAAGTGAAAGTGTAACAGTCGTCAGTCGTAATGTCACGTAGAGCTCGGTCATAGGCATCGTCCTCCCTCTGTAACACTTCCGCTTGAAATTGTGTCAAGTCGCTGTAACATGCGGGTTCAGCTGCAGCGTCACGTCCTTGTACAGTCAGGTTGAGGCTTTCATCAACGTCCATGTCCAAGTCAATATCCATGTCCATGTCCATGTCATCGTCATCAGTCAAGTCAGTGAGGCGCAACCACTCGCCCATAACGCCCTCGAAATTCTTGGCTTGCACACCTGAAATAAAAAAATATGTCTTAGATTTTTAATGATGTATAGAAACGGAATTGGTTAGTGTTCATAGTTATTCATAATAACCAAGTTTCGAGGTTGATGAGATATGAAGCGAGGATGACGTGGACACGTCGACTTCAGCACCAATGTCTAGAAAAAACAAGAATAGTTCCAATTACCTATTTATTAAAATAAATAATAATTAAATTACTCCGATTCAGAAGAGCTTTTCGAATAGGGTATTCTTTTGGTTGGCCTCAACATAGCTAAGAGTATGTTATTTTTTTGTCGACAATCGACTTATATAGAGAACTTTACGGTGAGTTGGGAACTGTATCTGCCTCTGGCGTACCGATTCTGTCCAGTCCTGGCGCAGCTTCATCAACTGTAACAAGAAACACTGTTATTGTAAACCATTAATTTTTATCTTATCATGACGCCGAGAAAACCATAACTTACTGTATTCAATAACTACAGGTCCTACAGGGTCGAATTCTGTAACAAACAAGATAAATTATGACGTAGTCTACCTTAAATAACACGTGAACTAAATAATGTCTCAAATAACTATCTTACGCGAAGAATGTGACGTCGACGCTTCAGCTGCTGCAGTTGTTTCTGCAACTAGTTCTGTAATAAGGATTTAAGCTATATTGAACAGCAAAATTGTTATAAACTCAGTGTCCGACATAATATAATATATTACCGAAAAAACGAGCTCCTCCGGACGTTGATTCTTCATCCACTGGTGTTACTGCGGATTGAAGTTCTAAAAAAAGAGAATTTATGATGTAATTCACATTAAACAACGAAGTACTAATAACCCATTTGAAATAACCGCCTTACCGGGTGAGTGAGGCACTCCGGATATCGAAGCCTCAACTTCAGCTAATTCTGTAACAAATAAGTTATGGTTATTGATAATTATATGAAGATATTAATTATAAAAATAAATAGGACAAAAGATATAAATGAAACGGCAAAATATTAATTAATTCTATAAAGTAAGCATCTTACCAACACATCCTTGGGCTGACTGATCAATCATTATACACGGCTGACGTTCCGGGGATTTCGTTCTAAAAATAAATAAAATTTTGACTAATGCTTATGTTACAAAAATAATAGTGAAAAAAGAATCAAACTTATAAGACTTTCAAAAAATTAACGCAATGTGAATTGTTAAAATGTCCACTATTGAAAGAAACAAAAAAAAATTACTTTGTTTGTCGTTTGCGCGGTGGTGCGTCAGGCAGAAGCATTCGCTCCAGGTGAGCTTCACGCTTCCGGGCGACAAGTTCCTTGCGGGCACTTGTCGGCAGAGCGGCGATCCGACGCTGGGTAATTTGCCTCTGTGCCCTAATCTGGCAGAGAGTGTCTTCCAAAGAGGCACTGAAAAAAAATACAGTTGATGAGAAGATTGTTGAATTTGTTAGGTATAATAAAAAAGAACACTTACGTTTGTTCATCTCCACCTCTGCCTCGCCCTCGACCTCGCCCTCGCCCTCTTCCACGTCCGCGTCCTCGTCCTCTACCTACTGCTGCGTCATTACTTGTAGTTCTAAAATAAAATGTAGAAAAAATAAATTCACTTTTGCCAGTCCGCATTGAAATTAATATACTATTAATAATATTGCATTCTCACGGTTGGCCTGACGGGGCTGCATCTCGTCGTCCACCATGATTGTTTTGACTCTCAGACCTAAAATGTAACCGTTATTTAGATTTCGTACTTTGTGTTTATGAGGGCACACGAAAGATAAGCATTTCTCAGAAAAATACATGCAAAGTCACCACACCAATGAAAAGTAATTTTATTTTCTACTAGCGGGCCGGGAACCGGCTTTGCCCGGCCTTAAATTCTTAAAAAAATCCTATATCCCGTTCGCACCAACACCCACTGGGCAATACCTATTGAATTTCATGCTTCTTACTTCTAAACTTAAGCACTTTCCATATAACGGGCTTTCATATAATCGCTCTACCCTTATTTACCCCCTTAGGAGTGAAAATATAAAATCGCGAGATTCGTTTTATCATTTAATCAGAAGCAAGTACATATATGAACTTTCATACTTCTATCTTGAAAACGGACGAACTTCCCCTATAATCTTTCAACCCCTATTTCACCCCCTGGGGGGTAAAATTTCGAAAAACGCTGATACACGTGTACGTTTATTTCTAACCAGAAGTAGGTGTATGAAATTTCATGCGTCTAACGTCGTCAATGCTTTGATGAAACAGTCAGTCAGTCTGTCTGTCAGTCAGTCAGACATCGGGCCATGCAATTATATTATATATATAGATTTTGACCAACACCAATAAAATAACAGCCAGCATTTATGTTAAAAGGTGCAAAGCCAAATAAAATAAAAAAAGGTGTTATGAAAAATTATATTAAATATACTCATGATCCTACGTTTGTACGGACCCTTATTTTGTAACGTTACGGGCGGCCATGGTCGCCATATCTAAAATCTGAGGAGAATATAAAAACATGTAATCCTAAGTCTTTTCGGTATTATTCTTTTACTAAAATGTATTTTACATGAAAATTATGACCATGCCTTCCAAATATAATAAGAATTTCGTTAAAATACTATAAAATATCACACAAAACTTAACAAAATTTCGTACCTAAATGAACAAAGATATTGGATTTGATCAGAAAGTATATATAGATAGAAATGATTGTAAAATCACGTAGGGCCTCTGCATAGAATACATACATAACTTAAGCTCCATCAGTTTTATTATTATGAACGTGAATAAACTCCATCAAATCACTTTACATAAGTATAAGTACTGACTTTTGTGTACTTTTGTGGCGTTACATGTCGTATGAGGTATTATTATGAAACATTGTTAAGACGTGGGTAATATGATTACTGAAGAAATGTTTTATTCTGTTACAGTTCTTCCTAATGTTGGGGGGTGCGTTTTGGCACCACTGTCATGTGGGCGTACATCGTTGCAGCAGCACGTGGAGACTCGCGCCAGTCCTTAAATAAGCGTAGCTCGTTCACCAATGCCTCAAACGATCACCTTCGTCCGTAAGTGATGTACTCTCTTTTCTACATATAAATCAGGCCTTCTTCATATAGTGGTAGGCAAAGACAACATCTTTTCACTTGCTACGATATTGGCATACGCCTTTCGCTTCATCAACTTTGATAGTTGTTTTCATACATGTACGTGGGCACTCTTGCCCTGGCCTTTCCCTCCCAAAATCAAACGAAACGTCTTTCACAGATATCGAGATGGGCAGCCGTTTACATTATCTGGCTCAGCGGGACCACACCCTGGACCCTCAGGCTTAAACAATCGTAGCACGAACCTCGGATTAGGGCCTCAGTATTCTGATAAATCTTGTACACAACAAGTACTAAATCCTCTCCACATGCACCCTGAATACGGAGATCGGCTGGAAGCGGCAATTGAACCCTTTGAAGAGGTAAGGCAAGATTTTTTAAATCTTATGTTTTACAAACGAGGAGGCGACGCGACACTGGCAGTCGAATTTCCAAGCTACAGACTACTTATAAATACAATTATTAAGATTAATTTCCTTCCTCTCGATTTCACTGCATGATTACCTACTTAAGAATGTCACTCTTATAAACTAAAATTAAATATCCAACCTTTACCGATTGCCATCACTTCACGGAATAAAATAATTTTAATACGAAAATAGAACCGGCTTACCTCGTTTTTAAAATCGGTTAACTATTTATTACTAAAACCTTCTCCAAAATGTAAAAAATATTTTTCTGAAAGCCGCATCAAAATCGATTCTACCAAACGCCAGATAATCGTAAACAAACATAAATGCAAATACTTATACAGGCCAAACATGTAACCTCCTTTTTAAGCGGTTAAAAAGGCTTTATAAATGCTATGCAGTGTCGTACGGAAATTAAATCAGTACATTGTATCATCGAACATCAATACGATGTCTTTAGCTATCTTCACGTATTTCTTCTATTTTTTGCGTGTATTTTTTATCACTACTATCCCGTTTGGCTGCTTCCAATAGCAGTTAGTGCTGTAGCCTAACAGCAGTAAGAGGTTCAAACTACGAAGTAGATAGTAAGGTCCAAACTATGCCTATAATCTTCACGCAGATTGCGACCTTAAGATGACTAACTTTTATCGCTATCGGATATACCTACCTACATCCGAACTAACAAACTCTGTACTAATAGTTCCTGTTTTCCGCTTTTGTTTTCATTTTTACTTGTGCTACCAGACACTAGCTATTCAATAGTTTTTGCTACGTTGATTTAGAAATTTCATTTTTCACAACTGCAAGATTTGCAAATTTGAATATTAGATGACTTATTTGACTTCAGTTTCTGCACACTTTCCTAAGAAAAAGTCTTGACAGACGAGCAATTAGGTGATCCATTCAAGGTTTTCAAAGGAATTAGTGGTATCTGTACTTCAGAAACTAAATTAGGATAATATAAACTTTCGATATAAGAGTTTTGATTGCCGTGAGGTCATTGAACTTTATTGTAAAAGTACAATTTTTGATAACCGTAACCGTAAGTAAAATAATAACTAACTAAAGAGTAAGTGGTCAAACAACAAGAAACTACAGACTTACCAAAAATATGCTTAATTTACTTAAAACGTTCAGATCGCAAACATCGGCGTAATTGCGATGAGACATCGAAACATGATCAACTTAATGCATTAACTTTTAAAGGGGCAATTAGACGTATTACGTTCGGCGATGGTGGTCGGGCAATCAGTATTTACGACGGAACCTACGGTGAACGCGTCATAAACGTGACACCGGGAAGTGGCTCATGGTGTGGCGCGCTCCTCATGGCCTATTGTTTCGATGGAACTGCCTTGGACACGCACAGACTACCTATTAATTTTGGACTTGTTGCTCATTCCCATTTCAACTGTGGAAGCATCGGACGATAGAACCTATTCGTGGCGAAATTTTTATTTAGTTTCAAGTGTTAAATAATTCATTAGTAATAATTTCTTTTAGTTACTGTGACTATGATCTTAATTGAAGATACGTCGCCTTCGTAACTATTAGTCGTGTTAACAAATTTTCATTAATTGAAGTTCGTGCTAAGTCGGTCTCGTGACCCAGCCTTCTAACAATTACTTTGATACCGATCTATATTATTATTTGTCGACGAGTCTTAATGTCTCTATTTATTTTGAAGACACCGGTGTGGTGAACGAGAGTGGATATTAAAAATGAAATAATACATCTGACTGGCAGTCAGGTGCACCTATAATAAATATAATGAGCCCTGTTTATACTATTCACAAATTAGGTCTGAACGCTATGGGGCCGGTAAGTAAATAATTATTTCATAAATTATTCTGTCCAATATAATCACGTGTGCAATAATTTGTGTTTTTTGAAGTTAGTTGTTCAATTGAATTTATTTATTAAAATAAATATCAGAATTTTGCAAATATTACTTGAATAAACGACTAGGTATATTCTTTTATATTTCAAATGATATAGACCTATTATTTATCATTTTTGAACATCTACATTCAGTAGATACCTATACAATAATAATCAAATTTGATACAGAACTTTTGGCTACTGACACATTCAGCAGTAGAAAACATCTGTATACTTTAAGCAATTTGTAAGTTATATTACAGATAGATTTAAATTAAGATATCGATATTGAAGATCATAAAGTATATTTTAAGTTGATGTAAAATAGTACAAGAACCTCGTTTATACTTATAATATCTAACCCATTCCTTTATTTGCACTGGAAAAAGGGTGTCTTCTACTCAATTAAATTGATTGTACTTAAGACTGAGTTTCACCACTGAAAAATTCGTTCAAATTAACTGGATACTCGCGTTTATGCGAACAAATTTATAGATTTGATGTGATATTGCAGTTGGGTTCTAATTTATCTCGATTCCTGTCATTAGTCGAATCCGCTCTTGATGCCGTAAAAAAAAACTTATTGAGTCCAAAAAAAATAAGATAAGCTTTACAAAGGTACTCCTTGTCGAAAGTATAGACGGCGACATGGGAGCTTTCGCCTGAAGACTATTTATAAGTTCACTCACCAGAACTCAAGGTGTCTTTATGCGCCAATAAAGCTAACTATCTTGGCAGCACGTGTAAAATGCGAAATGGACCAAATGCGACGAAACGGTAAAATTGCTGCAAAGTTAATGTCTGGGGTTGAAATTCTTGTGCAAGACGTATAGGACAGTTAGCACTGTCGTTTGTTTCTTCCATTTGATCTTGTACGAGTAGCCCAGTGTCCTACTATGATGATGTGATGCAGGTACGATTATCATAGGCGCCATCTTGTCCCAGTGCAGATACTACCTCTCATTTCAATTCTGACATTCCTATTTTAATTCGTTATTCACTAATGATCTACATTAGTGCCAGGTTTGCAATCGTCATCATAATATTCTGCAACATGAGAGCATGGAATGTGAATGGAATAGACAGAATACAATATTTAGTAAATGTAGGTATTCGTAATAAGGCAAAAAATTCAATAAGGTAAAAAAGGTAAAGTTCACAATTTTAGTGTAGACAAAGTTAAAGAAGAAAGGACGGTCACTAATTATAGTCACTTTTAATGACTCAAGGCATACAAACGAAGCGTTCGTGTCTAGCGTTCGTAGTTTGCTTCCTACACAACATTATATTACAGTATTTTATGAACTTCGCACTGTTTAAATGTAGCACTAAAATAGTAAAAGCTACTTACAACAAACGAGTTAGATCATATCTTAGTTGCCTCTATAATACGTTAAGATCACAAAGATAAATGTTATTAGAATAAATACCTATTAGGTATAATCATCACCATTACAGCGTTAGTCCTGGTGGAATAGATTTTGAAATATTCAATATTGAAACCATAGTAGGAACTGACCTGCTGGCACCTATTTGATAGTTTTGTTTATTTTATTTACATATCGATAGTGTGTAGTGGCGTGTAGGCACCTAATAACATGTTTATTAAAATATTGAAGTCCATTAACTAATTATTTCTTGTTATTTTTTTAAATGACCCGATAGAGGTAAGGTTTCGGTAATAAATTAATAAATAGGTATAAGCCTATTTACATGTTAATAATTGTTTTCTACTTGTATGTAAATGAACTTTTGTTCGTTCATCGGTCACCGGTCATCATCGCTCGTCGATCGTTAACGTTGTTAACGACCGATGAGCAAATTTTGTGAATTTGTACCTAATAAGTAATTAGGTGAGTAATAATAGTATTTTTATGAATAACAGCAACGCGCTCTCGCTTGGCTTCGGCTTATAGTTTTATGAGTTTTATTTAACTGAAGTCATCGTAATATACACGTAATGTTATATCTTATGCCCATCGAAGATGATGTAGCGTGAAAGAATATTTCCAATAAGTGCAGTTGTTTCGAAGATTACCCCAGACATAAAACAAACTCACAAAATACGACCTCTCTCTTTTTGATAGGTACAGGTATAAGTATCTTCTTTATAGAATTATTGTAAAATTATAATAGCAAATTTATTGAATCCCAGGTTATTATTTGTCGGATCAGATTGTTAGAAAAATTCAAACAAAGTAATGGCTTTTTTTGTATACTTTCTTATTTAATAGTCATTGGTCCGCGTTTGGCCCCTGTCTCCTAAATCAATACTTAGAAACATAGGTAGGTACCTATTTGCACTTAGTAATACCCAGACCAATCTAAATATAAATATATTATGTACAGTTACATACATATAAATATTTGCACCATCGAACCCGACTCAGACTAAGCAGTCGATCGCTCTACCAGCACATACACATCAGTTGCGTGGAGCTATCACTCTTCAACCCGCGACCCTTCTCAGAAAGAGCTTGTAATGATTTATAATGGTTTTATATTTTTTCTTATATGTAGGTACATACTAATTAAAACATTAGACTCATTGTATAAAACATTCTCATCATTACCAGAACATTAGTCCCGGTTGCGTCCAAAGCTTGTACTTCGAAGAACAGAGTTCGCGCTCGTACTCTTTCTTGATTTGTAATATTTTCTTTCTGTTTGGCACCCTATCGTATCATTCATAAACTATATCAACTTCCAATTATTTTAAGCAGTTTTTATAATAACCGAATGATTCCTGACTGAGTTTTAGCAGTAAAAATATATGCAATCATTACTCACTGCGTTTGTTGCCCTTCGGCCACGTACGAAGTTGTATTCTTTGACTAGGCTAGGACAAGTGATGCTTATTTTTTTTCTTGTCGTACCTTTGGATTTGACCTACGGGGTCGGCCCCCATGTAGGTTGAAGCCAGATTGACTGGCTTGTTATCTTTACAAGATACAGCTGTGACATCCACACCTTCGACATTAGTGACATTTTCTTCGTATGTGCCACGAGACTTTCTTGATAGCTGTTCTTTCGTCATAAGTTTGCATTCTTTGTCTAATCTGCATTGCATTGAAATTATTTCGCCATTTTCTTATAACTGTCAGTATACCTATCCCCTTTTAAACTCTTTTAAATTTTAAAATTCTTTCACAAATGTAATTTAAGTTTCAAGTTAGTTAATAAGTTTAGTGTAGTTTGTGTTTATTCATTATTATATTTTCTTTCTAAATTCAATTTGGTACCTACATCCTTTCGAAAGAAGATTTTTTCTTAATTGGAAGCTGGTTTCAAAAACAGTAAAAAGCCCGATTTATAAGTTATATTTAAGAATAATTACTTTTCTTAATTGGTAACGAGTTTCGAAAACAGATTGTTTATTCTGATTTGGAAATCAGTTTCAGAAGAAGAAGTATTATTCTTATTTAGAAACTAGTTTCGAAACTTGATTTCGTACGTGGCCGAAGGGATTTGTTGTCCTAATCCTGTAATTCGATTGTAGCTCGCATCTACGGTGACCGTTGCGTAGTTAGACTGAAAGCCGAACCCCAATCTAGTTGAAAAAAAGGTTTTAGAAAAAAAAGTCATAATAAACTTTCTTAAAGTTATTCACTAAGTTACCTTAGCCGTACATTTTGCCTAGTTGTGTGAGTAACAGTGAGTAGTATAAAGTTTCTTTGCGTTCGATAGATGGCGTTGACCCTGTTCTCAAAATCTGGTTATGGTTTCGTTCCAATATCAAACAAATACTGTTCTCACGAATTATATTCTTCACACAGTCAACTACGCTTATACAATATATTTTATATTCCAATTTTTGAAATCAGGTGTATTAAATACACCTAATATAAAATAATGCTAGCAGTTAGCAGTACGCCCATACGAGCTTATAAACTCATCAATGCTCGTACAAGTTGCGAGTTTGGCAAATGGTGTGATAAATACACCCTTTCGTACACCTGCTTATGCAAAGGTTAATATAAGAAGGTGATTAATGATGATATTTATTATGAAATATTAATTTATTTATAGTTATGAGTTTTATATAGAATGTCGTATTTGGATTTACCTGTAATTATTGCTACATTTTGTTCGATAGATCATAGGAAATTCAACTTTCGTCACTATAAGCATGTTGAACACAATATTTGAGCCACCTCCGTTAAATCTATGAAGAATTTCACAACACTGATCAATACGCTGAAGTTCTTGGGCCTCTATCAACTAATGAAGTATCAATCGGGCACAAAGCTTCCTGACCTTTTCATAGAAGATTTTGGGCACTTGACTCATACCGATGCCTATGACCAAGCATCTATATACATCCATACTTACAAACTTTCGGGTTTATAATATTAGTAGGAAAGTAGGAAGTAGAATAGGATGAGTAGAGAACAATGTTTTTAGACAAAATACCTACTGCTGGTCAAAAACTAACCTTAGCTAAGAATCTTGCAAAAGTTTAGTCCTGTCAAAACTCGTTTCGTATTCTGAAAACACTCGTCTAATCTTATTATACTCGTAGCTTGACACATCTGAAATTGGTTTAAATTACTCAACTCAGTCCCATTTACATATTATTCGGTATTGTCGTCCTAGTTTACCAACGACAGAAATCCTCTAAAATTAAAAATTAACTAATTTTACATAGCATATTGATAAGTTTTCGGCTTTGCATAGGCAACATTGATAAGAATTGGATGTGATGGCGCCACTTACCTACCGTGTTGTCATTTGTGGTTTCCCGTGAAGTAATTAACTGGTTAACTTTATGTTCAATTATTTTAGCTGGGTCAGAGAATAGCTATAGTTCTATTATGTGTTAAGTGTCACTGGAGGCAAGAACGGTTTGAACTTCTGGATTCGAAACATTTTAAAATGTTAGTAGTTATTTATAATTAATGTTATTTATTAAGCAATTATACATTTAATTAGTTTTTAATTAGTTTTAATTAGTATTTACGACAAAGTAGATATTGTCAACGTTACGATATTTGAAAGAAAAGGTTACCAGAACCTTGACCCATCAGTCAGGTATAGACGTCCTTATTTATCCTCAATTACAATATAATTTTTTTGAAAAAATGAAAATCGAAATGCAGAACCAAGCCGTTTCTATATCTAATACCATAATGGATAGAATAGACGAAAAACTAAAACCCGTCTTAGAGGAAAACAAAAAGCTAATATCTAAAGTTGAAAACTTGGAAAAGAAGATAGAGTTTTTAGAAAGAGACAAGAAAGGCAACAACATTATAATATATGGTTTGAAAGAAGGGGAAAAATCTACAAGAGAACTTATAGAAAATGCGAAAAATAAATTCCAAAAGGAATTAAATCTAGTTTTAGAGGATTACGATATAAATAAAATCTATCGCATTGGAAAATCAAACAAAGGCGACAAACCGAGACCTGTACTTTTGTCCTTCACTTGTGGATGGAAAAAGAACGAAGTTTTGAAAAATAGAAAAAAATCGAAAGAACTATTTGTCGCGGAGGACTTCTCTAAAGAAATTTTAGAAAAGAGGAAGGCGTTATTACCACAACTGATAGAAGAACGAAACAAAGGGAATATCGCCTACTTAAAATTCGATAAACTCATAGTCAAGGAAGGTACAAATGACAAGGTAAATAGAAAAAGGGAACTTTCAGTTTCTCCGCTAACTAATTTACAGTCAAAGAAACAACAAACTGCCTCCTTTTCGAGGAACAACCGAACGAATGCATTTGACTTGATGAGGAATCGGTCCAACTCCCTTACAACCTACCTAACAGATAAAAAATAGCAATCAGTTATCGGCGAACGGAAACTAAAACAAACACTGAACCAAAAAAACAAATTAACAAATATAAAACACCCTCCCCCAAGCCGACTGGTCCTCGTGGGGGAAAATGACCAAGACCCTCTAAAGATAGATAAAAATACCTCAAACCACTCAGATATGAAAATCATAGATACGGAAAAGAGAAGAGAAATAAAGGCAAAACATATTCACATAGCAACCATCAACTGTCGATCACTAAGAACATCAGAAAAACTTAAAGAATTTGAACTGGCAGTAAAAGAAATAAAATGGGATATTATTGGGATTAGTGAAATGAGACGGTTTGGTGAGGGCATACAAGATCGAGGAAACTACATATTGCACTATATAGGCGAGACGCCTGGACTCTATGGAGTTGGATTCATGGTCAGGAAAAATCTTGCAGACAATATAGAAGAGCTCAGAGGAATCTCAGAACGTATTGCAATCCTTAATATCAAATTAACTATAGAAGGAAAAGATGAAGAATGGTCGATTATTCAGGCATATTCTCCAACTGAATCGGACAAAAAGGAAGATGTAATAAAAATAGAAAACTTCTATAATGATCTTCAAAATACTATGGAAAGCGCTCACAAAAATAAAATTGTCATGGGCGACTTCAATGGTCAGATAGGAACACAGAAAAATGGAGAAGAATACATCATAGGAAGGTATGGATTTGGCTCCAGAAGTAAAAACGGCACAAGATTAGTAAATTTTGCAACTGAAAACAAATTAAGCATTCTGAATAGCTTTTATATAAAAAAACCGCAGAATAAATGGACGTGGATCTCGCCTGGTGGGCTTTATAAAAACGAGATCGACTACATTTTATCTAACAATCAAAAACTTTTCCAAAACATAACTATAATAAACAATCTGAATTTCAACACAGACCATAGAATGGTTCGGGTAACACTGACAGGAAGACGTCCCAAGAAACTAAGAAAATTTCACAATAAGTGTACCACTATTGAATATACAGGCAATACAGATTTACTTCTTGAAAACCTCCAAACATCACTAAAGAAAGACAGACAGGGGAAAAAAGAACTTACATCAACTGAAGAAAAATACAACGGACTAATCAACCAACTAAAAACTGTAACAAGAAAAACCAACACAAACAATAAGAAAGAAATATCACTCATAACTAAACATTTGCTACAAGAACGTAAAGAACTTATACACCAGGAAAAAAGTAAAGAAATCCGCCAAAAAATTACAGAAATAAGCAAAAAGATAAGTGAACAACTTAGAAAAGAAAGGAAAACAAAAAGACTATCTACAATAGAAAAATGTATAGAAAGAACAGGAGGAATAAAAAAGGCAAGGAAGGAACTAAACCACAAGAAAGAGTGGATACCAAGGATGAAGAAGAAGGATGGTATAACGACAGGTAACAGACTCGATATACTAAAGATTGCTACGGATTATTACCGCCATTTGTACACAAGCCAAAGATTTGAACAAACTCAAAAAGAATACAACATACCAACAGATGCAGAGCAGACACCGAAAATACTAACTATTGAAACAATGCAAGCAATTAAAACACAAAAATTTGATAAAGCACCTGGAGCAGATCTCATCACAAACGAGCTTCTAAAAACTACATTACCAGTGATTGCTCCAAAGCTTACGGATATATTTAATGACATACTTAACACGGAAAACATCCCCGATGATTGGACTAAATCGACAATTATATTGCTCCATAAAAAAGGCGATAAAGGAGACATAGGAAATTATAGGCCCATTAGCCTGATGTCGAATATTTACAAGGTTTTTTCAAAAATTATACTTTCTAGAATTACAAATACCCTTGAAGAAAATCAGCCCAAAGAACAAGCTGGATTCCGTAGACACTTTTCAACTATAGATCACATCCACGCTTTGAGACAGATACTACAAAAATTTAAAGAATATAACAAAACTTACTACCTGGGGTTCATTGACTTTAACAAAGCATTCGACACATTAGAACACAGATTTATTTGGAACGCACTTGAAGCACAAGGCGTCGAAACAAAATACATTAGAATACTTAAAAATATCTACACAAAAAGCACTGCTCGAGTGAAGCTAGAATCGACAGGAGACGAATTCCCTATTAAAAGAGGTGTACGACAAGGAGACCCTATATCACCAAAATTATTCTCAGCCGTTCTTGAAATGATATTTAGGAACCTAGAATGGACAAAGGGACTAAATATAAATGGTGAAATTCTAAGTCATCTTCGCTTTGCAGACGACATTATTTTGTTTTCGGATTGCCCAAAAAATCTGGAAAGCATGTTGCAACAGCTATCGAATGAAAGTATTAAAGCAGGCCTGGCAATGAACTTAACAAAAACTAAAATAATGTCAAATTCTACAAATATAGAAATAAAAATAAATGACGAGGTAATAGAATATGTACAAGAATATATATATCTTGGACAACTTATATCTCAAGAAGACTGCATGCAAAAGGAAATAGAAAGAAGAATTGCTAATACCTGGAAACGGTTCTGGTCGCTAAGCGAAGTGATGAAAAATAAAGACATGCCTATAAAACAAAAGAGAAAAGTATTTAATATGTGTATTCTTCCATGCTTACTGTACGGGTGTCAAACTTGGGCGTTGACAGAAGAACTATCAAACAAATTAAAAATTTGTCAAAACGGAATAGAGAGAAGTACAATAGGCGTAAAAAGAAAAGACCGAATAAAACTAAAAGACATAAAGAGCAAGACAAACTTTAAGAACGCATACACAACTTACAAACAACTAAAATGGCGATGGTCTGGACATATGATCAGAGAGAAAAAGGAGAAATGGACCAGTTTAATAACTGAATGGTATCCACGAGATGGTAAAAGGAATAGAGGTAGACAGACTAAAAGATGGGAGGACGACATTATAAAAATAGCTGGTACTACATGGACGCGTACAGCAAAGGACAGGACACAGTGGAAATCTTTAGAGGAGGCCTTTGTCGAAGGACAAGCTGCGATACCACAACCACCGTTTGCCGATATTTAATTTAATTCCATAAGGAACGTAGTATTTAAGTTTTGGCATGTCAAGTAATTAGATATAATTTGTAAAACTAAGAACAGCAATAAAGGCTTTTAATTTAATTTAATTTAACAATATAATTTATAAATAGCTTCCTCATTATGAAGAATATTCTTTCCTCTTTGAAACTGCTTAATATTGCTAGTGAGTATACTTATTTCGTATCGCTGACTTAGATCGCGCTGAGTGTCTTTATTCCTTATGTAAGTGTCAGTTGGTGGATGAGCACTGAATTTAAATCAGCCTTTAGTGTGTTTTGTAGAGGCTTTTATTTATGTAGGTTATAAAATCTCGTAGCGGACTTATCGCATTCAAAAGTTATTAGCATTACACTAATGATAAATTAAACTATACGTTTGGCTAATCCTTTTTGGGTATTCAAAAAGGACTAGTTAGCCATATGAATAGCTTTTTACGACGTTTCAATAACGCCAAGTTGTTGTCATTCACCAAAAATACATTCTTCCAAAATGATTCCAAAAAGTGATATCAAAATTTCACATTCAAGTTGACAGACAGAAGAACAAATGAAATATGAAACTATTGAGTAAAACTCTTTTGAACAAAAATACATAGAAGCAGAGATGGCAACGCAGAAGGATCTAAGCGCACGGCCGTGCGCAGCACAAGTACCAGTAACAGGCGCGACCCACTTTTGACCTGCCTGTAGCTCAGAGAGATAAAATTGTACCTACCTAATTATATACTTGTACTAAAGCAGTATGCCAAATTTCATAGATATAATTTCAGTAAATCCTGAAATATGACCCTGTAAATATAGCTAATTTTGGCGCTGACTGACTGACCAGTAATCAAAACCTTTATGCCACTTCCAATTGTCCCAGAATTATGGAATTTGGCACACAGGTCGTGTGTTGTATGTAGATTAACAAAAGAAATTTAAGAAATCGGTCAAGCTTGAGTTGGCTCATCAATATCAATTTATGATTTATGAACCAGTGATACAATGAGAATACGAAGAAGACAGGGGGAGGGGGTATAAAATATATCATAAGGCACTTATGAAATTGGTCAAGCTTGAGTTGGCTTAATCGAAACCTTGAAATTCTTGAAAAAAGGTATTGAAATCCCACCAGAAACATACCTGTTAAAAAGGGGGCCAAGTTCCTATTTATGAAATCGGTGAAGCGTGAGTTGGGTTAATCGAAACTTTAAAATTCTTGAAAAATAGTATTGAAATCCCACCAAAAACATACCTGTTAAAAAGGAGGCCAAGTTCCTATCGGCTAATAGTTCGCATAAAAAAGGACAGACATTCAATCCAATGCTAAGTTTAGATGCACTTTAAAATCGATCATAATCATCTAAATTTCTTAAAACTGTTTGATATGTTTCATTTTTGGAAAATAGCTTAATAGGGATGGTTCGCTGGGATGTCTCTGTCGCACGTATTCATTCGCAGCAATTTTTCACTTTTCACTTTGAAAACTCAGCAACCGTAATTCAGGACTGATTTTTCGCACACATATTTTTAAATACAGTCATAAGCGTTTTTTAATGCATTGAGTTGAATACCCTTTACAATTTGTTGCAGGATTTTACTGAACTCTTTAAAACGTTTAACAAGTTGTTTATATTTTATGAACATTAGTGATTTTTGTGATCAATCATTTGTATTGTTGTTGCCTTTCTGTCGTAGCATAATAATTCCTTATGCATGTTACTAAATGTGTGACATTAAAGAAGTATAGTTATCTATACTAAATTTGGTTACCATTCAGGAACAAATAACGTTTACAATATTTTAACCTGCTTGTCAAAGTTTGGACCTTGATGAGATACAATTGCCGTTTTAAAATAACATTATCGCGCTGTGTCCCAATTTTTCATAGTGTTTTAGGGAACTTGGAAATGAGTATGAAATAGCTTATTTACAGTCAAATTAGTGTTCAAATTTTGCTTACTTACAGTGAATAGCATTTTCAGATAATACGTTATTCATTAGTCATTCATTATTCATTATTCGTTATTCATTATTCATCATTATTATTTTAATTGCTCCATTTTTAATTGCTGGATGGCCCGCACCTGATCCGACAGTCGCTGTGTTGACAGCTGGCTTTAGCGCCTGAAACAAAGGTAGCATGCGTACACGATACGCAGTGAGGTTAGCTCCTCCCTCTGTAGCCGCAAAATATGCCCGCATGACATTTTCATTTCTTGAAGGAGTCCATCTCATGCGGTGCACATTACCACCGGTAGCGGGGGCCCTATTCGACGCCGGTGGGCATCGGGGTCCCAAGCCAGTCGGTGGCCGGCCTCTCACCGGCCGACGTACAGGTGTTGGCGACGTCGGCGGGGAGAAGAACTCGTCGCTGGAGCTGGAGCTCGACGCCTCTGTAAGCCCCGATGTCGGTGGTTCCGCTGTGCGGGGAAAAGAGGCGGAGCTGGGCGATGAGTCCGGAGATGTTAGTTGTGCTTGACGAGCTCTGGCACGCGTCTGCATTTCTTTTTGTATTCTTTTACATATTATTTAACTATTTTCACATTATGTTTGACATTAGCTGACATTTGTGTTTATGTAGTTTTTTGTTGCTGAGACTGGTACATAATATTCGAACATTTTCATTATTGCATGTTTTTGTATGTTTACGGCGTTTTTACTGATAAAATAGGATGTAACTTTTGATGAAAAATATATATAGTAGGTAAGCTGAAAAATCACCGAAAATTAAATTTAAAATAAGGAGCAAGAGAAATGACTTGTTGACGCAGTGTTGCCACTTATATATTATTATTATTGTTATTTTCTTTATACGTAGATAACAATGATACGTAACCGTGGTTTCCTAAAAAGAAGAAAAGTTCTTCCATCGAAACTAGTTACGTGCAAGGAAGAATGATTCCTCCATCGAAACCAGTTACGAAATTACGGTTTCATAGACGGCCGAAGGGCCGGTATATTAATATCAAATAATATTTTGAAACAGTAATGCCCACTCAGTGATTAAAAAAATGACATAACATTTACTTTATCGAAACACACTATTATATTATTATTAATGGAGTAACAAACAAATTCAAATCAATTAATAGATTCTACTTTAATAGTTCTATCTAAACAAGTAATTAAAATGCAAACACTCGCAATTATGACATCAGATCGAGTGCTATAGATGTTTGTATCGGTCATAACAATGTACTTAGCCATTGACTTTACGCTGTGTGCTTAATAACTAGCTCATTAGCTAGCGATGTGTCAGTGTCAAGCTCCAGTGTGGCACGATATATCTTTAAATGACTGCCTTTTCAGTTTCTTTTTCACAACAGTGGCAATTAGGAAAACCTGTGAATTCTGCATACAGTTTGATCATGTCATATTTCTATCACAACGCGTATTTACGACAGTAAATGAATACAACTGGCAGTCTTCGGAGATGTTTATGTTACGGCTCGGTACTTAACTTCAGCTAGTTCAGCAATGCGTACACCAGGTCTCGATAACGCCATGTATACTACATTTACGTCATAGAATACTATTGTAATTATTCTGTACATCGGTAGTCTGCTTTGCGGCAATAGACGCCCTAAATTCAAAACTGGAACTATATTATTTATTACTTAATTCTATACCCCTTTACAATCAGCTCCAATCAGTTCCTTTATGTGTGAATCATATTAATGGTCTTCTTTCATGTGGAGTTGGCACTTTCAAGTCTGTTTCGACGACTATCAGACTATCTGCTCGTGTCGTTATGAATACTTTTGTTTAGTTCAGTTTAGTATACTGGAGAAATATTATGGGTGGTTATTAAACATATTGAGTCTGTGGGGACAGAATGTGCTGACTGGCACTTAGGAAGCGAGTAGGTACATAAGTTGTAAGAGGGAACGGGCAGTCATTTTATTACTGTTGTTTTAAGGTTCTCAACTGTCACAGTCAAGACCCGCAGCTCTTCCAGAACATCCTGGAGAGCGGCATTATTCTTTTCGACAAGTACTATCTATACTACTCTGAACGGGGACGGGCTCTGATGAGTAAAGACGTTTTGACCTGGTTTCCCTGACCCCCATTACAACTTGTTACACACCTGTATCAGGTATGAACACTACGGCTAGTGGTTTTGTGCTCAGGCGTGCTGGGGCATCCATCGTTTCGTTCTTCTTCCCCATCTGAGTACCAGTCAGCACATTCTGTCGCTACAAGTTATAATCAATATTTGAATATGAATATTTCTTCTTATAGAATTTATTTGTAGGTACCTATTTGAACAAATAATACACGATAGCTACCTACTCTGTTTATCCAGTCATGTAAAGTTTTACAGTAAGAATGGTAATAGCACAATGACTAAAGTATTGGAGTTGTGATTGTGAGGTTGCATGTTCAATCAACACTCAGTACTATACCGAGCCTAATTATAAAAAATAATATGAACATTTTGTTTGAACAGGTAGGCAACGAAGTGAACAACAGTCACAGCTGGATACGTCGTCAATTCAACAGGTTAACTAGAAACTTACGCTATCGTATTAGTGGAGAAAGGCATTCCAAGCCACCAGATTGGTTCCTGAACAAATTTGCAGCGCAGACTTTCACGGATCCTGAAGAACCAATATATCAAACAAAGAGATCTAAGCTGCTATGCGGTTTGAAACTAGCATTTGACCCTACTCTTCCTGCCCATTATCACGTATGTATATTTTAAAGCAATCATATTTTTCAAATTAGTACCTAAATTAAGAGCACTATTTCTATGTCGAAATTCATTTCAATTAAGTCAATGATTTAGTTGAAATAAATCATAATTATATTCCTAAATACAATCATGGCGCTGCCTCCTTCACTCTAACTAGCTACTTTAAGAAATCATTTCAACGACAAAAATACGTTTCGGCTTATTCTCACACCTGCCAAATATACAAAACATCGGTTTAAAAATGGAAAGCCTCCAACACAAATGCAGTTTTGAATCATCTTGATCCTATGTGTGTTGTGGATGGGAGCCAGCCTAATTCCGTTTTGAATAACCAACTACCAAAAGGAAAAATACGCAGCAAAAACGGTTCATACGTTTGGGAACTACGATGTCACAGACACACAGAGACATGTCAAACATATAACACCCTGTTTTTGCATCGGGAATTAAAAAAAAAAAAATCGGCTGATCTGTTTCGGTGGAGTGTGATCACAAGCACCGTGACATAAAATTTTATATAGTTATTAGATTGTGTGATATTGTAAAAATAGAGCTACCTGCAATAATGTAGGTATCTATACTTATTATCAGTTCACGATTCATTGTTTTATATTCACGCATGAACCTTTTTATAACTAAACAGCAATTAATTTCAAATAATTAATATTGACTGGTAAAATATTTTTGTCTGCTCAATCAAAACAACATATGAATACTTAATGATTGCCGCTTTGATACAAAATTCACAAATTGGAAGTCATATCAGAGTTTCTTGGCATTTTTTGTATTATTAAATTCAAAAGTAGGTACTATTTAATTGATCAAATTTTGCCAAGAAAGTTGTTGTTTTTCGCACATAATTTATGTTTGTAATTTTCTTTGTTGTACTTATATTCCAAACATCTGAATAGATTGCGACTTGTTTGTGACAGCTAAGGTATCATAAGATTTATCTTTGGACGTTTGACAAAATGTCTGGCAGGGAGCTCATTCAGCAGTTTGCCGTCTGCAGATCAGCCAATCAGTGCGCGACTATTCCAATTTTTAAATGTGAGACCAAATCTGCAGTGACGAACGCTTCTCTGTAAAATAACAGCCTTTGGCCTGATTCAGGGTCAGCGTGGTGTTCAGTATCCCTGACGTTTATTATACTTCTCATTTAGTTGGCGGATTGTATAGCATCCGATGTTCTACAATTTGGCAAAGTTTCAGGTTTCATTTATTAATTATTTTTTCAAGTATAATTGAAAAATGAAAAGCCATGATACGGTTTTCAGTACGAGCCACTTTACTTTCCTAATACGATTCCAATTAACGTGGCCTTTCTACTCATAAGGAAAGCTTTCTCCTACTTGGCAAATAGGTTGTCGTAGTGAGAAGTAAAGTTTGCATCCAGATGTGAAGTCCATCGCCAGTTCCGTATTTGCTTTCTAGCAAGGCGATGATAAGGCAGCCGTATTTCAAACACTTGTCTAACGGACTAATTTATCTAAGGTTTGAAACTTATTAGATTCATGCTCTATCCTTACACTTAAGAAAGACCTGGCACATGATCTATTATAAATCTATACAATTATAGGTATACAGAAATATAGTGATAAGCTTAATTAATTCGGTTCTTTTATTTTCTAGTGGTTAGCTGTGGTATCACTGGCTATTTTATACAATGTGGTGTTTGTTGTTGGTCGAGCTGTGTTCTGGGAGTTGGATAATCTAAATAACCTTACATCATTATGGTATGTTCTGGACTACTTATGTGATGCCATTTATTTCGTTGACACCGTCGTACACTTACATGAAGGTATGTAAAAATAAACTCCCGTTTAACTATTTATGTAACGTATCCCTTGTGAAAAACTAACACAGTATACTTACAATGTATGAGAATATGGTGAGTTCATAACTGTTTATTATGCAAATTTATCTACATATTAACAATTTTGAACGAAAGAAATGCTTAGCGAATGTATGTGCGTATATATAATAACATTTACAACATAATTTTGTCACATTTGGCGAATGTTTCTTAATGAAGATAAAAATCAAAATACGCCACCATGATATATTAAAAACAAAACGGAGTACAATTTTAACTATCATTACAAGTTAGATTGGTGAAATTGAAAACGGAGGCAATAGGTAAGAATCACCCTCATAACACTTGCAAATTGAATTTTCTCTGAAATTTGTAACATATAAAATGTTTTTATTAGTATGCAGGTGATAAAAGTCCACAAAATAAAAGTACAAATCGTGTTCACCTAAGGTGAATCAAGTTCAACGTGAACAAAATGCCCCATAACATTTTTCAACCTGGGAGATGAAGCATAGGTGAAACAATGGCACAACAATGTTCACTTTGTTCACCTGGGTGATATTATCTTTGTGTCGAAAGTGGAATATGCCCTTAGATTACCCAGTTTTAATTATGTATGCTTTACAAACTATAAAAATAAACTCATCATCGGGAAAATAATTTATTTGAAATCTTCATGCCGAAACTTTCTTATTATCAAAATATTATCTCATTCTACTAAAAAATTCTATGAATGATACTAACGGCTTATAGAATACTACACATAACTTGAATAAGTTTAGCAATCGTTGTGTCCTCGACAAGCTGATAATTGAAAAAAAATGTGAGTACCTATATCAGATCAGGGAAAATGCGTGAAATTTTAATCTTTTTAGCTCATTTCATCATGTTCTATCTAGGCACACCTCAGCAGATCTTCCGTCTTCTTTTTGTGTAGTTCTTCATCCAAAAGCTCTGCCTCCGTCCGACCCGACACACAGATAGTGCAGTATTGTTGTGTAACCTTCGTTATAATATTTGAGCAATTAGTTTACCAATTGAAACAAATGAAGTAGCGGACAGAAGCCTTCATTATTTTTTTATACTACTTAGGTAGCAGACAAGCACACGGCCCACCTGCGTCATCTTTAAAGTAAATGAGGTTATTTTTTTATACTACGTAGGTGGCAGACAAGCACACGATCCAACTGATGGGAAGCGGATGGGAGGTACTTAATATAGGATGGTTAAGTAAATTACCTAACTAAATTTTTGGGTATTGTTTTCTTTTTTTTTCATTATCTAAAGGAGTATTAGAAGCTAGCATTATCCTAAGTGCTTCAAAATTTCATCAAGTCCTAATGAATATACTGTCTTTTTTATAATCCATTTAAAAGAACTTGTAACAAAATTTTTAGTCCGAGAGGTGCCATGCCAGCTTGGTGTCGTGTTTGCTCGGGTCGACACTGTCAATAGACAATGCTGTTTTGTCGCTCCAACACGTTTTCCGAGATGACACAGCTCGGAATATTAGTTTTCACCTGCTCTTTTTATGTTGATTGACATCAGTGTGCATGGCGAAATTGCCTCTGTAGAGTAATTCACAATTAACACACTAACATTTTCTTCTAAAATTCGTGCTAAATTAACAAATCTCACGATATACACACATGCTGAAATTAATTTGAAAATATTAGACACAATTGTATACAAAACCTTTCTAATAGAAAAACCACATCAGTTAGTCCAGTAGTTTTTGCGTCTTAAGTAGTTTTGAATATCTCCAGTATAAATTAATGATGATATAATTATCTCAACGATATTGGTGTAGATTACAAGTTAACGCTTTTGGCGCATACACCAATCTTCATTCGAAATCAAAGCTGTAAGTAGTACTTCGCACTTACATTCGAAGTTCGGTATCGTTGCAATTCGCCAAACAAGCACTCTGATTGGAGTCAGGTGGAAATGAGAATAATTAGTAATCGGTATATAATATTGGTCAGCAAAGTCAATGGTATAGAACTAGGTACCGAGGCAGGCACCTAGTACAGAGTATTGACCAACTGGCACAAGTGATACGTAGAATAAACTGCTTATTGTTTTATTTTCTAATACTTATTGCATCTTGTACTATTATTTTGAAACTTAACTTCATTTAATGTTTATAAGTCATCTAAAGCTACACACACACACAACTCCTTGAATAAAATTATTATTAAAAACGTGCTAAGCACCTTTCTGACCAGTCCCTATTGCAAGCTATATCAAAGGATATGATAGGTACCTGCTTACGGGACATGATATTTTTGTGCACTACGCCGTAACCTTCGAGGATGAGTAAAATTATTGTCTTGGATTTTATGTTGTTTCATCTACGTATTAAAATAAAGTTGATGGATATTTGATACCGATAACATAAAGAAATCGCCGATCAATCACTATACCCCTGAAATCCTGTCACTACAAGCGGAGTGCAATATTTGTACGGAAAAGCAACTAGGCTGGGTCGAATGTTTGTTCACACGTTAGCTAAATTTGATGACGCAAGGTGCGGCTTTGAGTGTGGGTGTCAAATTGTTGATATGCTAGATCGCTTGACTTATGCTATTGGCATAACTGATGAGTTTACTTCCTGTACATTTACATAATCTGTAATAACCTTATAGTTTTAAACGGCCATTATTTAATTCATATCACTAATGCATTTAACCCTTGTCATCCACATTAAAGATTACTCCTAACCTTAACTTCACCGCGAATTGTTAACTTCTAGCTGAAAACTCGCAGATGGCATTCCATCTGCTCAATTTCGCTGCTAAATATTGCGATTGTGACGAAAATGTGATTATATACCTACAACATTATAATGTTATTTTTTATAATTTTCAATTATACATTTAGGAACTTTGTAGTAACTTCTTTAGCGGATATGTTGATCGTAATAGGTATAAAGGATACAATATATCGGATATCCAGAAAATATATAATTATAATGGGTGTATAGGGTACCTAGCTCCGGCGCAGGCTTATCTCTCACTGGTTGGGAGGTTAGACGATAAAACCCGTATAAACTAAATTAAAAAGAAGAGAAAGAGTAAGTGGTTTCCGGGCTCCAAGGTCAAAACCTCGGATGCAACTGATAACAATACGGTGGAGTTGTAACAATACGCGTTTTTCATAAGCGCGTTCTCTGTGCGTTCTCAAACAGCCTTAGCAGATCGTACACGTTGGGCAGATCGAGGACTTGCGTTCACTCGGCGCCCTTAATGCTGTCTGCGCTCGTCAGCAGTGCGTTAAAAAACGTCGTGTGTAAAGGCCCTAAAGATGTTTGTAGTGTAATTTTTTTTTAACAATTTAAGGCCTAAACCAATCTTACCAGCCAGAGTCAGAGTTCCTGGCGCAGGTTTGCCTCTCATAGTTGGATGATCAAGCAGTCACTCAAGCCGACATAGGTACAAATCAAAAACAATAAATGGACCTCGGGATGGAACTCGGAACGGAACTCGAAATACCGAAGTGCAAACTTTTTAAACGTAACTGGAAGATTGCTATTAGGATGATGATGACCCTTAAGTAGATTTTACTAGATGACGACGAAGAAAGACTCATCTTTTATCACAATAACATTGTTGTGTATTTAATATTTCCATTGTTCACAGGATACCTCGAACAAGGTCTCATGGTGAAAGATCCAAAAATGTTAAGGAAACACTATTTCAAATCAGTTTCTTATGGATATGATGTGATGTCGTTATTACCCACTGATATAGCTTACTACTGGTGGAAGCCGGGCTCTTGTAGTTCTGTTAGTATACTCTGAATTAGAATGCATCCAATCAATGCAAATTTTGTTTAATAACTAGCTGTTCGCCCTAGGGTCCCTGAGGTCCGACCATTCCCTTGCATTTTGGCAAAATTTTCAACCATATAAACCTTGTCCTCATAAGTATGAGCGCATCCAAAGCAACCCAATCGGACAAGCCATTCTTGCGATTTGCGCTTAGCAACACATTGTGATGATGCCTTTTTATTTCTATAAACAACTATTAATCGACCTTATAAAATGACCTCTAACGAAGCATAATTCACATCATAAATTACCTTAGGAACCACGAGTACACAGAAATGTTCCACAAAGACATTCCTTAACTTTGTTATTACGAACGTGTCAATATTGGATGTGTTTCAGAATCGTTTGCCGTGCCCTGTTATTGTACGTATAAATCGTCTATTCCGCCTGCCTCGAATGTGGGAGTGGTTTGATCGGACTGAGACAGCCACTAGCTATCCAAATGTTTTCAGGATTTGTAAGGTCGGTGATAATAAAAAATCAAATATAACGTAGGTACCTATGTCTATGTGCAATTCTCAAAATAAAAATTATTTTACAGGTTGTATTGGCGATACTTGTTCTTATCCATTGGAATGCTTGTTTATATTTTATCATCAGTTATGCGATTGGATTTGGTACAGATAGTTGGGTATATAATATAACAGGTACACGGAATGAGTCACTGGCACACCAATATATTTATAGTTTTTATTGGTCTACACTAACACTCACGACAATTGGTGAAACTCCGCAACCTGAGTATGACGCTGAGTATCTTTTTGTGGTCGCAGACTTCCTAGCTGGCGTTTTAATATTTGCAACAATAGTCGGTAACATTGGATCTATGATTTCTAATATGAACGTAGCCAGAGTGGAATTTCAAAATAAAATGGACGGTGTTAAACAATATATGGCTTTTAGAAAAGTTAGTGGTGAACTTGAAGGCAGAGTTATTCGTTGGTTCGCATATACATGGGCACAAAGTGGAGCTTTAGATGAAGAAAACGTCTTATCTTCTTTGCCTGATAAATTAAAAGCAGAAATAGCCATTCGAGTACATTTGGATACATTGCGCCAAGTAAGAATATTTCAAGATTGCGAACCAGGGTTACTGGAGGCTCTTGTGCTTAAGTTAAAACTACAAGTTTTCAGTCCAGGAGATTATATTTGCCGAAAAGGTGACGTTGGAAAAGAAATGTATATTGTTAAAAGGGGAAGACTTCAGGTTGTAGCTGATGATGGTAAAACCGTATTAGCTACGCTAAGCGCTGGTTCAGTATTTGGCGAAGTAAGTGTTCTAGAAATTGCTGGTAATCGTACTGGTAACAGAAGGACAGCAAATGTTCGAGCTTTGGGATATTCGGATTTATTTTGTTTGGCTAAAAGAGATTTATGGGAAGCACTTGCTGACTATCCGGACGCAAGGGCAACACTTACTGAACGTGGCTGTCAGTTATTGAGAAAGGTTTGTAAGTTTAACATTACCAATACCGGTGATATAGTTATTTTAAATTTATTAAATGTAAACTTAGTACTTATTTTCGTGTACAAACTGCAGGATGGCTTGCTTGATGAAGCTGTGTTTGAAAATGCGCAAGTAACTCACCAGAGTTTGGAGGAACAAGTACATACATTAGAAACCACTGTTGATTTATTGACTACTCGTATGCAAGGATTACTTACGGATGTCGGACAACAGCAAGCTAAAATTAATCAGAGAATCAATAACATAGAAATAAGGTTAGTCATGAATTTAAAATCCATCGCCTTATGAAGAATTTAAGTTTTTGTTGATGATGTAGATGCCCTTGCGACTTTTAATATATTTTGCAACATTGCGAATGTTCTTTTTTATTCAATCATATACCTAATTAAGCAAAGTTATTTATATTTCAGAACCATAGAAGCTGAAGTTGAAGATTCTGATTCTGATGATGTAACCTCAATGGCAGCTTCCGATTTGAGAAGTGATATTCTTAGAGGATGTGATGCATCAGGTTATAGCGAGTTACCAATTACATCGGCATACAACGCATCTATGCTCCTTTATAGTCACCCTGCCCCAGTGCGTGAACGCGGACATTCATTAAGCGTAGAAAGATCACCGGGCTTACTCCATCGAGCTGCAGAGCCACGCAGTAAATCGCTTCGTTTGAAGAAAAAAGATACATCGAAATGAACAATGACAATAAGTCTGTACATGGAGGAAAGAGTCTTTTATCAAAGAAGTTGTTAGATAAATTTTCAAATTGGAACCTTATTTAAAATTGGGTTCAACAATTTTATAAAATGAATTATTTTTGATACCACAACAGGGTTTTTACAATTTAACTATTAAAATTAAAATAATGGTTACGTAAAACCCATAAAATGGAAAAGCTAGAATACGGTGAAACATCACAAAATTGTATAATTCCATCATTATAGTCTTTACAAAAAAAGCATAATAATATATATGTGCAATAATACCACCAAAATTTTGCAATATCTATAGAAAGGGTATTAGCAATTTATTCACAAAAATATTGTTTAGTAAGAATATGAAAGACATTAATGTAATGAAACGGACTTGAAAGATATTTAAAATTGTTTTTTCATAAAAGTTATTGTTTCTGGATATCAACGGAATCTTTTATTTAAAATAATACGAAATTATTTATAAGGTTGAGTGTTTCAGATGAAAATGTTAGATCTAGGTTTATGAAACGTATTTATAGATTAGATAAGTTTTAAAGAGATAAATTTCAAAATTTTATTGCCGTTTTATGACATACATTTTATTACACTACACATTAAGCTTATCATACACCATTTTCAGAATTTGTGATATTGCTAAATAATTTAAAAATATTTTAACACATGAAGTGTCATATTCGATTCTGTCATGTCATATTTTCCTTAAAATAATGCCTTTTATATTATACAAAATTTATAGGCTGCAGAGGATCTTAGGAGGCACCGATAAAATATTTTTACTGTACCTACATAATTAAACCATTGTATGATGCAAAATTTAATGCCATTAATTAGTGAATACAATGTTCTGGTAGATAAATGTACATTTTTTGGACACAAGCTTCAACTGGCGACCGGCGATGTCAAGTAGCTTTATCATAACATTTGATTAACCGAATCGAGTGCCCCTCAAATGATATCTCTATATTAGCCTAGATTTGTGAATTTATCAGTGACTCCTCGTATATGTGTTCAAGTATAAACAAATCATCGAAATAATATTTCCTCTACTTACGTGTAGCAAATATACAATTTTATGGATGCAATTTGTCAGTGTATAATAAATTGATTTAATAAGACAACTCTAGTGATATTATACTTTAGCCTTTAAAGCTTATTTTGACGGCATTACCTATAAAAATTGTAGGTAGTTTAGTTACCTATATTGATAGTTCAAATCCTTTTAGGCGATTCAATATATTTTTTGTGAATGTTTATTTATTACTCCAACAATGTCCAAAGTTGTTTCTAATATAAATATTAAATAATTTAAATGGTTTCATTTTATCTTCATATTTGTTTTTTTATTGACTTTTAGTTTTTACCTCTACCAAGTAACATAAGATTTCTAAATAACAACTATTAACAAATATATTTTCACAATAATTGTACACTATGATAGGGAAAGTATAATTAATACATACATACATAGTAGGTATAAACGATACGCCACAAACATTTTTACAAAATTTCCAATAGGTCAAAAAATCTGAATTGTGCATCTAATTAAGTACATTTATGACCATTCATCAGATATAACGTTTAAAGTTCATTTTAATTAAATGCACATAATATTCTATCTAACGAACACTACACCAAGTTATTTATTAAAGTCAAATAGTTCCTGATATTTCGCACATACTCGTAGTACTTATGATATTCTAGTGTTGCCCGCTGACTTGAACCATTTACATATAACATTTTGAATACGGTGCTGCATTTGATACGAGGCTCGACCCCGATTCCTCTTTCACACCAACTGTAAAAATGATACACAATTACAACTTTGCATTTCGAAAGAGAATTATTTTCGAGTAGGTCTACATAAATACATTAAAATGTTACATACATTGAGAGAAGACAATAAATGCGAGTATAAAGCAATTAAAATTAAATTCAACTACTTAAGTATTTTTGTAGCAGGTAATAATTATGATCTTTCGAATATTCAATTCGCCTTCGACTGTACCGGAAGTAAGATACTCCCTTTATAATAATGGCTGGCTTGTAAAAGCGACAGAAGAAAAATGGCTACATGCAGCCGAGATGCGAATTTTGGAATGTATGTTACTAGAATGGCTAGGATGAGGCATGAGTACAATATAGGAAGTTTTAAAGTAGCGCCAATCACAGAGAAGCTACAAGGAAGTCGTCTGTCCTGGTTTGAATATGTACCTAATGCGTAAGGTACCTAGTCATTATGTATTTAAGTGGACGGTTACAAAGGGAGAGGAAGATCTAAGAGGAGACAGATAAATGGCAAGGGAGGGAGTGAATGTTGAAATGACTGCCAGCAGAGATGAATGTATGACCCAAAGAAATATGGGATCATCACCCTCCTGCCCTTCAGGTGACGATAATGAACAATTAATTTTATCCTACTAGCCTACTTCCTACTAACAATTATTATAGGTAACTGTAAAAGTTTGTGAAGACTTTTTGGATGTTTGTTACAATCACGCTCTAACGGTTGAACGGATCTGGCTAAATTTTGGTACAGGGATAGATTATCTGATGGATGGTTTTTGTCACTGAACAAGGTTCGCATGGGAAGCGGGCACGGGAACAGAGTTTTACGCGGGCGAAGCCTTGGGCAACAGCTAGTTATTTATATTTCTTGAACGCTAATAAGTTGTAGGTAAAATAATTTTATAGGTGCTTACCAATCCGTAATTGACCTTTATACCTGTCTAAGAATTCATAGGCCACGTTCACACGGCACACACGTTTTCACGTATACGGTTTTACCGTATACTTTTACCGTATATATTTCTAGAACACGGGATTTTCCCGTATGAACGCCGTGTGAACAATTTTTAATTTTTCATATATATTCTGCTGTCACTACTCTATTCGGTATACGGTATACGGGAAAATCGTCGCCGTGTGAACGTGGCCTAATGGTTTGAATATCTGAAAAAAAGTGGAACAATAAATAATTGTAAGTATTCTAAATTTACCATCTTGCCAAATTGAGAAGCGGGCGCTGGCTGCATCCGATGAAGTGACAGCTTCATGGCGGCGAGGCGGTGAATAGCTGCTAGATGGTACATAGCTCGGGTTAGGGCTAGGTGATCCACCTGTGATAATTTTAATCATATAATAATAATAATGTTAATAATAATACTGTCATTTTTACCTATTTAGTTTGTTACTTGAGCTCAGGGGAGGCCACATTTTTTTTTGGCTTTATGCAGCACATTTGGCCACAGACAAGTTAGGGAAATAGGAATTGTTTAAAAAATTAAATAGGTTCGAAATTTAGGAGTGAAATGAAAAAGGGATTGGGTATGGAATAGGTACATTTAAATATTATAGGTACATTTATATTCTAATATTATTTAGTCCAATAAATGAGGCTATTATACAATAGATTTCGTAATTACATAAATATAATAAACATTGGATAGATGTAGGAAGAGGTATATGCAATTTAACTAAACTATGTAGGAAAACAATGTGGTCATACAATGGTCAAGAAAAGAAAATGTGGTTTGTATCCCCATAAAGTCCACAAGAACAAAACGGACTGTCGACAATGCGGAATTTATACAACGTGGCAGGAGTACATACATGTCCCAAGCGCAGCCTGCATATTATAGTCGTAACTGTTTTATTTAACTGTGTCTTAGAGAACCATGGTTTAGTGGGAATGAATGGTTGTACATGTTGGTAATATTTGCCTTTGCTATGACCTCCCCAGTGCTGTTGCCATGTCTCCATCAAAAAAGATTACTGACATGACTTGATGTCTCTACATCAAGTCATGTCAGTAATTCTTGTATGGAAAAATGTCTCCATCGTTAACCGCTTTTTTGGCTAGTTGGTCAGCTCTTTCGTTACCTGAAATACCAGCATGACTTGGTATCCACTTGAAAGTTACGCTATAGCCCAGGTCTGCACATTGGGACAAGAGGTATCTTATTTCAATTATTATGGAAGCAAGATTTGTTTTTATAAATGGAGACCGAGATAACGCTTGAAATGCGTTTAGGGAATCAATAATATTATGGCATTTTTAATTTTCAAAAGAATAATATATTCGATGGCTTTTAAGATACCAGTATATTCACCGGTGTATACTGAGAATTCCGGTGGTAATTTAACTTTTTGAAATATTTGATATTCTGAATGGTAGACCCGTACGCCTACGCAGCGATTATTTGAAAATTTGGACGCATCTGTAAAAATTTGATCAAGTATCTGGGTTTGAAATTGTACTAATTTGATTTAAGCCTTTACAATAATCAATTGAAGGTTCTATGACTAAAACGTTGTATGGGTATTGGAAAAGAGGAAGGCGATTTCCCTGGTGTATTGGAGATTCTAAGGATATAAATCTTCTACAACTTTTAACAAGACAGGGAGCTTCTTTATGAGCCCAATACGCAGAGGATTCTTCTCTGAGAGTAACTTAAGTTTATTAAATAA
This sequence comes from Lithosia quadra, assembly GCA_963576445.1. Lineage (NCBI taxonomy): Eukaryota > Metazoa > Arthropoda > Insecta > Lepidoptera > Erebidae > Lithosia > Lithosia quadra. The sequence goes on along the minus strand of OY754873.1, from coordinate 7,645,556 downwards.
TGAATGATCTTTGGTTTGAGTGGAACGAAATAAAAATCTATCGCAGATGTATTGTCTTCTTAATTTAATAGGGGGGTCAGTGCATTTAACTTGTAAGCAGTTTATCGGACTAGATCTCATTGTACCAGTAATTATTCTTAATGCTTTTAAGGCCACATTGGATGTTTCATAATTGTAAATTATGTCAACTGACATATAAAGATGATCATATTATTATTACGTATTATGATCATATTTTATCTGTCAGTTGACATAAGTTACATAATAAAATACAACTGACGGATATTATTATTATTATTTATGTTGAACACACTAGCAGCCGGCTGATGCGTGTGTCTCATGATCCGGAGATTTTGTCAAGTCTGTTTTTGAATATAAGTTTGTTTTTGTTTTTTGGATATGTATGATGAAAACAAATGAACATAATATTACACATCAAATGTAATCCTCCTGTAGAGTCATATAATTTATTATTCTTACATACGTACAAAATACACGAGTACAAGTCACTACCGCCCTCTATAATTTTGATATCGAACTAACAATGATGGGTGAAGCAGTAATAAACATTTTAACTGTCGAACTTTGACGATAGAGGTCATTATTTTTTTAATTTAATCTAAGTACCGCCAACCGGGGTGAATCGGATCACATGACGATCTTCGAGAATTTGTTGTCTCACAGCCATGATGTTATCTTCAGAGAAGGCGGATTTTTGGCGTCCTTCGCGATATTTGCCACTAATACTAGTATGTCCACCCTGGAATTCAAAATACCAGTGTTCGACAGTCCGCAGACATGGGGCTTCATCACTGAACACAGATGTTATCTCTTCAAAACACTGAAGCCGTGTCAGGCCTCTTCTGAAGTTGTAGAAAATTATTGCACGAACATTTTCCTTAGAAAGATTCATTTTCGTTCGTGACCTGGCAGATTTAATAGCATTAATCCTCACATTAATCCTAATACTCTTTTGATATTCAAAATTGATACACATTCGAATATAGAACTTCTATCTTTCTTTTTTCAAAGCACTGTTTGGCGTGGCATAATTACTACCCATCGTGTTTTTTCTATTTGCATAATATGTTCTCCATTTGATTTTATTTTCAGGAGTCTAAAAACGGCTATGTCGAGTGGTTGGGTTAGGTGAGTAGAATTTGTGGGCAGAAAAATAAACTTTATATCATATGTATCTTTACGTTCTCTTATTATACGTATTCCATTCCTTTATTTGCTCGTTGACAGCTCCTGTGGAAACTTGAACGACTGTCTTTTTTACATTATGTAACTATGCACTATTTAATAAAATATTATAAGTGGAAATAAAAGATCATTTTATTTTGTGGACTCTCAGTATATTATCAACCACATCGGACAAGATAAAAAAAGACAGCTATAAAAACAAAATCACAGACCATCTTCTTTTAAATATAAAGAACTAGGTAGTTTGTGAACCAGCCAGGATTACTATAGGATAAAACCTCCAACACGCCCTCTTAATCCTGGACAGGTTCCAGCAAGTCCAGGCAGCCACAGACTTCTCAGGATTACTAACAAAAGGAAAACGCACTTGCTTTCTTTCAAACAAACTTCACAAGTGACGTCTTTACAAGGGTCGTCCTGAAAACTAATATCATAAGCAAGTCCCTGCCTCAAAAGCTTCATACTATTGCCATTCAAATGGCCAAGCCGCTAATGCCAAGTAACACTGCTAACAGTTACATTACCTTGTACTTATGTCATTTGCCTTAATGAATACTCGACATAGAAATTGTACAACCATTAGTATCAAAAATTACAGAACTACCTTTCTTGATCAACTTAGAAACAGATATGAGATTTACAGACAACTTAGATACATACAGTACATCAGTTAATATCGCTTTTGGCGACAACTTAACTTTACCTATACCTGTACACTATAATTTATCTCCACTAGCAATAGTAACATAACCACTGTGCGATCTAAAATCTACCATCAAATATCGCCTGCTAGTCATGTGGTTTGTTGGTCCCGAGTCTATATACCATGAAGATTCTGAATCCGCTTCAGTACTATACGCTGACAAAACACAGTTTCCTGAAGAAGCCATCTCATTCTGACAGTCCTTCTTCAGATGTCCTTTTTGTCTGCATTTCCAGCACCACGGTTCTCTCTTTCGACCAGAAAGATCCTTCAATTTCGACTCAATCTTGTGCAGTTGGCCTTTTCTCGTCCCGGAGTTACTCGAAGTAGTGCATTTTCTTATTAAAGACTAGCAGCCCGTCCCGGCTTCGCACGGGGTTTTAAAATGAAAAAAGTTGTTGTACTGACATAACTACAATAGTTGGACATATGCTACCGCGGAGTTTTTTGTAGACATTATGATGTTCTTCAATATTGTTGTACATTATTTTGTTCTATCGCTAATAGTTTCGGCAGCGCATTCGACGAAAGACATTTTAAGACTCATTTTTCTACACCTTCGGTTACATTGTTCAAATTTTACCAAGGATCCCTAATTTTTTTCAAAATGAAATGTAGCCTATGTCAAATTGGAAGAATGTAGCATTCTATTGGTGAAAAAATTTTTTTAATCGTCCCAGTACTTTTTGAGCCTATTCATTACAAACATACAAAAATAGGTACAAATCTTTTCTCTTTATAATATTAGAGTAGATAAGCAGTCACTTGAACCTCCATGAGTAGTCCACCGTTGATCCTGAAGCAGTTTTGATTTTACCAAATCAGCTGTTATGATAGTCCCCGAATGTTCAAGTGCCATGATCATAGGTTCATATTCTGTTGGCAATCCTTTTAACATTAGTGCACCTAGGAATTCATATTTTTCATATTTATTAATTTTTGAGCTAGTGATAGAATTTCATTGATGTACGTTTCCATGCTAGTAAAATTTTCAAGCTTCACAGAACATAGGCTCTGGAGTGTTCGTACTCTGGAACCTAGACCTTTGTCATCATAAGCCTTTTCTAGTGCATTCCAGGCATCTTTTGCCGTTTCCGCCGACATCAAATGAGAAAAACACGACGTCTCAACGCTCAAACAAATCTTAGATGTAGCTTTTCCGTCACATCGTTTTCTCACTTCAGCTTTTGTTTGGTCATCCTTACCGTAACCGCTTATACAGCTCCATAAATCGTCATGAATCAAAGCATTTTTCATCACAAATTTCCATTCGTCATAATTCTCACGCCCGCGTAGTTTCTCATGGGAAAAATTTTGATGAATGATTTGTGACATATTTCAATTCAATTTCAATTGACAACAATACTGCTGCAATTTTCCGCACTTCCTCGACGGATATTTTGTCCCACTCCCGCGTGAAGGAAAACTTAAGCTCGTCGACACTTCGGTGACGCTTACCACAGGCCCTTGCCTCTAAGATAGACCATACACAGTAAACCATTGGATTAAGATCTGGCGAGTAAGGTGGCCATTCTTTTGAGCTAATCCCTGGTACATTGGTCATGCACGACATGCACTACTGCTGAACACTTGAAGACCTGTGAGCTGGCGCAGAATCCGGTTGGAATATCCATGGTTGGTTGCCAAAGTGTTGTTGGCTCCAGGGAAGCAGCACAGTTTCGAGGATGTCTTGTCGGTAATATTCTTAATTGATTTTTATGCCTTTATCTATCAAAATTAAGGGAGTTTTTCCAGTGGAACGTATTCCTCCCCAAACCATAACTGTTTTTGCGTTTTGACGACACAGAACAACCGCAGTAGTTCCAGACGAGTTGTCGACCAGATCCTGTCATTTTAGTGATTGTGGGCTTGCTCAATCGAAAATAATTTTTCATTTGAAAAAAAAACGATATGTTCCCAATTTGAAGCTACGGAACGCTGTTTAAGCAATCCACACCTCTCAAGACGAACTTTTTTATCTTTATCTGTAAGCAATTGAGCTTTTCTAATTTTATAAGGCATCAATTGGAGGTCATGTTTCACTATACGTTGCATGGTGGAGCGACTAAGCTCCAAGTCTCGTGACATTTTTCTCGCCTTTGTCTGCGGATTGCGTTGTAACCTTTGTTTGATGTGTCTGTTCCTAGAAGTTCTACGTCCTCTTCCAGGACGGTCCTCAATGTTGCCCAACTCATAGCGTTTAATGGTCGCAGAAACTAACTGACGCCCTACACCAAGAATGCTTGCTATCTCACACTGCCTTTTTCCACGCTCATGCAAAGTAAGTATGGGTACTCGTTTCGCTGACATAGCGAAATAAATTAATTACATTAATTTTTCAACCGACTAACAATATAGATTTGGCGCCAAGGAACCAGCGAATAATATAAAAAAAAAAAACAAAATATCGCATTCCATTTTTTAATTTTCATTTTTTAAATTTTATCAACGTTATTTTGGGCCACGGTGTAAAGTTGTAATTATATGAACAATGTTTATAATAGGTAGAAGAATAAATGAACTTACCTTAAAATTACTTTTTCCGTTCTAGAACTAATTGAAAGTTGAGGTTTAAAAGTACCAATTTCTGAGTACGTTCAACGATCTAATAAGGCGTCTTCAAAAATTACAATTTCTTGTGACTTTGAAGTTTTCTAGGTATACTCAATAAAACGTTAAAAAAATAGAGAAGATACCATATTTTTGGTAGATATTTTGAAGTTGTTGAAACTTCGGTTTCGTCCCTATTGACCCCGGTTGATGGTACCTGTATTTCAGTTTGAGCACAAAATAATCGATATACAAATGGTTGTCCGATCCTGAAAGTTTTGGTCAAAATATGAAATTTTTTACAAATATTTTTTGTGAGTCTCAATTTATTTAATGTATGTATTAAATGTTTTATGTACAGCGATCATCTATTAATTGTGTCTAAATTGAAATTTTAACAGAATAATAATAAAATTCGCAATGGTTAACAAAAAGAAACTGATTTGACTTTTTGACTTTACAGTTAAGTATCCAAATTATATTAGTTGTACTGTGACCACACACACACACACACACACACACACACACACACACACAAAATGTGTTGGCAATAATTGTGATAAGTCTGGCTTTTTGGAAAGCCACATCCTGAGAATCGAGTAGGTAAATAGGTTGCTTCTAGGCGAGCATAAGGCTCTTTCGACTGTTATATCTATTAATGATAACCATGCTTATATTTAAAAGTTTTTATTTCAAGATTAAATATACCTACACAAAGTCAATAATTGTAAATCTATAGTCAGAAGCCTATCAAGTTAACGGATAGATAGGGCAAAAAATTCTGCACGCTGCGATACAGGAGCTACTATGATTATGTATTCTGCTCTGAAATTAATATAAAAGGTAGCGTAGTACACTACGCTACCCTTACTAGACTTTCAATTGTCATCCTCATTCCAATACCGTCTGGAACCAAATTCCCCTTCACCTATCACCTACTGGTGGGTGATCAGTAGGTAATAGGCGAAGCCTTTCGGCAGACGGGGTTTCGACAGGTACTTATTCTTCGAAAATATTTATACTTGTCTTTGACAGATGAAAAAAACTTACCGTTACTTTTCTCTTCTGTATGCCAATATCTATGAGCCCGGATGAATTGTGTCAGGGCAAAAGGTGGAAGTTAAACATAGGATATTTCTTTTTACTTATTGTTTCAGCTGTTGTAAGCAATATATAGTTATACATGTTGCTATCTACCTTCAAGCCAAAAAGGAAATCGAGTGACAGCTGCGTCCGACGACGTAACGATATCGTGGTGTCTATTTGGTGAGAAACCACCAGTCGAAGGCGTATAACCAGAACCGGGGCTTGGAGATCCATCTGTAACCGAAAAGATTGTAGTGAAAATAGTATGGAAAGAAATTAATATTTTCTCTGAATGCTTTTCTCCAAAAATTCTTACTATTCCTGACAGTAACTTGATGTAGGTATACCTATCAATAATTTAACAAGATAACTTTTTGAACAAAATACAACAGCGCAATTGGATTACACCTAGCAACGTGTTCTTAATTCTTGCACTCCTATCATTACGATTATTCAAGGTTACTATCAAGATTCTAAGCGATTACTAGAGGATAATCATCTAACCATTTCCTTTGTGTTTCGAATCGACCATAATCTAAACTTTAATAACAACCAAAATTGAATGATACATCTCTAATAACTTTTTTTCCATTATTAACCTCATTAATATTTACGAAGGTCTTGCTGGGTTTGTAAAAACCACTCTTGTACCAATTCTGAACTGACTTTCTTGGAACCATTTACTTCTTGAATCTAAGGAACAAAATCGGTTCAGTTTAGCCTGCCCAATGTTAATATGAAATACAAAATATCTAATAATAAATAATGAAACCGGTCATAAGTATCATAGAATCAATAACATTTTTGGGATTAGCTAAAAGTTTCAATGGATAATCTAAATACCGAAACTTTTCAGAACCGTGCAACTACAAAGATTTCTTTGGAAAAGCTAAAGAAGTTAATTAGACCTCGTTAGACCTTAAGAACCTTAAGGTTTCGAGGTTTTGGTCCATCTTAGTATGTTAATATTATGAGGTTTTGGAGGAATTGGTTGAAATTTAAAAAATAATTTACTTACCAATAGCACTTACTCCTATTGCGTTGTAAGTGTTCATAGACATTGATTGCATAGGCTGCAATGGACTTTGTAGCTGAAAAGGAGAAAATAATACATAAATAATTTCATCTGGGTGATACCACATACCTAAATGAAAATGGTCTAGGCACCTAAATGGTTTAGGTTGAAAGAAGCAAACTAAACATTTCCCTTTTCACTTGGGCGATATTATTTAGGTGAAATGGGTCAAATGTGAAATAGAGAAACGGTACATTTCACATTGTTCAATCGCTGTGTCATTAATTTAATGACATTATTAGTCAATTGAATTAATATCAGTTACATCATACAAGTATTCGAATATTTTTATCATCCAAATTTTCTTCCTCTGTAACATGCTTTTTCAATTTAATATGACCGTCATTAAGTTTATGCATAAATATTATGATTACGGTTAAATACTAGTATACTCGTAGATCAACTAGTAACTTATATAGTAGTAGTATTGATCAAAATCTAACTAGTGCATTTTGGTTCTTGTTTGCCACCTCAGTAGTGTTAACCCCGCTGGATTAATACTACTAAGGTGGCAAAAAAGATCAAGGGCCAACTATAGGTGAGATGTAGACTGTAGAGGATACTTAAAGTTTTCTCTCGATCGGTCGGACGCTAATCGGTTCAGTAAAACCACATATAAAGACACATCAGGAGGATATCCATAGGAGAGCTGCAGACCACGGAATGCAACTGGTACAGCCGTCATTGGGATGATGAATGTAACATCGTATTTACGTTCATAGTTTCTTCATCGATAAAGTCGTTTATTGAGCAGTCATAGCGCCAATTTGCGAACATACAGTTTTACTGCTTTTTGATACGCTACTCAAATTTTAATCTCGATTTAATTACTGAAATGAAATTAGCCTCTTAACACGCCATCGGCATTCATAGGAGCATTACAATACTTGTTTACTGCACTTGTTCAATTTTTATTTACTGTACTTGCTTTTTAACGATGGAAGGAAATGTTCATATTTTGGATAAGCAACTCCGTCAATGACGTTAGTTCTGAAATGATTTCATTTAATTTCATAAATATGTACTATTGAGTTTCCGAAACAGAAACGAAACCCTTCTATGAATACCAGCAAGTCAACCGCGATTGGTACTATCGCATATCTAGGCATTGTTTACTCAATTTTACACAACATACCTAACATCATGCTTCTTCTAAATCTGTTTGTGTTTCGCAGGTGTGTGTATTTATATTCGACAATATTTGAAAATTGTTTTCGCATTGTGCTTGGCTTAACTTCGTGGTGGTTCCATATTAAACTTTACACCAGGGAATTCCTTGGTTCTGCGGAGTCTAAACACACTCACTTTTTGATAGACAAGTCATCATAGGCATAAGCAAATATATATCCCATCTGGTCATCAGATGGGTGAAGGTGTTCATAGGCTCTTAGTCCAAAACAATTTTAACAATTTTATTAGAAAAAGCATCTCAGCAGATTGACAGCGTATTGATCAGATATAAAGTGTCCTAAAATAACTTCACCTACCTGTAACTCACGTGCTTAATGAAAAGGAACATTATTCGTCTATAGATAGGTACTTACTGAAAAACTAGATGGCAAATAATAGGGATTGTCTCAGAAGTACAATAACGCGTTATGCGTTTGCATAAGCAGAAAGGTATCTTATTCGGCATAAATAGCAAATCTAATCTGGCCATCTTTATATTAATGACAATACCTACATGATTTCGTGATTTTTTAATTCCTGGTGCATGTCATTTTACTCAGAACCGACGTGCGTAAACATATATCTATGAGAGTTGGAAAAACCGACTTATCAAGTCTGAAACTTATCGACGCGACGCAACGGTGGGTCGCTCTCGCCAGATTGTACATAATGTAGTTGGAATATTAATTTTATTTTTTTAGTTTTTGATTAAAGTGTAGGTACGTTTTTTAATCTTACTTACTTTTGTATGTATATTTTTACCTACACTTAGTAACAATTGTAACTTGTTTCTGCAGATAACGAAATATTTAAAGAATGATATGTGGATTATTTACTACATAGGTTTTTTGCAATGTAGGTATTGACAACCGGACCCCAAAATAGACAATAAATAGAGACATCTCCTTGGGTTGTGTGGAACTTATTTAGATATATTGTCTACAAATCAATCTACAGGTATATTTTTCAAATTAATAGTATTGTCATTTGATGCATCCTTTATCCTGAAGGCATAACCTTCCGTGTGACAGTGGATCTACCTAGAGTCTAACTAAATAATTAATTTATCCTCCGAGCCCTTTCCCAACTCAATTGGGATTGACATTTCAGTCTAACTACGAAACTACATACTTCGATATTTTCTGCGAAGCGACAGGACTGCCATCTGATCTCCACAACTCATTGGCGATATCGAAGTTCTATAACCAGAACACTTGTCGGACTTTTTAGGGCTCCAACTACCCGTAACCACTGCCATAGATGAACGTATGGCAACCGGGTCCGTTGGCTTGACGTGCTCTCCGAAGCATGGTCTAATATATTTATTACTAGCTGTGCCCCGCGGCTTCGCCCGTGGCATAGGGGAACTTAGCCCAAATCGGGTAGACCGCCTAAAACAGGTAAGCGTTCAAATTTGCGCGCCTTTAACGCAATTGAGTATCTGTGTACGTAGCTCCCTAGCCACGCGTCCCACCAATCACAGGCAGTGACCGCGCGCGACGCGTACACGCGGTTCCAAAGTAAGAACTTATTAAAGTTTTTGGTCAATATTACTAAAAAAATATTGATTACGTAACGTACGAATACTCGAAAATGGCTGTTGAAGGGTTATTATCAATTTTACTATATTATTTTATGTCAATAAGAGTGCTAATTTGTGTTATTGTGTGGTATATATCTGTTTAATTTTGAGATTATATTTTCATTACAAATAAAAGCATGCTCTTGGGCATATCGGGTAAGGGCAAAATAGGTACCCGTTTTGCCCTTACCCGATTTGCCCAATCTCATATATTTTATGTAACATTCTGGATAAGTAATATTTTTTTATATCCAAAGAAATAAATTACAGTTTTCTCTAGAATCCATCGCGTCTATAAACAAAGCTACTACTTATCTCCTAAACGATTTCGTTGTTTTTTTTCATTACATTTATCTGGATGGTTCTTGGCTATAGCTGATGTTGCTGTTAATTTTGCCCTATGGGATACCTAAGAGCTGAAGTCCTGACTAGCACACCTATAAAAGAACAGTAGAAAGAGAAGGAAGATAGAATAATAGATTTAAAATACCTAACATTGATACAGAAGCACAAGAAAGTACGAGCAAGAAACTGAAGCCACCAGGACGTATGAAAATTAAACGAGGACCCAAATGCAATCCAAAACAAAAAACGGAGTACAGGTGTCTTGTTTGGAATGAGCTTTTCATAGACCCACCTGCAGAAGACTGGATCAGGTGTGACGTTTGTGAGCTATGGTCACAATCATGAGGCTTGCACAGCCTATTCTGGACGAGGCTCGTATTATTGTGATTACTGGCACTAATAATTTGTTTAAAACAAATAAATTATTTACTTTAGTTACTTTAGGATTAAGTTACACTAATACCGATTGTTATGGTTGTGAATTAGTTGGTAAATAATTCGGTGTTGAAGGTTTAATCACTCATAGTTTTGTCCTACCCGTTTTGCCCAGAAGGCTTACCTGATTTAGGCCACCCCTTCGGGCAAAACGGGTAAATGGAAAGGTTTTGTTATTTGTTATTTTTCATTGAAATTTTAAGAAAAAATTATGTTTATCATATCATTTATAAAAGTTCATTACATGCCAATTATAAGCATATAAATAAAAGTTCAATATAATTATTTAAACATGTTTTAAAAGGCCCCTTTCCTTAGCTTACCCGTTCTGGGCCACCCTCCCCTACTTCGTTCCCAGTGGCAGGAGTTATGTACACTATGAGGTTATATTAGAAATGGTCGTTAAGTTTTCTTAAATTTCCTAAAGTCCCGCGCATTTTTCTTGACTTTTTCTTTCAGAAGAACCTTCTCTTGACAATAACAAACACAACAAAAAAAGAATTAACGAAATCGGTCCAGTAGTTTGCGCGTGATGCTGTGACCAAGGGAAATAGGGATTCATTTTTATATATATAGATTATATATTATATATACAATAAAGAGGTGGTAAACATCCTCATAATGACTTACCTGTCCTTGTATTTGGTGTGTAGCGAATGGATTGACTGCGACAGGCGACGACTGGTGTGGCAACGCACTGTGTGGCGAACACCCGGGAGGACTGCGACCCATACTGCCGCACGCGCCGGCGTATCCCAGCCCGCCCGGCGACTGAGTTAGCCATGTACTGAAAATGTTGTAATACCCCATAAACATAAATGTTTGAAAACTACAGAAAGGAATCATTTTTTATTAGGTACCCATACTTTTAAAATGTAATAATCGTTATCTTAAAAAAATCATAATAGGGTCAATTTTATTCTCGTCTCGTAATAAAATATGTTCAAAATTTGTACCGATCTTATCTCGATGTCACAATTTCAAAAGTTGTCTTGCCAAAAAGTTTTCAACATTCAATATTATAACATGATTGTGACTGAATCGTAACTGAAAGTTGAAAAAAAAGGGCAAATAGGGTATTTTGCTAGGTAGGTACACTTGGACTACTTGATAATGTATTGTAATGCGAATGAAACGAAATTCGTATTCTGTTTTCACTTTAGGTATGCGACAAGTTTGACAGTTGTGAGATTGAGATGAGATCGGAACTGAATTTTAAACATAGGTACCTATTATATTACAAAAATTGACTACCTGGGGTTTTATTTGAAGTGTAATATATTTATTTCTACGCACTCTACTTAATACTAAAATCAGTTATGCGGTGGAATATTATCACTACAGTTATTATTAAAAAAACATATTTCCACATGTAATCAGATTAGTTACCTTTTCGATTTAATAGTTTTACCGTTTGAGCCACTAATATTGTAATAAGTTATGTTCACTAATATTATAAAGAGGTAGGTAAGATTTATTTGCTTGCAACCTATAAACACTGAAACATTTGAACTGATTTAAAAAAATCCTTCTCCATAAGAATGCTACATTATCCTTGAGTCACTTTTATCGCGATATTCCCCAGGATTTTCACGGATGAATCCGCGTCGCAATGCTTAACAAATATAAAGTAAGGACATGAAACAACCATAGAAAACGTACAGAAGTACCTAATAACAACTTCAACTATAGTTTAAAATTCAAATCACGTTTCGAAAAACGTAGGTATAAATAACATAGCTTTAACCACGAGAAACATGTCCTGTTACCTACTTATTTGAATTTCTAAACTCAAACCTGCAACGTGTCGGTAAAATAATGAAGAACCTTGAGCGGTTTATTAAGTCGCTGCGGAATAGGCAGAGATAAAGCGGACAGACCCCGCCCATCTCACCTGCCTCCAACCAATAGCAGATCAATAATTCTTAACAATTGTTTTTCATTAATAAAACATATTTTGGCCTAAACCGTTTACATGAGGTTACTTCGATATGTTGCGCAATTTTATATTCATTCCTACATTTGTTTGTGTTACAGGACCTACTGAGTATGTTAAGTAACACGTGTAGGTAAGTGTGATACACATTACTTCTGGGGCATTATCCTGTTTGCCATCGGCTTCTAATCGCAGTCAAAACGTGAAACGTGATTTCATTTGGTTAACATGAAGAAAGAATCGGCGTAAAATCAAACTAACTTAAGTGTACGGTATACGGTACGGTTGGTCAAACAGAATACGGGGCATGGTAGTCTTTGCTCCACTTTCTTTTTAGGGTTCTGTACCCAAAGGGTAAAAACGAGGCTGTCATGAGGCTGCACGTCATGATCTGTGATAACCAGACAGTTAAAATTTTCACAGATGATGTTTTATGTTGCCGCTATAACCACAAACAGGCAGATCCTCCACCCCAGGCACAGACACCACTCCACGGGCAGATTTCCCAAACCCGATGGGCCATCTCAGAGATTACCCTGGGTTGGCCAGGGTGTGAGGAAAATGCCTTTTGGGGTGACCCAAATAATGTGACTTATACACCCCGGCGTTTGGAGACCCGACACGGTGTGCGGTTTTGGTCGGTTCAAGTCCGACATAACCGCCCCCGCTGGCAGGGTAGTATTCAAGAGGATTTCCGCACGACAAAATGTAGGTAATAAACTCCCAACTCAACTGGTATCTCACTAGAATTAGTGAAGAAGTTATGTCGGGATCGATCGCGATTGTTCCGTCCACGTGAATCTTTTACCAGAGACCCCGAGTACCCTAAGAAGGAACTCCCCAGGAACTCTGGGACACTTTAACCACCAATCATAACTAGTTTTAAACCTGGCTGGCAACGGAAAGGAATGTTAGCTTATAGTGAGGAAGAACAGGGCAAGCATTTCAGCAGATTCGGCGACCCAAACGATTATCTAGTCCACCTTTAGCTCTGAGCGGCAATAAATAAGAATGGTCGCTCTACAATATTATATACCTACCTCTATAATGTTGCTATCTTACTATGCGTTTAAAAATACAGAAATGTACGTATCTCAGCTGTTATATAAGTGTATCTACCTATTATATTTATCTTAAGGACGACTGGCGACCGCTATTCGGTATTCTGTTAAAGTTACAAGTAATAAAATATTTCTTATCGAATAATAACACATAATCACTTGCTATATATATATATATATACTAGCGTACCCGCGCGCGGCTCCGCCCGCGTGAATGTTGGCTATCGCCATCAAGTCTTTTTTAAGCTGAGGGACTGCCCGTACTAACTTTCAATGTCTATTCCTTCGCAATCAGTGGTTGCAGCTAAACGTAATCATTTCATCTCAATTTCTATCAAACCCTTCAAAGTACAGTGACATGCATCGCGGCCAAAGCCCGTTTATTTACCATCATTATCCTTTTTCATTGTCTTCAAGATTTTATGGGGATTAGATAGCTGCTCTGGTCAAAGTATGTGTGACTCGGAAGAGGCCCTTTGAAAAACCCTCTCATCATAGTTGCATTGCACTTTCACATTCGATGCACTATTTCAAATTATATTAGTGAACATTATTTATTTCCGAAAATCTGATTTTTTTATTATTAAAATCTTGCTACAGACATTGACATTTGACAACCTGATTTAACATTCAAGAAGTGCATGAAAGTAAAGAAAGAGGATATACTATTAAATACCGGTCAAGTGCAAATTGGGCTCGTGCAAGCAGGGTTCCGTACAAAATTGGGTTGAGGGGGATTTCCGCACGACAAAAGGGGGCGAACTTAACTTTGTTGCAGTGCTTCTTGTCTTGAATGACAGACATATACATTTTTTTTTGGTGAAGTAGGTAATTATGCTTTCCGAACTTTTCCCTGTACTTATGCTATAAGATTTTACTTTCTGCAAAATATCTGGATTCTAGCCCAAAGGGAAATACCCCTTTTTTTTCGTGCGCAAAAACCCCGTCGGGCTTCACCTCTACGGAGCCAACGGAGAGGTTGGTATGTCGGAGTCCTACCAATGCCTGTGTGATCGAGGAATCTGGTGTGTCCTAGAAAGGATATCCCAGAAACCCCAACCGGTTCCGGCCACCAGCACTGGCGACCTCGACGTTTTATTAGGAATCTAAATCCCCCATCTCTATAAAAAAGCGCACGTAGAAATATAACACCCTGCCACCCTGGGTCTGCTTCTGCTAGGGTGACGGTTAGCCTCGACCGTCACCCTAGGCCCGCCCGGTGCGCCTTCATCGGCACGGGGGGGTGCTAGATCTCTCCCGTAGCTTTTCCACCACCACTTCTGCGCGCATTACTGCCTCGCAAAAAAAGCGGTGGCGTTCCACATACTCTCTATGGTGACCATGGTCGGCACCAGGGACCTCACCATGAGGCTTACCCCACCGACGTCTGCTTCTAGGACGTGGCGCCACTCTATCCACTCTGGAGACTCTACCAGTGTATGAAGAGGTGGTGTGCCCACGGATCAGCCCCGGCAATGGTGGCATTCAAACGTCAGCACCCTGCCTACGCAATGCAGGAACTCACCAAAACAGCTATGCCCATAAGTAAGCCTTGGATAGCTCAGGGTCAAGGGTTATCTTAAACTTCGGCGTCTGTAGACCCAAGATGGAGTTCGACTTTAGTCGTTCAAGTCCGATATTACGTCCCTACTGGCCAGAGGAGGGGAGAGATTCGTGGGGATTTCCGCACGAAAAATAAGGTACGGCTTCTAAAACTCTCCGATTGCGGTGCAGGTGACTCACTAACGTCGCCGAAGATAACTTAACGACCTCCGTCCTCCATGAGTGCAGGCCAGGAGATGGTAGGTCAAGCCGCCTATTAGTCGATAGTGAGACCACAGTTTGGATATTACGCTTCGTGTAATGCCAAGCATTATCCGTAACATTCCTTTTATCTAATTCAACTTGATGCCTCTACGTGTTCTTAAGAAAGAGGTCTTGACAGACAGGCAGACGGATAACGAAGAGATAAGGTTTTTTTTCTAATCAGGCACAGAACCCTAAAAATTAATACATTCTATTTACTTTTGAGGAAAAAGAAGTAAAGGATATTACTCTATGAAAATTTAGACAAAGTCAATTTTAGTTCCTGTTGCTATGACAACTATTATAGATGGCGATAAAAACGTTTGCAATATCTAATTTTCTTTTTATTACTAAATTTCCTGAATGAATCATATATTTTTAATTATGTTATATGCTATTCGAGGCGGAGACAAATCCAAAAAATCCTAGATCATGAAAATCTGTTCAGCCGTTCTTGAGTTCTGGCAAAAGCACGTTTTTAGCCCTTTTTAGGGCTTTAGGGTTCGAATTTCAAAAATTCCTTTCTTAGTACACCTCTACGCATCAAAACACACATATTCTGCAAATTTCAAGTCTCTACGACCAGTGGTTTAGGCTGTGCGTTGTCTCTAGGTCAGTCAGGACTTTGAATTATATAGTATAAGATATATATATATATATATATATATATATATATATATATAAGAATATGTTATTCAGGTACACTATCTCATATTATGTCGAGTACCTATTTAACTACTCTTGTTACTAAGGTCACAAGTTTATAACTACAAACCGTATTACCAGTTGACGTTATTAAAAACCGTTCATTGATTATTTTCCAGTCTGAACGTAATGTGTAGGAAATCGGAAATAAAATTCTTTAATAACATAATCAGTAAATTATTAGTAATTGTTTTGTAAACATGAGTATGAGAAACGTAAATATTTATGATTATTAACATGTAATGTCGTACGGTTAATTTGCCAGTTTGAATTGTAATTGAAATGGGCTGACATCGTGTATATTGTACATCATAAATTATGTCAGTATTCTCCAATCTTGAACTCTTGAAGCAGATATCTACCCTACCTATCTACATAAATACATAATAATATTCTAGGAACTAGCTGCGCTCGCGACTTCGCCTGCGTAGATTTAGATTTTTGAGGTTTTAATTTTTTCGGAGTAGCCAAAAATCTTTTTCAAAATCAAAGTAGCTTTATTACGCCTTTTAAAATTATCTATCACCCCTTTCAAACAGACAGAAAGTCAGACGGACAGTTTTTTTTTTGAAAATTGTTATTTTATTATATTCATCGTACATAATATATGTATTCATTTAAAACCTGTTCTGTTAGTATCATAAACTGATACTTCAATGTATTTATTCTTTTAGGACATAGGTAGGTACTACAGCGCCATCTACACCGTAGAGACCGTAGCCGTAGTAGTAATCATGGCTAAACTATATAACTTGTAATAGATTCTAAAATACGGATAGACGTACTTAAGTTATTTTTTTCAATACATCCAATACCTACCTTATAATACATGTTTGATGAAATGGTATTCCTAAATTGCTGTATCAATTTGACTAATGTTTATGTACAATTTCAACCATCATACTTTATTAATAGTGTTTTACTACATTTATTAATTTACCTAACCGTTATTTTTTATAAATTAAATTATTATTATTTTATTCAGATCGTAATTTAATTGCGTTTAGTTATAATTGCGTAGTGATAAATGATTCTAGATATAGATTATTTAGCAACTTACGTGTCATATCTGGGATACGAAGGTGGGTGATATGGTGATCCGGACCCATAGTAGTTTCTGGCACCCAGAGGCAAGGGCTGCATATGAGGTGGAACATGTTGCCCCACATGTGTTACATGGTATCCCTCTCCGAATAGTGTTTTTGAATAAGGAGTGGCACGGAATGGTCTTTTCATCCTCCGCCGGCGCCTGAAGTTCCCATTCTCGAACATCTCACCACATTGCGGATCTACAACAATACTACGCTCACCACCCAAGAGTCTATCTAGACCCAAGAGTCTACAAATATTACAAACAAGAATGTGTCGCTTGCAATTCGCTTTCAAAGATGTGAAACCTGAGCTCATGGTGCCTACATAACGTACATAATTGCACAGCAGTCACGAGCGACATTCGCATTGCATTACGTGAAATACTTTTTTTTTTTTACTAAATACAAGCTTCAATAATAACAGCGGCTCTTACACAATGTCATGATTTGAAGCTAATATTTATTGAAATTTTACACTAAAATTTTCCATTAAAATTACTATCACACTTGACTACTTAACAACTTACCAAGGGTCCAATAATTGCCTTTTCGCTCCCCTCCACCTTCTCTCGGTACTTTGATAAAACATTCATTAAGACTTAGATTATGCCGTATAGAGTTCTGCCATCCTTTTTTATTCTTTTCGAAGAATGGAAATTCCTTGGTGATATAAGCGTATATTTCACTAAGTGTCGCTCGTTTGGTCTGGCTATTTTGTATAGCCATTGTAATAAGGGCTACGTAGGAATAGGGTGGTTTAGTTAGAGCTTGCGATGTTGGTGTAGTGGACTGAGGCTTCATTTCAGAGTTGCCAGGGCTGCCAGGGGTGCTTGACTTAGATTTACTCTTCGTTTCAGGGTTACTGTATAAAAAAAAGAAATATCGTTTGTGTTACGAAGTTCTACTAATATTATACAGGTGACAATGTGTAACCATAAATATCTGACTCCTTCACGCAAAAACAGCTGAACGGATCTGGATTAAACTCAACAATATTTAACCCAGAGAATATTGTTGAGTTGAGAGGTCCGTGTGGGTTTCGAAAACTAAATCAGTATATCAAGTAGGTAGAGCCGCGGGCTACCGCTAGTTATTTATATTTTAGCCACCTCACCCACAGGTGTGTAGTCGCTTCTTGCTCAGTAATATTACTAAATTGCTATTTGTATGCCTTTTTTAGGTGGCAGTGACAAGTGATTCTTCTAGTAAACCCAAATAAGTACAGAATAATCTGCAAGACAAAAGTGCTAAGTGCAAAGATTTACACTAAGAATGTTTGCCTTTTAGGCCATCAATATAAGGTTCATATTTGAACGTTAAATTTTGCGCTTAGCACATTTGTCTTCTGGACCATAATATAGATATGTACTAGTAGCATTTCTAAGCAACAATATTAATAGATAGATGGGCATTGGTAGGTATAGTCAGCGACCTAAGTTGCTGATCACCAACAAATTAACGAACTCTACATTGAAATACATTAAGTTATTAATATAAAGGATACGGTGAATATAATTTTTTTTTTTTATTCAAAATCAATCTGAGATCTACTATCGCTCACTTGCTCTTACTGCCAATACCTACCTATAAGAGATTGCCCTATGCGATAAGGTCACCCATTAAAAATATGCCTCAAAACTGTACTAACTGATATTCTTATTTTGCTTAAATATTAAATTTTAATTTTGTATTGTTTATTTTAATCAATTATTTTGACCATTAAAATGTATTTTTCGTGTGCGCGTTGGCGAAGCATGTTTATAAGTGAAACACCTTTGTACCGCCTATGTTTACGAAATAAACTTATTACCTATGCGTATTCTAATGCACACACAATGAATATAATATGAAATAAAATATATATATATATATATATATACTGAGATGGGGCAAGAAAGTTATTTTTATTGAGTAAATTGAGCTTCTTACAAACCTGTTATTAGAGTTAGTATCTTCTCTTGGTAGCGATGGCAACGACAGAGTTTGGTACACTCTAGAAAGTTCTTCCTCTCCTTTGACACTTTGAGAGCTCTGCGTATCGGCGTTGTTATCCTGGAGACATATTCTGCTATCATATTGCGAAGCACCTATGAGCAAAAAAACAAGTAGATAGAATATGCAATTATCGATGTGAGTATTTGGGTTATATATACCTACATTCTTTTTTATTGAAGAAAGGTTAATTATAATTACAACAAAAGAAAAACATTTTTTAAGTACTTAACTAACTACGTTAAATATTTTACATTTATTTTATTTGATACTAGCTGATGATAGCGTTGATGTCGGTTATTGCGATATTTAGTCTTATCTCCAGTTTTACTCAAGCAATAGGTATACTCGTCAAACATTCGATAGTTTTTTCGTATGACCAAGACCTTTCTAATAAAAACCGCATCATTTTCCGTTCATAGCTGTGTTTGTGTTGATCGCAAAAATGCCAAAAGAAATATATTTGTGCTTCGATTCGTCAATTTAATATAACTCAGGTATTAAAAAAATCTCCAATCCAAAAGTATTAAAAGAATCCAATTCATAAAATGACAAGTAACATAATATCATATTACAAGTACCTAAGTATTATTTATACACTCTCATTTTACAAGATAGCAGCCGCGACACTAAAGCTGTAACCCCACAAACTTGTATTTTACACAAACCCCCTCATGATATCACAAAAATGCGTTCTTTGATTTTTAAACGGTTTTATTTAACTTGACCTGTTTGTTTGGGTCAAATCTAGTAATTGAAATTTGAACCCGTTTCTGTTGTCTGATTGGTCAGATATTTGGCAGAAGTTTTTAGTTCTGATGACAATAAGTACAATTTAAAACCGTTTAACTTTAAAAATAATTTTTCACAATTTTAATGCACGTGAAGCCAATAAAATGTAACATTTTCATGGTCGATTTAGCTAATAGAACCTCCTGAAAATGTAGGCAGGTAGTAGGTATACCTACTAATAGGTCATTGCCTTATTGTATTGAAAATTAACCTACATACTACAAAATCAATAAACCTAAAGAGGTACCTATTAATGTGCCATGTTTCACATTGCACAATGAAAGAAACGGAAATCCTCTTGCGTTTTTAACGATATGATGGACGATATCAAAACGTTGACGTTGTATTTATCGCTCTTTAGGCCTAATGGTAATAGGTATATATACATACGTACAATATTTCTAGACTAGTTAGTTTTATCTTAGGATACATTTAATCGATTGTATCTACAATGAATCCATGTAGTGTTTATTCATCCTGAGGGTGGAAATGTCTAGACAATGGTGTAGATTCTGTTACGGATCTCACTAAACTAAACAAATGTAAAATATTTATACTTAAGTTTATCGAATTTAGACTTTAAATAGACAGGGTTAAATGTTAATTTTCATCTACTTATACTTGATATTTATGTGGTTTACGAGACGTAACATAATTTTGGCGATGGTCTATTTTTTGTAACGGCCCAGTCGTTTACCCAACCAAACTAATGCGTATGAAATATTTTTGAGGATATATTAATACCATAGACATATAGATATACCCTGAAAAATACGAGACTAAATGTATTATTAATGATTAAACTGCACCTATTAACGGCAAAGTGTCTTTCCTATTTTCTTTTGTATGTTGAGCAAATGTAATTGACGTCCCGTAAAGGTCCTGATATTATTGGTTGGTAGGTAGATAATTGCTTTCCGATAGATGGTTCGTCAGGCAAAAGTTACCTGTATCATCTAGAAATAATACTACTTCTATGAATTTAATTTATAAATATCTTCAAACTTTCAAAGGTCCCAATAGTTTATAGTTAGGCAGGCAGGCAGTTCTCAATTAGTATTTCCATATTTGAAATGCTAGAGTGTAACAAAAGTTATGTTTGATGTATATTCATTATACATTATTGTTATTATGTTGTAACATTTAACACTTGAGATTTAGCCAATCTTACGCGTACGTGCCTCCCGATACGGGTTTCTCGGAATTCGTCGCTTAACGTTGTAGGTAGCGAAACATGCACACCACATACTTTTATAGGTACAGAGTTTGCAGTAGCTATGTATGTCTTTGTATTTTAACGAAAATAGGTAGGTATAAATAACATAAAAGTTTTAACTTCCAAGTTGAATTGGTGCATAACCCTCTAATAACTTAACCAAAGTAACGCGATACACCGCACAAGTAAACCTTTGTTATCAAACTTGCTTCAAGATCAAGCGACCCTAATGATTTATCGGAGACCTTTAGTGTAGAGATTTTTGTGATAATTTTAGTTATCCATTTTTAAACGGTACCTAATATCAAAATCCTTATATTTCCATAATTTGTGTGTGTAGAAGAATGCGTCAGACAGACGCCGCACGCCGATGTAGTTGCATATCGGATTCGAGCCGAGCCGCGAACACCGCGAGGTATTGTGTCGCTTATAGAACAATGCGTCGTATTTATAAAACATTAAAAGCCGGCGTATCGTTCGTGAAATTAATAACAAATAACAATTGTGAAACGTTAGTTCGGGAGCAGTGCGAATTACCCATGCCGTTGAATAACTCACTTCTGAATGTTCCCCGAGTTGTGAGACTTTATCTATATACGCTACGTAACAGAATTAATCACACAAGTAAATGGCGTGTTAAAGTAATTGTCGCTCAATATATGTTGCCATGTTTTCAAAACGCGTGATTTCAATTCGATTAGAAGGAAAAATGAAATAACTTTGTTATTTGGTAGGTATGATCTATCATAACATAATACAATCTACCCACACTTTCGTCAGGTTATCAAAACTCTAAAATAACTCATACTTAGTTTGATGCTTTTTCATTTAATTTTTTGAAAAACTAGATTTAAGTTTTCGTGAGCTTTGAAATCACGCGTTTTTAAAACGTTATTTTACTGAATCAGGCGCCAGTACCCACTTTATACAAATCGTACTACTATTTTGGATTTTAGACACGACTCTAGACTTGCTTGATCTACTGCTTGCACTTCTTAACTTGCTTGTAGGTACAACCAATATTCCTTTCTCATACCTTACGATATATGACCAACTATCCCAAAAGAACCCGATTGATGGTAATAAGCTCATTCATTATAACGTGGAACCCAAACATATAGCAGGTGAAATGTGTGTTAATGGTATGGCTCAGCACACATCTTCGAGTTATACCGACCTAAGTCAAAGTTAGTTTGTAAGTATTATGGACTAATCGGTAAAAATATAATCCTGTTTCCCTTAATCCCTTTATAAATAAGTAGATTTTATTGATCATGGTCTTTTAAGTTTTCTTATACCTACTTTGTAGAAGCTTCTTACGGAAAGAAAATTGCTTAGAGATTAGGAAAAATTCTGAAACTTAACGACCATTTCAGTGTCCTACCTACACGAGCAGAGCTTCATGCAACAGCTAGTAGTAAATTTTATTCAACATTCAAAAATATTGTTAAACCCACATTTTAATGGTTTTGAAACGATCTGTTGACATTTGAAAAAGGTGACCTACACTCGAGCCTCGTCCGTTGATTAGCAGATATACCAATTTACAGGTGACGTTTACTTGGGCTACAAGGATGTAAGCTCGTCTACTCAATATTGAAAACACTTAATTACGAGTATATTATAATATAACTGGATTTGAGAAGAGAAGTAAGTAATAAATATGAGATAGTAGCCAATAATGTACCCTTATACCCTATATGAGTATACACTCTTATTAAGTGACACCATATACGCAAAATACTATATTTATACAAATTACTTATATTTTTTTTGAGAAAAGCACTCCCACCTATTTGCAGAATAGGTACGTTTATTTGTGACTAATGATCGCATGTATCCTGGGGCCAGTAACATAATATTTATCAATCAATTAGTGATTTTCCAGTATAACGATCTGAAAAGTCCTTGAGGCAAACACCTGGTTACGAAAGAAAAAAGTCGCTTTTATTTAAAAATGGAACGCAAACAGTCGGTAATCGACTACTAAGATGCTTGGAATTGTTTAAAAAAAATTAAACATTGTTTGTAAATGTCGCTAGTTTCATTTGTAAACGTTTCGCATTTGGGTAACTCGTAAGAGTTATCATTGTGATGACCGTTATTATTTTGACTAAATGATTACCCTCTTGCATAATGATCCCGTTGTCGCGATCCACGGGATCCTATCCCGGGATAAAAAAAGCTCTACTTATTCAGTACCTATCTAAGTACGTACTGCTAAAGAGTTAAATGCCCTGCCGGAGTCTGTATTTCCGAAGAGCTATAACTTGGGAATCTTCAAGCTTAGAGTATACAGGTAACTTCGAGGTAAACGCACTACACCGCCATTATTCCCACTACAGTAACTCCTGTACACCAGAATCAACAGTAGCTACCCACGAAAATACTGAATAATGGTACTCGGGCATTCTCTGGGCAAGTTAAACTATCTTGGAAGCCGCATCGAAATTTATCAAAAAAAATTTTTTTTTTAATCAGAAGTAAATCTTAACTTCTTTATGATATTACAATCTTTTTAATAAGTTAATAGTGTTTGATATTAACGGAATCAATTAACCAAAATCTACTGTTATTAAATATCGTTCATACGCCAAGGTGGCCGCTTCCCATCTGGTGGGCCGTATACCTATCTGCCTATTGGTTTAATAAATCGTACTTCAATAAATCGTTTGGTTTCCAAAGGTCGGTTGAATCGCTTAAGGTTTTGTCTTGGGTACCTAGTTCCTCTTTCACACCAAGAAATATTCAGACCATGGTGTGAATCGCGGAATGGTCTCTTTTGAATTGGCTGTTTGACACCAAGATCAAAACATGGTCCGAATCAGAACTTCAAAAAGGGACGTCCGCGATTCACACCACACACTTATAAAAATTAAAACAAGAACACTCATGTCCTCGTTTGAATTTCTAACAATATAAGCAATAAGTTACTTTCGTAAAAGACTGCTGACTACAATGTCTTATGTAATTAGGTACGTATGAGTCATGCTTTACTAGTATTTGGTATGACATAATACGACCATAATAATCATTGATATACTTTTGGCGTTCATGTTTCATTGATTTTTCTGTAATAAACCAGCTAGTAGATATTTTGTAACAGTAGATTTTGGTTAATTGTTTCCGAGAACATCAAACAAAGACATATTAAAAAGGTTGTAATATCAGCTTTTGCGATTTACGCTAGAACTCGAGCCCCCACCGTTACTTAACGCGTCTACTGATAATGGCGTCGATACCCAACTCGTACAAAAGGTAATTGTTCTCTCAAACAATAAAGTTTAATAACGTAAGGTTCTAGGTAAGGTGCGCGGGCATTGTGGGCCGCGGTAACACCTTGATGACGGGTGATCGGTGTTATAGTTAGATAACACCATGACTACTTCTATGGGTAACTCTATCAATACTTTTTTATCGTGGATGCCACCCCTGGTTGGTTATGTTGCACATGAACCGACCAAAACCGCACACTATCTCAGATCTTCAAATACCGGGGTGTAAGATGACCCAAAATACATTTCCCTAGTAACACGGGTGACACAGGTTATCTCCGGCTTCGAGATGGCCCCCTCACTCTATCAGTAGGTAACTCTCACTGAATTAACCGATCAGTACGATAGGACTTCAATAAAATATACATTCGAAGTGGCGGATCGAAGGGTATCTACGATGAACTTTTTTTTTGTAATAGGCTCGCGTTTGGCCACAATCTCACCTGTTGGTAAGCGATGATGTGGTCGACGGTGGAGCACGCTTGCCTAGAAGTAACCTATTCACTCATTTATGCCGCAATAAGGTCCGAGAATATTAACATGACACTACATTCATCCTAAACCTTAGGCTTAGGTTAGTTATCATAACATAAACAGGGAAATACTGATTGATATCAGGTTACACACATTCACAGAATACGTGTGACTTTAGCCGTTATCATTATGAATTAGCAGTAATTCGGCTAAGAAAGAGAGAGAAAAAGTTTTACAAAGAATTTTACGTCTAATTGTATTTTCTTTGTTTTCTTTTAATGTGCGGGCATAAGGCAGTTGAATATACCTAAATTGTATATTAAAATAGCCAATCTCCGCGGCTTTGCCCGCATGGACGTTGGATTTTGTAAAAGTAAATATATAGTTAGAATTAGGGTACCTACCGGATAATATACTTAAAATCAGTTGTAGTTTTGGCGGCACCAAAATCATAATACTCATAGACCTGTGTAATCTTTCTGCAGTACCCTGCTAGACCATAGGCCTCTCCCAAAGTAAGCCCTAGCACTTGACAGCCCACCTTCTGCATTCAGCTATTTGTTATTTTATTTTTTCAAGTGTAATTGAGAATGTGCAACCTTTCAAATAATCATTTAATTATAATCAGGAAATTGATGACAATTAAATTCAAAGAACGTTGCATTATGTTAATTTGTAATCATTTATGTAAAAGTTAATTTTAAATTTTGCGCCCGGTTAAATACATACAAACTACTTGACACGATAGTGAAAACGTCTTGACTATATGCTAGCAATGATGCAATATATAATAAATTGAAGTAGGCACATAACAGTGCCAATAGTGTATACCTAACATTTTTTAAATATTTTTCGCAGCTCAGCATTTTAGTAGACCAGGTCATAAGAATAAATGCACCTGTGTGATGTTTACATAGGTACTTAGTGCGAACTACTATTAAAATCATGTTTTTTTTTTAAATAATCGGCCGAGCTACGATCGGTTTGCTACAAGAGCACCGAGGTTAAGGGGACGCGACCCGGCTGACGTCAGAAGCTCGAGGAGATCTGCGTGAGTTCGCGGTTCGTGCCCGTGCGTCCGCTAGATACGACCAAGCGATGTCGTTTTCTTAGATAAGCTCCACGCTGGATTTAATCTCAGCATGATTGTTATGTTAATATACCTATATTCGAAATATAATGATAATATAATTTTTACGATTTGTATTGACTTTTATTTGTACCAAGCGTTTCGTTGAGTGCTTAAAAACTTTATTTACATCATTAATAAGTCATCCATGAAATAATTTATTAACCTAATATTTATAAATGCGACAGTAGGTGTTGTAGTACTCTATCTATCTAAAATTAAACCGCTGCACTGACTTTGATGAAAGTTGTTACAGAGATAGATTAGAGCTTAGGAAAGGGCATCGGCTGCGTTTGGTCGCTATAACCCAATATCCACGCACTAACTAGTTATATAATGTTACGACTGTTATCTCATAAGGGTTAGGCAGAGGTAAATAAGTTTTTTTTCAATTAAAGGTCTATTTAAATTTCAGACTTAACCTTTTATATTTAATTAAATGACAGTACGACCTATGTTGAAAGACATTATTGCTACTAATCTATACTACGAATACCTATTATTAAATTGTAAAGTAGTTGTGTCTGTCCATTGGAGATATAAAAAAATGGGTTATGTTATATGTACGATTCAGAATTCGAATTTCTTGTCTGTTTATCTGTTTTTTATGCAAAACCTACTGAATAGATTTTTATACCTACGTTTATTTGTTTGCAAGGTCTTAAAATATTACGCATGTTTGATAATAATCGGTTCAATTCAATGTTCAATTAAATTTGATTGTCAATTTGTAATATTAAAATATAATATGTTTTCAAATCAATGCACATGAGTGTAGTACAAAAAAAATTGCTAAAATGTTTCACCGTCTGTATTTCTGTCTGTTTGAACCTGCAGCCTTTTTTTTTTTTTTTTTTTTTTTTTCGTGCGGAAATCCTCATGGATACCCACCCCGCGGCCAGCGGGGCAGGTTATGTCGGACTCTTACCGACTAAAACCGCACGCCGTCTAGGGTCTTCTGACGCCAGGGTGTAAGGTGGCCCAAAGAGCATTTCCCTCGCACCCCGGCTTGACCCGGGCCATCTCCGGATTCGAGATGGCCCCCTCGGGTTTGGGAACCGCGTGGTTCCCGTCATACCCCCGGAATAGGGGGGGGGGCGCGCTGTCGCGCGCCACCGCCTCGGCCTGCTTCTGCTAGGGTGACAGGCGGCTCCACCCGTCACCCCCAGGCCAGCGCTCATGGAGGACGGAGGTCGTCAGACCTCCGACGCCTTAGGCGTCCGCGCCCGCCGCCGTTCGGGAGAGCTCTGTGCAGCCTCTCCCGAACCCTTTCCGCCGCCTCCTTCTCGAGCATCACTTGCTCGCAGAAGGAAGCGGCGGCCGACCACGCGTCCGCACTCTGCACCATCGCTGCGATCAGCACCGGCAGTGTGAGGACTCCCACCCCGAGGGCTGCCAGGAGGGCCTGTCTCGGCACCTCCCAAGCCGGACACTCGGCCAGCGTGTGCAGCCCTGAGTCCTCGCCCGCATCGCAGTGATGGCACTCGGGCGTTGGCTCCTTCCGAATCAGACACAAGTGATCCCCGAAGCACCCCTTACCAGAGATCACCTGCGTCAGCCGGTACGAGAGGCCCCCGTAAGGCCTCTCCAGCCAGTCCTCCATGACGGGTCTTACCGCCGCTATAACGGCGTGCCCCGCGCTTGGTTGCCCAAGTCGGTCCTTCCACTCCACCACGGTATCCCGGCGGAGCTGGGCGTGGACGGCCTCGATTACTCGAGGCTCCGGGTCCAGTCCCCGCTCCTGCGCCTCCTTTCGCCACCAGTATAGGCGCGAAAGGGCTCTCGCCTCCAGGTCCCACGGTGGAGTCCCGGCAAGGAGACTCGCCGCCTCGAAGGAGATCGTGCGGTACCCCCTGATGACCCTGACAGCCATAACGCGCTGCGGCGCACGCAGCCTACGCCAGTTACGGCTTTTCAGGGCCTCCGCCCAGATCGGGCATCCATACAGGGCCATGGACCGCACGATCCCCGCGTAGAGCCTCCTGCAGGAGTCATCCGGCCCCCTCATGTTGGGCAACAGCCGCGCCAGAGCGTTAGCCGTGCCCTTCAATTTGGGGGCCAGCCTTCGGAGATGCTCCCCGAAGTCCCATCGGCCGTCGAGCACGAGCCCTGGGGCTCAATGCCGATGGATATGCCTCCCACATCGATGCTGGATCCCTCCGGTGGCGCGCTCCGAGGCCCATGGAAAAACAGGGCCTCAGTTTTATGCAGAGCCACCTCGAGACCCAGCTGCCGGATCCGACCCACGACTTGGGCAACCGCAGTCGTGGCCTTCAGGGTCGCTTCGCTGTGAGATGCCCCGCACGCCGTCACTAGCGTGTCGTCCGCGTAACACGTGACGGCTGCCCCGTCCACGAGCTCACCGCGAAGCACCCAGTCGTAGCCGATATTCCACAGGAGCGGCCCCAAGACCGATCCCTGCGGAACACCGCACGACATCTCACGCCTGCCGAGACCGGTCATGCTCGGGTAGATGACGGCTCTCTCCGACAAATACGCCCCGACTATGCGGCGAAGGTAGAGAGGCACTTCGTGATACACGAGCGCCTCCCTAACACAACTCCAGGGCAAGGTGTTGAACGCGTTGGCGATGTCCAGGGACACCGCCAACATCACCTCACCCCGGGCAACTGCATCCTTCGCCAGAGCCTTCACGCGCATGATGGCATCCACGGTGGAGCGCCTCTGCCGGAAGCCGTACTGGCCATCCGACAGGTCCGGCCCCACTCTGGAGAGGTGCTCGACGAGGCGCTTCGCGATCACTCTTTCAAAGAGCTTGCACACCTCGTCGAGCAACACTATGGGCCGGTAGGCGGACGGTGAGTCCGCCGGGCGCCCCTCCTTTCGGATGAGGACCAGCTTCCCCGTCTTCCACAGTCTCGGAAACTAGCCCCGCTCCAAACATGCACTGAAAAGCCCTCTCAGTCGGGGCCCGAGAGCATCGTCGTCTAGAGCCAGGACCCACGCTCGGCCTGGAATGCCGTCGGGTCCCGGGGCGGTGTTCTTGGCTTTAAGCCTTCGCACCGCCAGCTCCAGTTCTACCCAAGCGACCTCGGGTACGTCGTCGTCATCCACGCTGGGCGCCACAGGCGACCAAGGCGGAGTCATTTGCGGCGGAACTTGTTCCACCGCCCTCGCTGGGAACAGGGAGCTAACCACTCCTCCGAGGAGATCTGGCTGGAGACACTGGGTCAACGGCGGGGCCCAAGGGCGCAGCTTGCCCCGCACCATGCGATAGGGCCGCCCCCACGGGTCCCGCTCCAACGTCTCCAACAGCTCGCGGCGGGCCTCGGCTTTGGCCCGCCTTATCTCCACTCGGAGGGCCTTTCGGGCCTCCCTGTATTCCGCGTATAACTCCGCCTGTCGGGCCTCCGCATCTGCGGGGCGGCGACGCCTCCTACGGAATCGGGCCCACCGGCGGTGTGTGATC
This sequence comes from Lithosia quadra, assembly GCA_963576445.1. NCBI lineage: Eukaryota > Metazoa > Arthropoda > Insecta > Lepidoptera > Erebidae > Lithosia > Lithosia quadra. The sequence goes on along the minus strand of OY754873.1, from coordinate 7,616,497 downwards.
ACGCAGGCTTGACGCAGCCTCGCGATCTCCATCGACCACCAGTAGACCTGACGCCTCGGATTATAGGGCGGAGCCCTAGGCATCGCCGCGTCGCAGACACGAGTCATGGCCTCCCGGAACCACTCCGCTTCATCGTCTACGTCGACAGGCCTGTCCGGCGCAGGGGCCCAGGCCTGTACGATGGCGGCTTCCAGGAGGAACTCCCGATCTAGTCGCTTAAGCGCCCAACGCGGCGCCTGAGGAGCCGGTGTGACCGGCGCAGCGCTTGCAGGGGGGGAGACATCAAACCGAATGTATCGGTGATCCGACTTTGTCTCCTCCTCCACGACGACGCGCCAGTCCTGGACACGGTCGAACAACAAGGGGCTCGCGAACGAAAGGTCCACGATGGAACTGCCCCTCGAGGTCACGAACGTGTCCTCGGCTCCCCGATTGAGGAGAACTAGACCGGATCTGTCGGCCCAGTTCTCCAATGCCGTGCCCCTTGGGTTCGTGTACCGGGAACCCCAGGCCCGTGACCAGGCGTTGAAGTCCCCGAGCACCAGAACCGGATGGGGTTGGCAGGCTCTGACGACGACGGACAGCTGTACGAGCCATCGCTCGTACGCGTCTATACCCTCGCCTCGGCTAGGCATGTAGTATGCGGCCACGACCGCTATTTCGCCCACCAACGCCGCAACACATCCGGGTCCCCTTGCCAGAACAACAAGGGGAGGGGTGCCGGCGGCGGCGTTGCGGACCAGTGCCGCCTGCCCGTCCACGTCGGTCTCCCAAGCGGGCCCGAGAAACCGATGCGTGTACGGGTCGGCGACAGCAGCGACGTTTATGGACCACTGTGCCATGCTCTGGAGCAGAAGGTCCTGAGCATAGGCACCGTGGCCCACATTCACCTGCAGGATGCGGAGTTGAGGATCCATTATGGAACCCCCATCTCCGCATCCTGCCGCGAATTAGAGGCGGAAGGCCGGCTTCCCGGCTTCGGCTCCCCTCCGATGCAGGCCTTGCTGCCAACCCTGTGGCCAGCCGGCTTGCCCCCCGCTGCACACCTGTAACAGTGCAGCGGAGCCCCGCACTCGCCGGCTTTATGGCCGGGTTGGCCACAGCGGAAGCAACGGTCACCGATCGTCACCTCCGCCGTGCACTGCACCCCCACATGGCCAACCGCCAGGCACCTGAAGCACCTGGCCGGTCGGGCCTGCAGGAGCCGTGCCTGCACCCTCGTGAAGCCTCCCACCAAGAGGCTCTTGCCATCGGCAACCTTTTGGGCCGCCGCGATAGGGCAGCCGACAACTGCTGCCCCCTGTCCACCGCGGCCAAAGCGTATCGCTCCGACCTTAACCGTGTCCGGGGAGCAGTCCCCGGCCTCCGCCACGGCGAGCCTGAGCTCTTCTGCCGTGGTGGAGTCTTCCAGGCCCGTGATGCGCACTTCTGCGCATTTGATGGGCCTGGACACTCGGACGTCGGCTGCATCCAGCGACTCCCTCAGCCTAGCCGCTAGGGCATCAGCCTTGGGGCCACTGGTTGCGCCGGGAACCTCAAGAAGCCGGGCTCCCGTCCGTGTGCTCTTGCACCGGACACCCGGGATCTCGAGCGCCTTCAGGTCAACGTTGGCCTTAACTCGGGCCAACACCTCGGCATACCCCATACCTCTCTCCGCAGCTTCCGCCGTCAGGCTGACGACGACTGCTGCGGATCGAGGGGCACGGAGCTTCCCCGGCGCTCCTTTCGCGGCGGCGGCCACGGCACTCCTGGCCTTCTTGGCTGCCTTCTTGGCGGCATTCCGCCTCTTTTTAGCTACTCCAGCCACCTCCCATCCCCCTTCCCTTGGGGGCTGCGAGGGGGAAGCCGAAGCAGCTTTTGAGGCTGGGGCTGGGGCTTGGGCTGGGGACGTCTTCCCCTTGCCCTTGCCCTTCCCTTTGCCCTTTTCCTTGTCCTGAGCAGGGGGGCGAGCTGGTACCGACGGGACCGGAGCTGCAGTTGGGCGGCTCGGGCCCGCCTTTGCTGCAGCCGCGTAGTTGGCCGGTGGCGCCAGAGGCGGTCGGCGGATGGAGTCCACTATGGCCTCCATCCGGCTCAACATACGCTCCTCGAGCGCCACCATATACGCCAGCCACGGTTCCTGCGGTGGAGTCGCAGGCCGTGGCTTCTCCGTCTGCTGCGCTGGGAGCTCCAGCAGCTCCGGTTGCGCCAGCTGCTTGGCCCGTGACGAACGCGTCACTCGCGCCGGCTGCACCGGTTGCGCCGACTGTGCCGGCTGCTCCGGTTGCGCCAGCTGCTTGGCCCGTGACGAACGCGTCACTCGCGCCGGCTGCACCGGTTGCGCCGACTGCGCTGGTTGCTCCGGTTGCGCAGCTCGTTCGGCAGAGCTCGCCACCTCCTTTCTGAGCTCCTCGAGAGCTGCAGCCAGCCGAGCCGTCTCGCGACGGGATTCGTCCAGCTGCACCGCGAGGGCCTCATTTTCCGTGGAGATGCTGACCACTGCAGACAACAACTCCTCTTGCTCAGGGCTTGGCTTGCCTCGGTATTTGCCGGATTTGGCAATCCGCACCCGAAGCCTCTCCACCAGAGCTCGGGTCTTCTCAGACCCACTCGGTACCGGCGCCACCGGGGTGGGAGGCCTCGGCAGCGGCGGTTTCCCCGCACCTTTAGGGGCTCGGGTGACTAGCCCAGCCCCTAACGCTCCTCCACGACTCCTCTGGCGTCCTGCCGACACTTTACGTGCCGGCATTGTCGCCTCCCCGTCGCTCGAGGAGGACGAGACCGACCCGGTCAGGATATTCTCCCAATCCGAGTCGGTCCCCTTGGAGGGTTTGCGCCATCGGCGCTTCCTCTCCGCTCGATCAGACCGACGGGTCTGCTTCACAGCAGATCCCGACGGGCCGCTCTTGCCACTTCTTTCGCTGGCAGTGTCGAATTTCTCCGACACCGCCGCGGTGGGGGGCGTGACCTCCACGCCTTGGTGCTGCGCGACCTCCTCGCAGACTGTTTCGCTAGGGGGGGGGTTTTTTATTTCAGAGTTATCCATAAAATTCCCACGATTATGAGACGAATTACAATACGTCTCCCGGGTGACGCTCATTCCAGGAGACGGGGTAAATACTAACAGAGGGCCCCAGGTATCTGTAGGTTTTTACGACTTCGCTGTCGGGTCTTAGAGTCTTTTCCTTGACGCGGGCCGGCCAATTAAGGCAAGCCCCACGTTCCCCCAGGTCACGACTACCCGAGTGTGGCTAGCACTCAGGTCACGGTCGATCACCAGGGGGTTACGCGACGCGGGTGGGCAGCCAACCCCCCCAACACCGACGGTGGCACAGAAGCCAGTCAGCCCCTGCGCGAGCAGTGGGCCAACCCGTCCCTGATCCCAATGGATCCATTCGTGTCTCCCAAGTCCCCTCTGATGGACAGAAGGATACCGGGAGAGACGACCGCGGGCCTTGAAGGCCCGCCATACCACGACCCCTCCTTGGGTCAGCTAGCCCTGAAAAGGGCTGTTGGGTAGCCCTGAAAAGGGCTGTTTACGTCGCCGTCTCCCATTTCCCCTCTAAAGGGGAACTGGAAGCGGCGACCGCGGACCTTGCAGGTCCGCCATACCACGACCCCCTCGTGCAATGGGGTCCGCTGATTGACGTCAGCCGTCAACGACAGACTCCCACCCTGGGGGGAACACACTGCCGCCTCCGTTCTCCAGAGTGCACCACGTGGAGGTCTCAACCTAGCACCCCTGAACCTGCAGCCTGGATGACCGTGGTCCATCTACTGTAAGATGACCCTCGAATGTGGGAACTACATTGTACCCATCTAAATTAGCTGATAAGGCAACCACATTAAATGATTCTAAGGCGGAATGAGGTTTGCCGGGTCAGCTCATAATAGATGTAGGCACCTACATTCAACATTTAGCACGAGTTGAAACGCAAGAATTGCGATGATAAAGCCTATCGTAATGTAAATGAATTATCAGCACAGGTCTAATCGATTTCTCTCGATGTCTAATCGATTTAGGTGTAAACTGTGTTAAAGGTGGCTCAATGCGACACATAAAAGCAAGAAGTACACGCTCATATTTGTACTGGATTCGTCACGGGCCACTTTACGATCACAATCAATGCCTCAGGATAGGGTTGCCAACGTTTGCATGTTCACTCAGGATTCAAATTTACATATTTGGTACTGACTAGCTGATAGCTAGTCCCTTTAAATAATAAAACCTAAAAGTAAATTAAAAAATTAATCAACTTATTTTTTCTTAATAACGCTGTAACATACTTTACGTTAATGAACGTAGGTTAAATTATATTGTTCATAATTCTAACATCGTAATTAAAGAGTGAGAGGTACGGGCTGGAGGATAAATAGTACTTTACGACCTCATATAGTGCACGGCATCTAACTTTGCAAGATTTTGGAATATTGTGGGCCCCGCTACTCCAAAACCTTGCCAAGTTAGATGCCGTACACTATACTTGTTTGGGCAAAATGCGTCGCATAGAAACAAGTTTATTGCACGGCATATAACTTAGCAAGGTTTTGGAGTACTGGGGCCCACACTACTCCAAAATCTTGCCAAGTTAGATGCCGTGCACTATACCATGTACCTATTACACATTATATAATTTAAATTGAGCTCGCCGTTTCGTAAAAAAAAACTCAATTTTTTAATATATTTTTGTCAGTAAATTTTTATCTTTTGTTATTTGTAGACAGTTTAATTTCCAACAAAAGTGCCTCCAAAAATGTTCTATACGACACATATCTATTACCGAAAACCCATTCGCATCCCCTTTTCAAGATGGTTGCCGCGGGACAAGAGTAGCGATCCCAATAACGTGGATTTAATTTGACTACTTCCAGTCATCCAAAAAATAAATTTGCATTCTCTGACATTTGCAAAAAAAAAACATTTTGTGAAAAATGCGATACTACACCAGGAAGTAGGTACTTACTCAAAAATATCATGAAAATCAAGTGATTAATACAGCGAAATAAAGCGGCCAATTATGCATTATCCTGTAGTCGTTTAAACTACACTAATCTATACCTTGATGTGCAATGAAGAGATACACAACTCAATTGAGTGGAAGTAGGGATTTTATTAAGTACCTAGGTACTTAAGAATTAACTATTTCGAGAAAATCTAGCTCTACAGATTAATCTAGCCTCTAGATTACTTTGATAATTTTTTCATAGCATTGGTCTGTATGTTTCTATGTATAAGAATGTATTTATACAAATAATAGTAAGATAATAATAAGATTTAATTAGATTAATAGTAACATATTAATAAGATATATCAAAGAAGCTACACAATTTTTCTTACTTAAGTATGTTTATCCGCATTTTAGAGCCCATAATAGGTACAAACTAGTTAAGCTGTGTTTACTTTGAGCATAGATATCGTTCGCGTTATGTAGAATGTCCTAGATTTTCCAGAATATTCATTTAGTATTTATCAGCTAATGCTCGAGAACCACTATCCATTGGTGAAAATAGTATGAAATTCAGTGCAGTCATTTTTGAGTTTATAGCGAACAAACAAACATGGTGGAGGACTTTATTTTATAATATTTAGTGATTTACTATATGCTAATATGTTACTACGTTTGATTATAATATTGCAAACTATCCACATGATATCGACCCATATAAAATATTAAATATGTAGTAAGCTTGAAGCAGTTGTAACACAATGATCTCATAGAGTGTAGCAAGGAACCGAAGACTGTGATTATAATATAAACATATTTTGTACTTCACCACATTACTCCTATTACAAACATGAACGCTTAAGCATGACGAGTCGTTATATAAGGATAGTTTAAGCGTGAATCTAGAAAGACAATATTCATAAGTAGGTACATAAATGTTCTAGTTACCTGGTCATAAACGCCTATTTCTTACTGCCATTATTCTTTCAACGCTTTTTGTGAACGACATTATTTTCTAAAGACGAGTTACCTAGTAAAATTATTGGCAATTTAATATTGCATTGTGCTGTCTAGAGTTCTTTATTATATACCACTGAACGAATTTTGATGCGGTTTTTTTTGTTTGAAAACTCTCGGTTTAGACTTTTAGGAATGTTTGATTAAAATCGGTTGAGTAGAACTGCAGATATCTATAGTCAAAAAACCGGCCAAGTGCGAGGCGGACTCGCCCATGAAGGGTTCTGTAGCAGCAAGTAACTATATACGAGCCCATATAGGCTTGTGATAGCTAAACAAGCTAATATTTTTTTTTTATACCACTTAGGTGGCAGACAAGCACACGGCCCACACTGATGGAAAGCTGTTAAATATTCAGTTTCACAAGAAATATTTAAACCAAAAAATATTAAATAAAAAACCGCAATTAATAGACTAACTGCGGTATTTGATGTAGATATTTAAAAAAACTTGGAAAAGGGTTTGATGAAAAAAGAAAAAAACAGTTTCAGTTCTCAGTATGGGGACCCCAAAATTTATTGCTTTTTTCTATTTTTAAATAAAATTCTTAATGTGGTTCACAGAATACGTCTACTTACTAAGTTTCAACAGCATAGGCCTTATAGTTTCGGAGAAAAGTCGCTGTGACGTACGGACGGACAGATGGACAGAAGGACAGACAGACAAACAGACAGACAGACAGACAGACATACGAATCTATAAGGGTTCCGTTTTTTGCCATTTGGCTACGGAACCCTAAAAACGTGAAAACCGACTTCCACGCGGGCGGAGTCGCGGGTGTAGGCGAGTTTTATATGTACCTACGTATGAGGTTGGTCACTGCCAGTCACTGCCTTCTCATTATTGTGAATAATATCCCTATTGTTTGTATTTTCAATAAACCATGCCCTTTTGTCTTATGTCATATGGAGCGGGTTTGGTTCTATTGACCTATTCCCTGAATACCTAATTGTTAATGACATATTGCCATATGCTAAACGGTATCTGTTTATGTACTTAGGTACTCCTTTTATTATGATAACGATAGGTACGAGTATGTTGGACGCTATGTGTATCGTTTTGGTAGCACAAAAGGGATGATATATGCCTCTGTGGCGTAGCGGTAGAGCATTCAACTGCTATGACAGAGGGCGCGGGTTCGGTTCCCGCTCAGTGCAAATATTTCTATGATTGAATAGTTATAACATATTATAATAATAGCTAGTTAAACTATGCTTAGTTTAGGTCTAGAGAGCGCTGTTTAGAATGTCGTAGAATATTTATTTATTTATTTTACGGTTTGAAATATGGTGTTATTTTTTGATATAGTACGAGCAGTTATTTGTTTTTTCCCTTACTTTTCGAGATTTTTTTAAATGGATTCTCCTAAGAAATTTTATATTCGAAAAAAAAGCAATGAAATTATTTACGAGATTATTTCTATGCAAAGATTATTAAAAACCCACTGTAAATACATAATATGCACAGTAACGGGAAGGCCAAAGAAACCTTTGAAAAGTTATTAAAAACAAGTTTGTTTCTGCTTTGTACAGATAAACTAAAAAAAAAACAAATGAAGGCAGGTACATTTTGCAGTCATGGCTCGAGCATACAACACAGTGGTCTGTACGTTGAGTCTCTCCGAGCACTTAATTGTGGAGTTTCGAGCACTTATATTTACTTTAACCCTGAACTTAATGACTAATCGACTGACACGCCAACTAAAGTAGGTACTGTTAAGTTTTCAACTTGACTTAGGCCAAAGCTCTATATACACTCTGTATTTCAGAAGCTATACCTACTACCGTTAAATTTTAATAACCTTATTATGATTTGTTTCATAAAATAGTGTTCATAATTCGTCACTTCCTTCCTGTCTGCCCCTTAACTCCGAGAGAAAAGCCTGCAGGTGAGCCTGAGAGTCAGTCCCAATGATAAATTAATTAAATAATTATACATTTCAAACTGACTTCACAAATCAATATTTTGTACTTTTAAGTGTACAGAAATAGAAAAGTACTTATTTATGAGGTTTATTATGTACAAAAAGGCATCAAAATCAGAATTTTTGCCATAAATTTGATGATTTGACCTCGATTTTCCCAAGATCAGCATCAGATCCTGATACCCTGGATATGGGACCACCTCAGAAGTAACCTCTTTCAAACAAAAAAATAATTCTAAATCCATCCATAATTGGCGCCGCTATCGCGTAACATACATACAAAAAAAATAGCGTACGAATTGAGTAGGTACCTCCTCCTTTTTTGAAGTCGGTTAAAAAGTAGTAGGTAACCTACATTTCACCTCAAGAATACTAGGTAAATATCTTAATTAATACTATTTAATACATAGGTATCTTACGCAACGTATGATAAAGTAAATTATCGCCTTGCTCTTTATAGGTACCTATTGGTGCTATGTTCGGTACAGCAATGTTATCGTTACTAAAATTTGCAACTGTAGCAGATATTATGGTATGGGGTTACACCAAGGTTAAGCCAGTCTATATTTTAGAACACATTGGACAATATGCAAACTCAGTAAGTAGGTAGGAAACATTTCATTATGGTTTAAATATGCCTACTTATAATAATAATATATAGGTAGATAAGTACATAAATTAAGGAATTTTCTTTAAGAATAATATTAATTGCACCCGTTGCGATTATATATTTATATGTCAAGATGTAACATACAGTTTTTATGTTAAAATAAAAACTAAAAACTAAACAAAATAAATATTTACATAGCTTCAAATAATTCCTCCGCATCATCGCTGACTGGTAATGTGCCCGGAAGGCTGGCAGCATTGCCACGCTGAATGGCAATGCTGATTCTCTGTGCAAGATAGAGTCCAGCCTTCTGGTCATCTGTGGCGTCGATCAGCCGCTTCGCCAAATCTTTGTAGATTTGGCTCAATTTGTTATTTACAACAATTTAGTCTTCAATAAATTGTAAGAAAGATTATAGTTTTAAAGTTATTAAGTAAGAACTGCCAAACATTTTTATTGATTGAGTCCACGGCCAAACAGTAGGTGCCAGCAGTAACAAACGAGCGCCCATTGACGCAAGCAAACTTTAATTGCAAATTTTCAAGGATCCCTGTTAGTTCCCTGAAAATAGCACCAGTTTTTAGTGCGGAGAACCGCGCTGGCTGACCGGACGGCATTAATGACTTAGCGATTTACTCCTCAAATCAAATCCTACTGCGTCGTACGTTATTTCAGTGCAAGGCGATTAAATCTATCAATGAATTTCCGGCACCGGGCGCTTGACACTTTTAATATCGCCAATCAACCCGAGACCGTTCTGAATGAACAATACTGGTTGGGTCGTAAATTAAATGTTCCTAAGTCCGTGCCAACACAGCAACCATTTGAAGTGGTGCGACGTTGAGTCGCAGTCGATAAGTTGAATCACAAAAACGTACATGCGCTTACAATAAAAGTATTGTTTGTAAAAATGAACCCGATGTTGTACGGTTTTATTGTGATTATACTTAACGGGATAAGATGACAGAGTGGCAATAACAAACTGCTAAATAAAAGTCTATAAAGTATATAATACCTAAATACTAGTTAAACACACAGATCAATATTCGCTTTGGATTTCTTTGAGAAATATTACCCTTAGTAGTTAGAAATTCAGAATGAGAAATATGTGTGAATACCTACCTGTAAAAATTTCGAGCCAATCCGTCCGTCAACGTGTCAAGTTTTGCGACCACAAACTTACAGATACTGTATTTTATTCATAGATATTTAACAGTTAGGTACTTTCATGATGATATATTATAGGTACTTAATGGTAGGTATACAAGTCTTAACTAGATCCAGCAACAATAAAAGTTGTAACGTAAATAGGTATTTGAATAAGTACTCAAATACTATAAAGTACATGGTTAAACCAGAAACAGTCTCCGAACGGCACATAACCACTTAAGTATGTACATCCGTTAGTGTAGAGAGCAGTCTGTATCTCTCAAAACTGACTGCTCTACATGTATAATGATAGTAAAGGAAGCTCTTGAAATATGTAAGAGCAGAATCAAGAAGCCTTTTTGCTTCTGCTCTTACATATATTAATACATTTACTCCTTCGGTACCCCGAAGCAAAAAGCAAAAATAATAACGCACATGAATTTGATTGTAACAATGACATAAGAATAAATTTTAATATAGTCAAGTCTCTTCCCAAAGGAGTAGGTAGAGACATGTTGTATGAATTAGTACTTATAAGCAATTAACTCAACATACCTAAACAAATTATATAGATAAACAGTAATGCTAAAAATGACAAAATAGTATAATACCTACTAGAGGTAAATTAAGACTACTCCAGCATAGAGTACCTACGCGTAAGATTACCTACAAAATTGTATCTATTCGTACAAAAATTTAAAAGGATTTAAAAAAGAAATGAAACATATACACATTACCAAACACCCATACAATTTTACCCACGCACACTTATTGATAAATACACACCCTCATACCCCCACACCCACACACACACATAATACTGCCTTCATAGTAGCTCACTAAGTCATTCGGAGAAGATCTGACAACACCTGTAATTACTCCTAATATAAATGACCGGATAAAAAGTGTCTCATAAGGTACACAGAGAGTTTTTAGAAGTGGATCAAATGCTAAATTGACCAAGTGGGTCAAATGCGAAGTGGACCAAATGCGACGAAACGGATTTCCCTAGTATAAGAGGAGAAGAATATGAAGAGTTTTCTAATGTATCGAGTTCTATCTATCTATAGGTACTGTTATAAAATTGTATGGTAGCTATGTCTGTACACTGAAGATATTAAAAAAAAATCTGAGTTAGTTATGTTGTATAAACAATTCCAAACACAAAAATTTTTTTTTTTTAATTCTCGTCCGTTTGTCTGTTTGTTTGCGATGGACACTAAAATTACAGAACGGGTTTGATTGGTCTTTGTCAGACTTAAAATCGTATGCATTTTCTTGACTGTGCTCAGTTGCATTCATACATAATCAAATCATTATTCCAATAAAAAAACATTAGACAAATTACAAAAATAATAGAAAGCTAACGTTGATCAGATCGGTGAACTGAAAATGATACACACCTAATTAGATGCTTTATTAGCTTGCAGTTACCCTCGTAACCCTAGTAATAAGATCTTCATTCCTCTTAATAGGAATATCAGATGTGCAGCCTTAAGGCAAGTTGTCTCCCGTTACTACTCTCCGTCTGTTAATTATCGTAAGCAACGTCGTAAAAAGGCTGTATGAGTGTTTAACCTACATATCTATACTATACTATTATAAAATTGTAAAGTAACTGTGTCTTTACATTAGATTTATAGGTTAGGTTATGAACGATTCCTAATGCCCAAATTTTTTTTGGAATACTTGTCTGTTTATTTGGTACTTCACGATGGACGCAAAAACTACTGAATGTATTTAGACGTGATTTTTTGTTTGAAAAACTTAAAATGTTACGCAAGTTATATCACATTCGGTTGAGTAAAACCTGAGATATAGTCTAAAACGCGAATTACCGACGTTAACGCGCTAGTAGCTAAAGTAAAAATACCTTAGTGCCGATTAATGAGCTAGAGATATGCTCAACTTCTACTACGAGAGACAAAGAGAAAAATAAAATTAATAAAACGTAAACGTACAATAACTACCTACTTACGGCTACACCTCTACATGCAATTCCGAGCAATAATTAATTTATGAATGCAGCGAATCTTTGGTAGATAATAATTCCAAAATTATGTTAACTTGTAATGTAAGTATGTAAATAGACAAATTATATAATCAACATAGATATATATTTTAAAAGAAGTAGTCAAAGGTTTTGTTTACTTTGCTAAGTAGTCTAATTTCAATTAGTAAAAGGTGAGATGATTTGTGTAATTGCCAAACAAATTTTGATTAAATTTGTAAGGTAGAAAGTTCAGCTTTTGGAATAATACACAGGATTAACTGATTTTTGAAAATTAACCCCTCAGTAAAATTAATATGGCAGTTTTACTCCTATTGCCATTCATTAAACCTAGGTAAATACTTACAACTGAATTTTAAAATTAAAATAACTTTTTTCGGGGCCTCACTTCCCAGAAATATTCATGCTTGTTTTCGATTCCCACAACCCTCGGTAAAAAAAAATATTAATATTATCTCCTGAATAGGATCCTGTGGGTAGTGCAAGCGAGATCACTTTACCTGAGCCGCGGGCAACAGACAGTTTAAATGCTTAGAAAAGTTTATTGGCGTTTGGAAAATATTCACCCCTCGCCATTACCAATAAGTAGAACATGAAGTAAAAACTAGTTTAATAAGTAAATATGCAATTCAGCTGTTGTTACAAGTCGGTCAAGGTTCCCCCCACACAAGATTTGAGTCATAGTAATAGGAAGCAGACGTGTTTATTTTCCAATAAACTAATTAGTGCTTACATACCTAAGTCAGTAAATAAACTATGAATTTAGTCCTCATGAACGAAAACTCTACATTTTTGCGCCCGTTAGGAGTACTGAGATTTCTCGTTTGTAATCACCGATAGAAAAGTATGGGTAAATTGTCTTCCTTTTCTGAGCGCTAATGCCGTTTTCATTTTCCATTAATTGGTAGGAGGTAGGACACGACGGTATCTCCCGTCCGAAATGAGCTGTCCGAATGGGGTAGTACCTCCGCCCTACAGAATACCGCGGCCATAATAACCATTGTGTTATGTTCCCGCTGGTAAGTAGGAAAGCCGGGGCTCACTGTACCCCTCCTTCCCCACCCCTCCTTCCCCACCCCTTCTTAGCCTCACCACCCCTTCCAAGCCCTCCTCCCTTCCCTTAAGGGTAGGCAGCGCGTGTGTGACACCCTTAGTGTTGCCGTCCATAGGAACAAATATCCAGGAATTACATTACAATCAAATTTAAGTAACACATTGCAACCTTAAATTGACTCACACACGGTTAGCCACCGTCATTTTTGTAATAGAGCTTGGTCTTCATCGCTCTCCGTCCGTAGGTTTATAGGTTCATGAAATTATCCATAATCTGTAAAAGAAAACATCGATACTAACCTGCATGGTGCAAGCTGACTGTACATAGATTTGCAGATGGTGCCAATGAATACGAAGGTTCATCTTTGGGCTTGAGAAGCTCGTGTGTGGACACCGCGTGTATTGACAGCTCCTAGATGACAAAAATTAATTTGTTACTAAGATAGAATAAGTACTTAATCTAAATTATGTTTCAATTATATTTTAAAGAATAGCCTATACTTGTGGCTCCGCCCACGTAAATGTCAGTTTAGTGGTTTTTTTAACAATATCTCCGATTCTAGTCAATTATACTTAACTGATTGTGATCTAACATTAAGTTAGAGAGGTTTATAAATAGCAACCTAAATGCACTTATAATTTATTCCATATTAAATTTAACAAACAATCTGGTCTACACCGAATTACCCTAAGACATCTTAACAAAATACTTATGTCCGTGAACAAATTAGCGTCCATCGCATAAACACGTGCGTACTATATTTTTCTAATCTTAATATTAAATCGAATCCCGTAGAGATGGCCAATAAATATTCTACAATATCTATTTTTAAATACGTAGGATGCTTTCTCCGATCTTGAATGAACGTCGAGTCGACCCTCCTCGTGATGTCTTTGCTTATGTTCCGGCACAAGCTACAAGATCTTCGCTTTGCGGCTCATTTATTGTAAAGCACCACAACAATACATTTGGAATATCTATAAATAGTAAACTTATTTAGGAACTGTATAAGAATAAAACTAGGTGTTTATACGTTACAATTCATTGTGGAACTAGTCAGTAATTAAATAATAAAATGATATTTATTTCATAATACTTTTGAATAGTTTGTTGCCATATAGCGAATTAACACCTTATGCTGTGATAATAACTGTCAATAATAAGTAAAAATGTGGAAAGAATCTATCACCGCGGCTCGCTTATATCATGCGCCAAGGTGTTAGCTTTTTGACAGTGTCAGCTATATCCGAGCTGATTTGTTCGCAACAGCTGCGTGAGCGCACCTATTAACCGCTGATACATGTTTGTCAGCCGGCTATTAGGGTGAAAGAGATAAAATTTCGGAATCATCTATATAAGAGCGAGATCGATTCATTTCTCCAATTCACGACCAATATTTATTTGCTGCATCGTGACACTCGAGAAAAATTCCTGTACCAAAAAATTTGAATTGGAATATAAATGCGAGATCTTCGGTGGCAGGCCATTTTTCTTGTTACTATATAAAGAAATATTGGTCAAGGAATAAAAGTTTTTTTACTATGGTAATGGCTGTATGCTACAATAATAACAGCAAAATTAAATATTTCATGTAGTTGCAAGCCTCATGATTCTTTAATTTTCGTGAAAGTAAATAAACAAAACAACTCGAAACTGTGAAAAGTTTTACTAGCAGAAAATTTAAGTACCTAATATAAGAAAATTTATGAAACCAGCTCTAACATCTTGATTCGTAAAAAAGACATTTATAACGTGTATCTGTTTTATGAAAAATATAACGTTCTTGGCCAAATATCTATTTAAATATTCTGGCGTTACAGTGTCTATTATATCAATTTCATTGAAAAGTGATTGAAAATCTAAGAGCTTCTTATATTTTTATTACCCGACTGCCGAAGATAGGAGGGTAATGTTTTATTTTTACTTCCTGTTTATAGCTACCTACTTATTAGTTAAAAGTAAGCGGGTAGATATATACGAAGTGTAGTAGTTGACACCAAGCCTTCTCAATATACGATAATCATAGTCCAAGGTGGTGGCCTAATTCGGATTAATAGTTATCTCAAACCGGATAATGTTTTGGAGGCTGCCGGTGTACTTAGTAGATGCAATTTTTTTAATGGGAGATTTGGTCATGGCTAGAAAAAGAAAACCCTAAAAATTCACAGCAGAAGTTGATGATGATTGTTCAGATTTCAAACATACCTACAATGAAAATTGTTCATTATATTGTATTAAAAGTTTAAAAGTAGTTCAATAGAGCCAATTATGTAATTAAGTAGCATTTTTACTAAAAAAATATTACCTAAATTACCTAGGTACTTTGCTGAAAAACGAATGTTTAATGATCAACTACTTTTGACGCCGACTATACGTATATTAACGAAACAAACCTTCATAGATATGTATTGTTATTAGGTGCAAGTTTCTGTCAAATGTTACCTGAGCTTCTAAATAATATGAGTTTCTAGATGAGTATGTCTATGTCTATTTATCAAGTAGGAACAGACACAATAATAAATAACTTAACTTAGGAAGTAAAGGAAATAGTATTTTTTTATATCTGTGTCTATGTCTAAATGAAGCTCTGAGTTATTTATTTTCATTACCTGCTCATTTCATACCTGAACCTATTGTTGAAACATCCCTACTGTTTTCCCCTACTACATCTACGTATCGAGAGTGAAATCTCAGCGGCAGCACTCTAAAATGAAACCATCTAATTTTCTACGGATGCGGATTATTTCATAGGTACAAGTATTACACTGAAGTAACGAAAGTAATGTATTCAATACGATAAAAAATGTGCGCTAACTTCGAAGATAGTGACGAGCCGACACAGTGGATCGCAGGGTGGGATTAAACGAAAATAGCGCGGTAATTAATGGGCGTTTTCAAGCCCACAATCTCAAAACGAGACGCATTACGAAAATTCCATCTTATCATAATATAATAAAACCATCGAATATAATAATATGATTCAATATTAACCAACCTAATACCGCGTTATGAGTTCCCGTTGATTAACTCTGATTTCTATTGATATCACAAACTATCTGTTAATGACATTATGCCAACACGACGACCATTTGTTGTACATCGTTGTCATATAATACGTTACTCACATCATTACGGCTAAAATATGTTTTGGATTTTACGGTTAGTACTCAATATTATATTTGCAACAAGAATGATAAAAAACAAGAAGAAACAGCTACAAACTTGATGAGCTTGAACAAGAAGAAACAGATTGTAGTCATATTATGATGCATTTAGCATTCGCTCTACTCGGTCAGGGGTGATACACGTGATCAATTAACAGAATGAATGATGACAAGATGAATTTTCTATTCTTTTTGGTACCTTGGGTACTCTCATTTGATACAACTTTACTTATTAAATCAGGACATGCAGATTAGGTACTCTTTAAGACGTATCGACTATACGCCTAAGTAGCAAATCTTTCAACTATCCGAAAAGTCTATGTGGCAATAAAAGAAAGAAGAACAAGGAAAGAAAGCAATCACATTTATTTTCTAATACAGCGCACATAGAATAAAATAAACAAACTTTAACAAACAGATACATAAACAATAACCAACAAAATAAAAACAAAAGTAGGGTTTCGTTGTCTATGATAGGATAGCATATGAACGCAGCCTAAGCACCACTGACAGTATTCCGGTCGCTATGGTCGTTAGGCTGCGTTCACGTAAATTGTGGTTCCGCCATGAAATTTGTTTTAGGCTTGTTCTCTGTTGAAAATGATGAGCCAAATTAATGTTTTTATAACGCAATTGATGTCACAAGGATTAAAGGCACTTAATTTTTTATACCGTGGTCTATTCTGCAAGTGTGATAACCCTTAGACAATTTATATATGTAGGTACTTTTTAAGCATAGCTATTTCTTATTAACGTAGGTATTTATTGCTCCTATAAATAATTTTGAACAAATATTGATGATGGGCACGTTTCGTCGGGGGGACGCCAATGATCCGACTTTTATCAATAAACCGCTTTTTAGGTTGAGGACGGCTTGTATGTTTTGACATTTGTCTCTAAACACTAGAATGATACTAACCCACGAATGACTAATTATTTTACATGACAAGAACATCATTTATATTCTGCATGTATACCAAACACATAAACGCTGGGTAGGTACTTTCTTTAGAAAATAAAGTTATATTAGTTTTGCTAATTTTTAAACTTTCGCGTATCATGATCGCGTTAATTATCGTTAACATTTATTAGTTTTGGTTGTACCGTTTCTGAGAGAATAAATTGCTGTTTCTCAGAGACACAATGCAGGGATTCTTACCAATACTGTTTTCTGTCATTCTGTAAATGTATCATATTACGAACCGTTTACTGTTATTGACAATTGTGCGTGAAAATGCACTGTGGCCTTTCTTTTATGAGAGAAAATGTGGAATATAAAATTAAATTGTGCCTACTTAAACTGAAGCTTCATTTTTCATTATTTTTAGATCGCGTAAAATAGGGCGAAAAACACAATAAATTGAAGTCAAAATTTAGGTAGGTAGGTTGGTATTATGCTTTTAGATTCCTTACAATTTTTTTAACTAATTTTATCACTATACTCTTCTAAACACAATGTGGATTGATAAATGTGATTTTATGTAGTACTGCATGTATTTGCACCACGCGTCACAAATTGTGACGTCACTACTAAGCACGATTTTATACGGTTGCCGGTTGGTGACTCGAGAAATTGAAGTTTTGAAGTCATCATCCCTATTCTATAAGTATCTAAATGACTTTAGATGACTATCTATTCTATATTTAAAAAAAATATGTATCCATTTCCCTCCTAAAGAAGAAACTGAAGTCAGTAAAGTTCTTTTGAAGAGAAGAACTTTACCGACTTCATTTTCTTTTTAAGTTTCATTTCAGTAGGTACCTAAACTAAAATGCTTGTCTAAAGTTACAAATACGATGATGAGAATTAAGAACCTGGGCCTGTAGACAAGTGTCACAAGTCTAACTCGCTAAGGAATAGAAGAGATTAGATCGACCAATCACACTCCAGCTCGTGATTCCGCCGCGGCGCGTGCATCGTACGCCGGCAACGAGCTTGGATGTAATTGGTCGACCTAATCTATTCGTTTCCTTAGCCACTTACGCTGTGACACTTGTCTGCGGGGGCTGGCCTGTTGCATTGCTAATAAGAAGTAGCTACAACCAGAGCGGTGTCGCAGTGCCCACACAATAAAATTCTGGATAAACCAGTGATAGTCCGCAAATTGATTCGAAAGCAGTTAAAACTGTAGTTGTAAGCGATTACAGTACTTAATACCTATAAGTCAACTCGCAGCTCATTCATGTGCATGTCAAAGTCTGAGGTCAAATCAGTTTTGCAAGTCACATTAGAGCTTATCACCAACACAGTTTAAACATATGCAAGGTTTGCCGTCTCCGGATGTTGTATGGAGGACATGGTAATATTTCGTAAATATAATTTATATTCTCCCTTCCAATAACAACCCAAGCCGTTTATCATATCAAACCAATTTGCTAGAATAAAACACCAACATAACACCGATTATTCTGGAATTGTTACAATGTATGTTGTAAATCAGTACTCGTTGGCCAACCGGTAGGTACTGTAAGCGTTATTTTACTGTATAATAATGCTTTCAGTCAATATTTTAAAATCTTGTTTTCAGTTTCACAGTTTCCAAGGTTGTTTATTCTACATTAATACGGGAATAATTTTCATGCGATTGATAAAATCATGACAGATAGGTACGGACGTCAGAAAAAGGCAAAGTGCAGGAAAATAATAGCAGATTAAAAATGTCTCACCAAAACTTTCTTACTTCTGAAATTCAAATGCTAACAAATCAAAACGGCACAGTGTTTTTTTTATCGTATGGAAATCTCCACGGATACCTACTACCCTTCGTTGCCCGGGTGCATGGAACCATTTCCTGAAGTCAGATTGGGCTTAAATTTGGTATACTTGCATATCGCTATACGTATCTTCGGTAACATTAGGTACGATAATATGGCGCCATGAAGCGAATTAAAGAACAATTTACTGAAAAGCTACAGCATTATCCTACCTTGGGAGATAGTGAGGTATATGGGCAAATAACATAATACCAGAGTTTTGTAACATTGACTATTCTATACCAGAACATTATTCAGTAAAATAACGAAGAAATAATGTGTAGTTCAAAGACGAAGAAGAACTGTCTACGAGTATGCAGCACGTTTTCTATTGCATTCAAGTTTAACACAATTTTATATGTAAAAGACATTCGATACAAGAGTAATAAAAATAATAAAAATCCATCCAAGGTAATTGGCTCGTGAAATAGGCCCATTGTACGTTGTACACGACCGAATTAGCTGTGTGGCTTAGCAATATTTCTGATAAGCTACTCTCTTAGCTATATCAGATTATTTAGTTCTTTACAACCCTCATTTAAGATCGAATCTCGGTTGAAGTTGCATTTCGAATGAAAGTTGACGCTCGAGTAAATTATACATAAGTAAAAAAGTAGTACAGGGCCACCCACGAGCTCTGAACAAATGTACAAACACTGAACATTCTGTTGCACGTGCAGATTACTTTGGCTAGCGTTGCGTTTTCTTAACACAATATGACCTGCGCCATCTTTAGATTATTGTACTCCGTAACGTCTACAAAAATAATATTAATTGGAATACAAATATTAGGTACATATCATATTTTATTTTAGTCGTATGACAAGCAATGATTTTCGTGCCGATAGAACTTTATTACCAGTTTTATTTGCTATCTTTTGTTTAAATAATTATTCTTTTACAGCATCATTAAAAAAGGCTTTGTAATCTGTATCTTTTTTTAATATGATCCGAGTTTTTAAACAACAAAATATGTTTTAGCCAATTAAATTTTTGTTTACATAGCTTATGTGAATTGCATGCATGCTTCGAATGTTTCAAAAGTTGATCATTTAAAAAAATAATTGTCAAACGGTTAGTAGGTTCCATATAAATATATCTAAAACTTGATTAAACTATAACTAATAATTTTCATGCAGATTATTAACTTTTAAATCTGAAAATAATCATCTACTTTTGACACTGACCGTACGTCGCGTCGTCTACGTCTACGACTATACGTCACCTACGTCTTATATTCCATAATGTGGCGTAGCTATAGTTGTGCCGTAGTACTCGTATGTCTACGCCACTAGACAAACAGGTGGCCCAACACGTTGGAAGTTTCTTGATAACTATACGAGTAGAACTACGTGTATACTTATATACAGAATACGGCTGCAATAAAGAGTAGAATTAATTATAGGTACTACCTCTTCTAATACGAGTCACTAAATGCAACAGAGCCAATCTCTTTAGGAAACGAAGCTCGTAGCTTTGTTTCCTAAAGAAATTGTCTTTGATTCAGAGGCACGGAAGCGAAAATATGTTATTTTTGTAACTGTCATTTACTTTTATTATATTATATTTTATCATAATTCATAATCATAATAAATTCTTTCAAATGGAGTGGGTCGATTTTCATAACTTGTGGCGGCCATATTATTTTGGCGGCATCTATCAAATCTATTGTTTCTTATTTATTCACTGATGCCAAATCACCACGGCAATTTACACGGTTGAGCAGCATGTGCAAATGATAAAACTTTATTATCAAAATGAGTGTTCGTTAGTGCAAACGTTGCGTGCATTTTGGCCGAAACATAATCTTTAGCGGCGACGAGGCACATTTTTGGATGAATGGTTTTGTTAATAAGCAAAATTGCCGTATATGGGATGACCACAACCCACATGAGGTTCACCAGGTGGCAATGCATTCACAAAAAGTTACTGTTTGGTGCGGGTTTTGGACTGGCGGCGTCATTGGTCCCTACTTCATCGAAAACGACGTCGGCGAGGCCATCATCGTCAACGGTGAGCGCTACAGATCAATGATTAACAATTTCTTTTGGCTTGATTTGAACAATAAGTGAACGACAATGTAGTTCCAGTAAGATGGCGCTACTTGCCACACAGCGAACGACACAATGGACATTCTGCATGAACGGTTTAAGGGTAGGGTTATTTCTCGCAGAGGTGACGTGGATTGGCCTCCAAGATCGTGTGATTATACTTCGCTAGACTTTTTCTTGTGGCATTTTCTGAAGTGGCAGGTCTATGCCAATAAGCCACAATCGATCGTTGCCCTGAAAGCCAACATAACGCATGCTATTGCTCAGATTCAGCCGGATCCATGCAGCAGAGTCATTGAAAATTGGACCTCTTGGATTCGTACCACCATACGAAGCCGCGGTGCACATTTGAATGATGTTATATTCCATTCAAAATGGCATAAAGCCGTCCAAATAAAAAAAATCGTTAATATCTCACACACATCTTGTTTTATTCACTTTTATTTTATTCTTGTTACATTATTGTTGTACAGTAAGCTCTGGCTACACTACTTACCGGCGCGGCGGGAACACAACACGATGGTTATTATGGCCGCAGTTTTCCGTAGGGCGGAGGTACTACCCCAGTGGGACAATTCATTTCGGACGGCAGATATCGTCGTGTCCTAACTCCTTCAATAAAAATAAAAATAACCTAGGTAATCCTGATGAAGTTAGTTCCAAATTGGTTGAAG
Organism: Lithosia quadra; assembly: GCA_963576445.1. NCBI lineage: Eukaryota > Metazoa > Arthropoda > Insecta > Lepidoptera > Erebidae > Lithosia > Lithosia quadra. The sequence continues at coordinate 7,595,164 of OY754873.1, read as the reverse complement.
CAACTGTTTACTAAACTTTAAAAGAATTAAAAACGTTATAATTTAATGTTGCAACTGACCTCAATTTGAATAAAGCGGAATAGTAAATAAATGATGCCAATGTTACAATTGTGACGAAACGAAAGATCGTCGGTTAGACAGCTTAGCTGGCATTATTACGAATTGTGCCTATACAACGGAAACTAAAGTTCCTTGTGAACATGTTTAAAATGTCCAACAGCCATAATCTCTTGAAATGTAATAGTAGGTAGATAATTCAGTGCACAGTAAGTAGTAACTACCTACTTGTCATTATATTTCACTAGCTTGCGGCCACCGTTTGTACCTAACCGCGGTCTATTGCTCTGGATAAAAAAAAACTTGAAACACTCATTTGATACAACATATACTTAGGTATGTAACTTGAAGCCCACGGTTATCCGGTGTATAGACATATTAAACTCTCATCATTGATGTATCCCATGAACTAGCATTGCACTTATCTATTGGAAAAATTGCCGTTAGTTAAATATTGTGTGGCTTGTGAAAAACTCATATTATCCGAACCGTAGGTGGTACCTATACATAAAAAGATTAGAATACAGATAATATAGTATAGTGTAATCAATAGAATAAAATTCAAAACGATGACTTGAGGTATGATTTGAAGTAAAAAAAAACAATAATTTTTCAAATTCACGCTTATTTGTATTATTTGCATCTTAACACTTGGACTCAAGAAATTGTCTGATTAAAAACATTTCTCGAGTAACAAGTTGAAATAAATATTTTAAATTGGGCAAAAAATAAAACTCCTACTTATTGTTTATTTGTTATTCTTGCTTTTGTTTTTTTTTTGAATAAACAATATGAGCTAACAGCTTTTTGTTTACTACTTTGAGTAGCAATTTGTTGCAGGTTGTTTTTTAAGAAAAAAAAACATTTTGAGGCACCGTGAAACCAGAAACCAACCTCATTAATTTCATTAAAATTAAAAGCATTGAATGGAATAATAGAGTTTCGTACCTACCTATTACCTACTCTAAAAACATTAATAAAATTATCACAAACGATTATTAAACTATTATTTTGAATTCAATAATGTACGTTCACATTGTTATGAATCTGTGAGATTTTCCAATTTTTTTAATAGTTCCTGTTCAATTTTAAATGATAAATATTTGAAACGACAAATTACAAAAAAAATATTTTCTCGATACACCTATGTGGTTCACCTAGGTGTTCCGCGGTTAACTTTTTGTACTCTTAGTTCACCTAAGTGATCCACGGATAAGTTTATGTACCCCTCGTCAACCTTCCACGATTAACTTTATGTATCCGTAGTCCACCCCGGTGTCCTACAGTTAGCTTTTTGTACCTTTGAATATAAAAATCTGGACCAATAGGATTACTCGTAACCCTAGTAGTACAATTTACGTTCTTGAACCTTAAATCGAAACCACAAAGGCGAATTACATCTTTGACGGCAGTTCTACCATTGCTACCGGAAGAATTTATTGCAAATAGTTGGAAATTACGAAATTTAAAAATTATGTCAATCGGTTTTGGTTTAAAAATAAATGTATTAAATTATTAAGTGTATTTGGACAACAATACCATATAGATATTCTATCTCACGAAGGCGGGTGAGCAATTATATAGTAGTTTATACCTGTGTCTTGTAAATACGCGTAGGTACATGTATGTGCGAAAGTTCACGTCACGTCAAAAGAAATTCATGTACGAGTAGCAGTTAGTTGAACAATAATTGCATTGCAAGTAATTAATTTTTAAAAGTAATGTGTATACCTAGGTATATATGTTTTACTACAATGACAGCTAAACCGCCTTCGTGAAAATAATAGAACATCTATACCAATAATGTCACTGAAAGATTCAATGCCAAAATTAAACAATTATAAAAAAAGGTGACGTTAAATAAGACTATTATAAAAAACAGTATTTCTGTTTCACAGGTCTATAAAATTCCTAATAAACAAAGAAAAATATGCATCGAAAATTATAACTGATGTAGTTATAATTTTCGATGTATATTTTTCAATATACAAATGCAATAAATTAAAATGAAATCACTTTAGAAAATGCATTAGAAAAGCTACGTACTTAAATATGAGAATTAAGTTTTAGATAAAGTTAAAGAAAGAGGAATAAAGGATGAAGTTAAGTTTAGAGAAGACAATTTGGCATTAAATTGATGCAATAATAATAACACTTTTCTTTCTTGTATTGCCCCGTAGAATTTTTATCCCCGAAAAGTGCCCATCGCCCCACATAATCAAAATAATACGTTTTTCCCCCTGGTCCCACCACAACGAATTGTTTAACATTGATAGTTTTATTCAATGCGTTTATTAATATTGGACATTAGACATTATTATTCTTTTCATCGACGACCTATGAGCCGCGTAGAGGTCGAGGGATCGACTCCCGCTCTCATATTTTATAATACATGAATACAACTATTAGAAGTGGTCACGAGGTGTTTCTAGTTTTATTCAATGCATTTTATTTATTTGTATCTATATTATTATTTTATCGATGATGACCGTTGAGTAGCGTAGAGGTCACAGGATCGACTCTCGCTCATACATTTGTATGCATGAATATAATATATCTATTCGTAGCGGTGGCTAGATGTTTCTATGTTTAATAAGTCTTATGTTTCCAATAAAACAAAAACAAATTGATCCGCAATTAAAAATAGGACTCATTTTGGAAGATGTGTTTAGTTAATGGCTCTAGATGGTGCTATGTTTTGTGACTTAACTAAATTGAATTGTTTCTAGTAATACCTAATCATCACTTGATTCTAATATCTCATTAATGCAATGAAGCAATTAAAACTTACTGTTGGTGTAAACTAGCAAAAGCAAGAAATAAAATGTTAATTCGATTGATTAAACATTAAGATCTACCTAAACATAGGGGAATTTTTTTAGGGTGGACGAAATTAGTTGGTTATTTCCTTTCTCTCAGAAAGACACACTTCTTTAAAGGGATGCCCTTTTTTCCCTTTTTTTGCGGAAATCCTCATGCATACCCACCCCACGGCCAGCGGGGCAGGTTATGTCGGACTCTTACGGACTAAAACCGCACGCTGTCTAGGGTCACGCCAAGGTGTAAGGTGGCCAAAGAGCATTTCCCTCGCACCCCGGCTTGACCCGGGCCATCTCCTTATAGGGATGCCCTGCAAAGAATCGGGTCCTTCTGAGACGTAGGATGGAGACATAAGAACGTGGAGTAAACGTGTACGGATAAGTACATATCCTTACGCATATTTTTTTATACCACTTAGGTGGCAAGCGCACGGCCCACCTGATGGGAAGTGGTCACCTTGGGGACAACACCAGGGGCGTCACACACGTATAATATGTATATTAATATTATATTACTAAAGAGACTTTCGCAATCGTACTTGCGTTGAGGTAGGTCAATTCGCCTGTTTTTATGTGATCGTTTTTAAACACCGGTGCCGTATCTACTTACCTCTTCTTTATTGAAATGAAATCATTCATCTGAAGACTTTTTTTATTTAGAATTTTTAGAATTTAGCAGATATTTTAGCCAGACCAATGGATGGACGACGTAATAGATTGTGGAGGACCGGGTAGGTACTAAGGTGCGCATTAGGTAAGGCTTAAGTCCAACAGTTGACTACAATATGTTAATTGACTGATAGCATAATATTAGAACCAGACTGGTGCGATCTATAAGTACCTCAAGTACCTTTACACTCAGGTTCATTCATTTTGTTTACTGCATTCAAGTTTATTTTACATCTTGAGTGATGTTGACACAAATCACAGTTAACATAAGTCAAAACTGCCTGCAAGAATGACGTAAAAGAATCTCTTTAATTCAGGGCGCAAAAATATTAGCAGAAATTACATTTTTGTAAACATCTACGACAATGTTACCCTTATTTAAATTTTCAATAATTCATAGTAGTGCCGTGCTTATTAGGTACGTCTTTGTCGATGCAGTTTCACGACATTGATAAATCTTTTTTTCTGCCCGTTAGTGATTTCATTTTGATGTTATTTTGCATACAGCGTCAGCTCTATTGAAAAAAAACGTGGGCTTAGTCAAGTTCGGTTTTAGGTATGTTGTAATCAGAATGTGCTGTGGAATAGGTGCCATGCTAGTTACGTGGTGGTACAATAGCGCACTCTTATGACTAAGCTACAGACAGCCTTAACTCCTTAAAGACCTGTGGTTACTACCTATTTTGATTTCTGAAACAGGTACTTACCAACCCTGTGGTTGCACACAAAGGGAAAACATTTCAAATCTGTAGATGGCCCAATAGGTACCAGCCGGGGTGCGAAGGAATTATCATAATTATAGGTTCACCTTACACATGGCATACCTATTACACTGCACGCCTACTCGGGCTCTGTATAATATTACTGCTCGGAGGCTCTCTGCGTGTCCTTCTGCCTAGCAGAGGGCACTGTGCGGAAAGTAGGCAAGGGGCGGGCTAGTTCTCCAAGCCAAGAGGGTAATATGACCGGACGGCCCCCTGTCAGCCTAGCGGCATAATCGGTCCGAGTCCAATATATCCCCCGACGGCCAACAGGGGAGTTACGTTGGACTTGGATCGACTAAAACCGCACGCCTCTTGTGAGTTTAATTATCTAATAAAGAAGAGGAAAAAGATAGTCATGGTGTTTAGCCCATCGCTTAAAAGTACTCCTTTGCAGCGATTAGCGGCCATTTGGAATCATCGGCAAAGCACCTATGATGATTTTAATGATTTTCGTGAGGTTGCTCAACGATAATAAGCTATACAAAAATTACCTTACAAACACAATACAAATAATAATATAGTAAGTAAAGTACAAATAGTAGAATTTTTATAAATATAGATACCTAGATTTATACGTTGGAATGGCGCGTGGCGGTCTAAAAAATCAATTCAACTATTTGTATCAGGCTAATTTTTTCAGAGCTAATTATCGTGGAGTAGCCATTCACTAAAATCAACATCCGTCGATGCATACCGCTGCAAATTTTCCTGGTTCTTATTTGGATCAGAAGGTCATCATCATCATCATCTGAGCGTACATCCCGGTTATATCCAAAAGCTTGCAATTTGGAACTGAGGGTTCGCACTTTGACTCCTCAATAATTTGGTTGGTTTAGCATTGGTTACCGGCATGCTGATGAAACTAGCCATCAAAATCTTCGGAACCAAGACCCAAAGATTTATTTATTACTCACATCTCCAAAACTTTCAAATACACGTTTGTCTATCCAGGCGGACTCGTATTAAATACTCATAATTTCACTCTCAATTTTTTACCAGCCCGGGAATCAGATGTCATGCAAAACGGTTGCACTATCGCTGCAACACCACAGTCTCTACATAATATCTATCTCTCATGTATGGTAATATATTCCTATTGTAATAAAATGTTAGGTAAGTATGTAAGTATTAAAAAAAATGCGAACGGTAGCAAGAACTCTCGAACGTACTTTAAAATCATAAATAATTTTCACATTTGTCACAGGGTCCGATCGCATTACAGTGGAGTCATTCGAGTCGCCGCGTGCCGAAGCAGCTGAGTCGACGTCATCGTTCGCCCGTCGCACTTACCTACACTTCACAGCATAATATGAAATATGTTTCAAACACCATTCACATACCTAAAGCAGGCTATAGCTATGCTTATACCGTGGTCAATATTTTATCAAGTCTACTCAAATTTACGCTCATATCCGACCATATATTTATGTTCGAGCTCTTAATTACCTTCTTACAAATTTTGTATATCTATTGATTCTCTGGAAGATAATAAAAATACAAAGACATGATCGCTCCTTCAAGGAGCATGGAACCATGCTGATTTATATTAATTAATCCATTGAAATGATACATCATCTATAACACAAATAAATGAACATAAAATTTATGTATGTTAATTAGGTTAGTAAAACATCTGAAAATTACGCTAATTTTCATAATTTCATCTGTTAACAAACACATCATTATTTCGAGCTGCCAGGCAGTGTCGACTGTGTCAAGCACTGCTAAAATTTGACAAACTGGGTATCTTTGGGCAACTCTAACGATCGTTATGTGCAAGGGTCTATGAACAATTTATTGCTGGTTTCCGCCTTATTTCAAGTTTTTTTTTTGGACATGTAAGTGGCTAACTGATTGGAGGCCGTAACAGCCATAAGTCTTGAAGATATTTAGAATGGAGAACTGACCAAAATTAGGGTACCTTCAATTAGTTGAATTTGCCTGAGAAGTGAGAAAGGAATAAAAATCGTATTTTTTTAGAAAAAAGATATCTAAGTTCTAACTGCCCATTTTACAAAAAAGTCGTTGAAGAAAGTAAACTCTCGAGCAGAGTAACAAATAATAACATTCTTAATTTTGTTAAGAAAACATTATTAACCTTGACCGAAAGCCGTAACTGGCATCGTATAGTAAGTACCTACTTAGTTAGCTATTTATCATAAACAGGCGTAGAGTATTGCCTGAAGGCGTTTACTATATTTGGAGGATATTAAATGACTGTAGGTATCTAATAATATTTACAATAATTTCTGATATCTATTTTAAAAATTGGTGACCGTTGAGTGACCCGTGATGTTTGATATTTATCTATTAAAATAGTTTTCTGAAATAGTAGCTAGTTTGAATAAAATATATGGAATTACGGATTTCCGTACCGGATATAAACTGAAAAACTTTCAGAGCCAATCAAACTACACTCACAGCGAACTTTTATCACCTAATTTATCCTGTTTATAAAAATAATGTAGGTATCTATTAAGAACAGCAGAATTCTTCATCATATTACTTCTAGCATAATAGGTAATATATAATGTCTTACTGATTACAATATAAGTTAAAGTTATCAAGATTTAGCAAATATTAGTAAGAGATAATGGCAGCAAGAATAGATAAAATAATGTAATTATTGAACGATTAACTTCTATAAATAATTAGATATATTTTGGATTTTAATATATATTTGTAATAAATACTTAACGATACGTAATAGCTACCTACGGAATCTTATTGACAATCTGTTGTTCGGTTCGCGATGAACTTATGTCAGGGACAATTGATAAAACTGCTTCGGTCATAATTACTTTAATTTTCATAAAATTGTGCCAGTGCTGCGTAAGTTTCCATTGGGTGGTTATCATTATCGGGCACACGTACATATAGCCTATGCATTGATCCTACGAAATAGTACATTTCACTTAGCTATACGTCCATAGGTATATAAATACTGAACACAGATAATCTTAAAATCACTAGGTTAAACTGAAATTATCAAAGTTGCAACACCAACCTGCCACGCTCATGTAAGTATCTACAGTACTTGAACTGTCATGAACTGAAATGCTATGGTTACTTCGGTATATACCCAAGGGATTGAAACAATTAAAATATTCTCATTTATTGAGTTTACTAGTTTTTTATGACACAGGAAAACTTAGTTATAATGTACACATGTTAATATAGGTACATTTACTTCTTCTTTTTAGAGAAGGTATTCAGAAAAAAAATCGTGTAAAATTGCTACAGGCCAAAAGCTCGCGAAACGCTCTTCGAGATGTAAACCCTAAGATGTCCTAGAATGATGATAGAAAGATGAAGATCCTAAGAAGGCTAGTGAAGGGCGGTAAAATTTCCAATCGTAAAACTATTCGGCCTTTTACCGTTGAGATTTGGGGAATCTTAGGTTTTACTGGCAAATGTTACGATTTACCGTAGGTCGAGCTTTTACACTTTTACAGTAACATGCGCATTTTAAAGACTTTTTAAAGTCATTTAGTGTTCATTTTATAAATCAATGAAATGATAAAATATGGCAAGAAAAAGTCAAACAAAACAAGGTCGGTGATGTAACGGGTGGTGACGGAACACATCTTCTGATAACAAGAGTTCAGTGTTGCGATAGTGTGGAGCGCGGAGCCTGTTAAACGTCATGATCTTTACTGGTTATTATGAAAGTAATTATTATAAAATAAATTAATTACATAAGCAAACACTACGTATTTACAAATAAACTCAGCTTCATTATTTCATTAAATTATAACAAATTCATAACAGAAATATTTTAATCTTAGCTAGTTTACTATTCTGTGTATATTCATTAGCTACTAGCTGTTACCCGCAGCTCCGCCCGCGTTAAACACTGATTTCGTTCCCGCGACCCGTAGGTAGGTACCTATTTCTGTGATAAAAAGTAACCAAGATCGATGCCAAATTTCGAGTAGATTTGTACAGCCGTTTTTGAGTTAATAAGTAAAAATGATTATCCATCGACACAATTCATAGGTACTTGATAATTTTGATAGGATATCTATCTGAAATTATCAAAAAGCTCTGGTTTAACTTAAATAGGTATTACCTTTTTATTAAAACTAGTATCGGTACCTACTCAGCTTCACCCGCCCTCGTACTTAAGTCGTCCCGTGGGAATATGGGGCCAAAAAGTGTCTAAGCAGTTTACTCAGGAACAATGTAGCATTCTAAAGCAGAAAGAATTTTGAAATCTGTTTAATATTATAAACAAACAAATCTTCCTTTTAATAATAGTAAGTTTAGATAGGTATCGAAAAAAAAATTGAAATAGATATGTTTTCTATTGTAAAGACAACGCTCTCTTTGTCTAGTGTGTAACTGGTAACAATTACAAAGAAATATAAATAGTAAGTATGTAAGTATGTACTCAGAAAGTATGAATCAGAAAAAATAAATGAATTTACTCGTGTGAACTGGCACAGAAACGAAGGCGAGTCGAATGGCCACTTTCATAGTGGAAACCCTACGCCCAGCCGGCACTATACCCTTAAATTGTTCTTATTTTCGCGCCTTGCAACGCATTTCATCTTTTCAACGTCAAATTTTTGCTTTTGTTACCGAAGCTTTTAAAATTTAAAGACGTATTTGTTTTGTTACAGATTTATGCGATATGTATTAGTTTTACCCTTCCTTTTAGGCGTTTTGCTTGACACGTCTCGGTTAAAACGTATTACTTTCAAGCGCTACTGTACCTTATAGTAGCAGCACGATATGATGGCCGTTTTGACATATTACAATAGTGATGTGAAATGTCAATTTACTCTCGATAAAAATATAATCAAATCTATAAGTTTTTATTGCAAGCGGTACCTACTTACCTACCTGATTCAAAAACTTTAGTAAAAAAATATAAATTTTTACCTACTTAATACATTTGAACGAACTGAATATTGGAATTAGGAATGAAAATGAGTATATATTAATCCAGCTTCCTTCAGTGATTGCACTAGCTTTTTTCTTGTTGGATACTCCTTCCGTAAATAGTAGCTACACACATGTCTTCGACTGGTGTTGCTCGTTTTTTTCTGTGTGTGTGAAGTTTATTTTCTTCTGTGCCAGTCTCGCCAGATTTTTCTTTAGTTATCTATTCCTCTAACAGTTATAGGTAAAATTGACCTTCCATTTTGAGATTCACGATCGAAATGTTACGAAGGCGTACCTATAACGAACACACGTGCCTGACTGTTTAGAACTCAGCTCTGCGTATGTTCGGCCATATCGACGAAATCCACAACAAAAGGCGTAAACAGAGTAAGTTGAGGGCCACCATTATAATTATCACTGTTAGTGTATGTAATCGGGACCCCTTCCTGAGACTTTACCATCAGACGAGATTTACCATTTAGCTTACCATCAGGCGAGGAGGTCTAAACTATATCGCAATCGCAGTGCACTCCTAGTTTGTACTTTTCGAAGCAACGTCAAGTCGAAAATTCTTTGTTTTGACGTAAGTTTGCCGGAGGTATTATTGGGCTTGCCAGTGGTCCTAGTGTCGATTATATAGATTTTATTTAAAAAAATTGAATTTCGAAAAGCAAATACCGAGTTGTGTGAAATAAGTACACCAATAGGTAATTATAATTATATAAAAATAAAAAAATAAATGATCGTGGGACACTAATATACATTATATAATTCAGAAATCAATGTAATAAATAAATATTGTGTCCTAAAATTATACCTACATGCGATAAAATTTTATGACTTACTGTACGTCACTATTGACAATAAAGAACAGCAATTTGCTCTTTCAAAATGTCACAATAATTAATACGAAACTTCATGAGCGGACAAACGTCAAACCGGCCATTATATCGTGCCGCTACTGTAGGTATAATTACAAGCCTACTATTAGGTACTATAATTACATACGTTAGTGTAATAAGTTTGGGAGGATGGATGGATATTTAAGTATCGGATAGATCCCAATGAAATTTGGCACGGAGATAGATTATACGTTGGAATAACACATATTATTATATAATACACTACCCACGTTTTTTCCCGTGTAGCTCCAAGTAACGGCTAGTAGGTAGGTACTTATATGTATAGAAACGAAAGCAAATTTTTGACCATAACAAGTTTTTAGTGCGATAAACAGATACATAGACGTCACAAACGTGACGCATAAGTATTTCTGTCGTAATGCACATACAAGTAAACAACATCTAAATCGTTGAAATTGATAATTTAGATCTGACATAGATTAAATCATGTTATAGTGTCACAGAGGAAAATTCTAGGCAATAGGTACGTTCCTTTTGTATGGCATTCGTTTTGACTAGTGGTATCTGAAACAAAGGCACTGACTCACCGTGGGATGTACGTGTGGATGTGAATATAGTTGCATTCTGCGTGTGTCCAACGTATACGTGTTTGGCGGCAGATCGTTCATGTCGAAGGTTGTTTCTGGATGCAGGCCCGGAGTCAGCCGCGAGACGTCGTCTTCGCAGCCTCCATCGAGGCCTGCCCCATCAGTACTCCGGGCCACTGTGAACAATTGAACCACCACTGTGAAATTGACTCAATTCTTTTTGACCTAAAAATATTTTTTTCCATAGATAGTTTTTGAAAAAATATAATAAACCGACTTTAAAAAATTATCGGTGGTTAAACGACAGGCTGCCGCTCTACGTCTGCGAGCCCATTTAGCGCATACAGGCGTGATGTTATCTTATGAAAATGCATAAACAATGCCTAAATGTACAATAGCAGCAATCGTGGATGAATTGCTGGCATTTATTGAAGAGTACCGTTGTCTGTCTCCGAAATTTGTCATCATCATAATTGGGACCATTTCAGAATAAATTTAATGTCTATCCAATAAAAAATAATTTTGCAAATCTGAACTTACAAAATACTTAATATTATAAACTTTCAACAATATTGTGAATTATTTTATTTATAGTTTTTGCTTGTTTATGTTTCTTATATTCAGATAAAAAACCCGCAATCCCGGTTTACAAGTAAACGCCTTTACGACCTTTCTTGGGTAGCACGCGTATTGTTTGTTAAAATAATGTTATCAACAATATAATAACTATAGGTACCTTCCTACAAATATACTTATCTATAGAAAACTTGCTGTACTTAACCTTACTGGTATTTACTTACTTCGCTTTACAGGAGCGCGGAGCTTGTATGCTAGGTAGTTTAAACCTGTATATTAACCGAATAATTACCGCCTTCATTTCACGAATTGCTACCACTGGCTACAAAGATTTATTATATTAATTCCATAAATATATATAATAACTTTCATTTAATGTATAATTTATTACTAAGAATTCTAGATTTTTATACAATAAAAATATTGTTTTTAATGGTGTTATTTCATTAGGTATTACAAAATCATTAATTTATTATTATTAAAATTATTTATTTATTATTTATTAAGTATAATATATTATTTTTTAACAGATTAGATACCTAGGTATGATGTTCATAAAAAAACTAGGTAGGTACCTAGTTTTAAAGTCTTGTATAATTTACGCCGTGATCAAAAAAAAAACATAGATATAAGTTGCTCTGAAGATTGTCGTAAGTTATTCTAAAAATATATTATACCTACCTACCTAAATGCAACAACATCGTTAAGTTAAAGTTTACTGATAGTTAAGATCAATTTAGAAATTAAGATTAATTTTTTTCCTAGTACATATAAATTCATATCGAAATACGTTCAAAGTTACCAACCACCTTAGCTCTAAAACTTCACATGAAATATTAAAAAAGAAAAAAAAATGAATTTGTCATTGCGTATGTCATGAATTATGTAACTAAAACTGCTCATCTACTTTTGACGCTGATTCTGAGTAGATGTACCTAATCTACACAGAATCTATACTATAATAATGTAATTTAATCTATTCTAATATTAAAAGAGAAAGATGCCGAAATTTGTTATTATTTACAAAAATATGTAATACCAATCTAATATTTAATGTAAGGAATACAAAAATATATTTTTTAACAATAACAAACTATGTATATTAGATGCCGAAAAATTTTCTTGACCCCTCAGCAGCCTCGAATTCCGAAGTGACCCAAACTCCATCTTGCAGTGTTTCCCATGCTGTTGTTCCAGCCTTCATCAACTTCACTGTTTCGATGTCCTCCATAACTTGATCCTTGGTTTTCTTCAAAGCATATTGAAGTTGTATAGGATCATTAGAGAAGCTGTGTGAAGACTTCCCTGTACGTAGGTAATTGAGAAACTCTTGAGTGAAACCTCTTCTCCTAATCCCCGCAAACGAAGGCCTACAAGTGTCTACAGGTTCCACATTCCCTAAGCTTTTTGTCAACAGAGCTTGAGCCATCTTAGACACATATTTAAAAGCAATCGGTACAAATGTAATTGATGGTGCAGCATTTCTTTTTAGAAATACTGAATTCATGTCTTTACGTTGGAACCATTTCCCTCCATGTGTGGAAATTTGTTCACATACATCTAAATCATCCAGATAAGTACCAAACATGGAGTGGAAGACCACTTGGGCAGTTTTTATTCGATCACCTCCACTCCTAATTTTGAACTTAATGTAATTAGAAGAGACGAGATAAGAAAATTGTTTTATCATATCAGAGCCTGAAAAACTCCACGCAAAATCATTTACTTTCTTATTCTCCCACATGCGAAAGCAGTAGTTGTTGTTAGTTTATATAGGTACCTAAGTTTAGGCCCTAAACGTATTTAGGGTATTTTTTGAGGGTGCGTGGGCCGGCACCACCACGTGGTGCACCTATGTAAGGGAGATGGCAGCGCCTCCCACTCGGGCTGCTGCCTGCGGCTAATTACATTACGGCCGACGGGAGTGACGAGTCAGCCGGGGTAAGAGGGCAATGCCTCCTGGGTCACCGAGTCACCATACACCCCGGCGTCTAGACCCGAGACGACGTGCGTTTTAGTCGGTCTGAGTTTAACGTAACCACCACCGATTGCCAACGAGGGTGGTATCCATGCGGATTACCGCACGAAAAACGGGGACTTTTTGAAGCCACTGCACTTTTTGGAGAAGTTATTTATACCTATTAGGTGGCTAGGTATAAACCATAGGTATAAACCATAGGTGCCCATAATTATGCCATATAGGCATATTATGTACCTATGTAAAATATTTTTTTATCTTGTAAATACTCCAGGATATATCCTGGAGGATATTTAAGTTAGCATAGCACTGTATATCACACGGTAATATTAAGACCCAAAACTAGCAGAGCTTGTCATAATTATGAGTTCTAAAATGCGTGTAAACATACTTAGATATTTTTTACATAGAAACACCTAGCTCAATGCGAATAATTATACATAATATATTAACGATGAGCGAGAATCGAACCTGCGCCTTCCGACGTAGCAAACATAAAATGCTTCACCGCATTTGACTCTGACTATACATTGGACCCCTCTCTACTTTTGCGGTTGCCGTCTGACCAACCTCCCCCCCCCCCAAATTGCCTCCCACCCTCCCCCTTTCTGATAGAAAAGCCTTCGTCAGAGCCGCCTCCGATAATCAGAAGGTGAACCGGCTAGCAGGTGACGTTAGCTTGGGCTCCGCAGTCTTGGTGACCCCTCCTCCTCGCTATACGGCCCAGTGAATGTTAACTCTTAACAGCAAAAAAACTAAAGGATTGACAAATTAGTAGGCAAGTAAATATCAAATAACTCCGTATTCATCGAAACAACGAAAAAAAAATCATGGCAAGAGAAAATGTAGAGATACGTATACGGTATATCTAAGAGATAGCTCTCTACATGCCTCTCCACAAGAGGTGTTTTAATTAGGAGTTAGGTACCTCCCGTAGAGGTTCCTTTAGTTAGAACATGAAAAAAGGATAAATCATTAGGCTGAAGTGTTCAAATTTTCAGAACTTTTTATTGAGGAAGTTTTTGAAAATTTTTGATGTGTACAAAACTAGCTAACAATTTATTTTGAATTAAATAAATAAGTTGGTTCTCCATCCGTATCTACTGAAGAGTTTTGTAAAAATCCAATAAGGCAAAAATCACAAACAATTAATTTAAACTACTATAGGTAAGTACTTAAATAAATGGACGTGTATGAGGAGCCAAGAGTAAAATTTTATAAAACTTCGGCGGTTAGGCTGGCTAAGTAGAGTTCTTATTCGAAATCTACTAATGTTATAAAGTAATTTCTTTTATTACTTCTAGTTATTTTATTTTGTGATGAATGTAATGTAAACATGTAAACATATTAAAAGAGTAAAATTAATAAAATATACTTTATCCGTAATAAATACTGAAAAATCATTATGACAATCATCGGATCGGTAATAATTGATATCAAAATAAGTTAAAAATATGATTAGTTTACCGAACATATTTATTGAGGCAATAACAGGTGTTCTATTTTAGCAGTGGTTTAAATGTACACTACTGAAACATTATTTTAAACCTATTGCTATTAGGTACTCACCCACTTTTTGAAATTCAGGACCAAGAAAATCCTCCACCCCCGTCGTGGTGTTGTAATGTCTCCTTACAAAGTTAGGAACAGCAGAACCGTAAACACCCTCAATTTATCAACACTTTATAAAGTTTTTTAGTTTATATTTCACTTTTTTTATGATAAAAGTCCAATAGTAAACACTTGAACGTTTTACATGAAGTATTGAATAAGAGGATTATTGAAATTTATTTTTAAAATAACGGAATAGGCGTTCGTTGGGCGGGCGGCGTAGATTAATTTCGCGTTGTTCGGCAGCGGAAATCAGTGCGCGATGCGAGTAGCGCGTGCCGTAGCCGAGCAGTGGACTGACTCGAGTATACGGACGAATCTCGCGCTTCGTGCACAATGTCAACATAAAGCTCGGCGGCCGGCCGCTACCGCGTAGGCGTCCGCACACTTACATGTATTTGCCTGAAATTTGTAGACAATTAGGGAAATTCAAAAAAAATATTTGACATTTTTTTATGAACCTCAAAATTGTACAAGTCGTTTGATCGAGTTGGTCTCAGCAGTTAAAGTAGTAGCTGGGTGTTTGGTGATTCTTACTATAAATTCGAGACATATGTGTTGAAAAATGGTCATTTTCCTTAATCAGGGAAAACGTAATCTTCGTAATATGAAGTAATGGTGAGTGGGGCAGAGCGCAGTCTCATTGGCGGAGCTGTACCGCCCAACGCCAATAGCATGAGAAGGAGGAGCCGCATCGCAATCGCTTAGAAGTTCGGCCAGACACGGCTCTTGCCTCCTTAATATTTTTTTTAAATAAGAAAATTATTAATATAATAGGCTTTAATTTAGCTCAGTGTTAAAATAGGTAGCCACACTGTACTGTAGGGTTTCACTTGTTCATTGTACCGTGAAGGACTATTGAATGAAATAAACTGCAGTGCATTTCAATGTCGAAATTTATTATTAAAATGTTCTAGATGACATCGATATGTATAAAATGACTTGCACTGAAAGTAGGTACGTACCCACCAAGGTAAAATACAAGAATTATACTAAGATCAATTTATTATATAAGTACCAACCTACTAAGTTAAAAAAATAACATGGTTAATTATACTAAGTAGGGTAGTTTCGCCTGTTTTCGACCGACGCCAGTTCCCGACTTTTTTACCGACCTGTTTGCCTAATCGGCGTAGAACAGCAATACCGATACGATTAGAAGCAAAACAAAAATACTGTGGCAATCTCAAATAGTTCGGTTGTAGACACAAATAGATAAAGTGCATATGTGCAAACAGAGTAGGGAGTAAAAAAATACTGAAATATGTGGTTCGCTAAGAACATGACAGAAAGCGTGCTTCACTACGAAAAGAAAAGTCAGGAGGTTCTGCAGTTGACCCTAGATTTTTTAATTGTCGTTTTATGTTTTGGACTTGTTTGTTATTTGTACAGATAGATAATGAAGTATAGTATCTATTAAATATAGGAGTTATTGTAAATTTATTTGAAAAGTGTGTATAATTGGATGGTCGGTAACTGTTACCTCATTTTTGTAGAATACCTAATTCTCGACCTGCACCGTCGAGAATTGGCGTCACCGAGTCCAAACACTTGCATGTTTTTATACATATTGTAAAAGAAATTACTGAACTTAGATTGTGAGTTTGAATCTTATTTACATGAGAATCATGTCAGCCAGTTCGCGACCAGACTTTTTCAAGCACGTTAACAATATCGCGTGTTGTAAAACCTTCTAGTTCGAGAACAGGATAGTGCAATTAAATATGCCTATACCATATTCCGACTACTATTTTCGGTGGGTACATATAGGTATGGACATTAAAGGCGAGTACATCTCGCATCATCAGTACGCCGACGACATCATCATAGTTACAGAGTTGCTGGAGCAGCTGAGCAAATTGCTGCACAGCCTAAATGAATCCTCTCGGCGCGTCAGTATTGGTGTATACATACGCCGGAACTGGTTACACCAAGACCAATTGCCATTCAAGGGAGAGTTGTTCAAGAATAATGTCTACCTTGTGCAGGTTATCCAGCTCGGTAGAAACAAATTCGAGTTAAAAGTCACCTTAAGGATTGAATTGGGTAACCTAATTGAATCCTTTTTGTGACTTTTATTTCACAAAGCATTTGGCAAATTACTTCGGCTTACCACATGGCCTCTTCAACCAGTGAATTCTATCTGTTAAAATATACGGTGACGAAGCGTGGACAACAGTAAGGTTCTTCCAAATGATTTTCTGATCGGAAAAAATGATCATCCAGGACGGGACTTGGAAATAGTTAGCATGCAATTGCTTAAAATTTCATTCAAACAGTAAGGTTCGTCCACAACCTAGTCGTGCAGCGGGCTATGGAGCAAGCTATGATCCTTTGAAGGATAATAATCCTGATTCTTTGAAGGATTCGTTATGCCAATGGACTAAAATTGCCGAGATAACTCGCAGAATAAGTAAGCTGAAGTGGCAATGGGCTGGCTACATCTGCTGAAGGACTAATAATGATCGTAGAGCAAACGAGTTCTATAGTGGAGACCGCTGATTGGTAAACGGAAGATGGAACAGTACCTAGGATGGACATAAATGACCTGAAAAAGGTGGCTAGGATAGACTGGAGGAAGGTGAAAGATCGAGTGCTATGGCGCACATTGGGAGAGGCCTACTGCCAGCAGTGGACTGCAATAGGCTAATGAGTGCCATTAAGAAATAAACTTTAATTTTAGTTAGTAAAGGTTGATAAAGCAGAGGAAGAACACTGATTTGTAAATATTATAGTCGTGTTATCAACTTTATGATGATTATTTAACATCAGTTTATTGTAATAACATAATTTATATTAAATTCTGTCAAAATACGGGTTTCATTAGATTACAAATTAATAATTACTAATGTTTTACTTCACATATTTGCCATCTCACCTAATAGTCGAGAACTGGCGAATATAACGTCGAGAACTGGAAATTTCGGTCGAGAACTGGCGAAATCGGCATTTTTGGGTTTATTATTTTCTGTAAAATTATTGCATGATCTTAATGGAAGATAAAATATATTAAATGAAAATAGACTATATTTACTATGTATCAAAAATATTCTCTATCAATAATTCATATTAATTCAATTTTATTTTTCGTTCCGAAGTTGACAACTCCACTAAACGGTCGAGAACCGGCGAAATGACCCTATATTATAAAATAACATTTATTGTATATTTATTAACAATCACAGCATTGTACTTACTTAGGTATAAAGATATCAAAATGTATACAACAGAAAAGTTAAATTATGTAACATCATAGTCCTTTTTTGAAGTCGGTTAAAAGCCTTAAATTTGGTAAAGAGCCTTAAGATTCTGCTGCTTCTGATTAATTAAAAACAAGCTTATTTTTCAATGAAATTTGAAAGCAATTGTATGTTAACTATTCTTAGGTAATAATCTGGACTGGTCACGGGTTCAAGCCCCGTCCAGGATGATCATTTTTTCCGATCAAAAAATCATTAAGCTTATTTTTGTCCCGAGTCTATTATGACTCGATTTGACCAATAAAATACGTTCAAATACTTAAACTAATCCAAAAGGTGAAATGAAATTCTCCATACCTATGACTTTTATGTTTTACTTGTTTAACTGTTTTATTAAGACTTTCACGGAGCTTTATGGGACTTTGGCTAGCAGGTAGCTACCTACTTAAAAAACTGATTGGTGTAATATTTAAAATCTAAGAAGCAAGTAGAAAACGAATAGACAGGTAGAGTCCCCATAAGTTACTTATCGGACTTCTAAAACGTTGTTTACATGAAAAAAAAAATTATTTATTTACTTATTTAAATGTAAAGATCTCTTATAAACTTATTAGTGTTCAGCCCATCTACCTACCTACTGAAGGAATATTTTTTGACAACTTTAGTAGGTATCACAGGCGGCAGTAGCACGTTTGCGTATTATACTTATCTAAGTATCGTATAAGTATATAGTAATACAAGGTGAATAAGGATTAAGGGGTGAATAGAGATAAAATGGTCAATAGAATTCAATTAAATATTTCGTTTACAAAATTTCAAGAAGGTATTTGACCACATATTTAGGGTAGGTACCTAATGGTTCTGTTTATGATATTGAAAATAGTAGGTGTATACTAAGTTTCAATTAAAACAAAATAACTGTAAAATTTATCTGACCATTTTATTTCTATTAGCCCGTTAATCTTTATTCACCCTGTCCTGTCCTGTCGTCGTCATACTTCCATATAGATCGCGGGTTCAATTTATGAGTATACTCAGTATGTACAAATATAAAATATGTGACATACCTATCTACATGAATGTCTACGTACAGATTTATCATTTTCATTTAATTAGGTACTAGATAGATATATATAAACACTAGCTGTTGCCTGCGGCTCCGCCCGCGTGAATGTCGGTTATCACGACCAAACATAGCCTATGTTCATTCTCGAGGTCTAATCTACTCCTATACCAAATTTCATCAAAATCGGTTCAGCGTTTCAGGCGTGAAAGCGTAACAGACAGACAGAGTTACTTTCGCATTTATAATATTAGTATGGATTTCTTTGTTGGTTGTTAATAAAATTAGTTGGTTCTTTAACTTTTTGTTTGTTGCCTCTGTAGGTTAATCTGCATGTTGCAGTGCGGGTCCGATGGTGGGGTTAGCTTGCAGAGCGGTAAAGTTAGTAAAAGGAAATACTTGAGAGCGTCAGATATTCGGAAGATAGTTTAGTAAAATTAACTCTAAGAGAACATGATTTATTTGTAAAAAAATATCTGTAACATCATAAATGGATCAGCAGATCCGGCATCCACGCTCTCATCTGTGGGATGACTCTGCTCAGCACTTCCTCACGACCGGTTGCAGCGTGCCGTGCAACACTCGAGTCTTTGCAGTTGCGTAGAGATATTGCCTCTTAGCTGTATTTTAGATACTATGTAGAGTCTCTTCACTCTCATTTTTCTCTTTCACAAGAGTAGAGTGATAATTTCGAACAAACTCATTGCGCGGGTAGGTACACTAAACAGTAAGTTACAATAGATATTCTTTGCCTCTACCATGACGAGTGTTTTGATGAGATCTTCCAATTAGCCCCACCTTCTCATTTCCTATTTCCCTCATACGATGCAAAAAAATTACATGAAGAACCAAGTGGTTCAACGCCTCTTTTGACGGCCTATGTGGCGTAGCGGTAGTGCATGCGACTGCTACGCAGGAGGTGCGGGTTTGATTCCCGCTCAGTGCAAATATTTGTTTGCATGAATATGTCTATTTGCATTGGTCTGGGTATTTCTATGTACCTACTTATAATAAATGTATTCACAAAAAAGGTATTTAAGTATGTTTATCAGCATTCTAGAACCCATAATACAAGCTAGTTAAACTAAGCTTACTTTGGGTCTAGGGAGCGATGTATAGAATGTCGTAGAATAATTATTTTCTTTGCCGCACCTGAAACACGTGGTTTCCTTCTTTCTACAGCCCTGGGTTCTTTAAGCGGGACGTGAAAAAAGATCTGTTAACGCCGTCAAACCGAGACCCACCAATGTAACATTATCGGTGTCGGTTAGTGCACGGCATCTAACTTAGCAAGATTTTGGAGTAGAGGGACCCACACTATTTCAAAATCTTGCCAAGTTAGATGCCGTGAAGTATACCTAATGGTGATCCTCCTTCCACAGACTACCTATTGCCTACCGCTTAGGTACCATTAGGCGAGGTGAAGTCATATTAACGTGACAAATATAAAAAAGTATAAAGAGGCAGTAGGGATTTGTGAAAAACCAGTAAGATATAACCACGATAAAAAAGGTGGATATCTACAACGTGTAGGCCACTACTATGCGATTCAAGTAAGAAGATAATCGCGTTCGCGGCAACTTCATTCCGTACTCATCAAAATTGTACAGCTAGCAACAAAATTTTCACGGCGCGTCGGATAGGTTCATACCTGTAATGGTAACAACGACTTAATTTTTATTTTCTTTTCTTAAATACATAACATATTTTCTTAGTAATAGTTTATAATAATAGTTCATAATTGATTGGTGTCATAGTGTGCCACTAGCTACGCTTCCAAAGCCATTGATATATACTTATTTCCGATTTTTCTCCATTTTGTTGCGTCCTTGTTGACTTTTGTTGTTAGGTACATTGTGTTTGTTATAGACTTTTGTTATTGTTTTGATAAGTTTATTTTGTTAGGTACAGTTAAATTTGCATAAAATGAGTAGGGAAGGCACAGTGGTACATTCACGAGCACGTGAAATTGTTCGTGCGGCTTCAATAACAGTGCAAACGATAAAATAAGCGGCATCGAAGTGTTACCACCGGATTAAAAATAAATAAATATAAAAAAGAACCGATAGTTTATTTCGTAATTATCATTGTATGTACTTATCTAAGATGGAATAGTGATGTAAAAAAATGTATTTGCTGACCTTACTTTATGCAATGAAGTAAGCAACGGGAATCAAAATGTCATTATGACAGTTATCAACTTACGTGAATCGCATAGTATGTATTTCATTTTTTATGTCATAATTTTCACTTTCTTTTTATATAAATTCTTCAAAATACATTTATTGCAGATATTTATGTAGCTAAGATAGTAAGTAGAAATAGAAAAATAAAATTCTAATTAATTACGTTCCATTCCACAATCTTATCATTCATGCTCCAATAATAGCTCAATGTTTTTATCATCAGTCATCACATGTCAAAATTGTCAGTTTCAAATTGTCACTTACAGTACCGGCACGATATAATGGCCGGTTTGACACATTACAATAGTGATGTGAAATGTCAATTTACTCTCGATAAAAATATAATCAAATCTATAAGTTTTTATTGCAAGCAGTACTTACTTACCTGATTCAAAAACTTTAGTAAAAAAATATAAATTTTTACCTACTAAATACATTTGAACGAACTGAATATTGGAATTAGGAATGAAAATGAGTATATATTAATCCAGCTCCCTTCAGTGATTGCACTAACTTTTTTTTTGTTGGATACTCCTTCCGTTAATAGTTGCTACACACATGTCTTCGACTGGTTTTGCTCGTTTTTTTCTGTTTTAATGTGTGAAGTTTATTTTCTTCTGTGCCAGTCTCGCCAAATTTTTCTTTAGTTATCTATTCGTCTAACAGTTATAGGTAAAATTGACCTTCCATTTTGAAATTCACGATCGAAATGTGACCGTACGTTCGGCCATATCGACGAAATCCACAACAAAAGGCGTAAACAGAGTAAGTTGAGGGCCACCATTATAATTATCACTGTTAGTGTATGTAATGGGGACCCCTTCCTGAGACTTTACCATCAGGCGAGATTTACCATTTAGCTTACCATCAGGCGAGGAGGTCTAAACTATATCGCAATCGCAGTGCACTCCTAGTTTGTGCTTTTCGAAGCAACGTCAAGTCGAAAATGCTTTGTTTTGAAGTAAGTTTGGCGGAGGTATTATTGGACTTGCCAGTGGTCCTAGTGTCGATTATATAGATTTTATTTAAATAAATTGAATTTCGAAAAACAAATACCGAGTTGTGTGAAATAAGTACCTACACCAATAGGTATTATAAAAATAACTTGTGTCTGAAATCGAGACTACTCTCGAGAGAGTATCCGATTGGGGTAGACTTAACTTAGTCCAATTCAACCCTACTAAGACACAGGTGTGTGCATTCACCGCTAAGAAAACCCCATTTATTGTTGCGCCCCAATTCTTGAACACACCACTCACCATCTCCTCCAGCATTGGGATCCTCGGTATCGACATCTCCAGCGACGTTCAGTTCCGCAGTCACCTCGAAGATAAGGTCAAGTTGGCTTCAAAAAAACTTGGAGTGCTCAACAGGGCGAAGCAGTACTTCACTGCGGGGCAAAGACTTACTCTTTATAAGTCGCAGGTCCGGCCCCACATGAAGTACTGCTGTCACCTTTTTGCTGGGGCACCTGCATACCAACTTGACCCGTTCGAGTCGGTTCAAAGACGTGCGCTGCGGATCGTCGACGATCCCGTACTTGTAGGCGGTGTGGAGCCGCTCAGCCTCAGGAGAGACTTCGCCTCGCTGTGCGTCTTCTACCGCCTATATAATGGTTTGTGTTCAAATGAATTATTCGATATGATGCCTACAGCCACTTTCTATCATCGCACCGCTCGCCACAGGCAGGGAATTCATCCCCACACGTTGCATCCGCCTGCAGTGCGTACTGTAAGGTATGAAAGAAATTTCATTCCGCGCACGCTTAGGCTGTGGAACGATCTCCCTGCAGTGGTTTTCCCTGGCGGCTACAATATGGGGTTCTTCAAGAAGGGCATTAGAAGGTTTTTGCAGGGTCGGCAGCGCGAGTGTGACGCCCCGGGTGTTGCACGCGTCCATAGGCCACGGTAACCGCTTTCCATCAGTGTGGGCCGTGTGCTTGTCTGCCACCTAAGTGGTATAAAAAAAAAAAAAATGATCGTGGGACACTAATATACATTATATAATTCAGAAATCAATGTAATAAATAAATATTGTGTCCTAAAATTATACCTACTGTATTCGATAAAATTTTATGACTTACTGAACGTCACTATTGACAATAAAGAACAGCAATTTGCTCTTTCAAAATGTCACAATAATTAGTACGAAACTTCATGAGCGGCCTAAAGCGGCATAAACGTCAAACCGGCCGTCATATCGTGCTGCTACTGTAGTAACATCACATGTGAAGTGGAAAGTGGATTAAAAACATTGAAAATGTTGAGATTATTTTGAATTGTGGTGGATTTACATGTCATATTAGATATTCAGCTGAATTTATAAGATTAGTGCTTACAAAGGGCCTAAAACAAAATAAGAATAGGTTAATTAGACAAGTAAGTTAAGGTTTTCATAACACTTTTAATTTAGTTGATTCAACAATTTATCAAACTGTCTAAACCTAATAGCATTCAGTTGAACTGTTTTTCTGTTTACTCAAAATCTGATGAATGAAAGAGGTTTTCAAGTAATGGTCACTAGACTGCTTTTTGTATTAATTCAAAAGTTTCATAAAAACTTAAACACTTTTACTTAAAACTTTATTTGCAGTTATACCTATTTGTATTATTTTTCTTTTATTGTTTCAGTTATGAAATGTTACCTACAAAAATGCAAATAAATAAAAAATTATTGCCAATAAAAGGGCACTTTTTCTTCTTTAATGCTGGTAAGTTGAAATTTAATTTGAAAGCTACATAGTTACATGAAAAGTCTCTCTGAATTCATCATCATTCTCATAGTCATCAGGTTCTCAGGTTCATATTGTTAAATTTGCACCTTGCTTCTAACATTCTTTAAAAGTAGCGGGAGGTTAAGCAGGAAAAATTAATAGTCAATCACAATCCTTCTCCCTTAGCACAGCAAAAATTCATAATCTAATTTGTTTTTTGTCATTTACATACTTCATATCCCTCTCTCTCTTGTGTTGATATTGCCATTGTGGTGAACTAATTGGTTTCACGGCAATTCCGTTACTCACGAGGAGCACACATACTTTATGAATTATAATCTAACACATTCTTTCAGATAGATGTCTGAAATTCATAATCGGATTTATTCAGAATGTGTACTGCACCTAATTAATTCCAGACATTTCTAAATAAATAGTATGAATTCAGAGATACATTCTAAATCTGCAAACAGCAGCTATATTCTGTGTTTTAAACCTGTACTTATGTGTTATATTGCTTGATATTTTACTATAACTACAATTAACCTGTGTTTTTTTTATATATTCTTATTTACATCAAGTAAATTCCACTTTCAGCTATAATTTATTTTGACCTTAGCGCTAAAGTGATGAATTGTGTACATTTTTCTTGTTCTATTCGATAATGATGTATTTGAAGTACTTAAATTGTTTTGTATTAATATAGCTAAAACATTAGTTATATTAAACTCTGAGTTGACCATCTAGGATGCGACTGGGACTAACGCAAGGATGATGATGAATTATGTTATATACATTTGCCATGAATATGTCCATTCCTTCCGAAGACTTCCATTTTCTATGGTCTCTGGTGTGATTTGATGATTTTTTAATATGCAGTTACTCCCTATAAGAATATATTCCCAGGCAAACGCAATATTGACTCTACAGGCTTACCTTTCTACTTAGTGGCTTCTGTACTCATATACTAAAACAATACTCAGTCGTTAATCTCAATTTGAGATTAATTTTAAGTACAGATTGTATGTAACAATAGTAAAAAACTAGGTTGAGGTCAAGATTCATTGCTGAGTATGATTCTAGAACATGGACCTAAGTGCTCTCTTCGTTATGTTGGTCAGGGGCTAAGTCATCTCACTGTTTTAGGCATGCCATTATGGTCTGACTAAATTTCTGTTTAATCTGCCCAGATATACTATAAATATGAACACGGCAGTATTTACTGATAGATATAGTTGGTTACATCAGCCAAAACCGATGAATTCTTAAATATCACAAAACTATAGAATATAAATAGGTATGGACGCAGCAGACTAATTGAAACCAATTGATATCGTAGTCTATGTGTTTGCAACTTTCGTATTATAATTGCTGTTATTGGTTTGATAGACAAAAGCAATATAATTATTTAGAGATACTATAAATGTTCCCAATAATATGTAGATGAAACTAGCTGCCCTGCGGTTCCGCCCGTGGCATACTTTGGTCCACCATGACACCCATTTAACCCTTTAACATGCCAGTAATTTATTGGTTTCCAAAAGTGTGTGGGAATTGGCCCGATTTGTTGACTTATATCACCACTTCCCTGGGTAGAAGCGTGATGATGTATATGTGTAGGATATCCAATACCAAAGAATTTTTCAATTCAGACCAGTAATGCCTGAGATTTTAGTGCGTTAACTAATCAAACAAACTCTTTTTTTTTTCTTTTTTTTATTCATGATTGGCTTACGTTTGACCTCAATCTCACCTGATGGTAAGTATAATAGTATTACTATTATACTTACCATCAAGTAAGTAAGTATAATAGTATTACTATTATACTATTATAATTATTTAAAGATAGTATAACAATAATAATACACACATCCATAAACATACTCTTAGATAAGATATTTCTCTATCGAGATTAATATCTAGTTCAATACTATGTTCATTTGAATGTTGACCTTTTGATTTTCAAGTTATGATTTATTTTCAGGTACTGCACCTTTGGTTCCGTACTTGTCAACATATGCGCGTCAGTTAGGGTTTTCTTCGGCAACGGTGGGATTAATCTACACCGTACTACCCTTATGTGGTTTAATTGCTAAACCATTATTTGGTATTATTGCAGACAGGTATGATTTTATGGCTGCTAAATGTTTTTATATTGGCTTTTATCCTATAATAATCAATAGACATAGTACTGTCTTATCTTATCGATGGCGCAAAATAAATAATAGTCGGTGGTGACGGTGCTTTTTATGAAGGTATATTATGAAATATTATGTACCTAATGTATTTAAATGAAGCATCCATAGTTTGGTGCTTAAAGAGTCAGAGTTGAGGTCGAGAGATTCTGGATTCGACCCTTTTTTTCGTGCGGCAATCCCCACGGATATCCCGACCCCTGTTGGCCATCAGGGTTTGGCCGTTAAATGGAGCCCACTGATTAAATATTTTCATTATAATGCCGACCTTGGAGTGAGGGGGGTTTATAATCATATACTTTTGACACAGACAATACAGAATACTGTAAATATTTTCGTTATCGTTTTCTAACAACATTTTTTTTCTTTTACAGGTTCAAAAAACAAAAGATAATATTTATATTTTTTCAATTAATAGTCATTTTGAGTTTCTGGTCTATTTATGCGGTACCTGAACACAGGAATATAAAGGTCGAATTGGACTGCGATGATGGGTTCACTGTCCTCCAGAGTTGCTATGCAAACACTGAAGCAATGGATATATGTAAAATAAATGAAACTTTAAGTAATCCAGATTTAAATGCTAGTACGCATTGTCAAGTAAGTATGCTATAAGTTGTTATCTATATTGGCCACCGCAGGGAAAATTTCAGATAGGTACTATTTACAAGGACGCTCTAGTTTTATTATATATTTTCTTATCTGTATTACCTGAATATATATTAATACATTGTAGAGGTCTTACGACAGATTAATTTCTAACATGGCGTTCACTATTATCTACAGCTGTAATTTATAGAAACTAAGATTACCTGTCTACGAAGTTTCGCGGTTACATCACATCACATACGCGGTAGATACGTGATACGAGGGTTATCTTAAGAAGAAATACAACCCTGCTGCTGCAGTCATAATAATCAATAAATAATGAATTACTTTGATTCCAAAAAGTTAATTATACAATGTTGGATATAATTATGATTCGTTGGCTAACCACATCTGCTAGCTGGTACACCCATCGGCTCTGGCTTTTCTCTTTTTTCTGGGAGGTCAGATGGCAGTATATCTCAACTGAAAAGCGGAACCTAGGCTTCAACAAGGCTTGGATGCAAACACTAACGTACAGAACGGAAACTCACCTCCTCCCACCACTATCGCTTACCTCACCCCGCACCAAGAACCATAGGCAAAACGGTAGGCAACATTCACAAGGGCTATGTACGGAATACAGCCCCGTACGTCACATCGGGCAGGAGAGAGAAAAGGACAGCATGAGTCGGTTTTGTAAGGCGTTCTCTCTATCGTATACGACGCTCGCATAGCACCAACCATGAATACTCATACATCAACGCCATCGTGCATGTACACAAACTATGCATTTTGTAATTGATACACGATTGTTTCATACAATTTGTCGAGAGTTTCCGGAGTGTGACGAAGTTTTGTCGCTCACCATACGAAACGTAAACCTTTAGCTTCTGTTAAAGGAAATAATAATACGGCAACGAGTACAGAACCTATATGTTTCATGAAAATTCTCATTGCAGATGACCTGTGATATGACGACGCCTAAGATGTGGCAAACAGTGTGTGAGCATTGGCACATACCTCAATACTGCTATAGCAATACTAACAATATACAATATTTGCCCACGATAAGCAACATCACGCTGAAAGATAACAACTGCATTTACTTCAATACCAATAATGTTCTCATGGCAGGTGGGTATAACCTGATATTTTCGTATGATTTTCCTTTCAAAATGTTTCTCTGATAAACACTTAGACAATCTAATGCTAGACTAAAATATATTATAGTCAAGTGTTGACAATTTGAAAAAAATCATAGGCTGTGGGTCGCGTTAACAGTATCAAAATTGGAGGTGGACCTGCAAGCAAATGCTAGTTGAAAAGATAAACGCGTTTCAACTAAAATTAATTAAGTAAATGATAATAATATGCTAATGGATGTTTGAGTTAATATTTTCTAAAAGTTTAATGATAGGTATTACATACGTAATAAATTAAGTTTTGGACTTTGGATTGTAACCTTGTACCTAATGACGTCATCATCGTCATAAGGTTATAGTCGCTAATACTCTTATTGATCCATCCCTCGGGTGATGAGTAGGTAATCTTTAAATGATTATAACCATAATGCTTTATTACAGAGAGTTTTTACATACCTACAGCATCACGATCCTACTGTGACGAAATCGCTATTGTTTCATAATTTTTATCGATTGTATAGGTGTGATAAATTGTTAAAATCTCTAATATTTATGACTAATATAAAGTAACAAGCAATAAATCGCGATATAATGTTATAAAAAAAGTTAAATTTCGCTTATATCGTACGTTTATATAAATATTATATAGCATTTATTGGAGATATATGGCTTAGTATTAAGACTTGATAACCTTCCGATTCTTAATGCGGTGAAGAATAGTCTGGTTTCTACAGACGTTATCGGTGGCACTAAGGACATCCGGCTTTATGCTGCTTGTTCAATAGTTCGTGAAAGTATGAGTGCTATCCATACCCAAATCCATCCTTTACTGCAACTTCCTCGTATCAATCAATCAATCAAAGCCTATCGACGTCCACTGCTGGAATTAGGCCTCCCCCAATATGCGCTATACCATCCGATTATCTGCCTTCCGTATCCAGTCCATCCCAGCCACCTTTTTCAGGACGTCTGTCCATCTGGCTAGGGAAGTCCCACCTTCCTTTTGCCGACTCGCAGTCTCCATTCTAGGACTCATTTGCTCCAATCGGTCTTTCGACAGATGTAACCTCCTTCCTCGTATAGCTGATTGAAAATATACTGTCCCGCTTTGACCCTGGAACTCGCCAACTTATAGGTGAGCTTCCGCCCCTCAAACGATGCCAACTTCTAATTGAGAGATTGTGAGTGATCTTGTCTGGATCTAGCTCCCATATACACATAACATAACATAACATAACATAAACTCACGCCTATATCCGCGAAGGGGTAGGCAGAGGTGCTAGCACCCACATTTCGCCAGTTTATGTTTAGGTCCCAATGTAATAGGTGGCGAGCCTATTGCCACTAACCGGGCACTTATAAACCTGCGATAAATACACACATAACTTCGAAAAGCATCGAAAAGTCATTTGTGTGTGCCATGGTGAACCTGGGATCGAACCCGAGACCTCGTCTCAGCAGTCCTTTACCCAGACCACTAGGCTACCGCGGTCTTTCCCCATATAATCGGTACATAATCTGATTCAAAGGAACTATACGAATCCAAAGTCACCTTTATATTACATATCGTTTCAGGAGCGAAGTACAATCCAGTTTGTCGTGTTGGTGACGGTTACGTGGATGTAAACGAACCTTGTAATGTGAAATGCAACGACAGTAAACTCGGGGCTGCTATAAGCGACAAATTACTCAATATGACCTGTCTGGATAAACATCTGAACTATAAGTTATGTACAAACAACACTGAGCAGTTTTTGAACATAGCTAAGGAAAAGCAAGAGTTTGTTTGTGAGGTAAGTGATTTTAATCATCATTTTGTTAAAATAGGGTTACTTTAGTCCAACAAAGTAGTTTAATTATGAGTAAATATGTAGTTACATTTAGATAGGTACATTAAAGAGGAGCCCCAAATAAGATCATGATGGGAGATTTTGCCGCACATTCGTCATTTTGCCTTCTGATATTCATCTCAAGGCTGCTTACATATGAAATACTAGTTGTTGGATTTCGAATTGGGTTACATTATTGAAGTTTTAGTAAGGATCCCTAAATTTTTTGGAAATAAATTATAGCCTATGTTACTCAAAGATAATGTAGATTTCTATTGGTGAAAGAATTATTGAAATCGGTCCAGTAGTTTCGGAGCCTATTCGTTACAAACAAACAAAAAAACAAAAAACAAATCTTTCCTCTTTATAATATTAGTATAGATAATTATGTCTTTTAGCCAAAAGTAATACCGATAATTCTACCCTAAATTATTTTGTTCCCCTGCAGGGAAAAAGCTCCACTTCATACTAATAATATATAAAAAAATTACAGGCATCGTGTGATCTAGATGTAAAAGCTCCATGGCGATTGATGGAGATATGTGAATGGTGGAAAGCAGATGAATCGAGTTATTGTCAACCCAAAACGAAGATAGGCGAGGAATTCCCAACACATTTATCTTTCACTGGAGTAATAAATCTCTCGTCAACAATCCTTGAACACGAATGTTTGTACATGCATCTAAAACACATCGAATTACCTGACGGCCAAGGCGGGGGTAAGGACACATTTCACATTTACTACGCACCGCTTAAAACTTCTTTGGTTACGAAATACACTAAAATATTACCTCCATTCAAATTGGATCTAAAAGTGACCATACTGTATTTTCAGTATGGTCACTTTTCTTGACGTTCCCGCTCATACCTACGCACGATACTCTTTTACCGACACATTTCTTATGCTAAGCTAAGGCGATAAGCAGACGGAGGTGCGGGACGTTCAAAATGTCCGCGACGCACTCCTTATTATTACCTACTAACATTAGATCGCATTTAGCCCGCGTATGTCTGATAAGCGACATGGGCTATTGCGCAGACAAATGCAACCTTATGATCGTACAAATAAGAGTGCGTCGCGGACATTTTGACCGCCCCGCCCCGCCGCCTAAGGAGTACCATTCCCTGTCTGAGAATACTTATTCATGTGATGTGTGAATAGGTTCCTTCTAGGCATACAAACATAGATCACATCGTCACTTACCACCAGGTGAGGTAGAGGTGAAACGTGAGCCTATCATGAGTAATAAAAAAGTTTGACTTATGACTAAAGGATAATTCAATTTATTTCTGAACAAACTAAAGATACCATTTGCGATTTAAAGTGACAGCCGTCTGACTTCCCAACACCGGGAGGAAAACCTTCAAAATCAATAGTTGCACGTAAATTGGCCAGACGTGTCATATGCGCAAAGGTCGATTCTTAGGTCCCCTTTGAGGTATGAGCGGGTCGCGGAAGACGCGGTTGCGCCGTCGCGGACATGTGTCTCCGAGAGACGTCTTGTACCGAATCAACGTTCCGTTCGTTCGTACTTTGAATAATTTGATTGACTCAAAGTGCACGATGCGCGAACTTACCCCCACTACTCCAAAACCTGGCCAAGTTACGTACCAGCTGCAGCTGAGGTTTTCGTGGGCCTTCGAGATCTTGGTAGACCCCATGAATCCATTCCTTGCTTCTATTGATGTAACTCAGCTACGTTTACTTTATTTCAGTTACCATACACTATCCAGGCTGCGCATCCAAGTCTACTTATAAACTAAAATCAGAGCTTTTCCAGTCATCATGCGACATTCGTTGTGATAACTCTGTGGTAAGTTTATTCTATATTATCACTATCTATATGTTATCATATTACTATGTACCTAGTGTGTGTCCAGTTTAGTGAATCTAATAAAAAAAAATACTACTATAAAATGTGTCAGTCTGTGGAGATATTTGCATGTTTGTTACTCTATCACGAGATAATTTGTTGTGTGTTGTTTAAACGATTAAACGGTTGAAAGGATCTGGGTGAATTTTGATGATAAGATAGATTAAGTCTAGTTTGGTATAACACACATGCTTTTCTATCCCAGGGATAGATTCCCATGGGTTCCAGGAATGATAATTGATCTCTGATTATCTCATTGGGAAAGTGACTATAATTCGATTAAACCTGCCTATCCCTTCGGGGATATGGGCGTGAGTTTATGTTATGTTATGTTATGTAAATAATTTTTAGATCAATGAAATCATGGAAGCAGCAACAGACAGTCGGGCAGATACCAGCAGCGAGTATACAAGATTTTTTTTTATATTCTTCTTCTTGATGATCACAAGTTGGGTAGGACAGGCTGTAGTGGTGACGTTTGCTGACGCTATTTGCTTCGACCTTCTAGGTAAGTCATCATCATTTTTTCAAGAGCTGTATTTCAGTATACCACCACACCTATTTGACTATTAATTCCGCAAGATACTGCAAATAAAACTTCTCTAGCAAACAAGTACTGGAAAGGTGACACAAATTATTGTCTCCTAGGTCGGAATACCTACCATAAATGAAATAAATCCGACATTGTTTCAACGGCTATAACGTCCTATTTATCGCGTAAATCCCCACAGATACTACCCCTGCAGTCAACAGGTGTGGTTGTCGGTCTCGAATCGACTAAAACCCGTACATCTTCAAACGCCAGGGTGTAGTGACCCAAAAGGCATTTCCTTCGCACCCCGGTTGACTCTCACGCCTTTCTTTACTAACAAAATTGTAGCGTACTGTTAAATTATGTTAGCGTTCTACATGGGTGTTAGTATGAATACTGTAGCCAAGCAGGATGATACTGAAGATACAAGCCAAAATTTATCTCGTGAGTTTATTAAATGCAAAACGATTATACGAATGAAATGACGCACTAATGGGCAAAAAAATACACATGCAAGGTATATTAAGCGACTGTAGGATAGTTGCAAACGAACTTTTGCATATATATTAGTAAGGATCTTTTAAAAGTAAAGGAGTATTTTTGGTCACAGATTGGAACACATAACACGAGAAAGGACTTAAGTTACTTCATAGCGCGATAAGGGATCCACGCTACAAGGGACAGACGCTAGTATAATCATAATTAAAATAATATATATCACATCACTGCTTCGGATGTCCATGTTTTACCTTTATACGCGATTTGTCGAATTTGCGGTTAGTTCAACTTACCACTTACAATTAGTGCAATTCGCGATTGTCCAATAAGAATTTGATCCAAGTGGTGTTTGTTAACATATAATTACTGGTTCGACGTCATGAGGGACGATATGCGTGCCTATCTATGTCTCACTTCCATGGATGTCCAAAATCGGGCGAAGTGGAGAAGGAAAAGCAGGGAAGCGAACCCCGGGCTCCGAGGTGTAGGCCTTGGATGCAATCGAAAACACAACGCTGAGATGATGATGACTGCAGCTTAAGATAAAACCTAGATTTACTGGTAAAACCTAAGATTTACCAACTCGTAATAGTAATTGGACGCCAATTCGATCCTTCTACTGTTCTTATTGCCACTCCACCTCGCTACGCTCCCACATTAGCTTACTAAACTAACTTATCCGAGTCAGACTGCTCTGATTCGGGGTGTTGGGACTTCGAATTGGAGGATTGGACTAACCAAGGCTTGGACCAAGCGCGAATCGATATGTTATAAACATCGTACTAACCGCGAATTGGAAGAATCGCGTCTAAATTGTATTGTATAGTACCTATTATTTATAGGAAACCCTATTCTTGATAGGCAGGAATGTTTGGGCATTAAAAGAAAATATGATAATACTATGATAGTGTGATCAATTTTTGAAATAAGACTGACAGCATGAGCTTACTTATATGAATGCATTCAGGATCAAAACTGATCGAATGAAAAATAATGCATGAGGTTCTATAAAAATAACATTTAGATACGTCATGGGCTGGTAATGCGAGGGATTTTCCCTGGCTGTTTAATCCACCATAGTTAAAGAACCTAGTTGCTTATGTTCAAAACTTTTATTATATTTCAGGTAATAAGGTATCCCATTATGGTAAACAGAGGCTGTGGGGTTCCGTAGGGTGGGGTATTTTCTCATTGCTGACTGGTGTTCTTATCGACTTGTTCAGTGACGGCAATTATAAAGACTACACTGTTGCCTTTATACTAATGACCGTGTTTATGGTTGGAGATATCGGCGTTTCATTCTTTTTGGAGGTTTGCTATCTTATATTACTTTTTGATAAATAATTCAATTTTGGGTACCGACAAAATTGGGTGAATATGATAAAATGTGTAAATAAATGTTATTGTTATTCTCATGTATGTGAAACTATAGACTATTTAAATATTATAAAATAAATTAAACAAAAAAACTCTAATGATCATTTTATCTTTAATCACCTCTTAACCCCCATTTACCCTATTTTATAATACTTATCATAAAAATGTCATAGAAATGAAATGTAAATGAATTTGAATTAATAAAAAAATAAAAATAGAACAATCAATCCATGTGGGGAAACTCGTAATGTTACATTAATCAACAGTTTTTTTTTTCAGACTGATTCAACGAAAATGTCAATGAATATTTTGGGTGATGTTGGCAGTTTATTGAAATCATTGCCGACGATTGTATTCTTGTTATGGACTATAGCTGTTGGCATGTGCACTGGCCTGCTCTGGCAATTCCTGTTTTGGCTAATAGAAGATGTGTCGAATACAAGCTGCAATGGTTCAGATTATATAAAAACTCTACAAGGCTTGGTTAGTGCAATACAAACGTTTGGCGGGGAGATTCCATTTTTGTTTGTTTCGGGTAAGTTGTTATTACTATTTATTAACATTCAGCCAAATTATGTATATGCTTTAGCTTGAGTTGTTAATTCAAATGTTATTGGTAGTTCTCTATTGTATCTATTACCTAACTTTTTTAACCGTAGTATAAAGTTATTTTATACAAGATTCCCTTATTATTTTACTCAATTATGAAATAATAATTTTGGTGAGGAATTTTTCGACACCTAAACTTCTATTTGTACATAGTTATTTCTTTCACTTCCTATTGTAATTTATACTTTTGATAATTAAATAAATATACTTATTACAAAGTAAAGATAAATTAGTAAAATAAAATCTCGAAATTGTTGTTAAATATGCGTTTTGACAAAACTCTTTTATAATGTATAATTTCACATGCTTACTTCATTACAGGTCGCATTCTTAAAAAAGTAGGACATATCAATATGACGAGTATAGTGTTGTTGGCCTTTGGCGTCAGATTTATACTTTACTCGTTTCTGACTAACGCGTGGTGGGTACTGCCCATAGAACTACTGCAAGGCATTACGTTCGGTATGTTCTACCCTACGATGACGTCATATGCCAATATGGTATCACCACCTGGAACCGAAACAACAATACAGGTATGGTCTAAACGCTTTCTAACTTTGTTATCTATAGATTTATCATTTTAAACCAACCCCTCCAATACACATAATTTAGTTTACTACAGAATTAAGGCCAAGACTACACAATGCGATCTGGCCTGGTCAAAGACTGCGGTACACCTACATGGATCGTGTAACCATATCATACGTATACGTGTTGGTCACTAGCTATGGCTTTGCGAGTATTCGAGCGCAGCTGCCCACTGTCCTCCTCACCTTAAGCTTTCAACTTAAGAAGTTATTCTATATGATATTATCCTGCATCCGAAGTTTTACAAGTGCTTTTCGAAAATATTTGAATGCAGTTTAAATTGTTTTCAAAATAAACAAGTTTACTTTCTGTAAAATTTACTGTCAACATTATTTAAGATACTTCCCCCCAGGTGCCATCTCCGTAGAACGTCCTGGGCCTCGATTCTGCTAAAGGCAAACCACTGTAATACCACTGACACTCTAAAAATGCTATTTAATTGTAGACTTTACCGTTATACAGTTTAAGTCTAAAATGAAATGAAAAGTCTAAATCAAATGAAAAGAATGCATTTAACTTTTTCATTCGCTCTACAAAATATCATTTGACTTAAGTCTTTAACCTGATAACAATAAAGTTTAAAATTAAATGGCATTTTTTAGAGTGTCAGTGGTATATCAGTGGTTTGTCTTTAGCAGAATCGGGGCCCTGTATAGAAAGTATAATATGAAACAGCTACTGATTTAGTCTCAATTTACATTACAGGGATTGGTGGGAGCCATATTTGAAGGCGTTGGTACTGCCCTCGGTAGTTTAGTTGGTGGTCGGTTGTACGCGCAGTACGAAGGCTCTACAACATTCCTTGCGTTCGGTATTGGAGCCTTAGTGTGCTGTGTCATTAACTGGCTCGCTTTCCGTATTCTGGAAAAGTTCGGCAAAGGAGGAATACCATCAGGTAAACCTAAAGAAGAAGAACCGCAATAATTTTTTAATATTCAGTGTCGATAATAGTTACAATCTCTTAATGAAATAATGCTGCTAATTCTGTTGTTACATCTCTAAACTTAAAATTCTCTAAAATTTTCTAATTGCATCTGTTTCTTTCGTTATCACTTTTTCCTTTAGCTTACCATCAGGCGAGGTGGAGTCATTTTGACGTGTCCTATATAAAAAAAACGACTTAATTTGATAGGTGTTCACTAAAATAAGTCATCTGTCCTTTTTATCTGATCATGAAAGAAACAGATGCAATTAGATTTTTTTAGAGAAATTTAACTTTAGAGATGTAACATTAGATTTGGGAGCAATGACTAATTTTACACACCTCGACTCATGATCATTCCACTTAATTACGGAAATAGGGATAGGTGAATAGGGATCACGAGGTGAATAGAGATATATAATGGCGATTAGAATTTGTTTAATTTCTTTGACAAAATTTCAAG
This sequence comes from Lithosia quadra, assembly GCA_963576445.1. Lineage (NCBI taxonomy): Eukaryota > Metazoa > Arthropoda > Insecta > Lepidoptera > Erebidae > Lithosia > Lithosia quadra. Next base: position 7,558,571 of record OY754873.1, on the reverse strand, counting down.
CATTTAACTAAATATTTGATAGTTCTGTTTATTGTGACAATGTAATAATGTATATTTTCACTTAAAAAATAATAACTGCAAACTTTATCTGACCATTTTATTCTTATTCACTCCCTTAATCCCTATTCACCCCGTTTTACGGTCTGTAAGAAGAATTATTAACAAGATATTATTATGTGTAAGTAGTATACAATGTATAATATATATAAGTAATATGCCAAAAAAAATGAACATGAAACCCCTTCATAGTAAATAGTAGTTTTATTCGGCGGGTCAACCAAAAATTATCTACGAAACCTATGTTAGTGAAAAACTCCATGCTCATTTTGTATCTAGCTAGAGTTATAGTAGCTATCTAGGTAGTCCGAGGCTAAAGGTTAACTTAACCCTTAGAATATACCCACCCTACTGCTAGGGTTTTAAGTTCCATTTATAAAAGACTGAATGGTACTATTAATTTCCTCCTTTTAACAAAACTTTTGTTCACCCGCTAGCAACGCAATCACAGCGATATTTTATCACACAAGTGAATAAATACAATTTTAATAGTACATATTGAAATGATATTAAATTCACTATATTATGAAACTGCAAACTAAGCTTAATACAATTTAATAAATTAATATCAAAATAACTATTGACCCGGCTACGCTCGGGAAAAAATCGTCAAAAACCACCACCTTTTGTTTCCGTGCGGAAATCCTCATGGATACCCACCCCGCGGCCAGCAGGGCAGGTTATGTCGGACTCTTACCGACTAAAACCGCACGGCGTCTAGGGTCTTCTGACGCCAGGTTGTTAGGTGGCCCATAGAGACAAAAAGCACCACCTATCGAGATGACCGACTAACATGCTGACAATTTACTGTAGCTACGCAGAACACTTTTTTAGATATCAATGGTGGGAAGGGCGCGATGGAGGGGGAGGGGGGAGCAACAACCGATCGTATATTACAGTAAACCTATCACGGGCTCGTGTCATCATTTAACCAGTCATTTTATACATGAAATTAATTTGCCCGCTAATTAAGCCTATAAAATTCACGCGAGTGTAAGAAATAAGTAGGTACTGACAAAGTTTGATCGTAATCGGCTGAGCGGTACGCCATCTACCGTCTTAAATACAACCAAATAGGAAACTATACTTTTTAAATTTTATAGATACTTAATTTTTTGACTTACTTAACTTGTAACTTTTTTATGATGTAAGAGATAAGTACATACTATTGATTATAGATCAAAGTAAATTAAAGAATGTACTATTTTTGTATAACAAATAGGTATTATGTCAGCTCTTTATTTATATATCTTTCAAATACCTATTAAGGTGAACGTAGGATATAATATAGTATAATAGGTACGCTGTTACTTACTGACTTTTGATACTAGATTTCGATTATTTTTATACGTTTCTATCTATAATATGTATTTTTTTTGAAAAATGTATTTTAGTATGTTTATACGCATTCTAGGATTCATAATATAAGCTAGTTTTAAGCTATGCTAACTTTCAGTCTGGATAGCGCTATCAGAATATTCATAAAGTAATTCTATTTTATATAATTAATATTTGGCCACATATACATAATAATATTATTCAAATCTAAACAAATATCGATGGTATTCGGTGTTATTAATTATAATATTATTTTGGTCTGGGTGTTTCTTTGTTTTATAAAAATAATGTAAGTAAGTATTTAAGTAGATAGATATGTTTATCCGTGCTCTAGAACCCATAATACAAGCTTTGCTTAGTTTGGGTCTAGATAGTCTAGAACAGGGTAGGCGAACCTATGGCACGCGTGCCATAGGTGGCACGCGGCGCAATATTTTGGGCACGTCGCCGATCATAAAACATGTGTAAAAAATGTATTTAGGTATTTTATAACGATCTAACGAGAATGATCCTATGCTACGGAGTGTTCAAATATTATGTTATAAAACGTCGCATGACACTCGTGAGGTATGAAAATTACTTATCCTCGGCTTCTTATAACGAGGGCTAGCAATATTGCCTCTGCCGTAATTTTCAACTTACCTTCCTTGTATCATAATGTACTAATTATTATGCGTGTAACAAAAACATTTCAAAAATATACCTCTTTTGTTTACATTATTTCATAAAGAGTTTTGATGGCACGCCAGTGACCCCATAAAACATGTTTTAGAAAAAAATGGCACGTTGATGCATAAAGGTTCGCCTACCCTGGTCTAGAATATGTATTTATGATTACAAAACTATTGTATGCTATATTCAAGTAACTAATAAGTGACGCAAAGTTCCATAAAGTTTACTATTTTTCTATTGCTAACCATATTTTTGGATCAGCGCAGCGTCGAGCGTGAAATGCGCGCGTACGCAGATTATGTCACGAACAAATCGTGTGACGGGCGACCTGCCTAACGCAGCGCTGATCTATGTATTTGCCGAACCACACAAGCCGTGTGTGCGCACGCGCTGGTTTGCATGCTCGACGCAGCGCAGGCCCTTAATGGCTCGAATCGAAGTTTTCCATTCTAGTATATACCAATGTTTGAATTTTCCTAAAGTGCCAATTTGACGTCTGAGTGAAGTGCGCACGTCCAATGACGGGTTTATGCCCTGTCATTTTGGGCTTAATCAGGCATTTATGCCCTGGCGTTTTGGGCAGATTGAATAAATGTCCAATATGCCACGGCATAAACCCGTCATTGGACGTGCGCACTTTACTCAGATAAAATGAGTACCTTGATATGTTTGTTAGGACCATCACTTGTAGATTTTATTCGTGTTTAATTTAATATAGTACCTATGCTTTAATAAGCACTTATCTTACACTGCTACAACGATTGGGCAAGTCCTAACCAGCCTAATACAACTTCTGTCTTGGATTCTTGGGTATAAATATAGACTTGTATATCTTAATATACCTGTATGATGTATGTGTGTGTGTGTGTGTGTGTGTGTGTAATCGAAACGTACTGTAAATGTATCACTTCAATGGAGTTCATTTAAAATGACTAGTTTTTAGGATGTTTGAAATAGATACCTACTTTATCACTATGTGTTTCAGTCATTATTTTCGTGCATCTTTTTATTTTCTTCGTTTTGTATTACCATATTCTTTCTCCTCACCTTTAAAGGTTATTTTATGTTATGTTTGTTCTTTATTAGTGGCTGTTATTTTTGTAATGGTATAAGGTGCAATTTAATTAATCGGGATGTACTTTTCCTTGGAGTCGTTTCTTTTTTCTCTTTTTGATTGTTTCCATTTCAGTTCAGAATATCGTTTATTTTTTTTCTTTACATATACCTGCCCAATTTGTAAAATTCGATTGGATGCTACTTTTCTTTTTTTTTTCTTTTTCTCCGAATAAAATTCAATCTTGAAAGTTTATAGCATTGATTTACTTATTGCATTAGATTGAGTCGACATAATAACTATTATATCTATTACATTAATGTTATCTTGTAATTATGTTTCATCGAATTGTGAAGGATCATAAAATATACATTATATATAAGGATAGCTTATATTTATTTCTGTTCAGCCTGTCTCTGTCGCAAACCTGGAACAAAACGTTTGGATTTGATTAATTTGACTATTCTACCTTGTCAGTCTTTTGTTCCGTCCGTCCTCAAGGATTTATGCCTCGAAGATATAACTTAGGTACAAGTGATCTTCGATTTGGCGTTTCTGCAAAGCTGTTTGGCACTGCATCTCGATATTCACTCATGCAAGTAATTTCCAAATGTGTTTATTACTTTGATCATCGGCTATTAGTATTGCATAGTCTTATGATTTATTTGTTTTGTATGTATTATGTTCAGGATTTGCTGGTTTTTGAGTTGCTCAGTCTAATTTTATTTCAGTAGACCTGCGCAATTTATATTCTATATTAGTCCGTCGCAGTTATGTCCATGCATGTATTGTATATTTACGTAAATATATCAGTAATTATGTCTTTGTTATTTACAGGGTATTCGTCCGTTATTCGCTACGAACAACCAAATGACTTGGTTTATATGTTGGAGGACATGAGTGATCAAAAGCACGGGCGACAAGATAGCGATACTTAAAAAGGGCTGATACTGGATAAATCTCTACCACTCCTTTTAAGGCTCGTGGAGGTACTATCAAAAAAAATCTTTAACAGAAGTACTTAATCTCTCTTACATTAGTGAAAATGAAAATTTAAAAAGGTACTGTATATGTATCTAAAATTTGGATTAAGTTGAACTTCCTATCGATACCTACTGATAGGTAGGTACTATCTACTATATAGACAGTGGTATAGTCGAGTCTTGATAATTTAGTATTCAAAAGATTTATTATTTTGAGTTCGAAATATTGATTTTTAATACCAAAAATTTCAACAAGAAAACCGACTTCATAGTTAGAACTGAGTCAAATTGAAATGGGACCACGCGGGAAGCACCAGCTTTCAAATTTAAAAAAAAAATTCATACATAACTTTATTATAATGCATGATGATAAAATGGTAGGAAATTCAAAACTGTACACTGAATATTTTTTTTAAAGAATACTTGGGTTGTGATCTACAATCGATACCGAAGCCAAAAATATAGTTTTTATTAATAAGAAGTCGGGTCAACACATAGGCTACATATTATCACGCTATCACCTACGGGGAACGAGCAATGAACCTTTATTTCTATATAATTCAAACATTATGTAAAAATGAAATGCAATCTGTTCAACAGGTATTTACTTAATGTATTACTTAATTCAGTAAAACGGGGTGGAATAGGGATCAAGGGGTGAATAGTGATAAAAATGGCCATTAGAATTTATTTAATAATTTCTTATAAAATGTCAAGTAGGTATTTAACCAGATCGTTGATGATTCTCTTCATTGTGATGTGTAAGTAGTTTATAGTTTCGTATTAAAGTTAACTGCAAAATTCCAATGACTATTTTGTGCCTATTCACCCCTTAATTCTTACTCACCCCGTTTAACGGTACGCACCATTTAGGATCAAAGTGCTGCGCGCTAAATTCCTAATGTTTTATATAGTTCATAACATGGCTATCATTTTTTTTGTAAGGGCGATACCCGGTCCTTTGGCAGGCTTAACTGGGGACTTGGGTCTAACATGCCCTTGGAGTATTTTAGTGTAGTCGTGGAATGGAACACCTAAAGACAATCTACGCCAGCGCTATAAATGTTGTGATGGACTGCCCGTTATAGGTGCTAAACATTAGTTAAGTATAGTATAATATTAGTAGGAACTGGAATATTGGGTTGGGGTAAACAGATTGTTGAAATTAAAAAACTATTGCGAAAACGGCGTTTGTTTCCTTTATGTACTACCTATTATTTTCTTTAAGCTGAAAAGTTTGTTTTTATTTGTTTGGTTAAGGGTCAACTTATACTAGTGCAGAGTCGAAGCGCATCGAAGTGTAAAATCCATCAAATTCCAATCAGCGTTAGTCACGCGCAGACGCGTGAATTCCGAAGAATGCGCGCGTCTATTTAAAATCTCAGAAGTAATGTGAGCGTTACGCTGTGGAGTTAAGGTTGAATTTATTAAGTTCAGTTTTGGATAGACGCTTCGATGCGCTTCGACTCTGCGCTAGTACCTATAAATTGACCCTAAATGTGTTAATTTCAGGATTTACTGGTTCGAATTAAAAATTCTCTTTGGGTTGTATAGCCATTTATCGTGGAAGTTCATTATCTATTTATTCTAGGTGTAAAGTATTGTTTTTCAATCATTGTCTTTTGCAGTCCGCTGAAGGTCTTAGGTAGGTACCTAATATGCGCCACAGCACTGTCTCCGCGTTCCGCCTCCAGATCCTATATTTCATCATCAGCTCATGCTTATGCATTTTAACGAGTAAAAACTGCTAAGCAATAGCAATTAAAATTATCAAATCCCAACTCGTGTGAAATATTGGACTCGCATGGACGTAGACGTTCATACTAACATAACATTTCATCCCCACAGATTGAAGATTCAAAAACGCTCTATAGCATATTATTTATTATCAAGTGCCTATAATAATCCAGTTTCATGGCGATATCTTCCAAAATGAAGAACTTTCATTCCTCCGGATATTTTAGCGCAACTAAAGTAGCCATGACCTTTTGCAGGCTCCAGCTCATCTCTACTAAAATTCATCAAAATCGGTTCAGTGGTTTGAGGCTACTGTTTTTAATTGGTATTTGGCTCTTCCGCGACTGCCGCCTGACCTCCCAATTCCGAGAGGTAGGCTGCGCCAGAGTCTCGCCCGTTGTTTAGCATGTGTAGGTACCTACCGACTAGCCTGAAGGTGTGCTTGACTTGGGTTCCAAAGGTGTTGAGCCTTGTACAGTCAGCATCAAAGGTCATTTTCAGATTTTGACCAGTAGTTAGCAAAGTAACTTATGGTTCTTCAATGAAAATTATGTTTAATTACTTCGTTGGCTCTATTGAACTACCTTTATTACAATATAATGAACCATTTTCATTCGAATTTTTAAGTTGAAACACACATGTACAGTTTGAAATCTGTGCAATCATCATAGACTTCTGCCACTGACTGTACACGATGTACACCCTACCCTGCCCAGTGTTGCAGGAGTTGAAAATTCTTTGAATATATAGGTGTTAATTTATTTAAAAAGTTCTCACGATTTTTTAAACCAGATCCTTGACAATAGGAATACTTACCTCCAAGTAATCGGGGAACATACTTACATATAAAATAGATTTTAATGAATTAGCAACCTTCTCCTTTTTCATTTAAAAATTAGACATGCACAAGGTCTCATAGAAAGTTGCTTGAAAAAATAATATTATCTTGCATACCGCACCATAAAGACTTCTTTAAGTGGGGCGTGAAAAAGCATCTGAGGTCGTCAAATCAAGGGCCACCAATGCCACCAATAGCATTATCGGTGTCTGTAATTGTGACCCCTATTCATGAGACATTTCCTTTAACTTCCCATTAAATAATGTGTTTAGCCTTTTACCAATTTAAATACAGATCAAGACACAGCGAAGAGTTTGTATAAATTAAACGGCATTGCCCATAAGACAAATAGCATTATTTCTAACACGTAGTTTTGGTTTTAAAATACTTACATAGCGCCTTTTAATACAGCAATTTTAAGAACCTAAACTGAAAACCATAAGTTTGTCTTTTGTAAATTGTTTATTCATTAATGGGAATATTTTCCCCGATCACATTGTGTAACTACAATATTGGTGGCGTTAGCGCTGTTATCGTGCGGATAACGGCTAAACTCAGAAAAGTAGACTATCTTAAGCCAGGCCCATTAAATAATTTGCTATCAAAACAAACGGCCCTATGATAACTTCAATAAATCACGATGTACGGAATCCGTCATTTTAGGTTTTATATGCGGTAAAATTCTTAGCGAGCTGAATTTTTATATAACCCTATATTACGGCGTTGTAATAAAGGTGTGAAAAATTGACAATGATATCGTGCTGGCTAAAAATGTGATAAGATCAAAAGGTTGCGAAAATCAGTTTTTCGTAAATATCTCGCGACCTTGCTCGGAGGTCAATAGAGGTCTTAATCAAAATTGTTTCTTATGAAATTATCTACAAAAAAAGCTTCTTGCTTTTTCAGTAAAATTCGCCGTTTTTGGAATAGAGAAGAAAAATCCAGCCCACTAGGATTTTTTGCGCAGATTGGGGTTTAAAATGCCTAAAATGACTGGACTAAATATCACCCGGTTGCATTTGCATTATTGTAATGAGACCAGGTACATGTTGGCTACCGCTTTATCGACGCCGTTACAGCCTTTCCAGACTTAACGTTTGTGTTCAAAGGGGGCCTTGAGCCTTACGAGCAAATTGGTGAGATCTGTAGGTATTGTAAGGTTAGTTGTAAAGTCAAGATCACGCACGTAACAGTGTCGAACGGAGCCGTTTTTGATATCAGGTACAAAAGCTGAGCCCGACGTTAACAAGGCGTAGTATCATTAGTCCGGTGGCTAGTTTAGTTTTTTGACAACCGAACGAGTTGTAGTGGTTCCATCAACCAGACTGACGACCGAACTACTGCTACTAAGCCGTTAACAATGTATTTGAATTTATTATTTATGTCCGTCTACCCTACATACGTTGACACGATCAAATCTCAGTCTCACAATTTCATGCTACTTCATGTTTGTGGTTTAATCACCACCCAATCTATTAATGGAATATTGAAATACAAGCGACGGCAAGCATTTGCTGTTACTATTGACTTAATATCAATTCTATTAGTAAAGAATAGAAAGAAACAAATTTATTTTCGTGTAACCGTAAGTAGGTATCTTAATATTATAAAGCACCTTAATAAAATTATTCTCCAATATATAAACAAATATAGATTTAGACAAAATAATTCCAATATCTTATAAACAGGTAATTGTACTTTTAATTATATCGAGTTTAATTAAATACGCATATAGATGTAAATAATCGATGCTATGTTTCTTGTTTCAAAAAATTGTACAAAATACTTTTCAGAATATATTAAAATATAAAACCACTATGAATTTTGAGAAAATGTGTCCAATAATAATGTATTGTAAAAAGAAACATAACTCATGAAATATTATATACAGAACTCATATCAAATATGTGTAATTTTAGTGATGTGATACGTAGGAACAAATATAATCGTTATATAAATAATACAGCTAAATAGACTTACATTCGGAAGAACTAGAACCACTAGGGTCTGTTTCAAAAGAAACCGCCCTTGTTAACCCATCCATTGTCAAATAAAAATATAAAATTTAGTTTACAATTACTATACACGTAAATCTTACGTATCGATCTATAACACATATACAAATATCACTGTTACTGTTTTTTTTTCGTTAATTTACAACTCATTGATATGTAACACTATATACATTATTTCTATACAAGAATAACAACTATTGATCACTTTTGCGGTAATAAATAAATTGTAATAAAAAAGTGTGTATATAAAAAGAAGCTTTCTACATAATATACGTTCGCAATTTATACAAATATACATTGAGTAGAGAGTGGCTAAGAGAACTATTGCTATGTACTAATGAAACGTGGTCCACCCTTTAGGAACAGTGGAGGCGGGCTCCTGACGCGCGCTCGATCCTGCCGAGTAGTCTAACAATCCGAATTGGCTAAAATCTAGTCCATATTCGTGTAAGAGAGCACTGTCTGTCGATTTGATTTGTTCAACTTTTTGACTTTTATCTCGACACTTGAGCGGATCAAAATCTTCTAGGTCTGTCGGTGAATCGTCCAGTTTAATGAGATCAGAATCTGAGCCACACGACTGAAAAAGAAATATGTGAGTTAAACAAACACAAAGCGAGATCAATCGCCGGGTGTCCCGTTGCCTTTTAGTATGTGAGTGATCGTCTATTAGTAAATCGAATACAATAAATTTAGATATTGGGAGAAGCAATAGAAGTACTATAATTTACCATTATTATAAAATGTATAGGCGTGGCATATGAGAGCACTTTTATTTCGTTTGAAGAAGTTTGTTGTTACATAAAATTACTTACACAAGGTGAGGTATAAAAAATGTACAGAAACAATGCACACAAGTAGTTTACGCTTCCCTAATTAAGGTGACGTTTACGCTTTGAAAAGACAGCATTATACTTCTATAAAATAAAAATCCAATATTTATGCACACTTATATTTGTAACATGCATCTGCAAGTTCTAAAGAAGCAAGATCTAAATGACAGACGACAAACAGTGTACTATATATACAAGTGTTCGTGGCATAACACAAATAAATATTTCGAGTACAAATTACAGAGATGTATATTTATACTATGTCCCACTAGTTTTATTGTGATCGCCTCCATTTTGGAACGACCAGACTATAATAATTTTTCAGCATTTGTATATCTAATTTAAATTAACTCATAGAATCACATTGTGAGATCATTTAGTCATACACATGGAATCATCATAATTTAATAAATCATACAGTACTCATAACGGCTAAAAGCAAAAATATACTATAAACATTGCAGCCTCATGCTTATGCCGCTTCAAATAAAAAATAGAAAAGCTCCTTAAAATTTTCTACAATTTTCTAATCAACAAAACATAATCTCACTGAATGCATTAAACTTATATAATTGTATATATTATATCTATACTTAATATTATTATGACGAAATCAACAAAACTAACATCACAAATCCATTTTCAATAGAACTAGTAGGAACCATGCTATTTCGATGTGCGTGATAGGTAACATAACAAAATAATTATAAGAAGTATCTAATTTATAGATCAAGTTATTCTAAGCATTCGTATCATTTATAAAGCAAGTGTCCGTTGTATGGTTGTATGGTATCAATCAACATTCCATTCTTATAGGTGTCATGGATGATATAAAATCGAAAAAACTGTAATAACCTCTTATAGATTTCGTCAATTAATTATATAGAATAATGTTATAAACATTTATTTATCATGTCATTCGAGTCACCAGTCACATCTCATGTTAATGTGCGACTTATTTGGCAACTATTACAATTTGAGCTTAGTTATTAGATGCGCATCTGATCCTCACCATTTGTGTCACCAATCATGTATCTACATCATTATTTCGTTACATTAGATGTTATTCCCGTGTGATTAATATCATAAGACATTTCCACCGTGCTCATGTTGAAAAGTAGTTGCTTTTAGAAATTTTAAATGTTGCATAGAATAGAGGGTAAGATCAACTTTAAATTGTTAAATATATAATTATATTACTATTTCTTAAATTATTCATATAAAAAGTATTCACTATTAAATAGTAAGTAGATAATTAAATACTTAGTCAAACTCGTGTGTTAGTGCAAAATATTTCACTCTTGCAATTCACGTATATGCTAGCAGCTATCACGTTCTATTTTATAACAAGGTACAAAATAGATATGATTACAAATAGGCATATCAAAATTACCTCTTGATGCTTCGCCTTGTACGGAGCAAGGTCGGCCCGTGCGGCGAGCCGGGGCTTAGCCTCGAGGTTAGCTCTACCTACTGAGGGTGCCGGGGGTTTGGGCGCTTTGCCGTTACATGGCAAGGGCGCGCTGGGTTGAGACATTTTCCTCTGGTTCGACGACAGGGTCAGTTTTAATTTAGCCTTGTCATTGCCTTCTGTGAAGCATATAGTACTCGTATGGAAGTCTGGTGTAGATTTCACGTCGTTTTTTGTGATGTTACTGACAAAGTGAACGTTGTTGTTGACCGCGGGCGAAGCACGCGGCGGTGGCGTGGGCGCGTCAGACAAATCGATTAATTTCCTCGTGAAAATAATTGGATAACGGACGGGGGGTTGGGGACGTTCCGGTAACCGGGGTGGGAGACATGGTGACAGTGTTTTCTGCAAAATAAAATTAAATAATGTGCCACAGTGCTCCTAGGAGCGTACATGCTAGTAACGCATTCTCATGGTACTAAACACATATGAGTAATATAACTAAGCAAAGTGTGATTACATAAACAATGAAATAAGCGTATCAAGAAACTAAATGACAAGCTGTGTGGTAGATACCTTTTCAAACGTTAATTTTAAAGTACCTACAATGTAATTATATCTCAGTATAAAATAGTGAGAGTTACTTCATACAATGTTAATGTCTCTATATGGTTGTAACGTGTGTAATTCGAATTGGTTGGTTGGATAAAATTTGCGTATTCCAAAAAAAATTGTGTAAGTACTGTACTCGAGTTGATGTTAGTGTGGTTGGTTCAACTTGTTATTGCATTCAAGCTCATTTTAAAATAAAACTTCTTAATTATATAAAAAAAAACAAAGTCAAAAGCTATTTGTACAAGGAAAATGTCTCCATCTCTCTCCATTTTATAAAGATTACTGGATACAAAATAATGTTAAGGTTACAACAATTTTAGGTATATTTCGCGTGCGAAGGATGAAAATATCCTATTGTTTTATTAATGCTGTCTATAGACAAGAGCCCAAGATGAGCAATTTTAAAAAGGTATCTACGGCATAACACAGCTTATAAAAAAACTAATAACACATTCGATACGCAACAATAACTTATTCAATTTAACATTAGGAAATGACCCGAAAACATATATAAAATTTATAGAAGTACCTAATATCATTGCCGGCAATCATAATAATCTAATAACTTACATGTAAATTCAAAAGACGAATGGAAAATATCGAATATATTATGAAGCGGCGTATCGAAAGTCATTACTTTAAACTAAATGGTACGAGAGTGTTGCAAGAACAAAAGCGTCTAACAAGAATGACATCTACATTCTTATAATTAGAGTGCACATTCACTAATCACTTACCGCTTTATCAGGTAGGCTGATGTCGGAGTTCTGAGAACTGTTTGGAAAACTATCGCGCCGTTGTTCATTTTTGCTGGCAAATAGGAACTCCATTTCGGTCAGCAAGTCAAGTGGCAGGGTCGGTGCGGGTTCTCGAGGTAACACTGGCTCGTGAGCTGGCGACGAATCGGAAGAGTCCGACGATACAGGCGTCGCCGATCCACAGGAGAACCTGCAATAACCACCCACCGACAATAAACATGACGCTATCTCCCGTCCGACTAGGGTAGTACCTGCGCCCTACAGAAGACCTTGGCCATAATAACTATCGTTATGTGTTCCCAGCGGTAAGTAGGGTAGCCAGAGCTCACTGGACACTGTGTTGTGAATATTTTTACATCAAATTCAATACCTATTCCATAGTTAAGGCAGGACGTCTGTCGATCAACTAGTGAAATATAAATATAAGGATTTAAATTTATCACCTGCTGTCATCCGTTGTGTTAATGGAGGATGGTCGGGATCCTGTCCTTGGTATTTTGTTCTTCAACCCTTTCACTGCTGACTTCATATTCTTGCCACCTTGACGGACCTTTATAAAATATAGATGATAATTTATTTAGTACATATAATAAAATGGGATAGGTATTGAGGATTGTAAAGGACTCTTAAAGTTAAATACGAGTATAAGTTGTTGCATAAACACTTAATAAGTAAAATAATGCTTCAAGTAAAAGCATCATTAAGTCGAATTGGATTGTTCATGTAACTTCATTTGGATACCTACAAAAATGGGACTTTTCATAATTGCTTAGTTGCTACTCATATTAAAAGACCGGCGAGTACAGGACTCTCATACTATTATAATCAAATAATTATATAATTTGAATTAAGTAACAATAATCGAAATTATTCCGTTCCATTTCACTGATTTAAACATATGCAAAGCCGCTTTTAAAAATGAATCAACATCGATAAACTAAAGCTTAATAAATAGCAAAAATACGAGGAAAAATAAAACAATAAAATATCAAAATCAAGTCATACGTGTTACAGAAATAGTACAGTGTGTATTTAAACAACGTAATGCAGTTACATGCAATAAATACATTGGTAAGGGGCCCAGTGCTGAGTAGTCATAATTAAATTTTGAAGAGCATCTGATATTCGTAACTTCGTGGAGCAAATACTTCAGTCAGTTCAATCTAGGTTTTGATCTACACGCTGTGTATAATACATCAATTAGGAATAGTTTAGTCTAATAACAAGTAAGTTTATATGTACTTATAAATATAATCGTTTTTTTATATACCATAACAATACTAAATAAGCAATAATCATTAATACGTAAATGTAGGATGACTAATACGTTCGTGTGAAGTCTGTATAATAAATAAATCATGCTATAATACATTTGCAATGGTATTTAAAAGTCGGTGGTTCATGACAAAAATGGTTTCACGAAGTCCTAATAGATTGAGTGAGGAAGGAATATAATAAAATTTTGCTCCCCCTCCATTTTCAAGGGTAGTAGCAAAAATTGCTTATTAGCTGAGATCTGAACTTTTTCGTAAAAATAATAATAAATAAATATTCTAGGTCATACAACGTCATTTATGCCCAATCTAAACGTTTTGCATAATATGGGTTCTAGAAAACAGAATAATAATTTTGTTAAAAAATTGAAGGAAGACTGTAAAATTACTTGTGTACTTTCATATTATCTATATAATAAAAAAATTCTAATAAGACAAAAATAAAACACAACTTACAACTTGCATGTGCTCTTCCAATTTTAGTACTTCAAAACTATTTGCGTAGGTATATTATAATTGAATTTCTTTTTATGGGTTCTCGAAACCGTCACGATGCCGTATACGAATGCCATTCCATAGCCAAAATAGACTATTGGGCGGTAAAAAGTAAATAAATAGAATGAGCACAAATTCACAATATAATCACAATAAAAAATATTTTATAAAATAATAAATAAGTACATTAAATAATAAGCACAATCTACAAAGTCTTAACAATATATAACAATACATTACACACCGCAATACCATCACCAATTAAAAAAAAATTATGTATAAAAGTATTCTCCACCAAGTTATGTATAACAGTGCGAAACATATAGGTTCGTTGCAGACAACAGACTTCACTAGGACTCACCGTTTTAACCGCCGATTGCACTGCTGGGTTTGCCTGCAAATAGTTATATTTTAAAGCAAAAAGAACAACTTGGGTACTTACAGCATGCATGCATTGATATTTTTATGTGGTAGGGTATAACAAAAACATGTAAATAAATTCAGAAACACTGATTCCCTCGCCTACGTGATTTTAGTTGGGTTCGGCACAAGTTTACCTTAACTAATAGTAGTGGTACTTACTTTTGTAATAGTTATAACAATTTTATTAGTGCAGAAGTTTAATTTATAAATCTAATTGATACTTGTTTTGGGCTTTAGTGTTTTGTAGTTTTCATACCATTGAGACGGCGATCAAGTAATGCAGCCCACCTGATGAACAGTAGTCACTGTAAGCTATAAACGCTTTCAACATCAGAAGTAAAACGTCTTCGGTGGCTCTTCACGTGTCTCTCTGACAGACATAGCAGAAGACACAGTGGAAAGCAAGCGGGGGGGGGGGGGAAGGGGCGGGGAGAGAACGAGCTGGTTCTGTGAGCGCAGGCCAGGACAGGACGGCCGCCTGTCGACCTATAGCAATACGTAGGTGCGGCGGGGCGATGCTCATTCCACCCCTGTTCGGGGGTCGAGAGATTCATCTTAATTCGAGAATTATAGAGTAGCTTTTTTGCTCTGCTCTCTACTGAATCTTCTAGAGGACTACCTATGGTCAAGGTCTAGAGATTATTACACCACCAACGATCCCTATACGTTTGGGGCTAGTGAAAGGCATAATGCAGAAATTGAGAGGCTACAATAAATGCAGTTTTCTAACAAGGAATGCAGAGAGCCAATCTTATTAGACTTAAATTTGGACAAGATTAGTATTGCCCAGTGGGACACTTTCGAAAGAGTAGTCTCGATTTATGACCCAATTTAAAGATCATTAAGGCATTTCTTACCTACAACATTAACGGAAACAAATATAGATGCTCTCAAGTGACGACGGTTATGAAAAGGCATTTAATCACTGCGTGGTCCTGCAAAATATTGTCAGTTTGACATAGCGATGTTCCAGGAATTAAGAAGTTTTATAATAAATATAAAAAAACGGGTAAGTATTTATACCAACATTGAATGTTATAAGTACCCTAGGATGCAAAATTATTATCAGCCGCTTCTCGTATACAAACCTATACCTGGTACCAATTTAAGTGTGAGTAGTCAAAAGCACAAATATCACAATTATTTTAATAGCAACCGATTAAAATATTGAAACAAAAAGTAAAGTAAATGATAAAAAAATGTTGTTTAGTATACACCGCGGGATAAAATAATAAGCATTTTATAGTTACTGGCAAACTTCGTGAACAAGCTCCAAAAAGTCCGCAATAACTGACCAATCAAAAAACCAATAAAAGGACTGATCAACCAATAACGCGAGCCCGTAATTAGTTTACTAATGCGTCTTTGCCCCCGCGCCCCGCACTTACTAAAAACGCATTACTACGAAGTTAGCCGGTCACTATACTATTAATAGACAAAGATGTTTGTGTCATGGGAAATAACTACCAATTGAATTATGTCTCCGTAAATCCATAATTCAGTGTTCAATTATAAACCAAATGCCCAGAGAAAGGAAAAGGAAAGAACTACAAATACTGCTCGACACAATAAGCATATTATAGATTACAGAGAAAAATACGGTTTTGTGTTTAAAGCAAAGCTGCAGAAAAATCAATTCTTATAGCACTTAATTTTTGCCGCCATGTAGCGTCTACTTGTTGTATACTTCTAGAAGTCCCTTCGGCCCTAGGCCGTTTTATGCAAAATTATATACTTATTATTTCATATATTACTAAGAAACGATTATTAGGTTACTTTATAGAAAGATAGGATCATTATAAATTTAAATGGGAATAGGATACCAAAAATACTACATTGTGCCTTATGTAGGCCTATTTGGAAGGCGTTCAGTGAACACATGCTAGTATGTATTAGTAGCACTCATTAGCAAATGGGTAAGAAAAGTTACCTTATCTTTGACAGTTTTAAAGAATGCACCGCCCTCTTTCTTGACAGTCTTAGCCCAGTCCCTGTATTGCTGTTTCAGCTTCTGCCCACTACCCGTATTTAACTTGTCTGCATAAAAGTTGCACTCCACCTCGAATTCATCGTTGAAACCTCGTCCAGAGTTTAGCAAATCCAATCTTTCATCTATGAACTGTAAGTGGATAAGAAAAGTGTTCACGTAAAAAAAGTTAGAAGAAAATTAAAAAGGTTTTTGTAAGTCGGAGCCCGCCCTCTTGAGGTCGCCGGCGCCACCAGTGGCCCAAAAGCGGGCGCTAACCTCAGGGATGTACTTTTTTCGTGCGGAAATTCCTACAGATCCCTGACCCTGTTGGCCATCGGGGGTGATGGGGGTTGGTTAAGTCAGATTCGGACCAACCAAAACCGCACGCTGGCTCGGGTCTTCAGACGGCAGGGTGTAAGGTGAGCCAAGAGGCATTTCCCTCGCACTTCCCCACAATGCCCCAGATGGTATTGGAACCACGGTGCCCTGTTTTACCACCGGAAAGAGAGGGGGTCATATGCCGGTTTGGCCAGTGACAAGTGGCCGTTCTTTCAATGAAAAGTCAAGTATTCAGAGCTATGTGTAAGTATACTCATAACAATAATGTAACTCATTCTAAATTAAGTATAATTAATTAGTAAGCTTACCTGACGGAATATTTGAGATTGCAATATTTTTTTAAGGAATGGTTGCATATGTTTTCTTGTTCTAACAAAAGCTTCAGGGTTGAAGGTAATTAACTGACCATTTTCAATTCTGAAACAAATATTTAATATATTAGGTAGAGCATAATACGGCTGCTTATACATATATTACGAAGCGAATAATAATAATAGCCCTATATTTTACAATCACTAATGTTACCCAATAATGTTGTTTTATGAAATAATTTCAATACCTACCAAGAATAATTACAAATATTAGTTTCACATAACTGTTTTAAATTCATCAATAATATAGGATAGGAAAGTAATAAAAAGGCTTACTTAATAGCATCACGGTATCCACCTATCAAACACACAAGGGCACGCAAGAAGGCCCGAGACACTGCATCGCCGAGGGCATTTTTATCATTTAAAGCTTTTTTCAAACTCGCTACCTGAAAAATACAAGCACAATATATTACATGTTCATAGTAGTGTTTTGTGGTATAGTTTCAGCAGATATGCACTTTATTTGTGCACTGATTAGGTTTCAATGCAACAGTACGTTATGGTACACCAATACTGTTTTCACACTCAGTCTTTTCGCGAATCTGTCATTTTGAGAAACTGTCTTTTTGCGAATCTGTCATTTTGAGAATCTGGCAATTCACGCCATCTGACATTTTGCGTTTCTGACATTTTACGAATCTGTCCTCTTGCGTTTTTGTCAATATGCGCCTAAACCAGATTTACTTGTACTTTAATTTGACTTGATCGCAGTTATTTTTACCGATGAAATCTGACCTAAGCAGTTATTCCAATTAGTTTAGGTTGTGGTTGTGACCTAGCTTACACGGTTCTGTAAGCTTAATCATGAGGTTAGGCAGAAAACTATTTAATGTATTATAATAAAGCATGTACTTACTAAATCTGCAGGAAGGCTTTCTAAATCATTGAAGGGATTTCTAAGCTCATTTTCGTCTACATCTAATATAACCACATCGCCTATTTCCGCCAATCTCACAGTCTGTAATGAAATATGAAATATCGTTGTATAAAATTCTCAAACATCACTTTTCTTTTTAGCAAAATGAGCACAAATTAGTGTCCTTTTAAAATATTACCTGCATCACGCTTCTAGGAACTCCAATTAGAAATGGCATAGGTGCCAACAGATAATCTACAAGATGTTTTGGTAATATTGGTATGAATATGTGTTGCCATGACATCGGGAAGAGGGTTGAATTGGCTGCCTGGACACATGCTGATAGTCGTGAAGGTTTTGTGGCAACGATAGCCACTCTTCGCTCGTGTAGTAACGCCGCCCACAGCCCTGCCATACATTTTGTATCCATAGCACTGAAGTATTCCGTCAAATTGAACTGGAAGCATATTCCAAAGTTAATGTTTGGATAAATATTTTGATAATAAATGCCATACAATCACAAGATACAGACCCTCGATAGTCAGAAAAACGTTATACAAGGCAGTGTCCGACTATCGAATTTGTAGTGCTGCCTTCAAGTACGAAATTTTTTGTGATCCGACAAATTTACAGGTTAAATTTGTCTAATTATTAAGAAGGAACCTACTGCCTAAAACACCTTTTAAATCACAGATCGAGGTGATAATATTCTATATGAACTCTACAAATCGAATGTTCAACAGTGTTCAACGTATCACATGGGGTGCCACGTTCCCAAGGTAAAAGCCCCGGATGCAACCGAGAACAACACTGTGAATATGAATAAATAATTTATTATTACTTACATTTTCAGGAATACTTGGAAGCTTATTTTCAGGACATTGGCATGTGAAAACACTGTGACCGGCGTTGTAGGTGACTTTCAGTGTATGCCCAGGCATGGGCGGTCGTATCCGACATGCTTCCAGGAATGATGAAAGCTCTCCCTTCCCCGGACTATTTATTAAGTTTGCTATACAGTTCAATAATCTGAAAGCAATATACAGTATTCAATTATCAAGATGGTGAACAGATTAAATATACTGTCCGCACAATTATTTTCTATTTATTTCACCTTAAGTTTCTATACAAAGTTTGCCTAATACAATAGACATCATATTTATTTTCTAAATCTAAAAACTAAGTAGGTATATAATATTATTTTTATATCTATAAACTATTTTATATCTATTTACAGATTACTTATTTTAGACATGTTACAGCACTATTATAGATTGTAAAGATACATTATTATCGTAACAATATTAACACTATGTTAATCAAAAAGTTACAAAAAATTTAAAATATTAAGTCAGATGGGTACTCCATTTTAATTGGTCATCACACAAAATATATTATACACTTTAACATTTATTGAACTAGATATACCATTTATTGAATTAGTTCAATAATTATTATTAAGTTCGATAGATAAAAATATCTATACTTCTATACTAATACTAATATTATAAAGAGGAAAGATTTGTACCTATTTTTGTATGTTTGTATGTTTGTAATGAATAGGCTCAAAAAGTACTGGGCCGATTTAAAAAAATTTTTCACCAATAGAATGCTACATTCTTCCAATTTGACATAGGCTACATTTCATTTTGAAAAAAATTAGGGATCCTTGGAAAAACTGGAATTTACACCCGGGCGAAGCCGGGTCCCGGGTCGCTAGTACATTATAAAATAATTAGCGCAAATAGCCTAGAACTCATGAAAAAATAAAAACACAGTGAATATGTACATGTCTTAATAATCCCGAAAACGTAGACAGAAGGAAAAAAAATAACAGAGAATTTTTCCCAATAGGATTTTTCTATTTTTTTGTTAGTACAACTATATTAAAGTAACAAAATTCAACAATGGCACATGAAGATGTAGAATTTATTGAGATAGTATTATTAACATGGAGTACCCAGCAACAAATAGGTTTGGGAAATATCTGCCAACCGCCAGCCAAGGTATGTAAAGTATTTGTGAAGATATTTGTTAAACCACTCCTGGCACCAAAAATTCAGCTTAGCTTGAGAAGTTAAGGGGAATACTAGTAATTTGAGTTACTAATAACATTAAAAAAAACTCATATTTCGCAAATAAATCATAAATTAAAAATAAAAACAAAACAAAATATTTCTTTTTGATAACAATGGCATGTAAATAATACAAATTAAAAATAATATTATCCCGAATGCCATACAGACATCTATGGCAGTCGTTACGGGTAGTTGGAGCCCACAAAAGTCCAACCAGTCTAACTTGGAACTTCGATATCACCATTGGTCATAATGACCATTGGTTGTAGAGGTCAGATGGCAGTCGCTCCACGGAAAATATCGAAGTTCAGCCGCATCACAGTTAGACTGGAAAGCCGACCCCAACTGAGTTGGGAAATAGGTTCAGAGAATGACTAATTTTAAAATAAGTATGTAAATAAAGAACCAACTCTAAATATGCATACCAGTGCATATTGACACAGCCCACTCAAGTTAATAATAATTATGGCTTTTATATTTTAAAGTTGATAAGTGTTTCCAAGTTTCACTATGTTCCCAAAATATTAATAATCAACTAAATAGTAAATAAGTAAATAAACCTATGTTTTTAAAATTATCAGCATACAATATCAATTCGCGAATTGATCAGCGCCATTGTCGCACAGCAAATGTCTATATTGGAGCAATTCATGATAACCAATAACCAGTGATTTCACTTTTGACCTCTCTCAATAGAACATGTTTGAAATTTAACACCATGATAGATCTTCAAGTCACTAAATATATATTGTAATGTCGTGGTTACGTACTATGAGTCACGGTCATGGATGACGTCACGCAATCAGCGCAGGCTTATCAAGGCCACATGTAATATATTGCACTTGTAGTCTAAATATTTCAGAACAGTAATGTTAATATTTACTTAGCAAATACTCTAACGTTATAAAAATTTAAATATAACTAATTACTATTTAAAATTACGCAAGACATTAATATAAATAACTACCTCAAGACATGTAAATATGTATAGTTTATCTATTTATATCTTGTTATGAAAATATACTTACTTATAAAATATATCATGCCATGGTAAGTGAGATAATAACACCAATGCAGTGTTACTTTTTGGGTCATAACGGCAGAAACAAAAAGTGTATTTCGAGTCCTCTGAAGTCAACACAAAGGAATAATATTGTGCAAAAGTACTGAAAAAGAAAATAATTATTCATAAACATTGAGATAACTATGAAATTTCGTTATTTATGCAAGATATTCAGTTGAAAATAAATAGTGCATTATGCTATTTAAAATCTCCAGGGTCCAAGCCACTGCACTTCCTGATTGACCTATCTGACCTTTTTGGTGACCAATAAGTCAGGTTTCTCTTACCTACCATAAGCACCAGCCATTGACAATCCAAATAATTGTAAAGGAAACAACCGTAAGTTTTGTTTTTTTCTCTATACTTCATTATTGCTTTTTGGAGAAATTAACGATTATTATTATTATTTAACGGCCGAGCACCACTGTGCAGTCAGGTAGCAGTGGGAACTCAGGTTCAAAGTAAAGAGAAACGCTTTGGGAATTTGTGTTTGCATGAAGATTCAATTTAAACAAAGAAATTGCAAGTAATTTAATAACAAGTCCTAATAAGCAAACTTACTTTTCTAAGTGACATGGAAATGTAAATTTCGGTATATTCTTCAGCTCGCCTTCATTTCTATAAGATTCTGGGTATTTTCTTAGTATATATGGTTCCTTTAGATGATCACCTGGTGATACTTCACAAAATAATTCAAAAAGGAAGCGTACAGTGTCTCTGAAAAATAAGGAAATATGCATATAAAATTATTGTTTATTTTTTATTAGTCAATAGTTTACAGTTTTTGATTTTAAGTACAGTAAAATATATCATAATAATTATGATAGTGAGATATCAACACCTTAATATGCAGACCTCGACCTCAAATGAAGGTATGAGGTTTGCTTATTAGGGTGTTGATATGTTTGTATGTATGCAATACTTGCAAAGGTATGTCCCATAAATTATTGATGTGACTTTATGCATTTAATACTGGCAATCACGAATACACATACCTTCAATAAATAAATAAATAAATAAATATTCTACAACATTCTACACAGCGCCCTCTAGACCTCACACATTTCTTAAACCCATGTTAGCTCAATGCATAAAATACTATTCACTCCTTGATTGTCTGTTAATCATGTATCATCTTCAAGTAGTGAGTGTTTATATATGTTAAATTGACATGAATTTAATAACCATGATATGTCCTGATACAACAACATATTTTGATTAAGTGGAAAGATGTTGTCTCTGCATACCCCAATTGGAAAAAAAGTGTATTTTTTTTTTCCTATTTTAGCAATCATTGATATTGTACCTACTTTATTGGATAGATATTAAAACTACTAAGCCCCTATTTATTTCTTACTTTGAATGTATATGGCATGTAGAAATAGAGAGATTCACCACGAGGAGCATCCTCATGAGTGTCATTCCAAACACAGTTACCGGCAACAACATTTTGTCAGGAAAATATGCTATGGTTTTGTTATGTTAGGATATAGTACAGAACCACCTTTCATAATTTAGGGCTAAGAGAAAAATTGGTTCATTTCCAATCTCAAACAATCATCACAGTAAGATTAAAATTCTACAAAAATGAACAAGCTTTACCTTATGTATCATTATAAATTATAGCATATACCAATACATTGCTAATATATAAAAGAAAAAAAAAGGCCTGGACATTAGGTACATTGAAAAATATGTTAATACCGGTCTATTAACATAAAATAATCAAATACATACATACATACATTAATAAAGTAGTTATAATTTATTACAGAATACAGAATTATCTACAGCCCATGAAAAAACCTACATTTTGCAAAAGTATTATTATCGCGCGAATTTATCATCACAATAACCACAAATGCAATTCGTAAATAGGAACTTGTCCAGACATCCAGATAGGAAACTTTTATATCAGCGGACGACGCAAATTACTGTTATCTCGTGGAGGGCGTCATGTTGCCTATGAAATTGAAAGGTAAATATAATGAAAAAGCAAGATGGAGTTACGATGTTCTCAATAAAAATGTGAAATTGGCGAGGTTAATGACTATCACACAAAAAATAAAGGCTTTACTGCGAATACAAAATTGATATTAAAACCCTATAACAACATATTAAAAGGCACTAAGATTCAAAACACTTGTGAAATGTTAGTAATTACCTTATTCTGGAACCCATGTCTCGACGTGGACCATATGAAATTCTGATTACATCTTCCACAGTAGCCTAATACTAGTAACTTATTTGAAAGTTCACTATTCATGAAACATCACAAGCCATAGAAAACTACGTCCATGTCGCATGTAACATTTTTTGAAGAATTTTAGCTCTATTTCCAAACTATTACGAAAGACGGACGATGTTATTAACACTTTTCGGTCCTAGATCCTGATTTTCCAGTGCCTGTCACGATAATATAATTATTTCACTTTGATGCTGTTTCTCTCTTACGCACATGGTAGCGGTAGCCTATATATGCTTTGTACTCTTCTTTAAGTAGGCTAAAAATATTGCTAATCATAAAACCTGTAATGGTACATAAATCGACAGAAACGACAACAGACAACACAATCGTCAAATAGAATTACGTTTCGTTTCTTGCTCGAATCGGCTCGATTAAATAAATAGGTAATAGCTTTTATGTCAGAGTCAAGATCAAGACACAAACTAACGGTCACGTTACTTGGTGGCCCGTTTACTTGTTCATAAGTGTGCCGTCGCGTTGTAATAAATAATGTTGTTGTGATTTGTGACTCACAAGTCACAACAACATTATTATTTATTACAGAACAAACGGCCTTTAAAAATATTGGGGATGTATAATGTTTTTTTATTTTTACGTGTATAGCTTGTCTAGAAAGTCGTGAAATTAAATGAGGGCGCTGCTGAACTTCATGTAGCAACCCTATATAGTGCGACTAAAATGATCTTGATCCTAGAAGTTCGTTCCTAGTAAAATGAGTTACTAAAATAAAACACATTATGCAGTCATAATATTGTTTCTGTTTTATTTATTAAACCAGGTGCAGTATAAAGTTTTGACCCAGATCTAGAATAAAGTTATTGAACCAGATCCAGAATAAAGTTAGTTCAAACTCAAACTTAATCATTTATTAAATTCAATCAGTTACAAAGAATAATCACTCCGGATTCCAAATAATAAATATTGAGATGCGTTTCGTCGCCACTTTCAGCAGTACAGTCACCACTGTCACCACAAATGTTAAAGTTATCCATTTCTTTCTTCGGCCGACCTTTCATGTGTTTCCCAGGAGTTTCAAACTTTCCATCATTCTTAAAACCTTCGTTAACTATCCGCCAACTGTACTCTCTGATTTTCCTGTAAAGAGTAAAAATAATCATTTAATAAAATTAATTACTGAATGGCAACAAGTTATTGACTTGAAGCAATTGTTCAAATAAAAAAATTGGTACAATAACAGATTGAACGACTTGTACCATCATAATATCAAAAATTTAGATCGTACTATAAAAATGACCTACTATAAAATATTTTTCTAACCTAAGAATATTGAATGTAAACATTGCCTGTTTTGCCTTCAAATCGTAAATTCAGTAGATTTGTAAGTTCCGATAGATTCAAAACAAATAATAACATGATTACATACCCATCAAAGATGCTGTTCGCCCATAAACGTCCTCCAAATCCCATAAAATTGTCCAGCTTAGTAGTCCGTGATTCATCGCTGGAAAACTTTAAAAATCACTTCCCATGCACCACTCTGATTTACTTTACTCATTTCTCAACCTTTTATGCGTAGCTTGGTATCAATGTATTGCAGTTTAATGAAAACAATAAAAAATACGAGAAGAAAACTGGTCCACTATACGATATTCGACGATACTATTGACAATTGACGTACTTATGTTTGGTGTTGCCACTCACATGTTCAATGTTAGTTCCTCAAACATTCTTTTCACGACTAAATAGACAAGCTATACCTTCACAGCCGTTCTGTGCCGTTTTCGGCGGGTGACTGAGTACACCAATGTCCAATACTCACAACTTGTGAGTTCTGTAGATATGTGTATGTACCTATATATAAATAAAATTCATTGTATTTATTAAAAACCCACAAACATAATGTAGGCACCTAAGGTACCTACATACCTAACTTTCGATCTTTCGGCGTATGACGTGTTTACAAACACTTTTTTTGCCCCCAACATAAAATTTATAGTCACACGCCGCACACTGTGAGATTTTCCTAATCTATCTCGATTTAATTATTTATTATGACAAACTAACGATTTTACAAATGTTTTAGTTATTTAAGATGAATGAAACATTAAATTCGTGAAATAAAAGATATTTACTGGATTTAAATATTTTTACTCGAAACTGAAAACAAGATTTTGAAAAAAAATTAATAAAACGCTACAGAATTTTTTTACAAATGAAAAAAATATTTTATTAATTACTATCTGTCGGCTGTGTAAGGGAATCACTATTCACCTATCTTCTTCACTAATCACCTACTTGTATTACACCATACATCAAAATATTCTGTTCTTGTTATTTGTACAGCCATTTTTTTTTGCGCAACTATGCGCAATAAATTCTAAACGAATGCAAAAGCTCAGGGTTCTGGCTAAATTATTAAATAGTTAAGAGAGGTGAATAACCCTGAATAACATCTGAATAACTACTTTTTTATCCAATTTACTTTGACGATTTTTTTATGAAAATGCCCTTTATAGTAACCCACTCGGCTAGCCGTCCGATTCGCGCCACACGCGGAACGATACCGAAGCGCTATGCGTCTCCCTCTAACATATAAGTTCGTCGCGCGACTCGTGTGCTGTTCGTTTCTCTCACAAGCCACGCGCCGCGCGCCTCACTCGGGCTCAAACCACATGTAAGCGCACACGCTCCTTGCCCGCACCAAGTACCTACTTGTCGCCGGAGTCCTAACTGTGTTCGAAGTAGTTTTATAACTTTCAGGCATTGTACCTACGTAACTATTCAGTGTATCTGTGATAAATATATACTCTTGACTCACACAACGTGTAGTATTTCATTCCCTGGGATAACACCTCCCTATACCTTATTTTATTATTACCAATAAGATATTAAATGCAGTTAAAACAATTATCCTTTTAACGTACTATGTCGCACATACCTTAAAGTATCCAATAACAGAAGTTTTGTAACAATAACATTAATGAGGATATTTATTTTGACTCAACAACTAGTGAACACGTATTACTAAGAACAATAAAATGTACTGAGTTTAGAAGTGTGTTATTTATTTTCCTGACTATCCAGCATAAAAAATAAATTTGTGTCTTTACGAAGAACTTATCTGCTGTATAATATAACATTTTTACGAAAATTGGAGCAAGTAGACATTATCAATTAAATCGAGCTAGATTAGGAAAATCTCACAGTGTGCGCCGGTGGATGATCCGTTGCTGGCAATACTGGCGACTGGTGAGAATATTATGGCCAACGGTGGTATGCTTAGGTACCTACATACGGAGTTCCAGGACGTGACGTTAAACCCCTATCTTAGGAAGTATCTATAAGAAGAAGCCTCCAGGCACATGCTATTTCCGATTCATTACTTTAAATTTTAAAACAACGCCATCTATATTTTATTTTTGTAGTGGGTACGATTTGCACTAGATGACTTTGAAGGCAGAATAATACGCTGAACTTATTATGAACACAAGCTGACTCTGGTTAGGACTTTCTCATGAGCGCCGATAGAAGGCTTCGGTAGTTAAGGATGTAGGTAGGTAGGTAAACAACGATGAAACGTCTAATTTGCTCAATAGGTTCTTATGGGGTACCTAGTAGGTACCTAGGTAATACCTACCTACGGGTCTCTATTATTCGTGTGGCTACCTAGATAGGTACTGCATGTATGTAGTTGCCTACCTACGTATAATATATTATGCTTCTTGGTTACTAAATACCCACTACCCACTAGAAATGGAAATGAGTAGGAAGGTAGGTACCTACTAGTACTAGTTTCATGGTTAGGCACTATTCTCGTGAGATATCTAAGTAGATAAGAATATTATATTCAGTTATTATAGGTAGGTACGTATCAGCGAAGAGCCGCGGATGTGGATAACGAGATATTGTTTATACCACTTAGGTGGCATAGGTACATGATTTAGGGTATATGTACAGGGCCCTACTGACATCTTTGGGACACAAGTGAACCTCGCCTGCTGGTCGGTGCACTTGCATACAACAGCTGATGATGCTCTGGCGCAGGCTTTCTTCACAGGGCTGGTCAAACGGCAGTCACTCCCGGCTGACATACCTACCTATAAACCTACAATCAAAAATAATAAACAGATTCGGGCTCTAAAGTACCTACCTATCTACAAAATTTGAGGCAAAGAAATCGCTACGAAGATGATGGTCACACGTTCACATCACGTTACAGCAGGCTAAAGGTATGTATGCCTATACTTATATAAGTTATATAACTACTTTGGTTGTTACCTACCACTTAAGTGGCAAACAAGCGCATCGTGTGATCAAAACAAAATATAATCAATATAACCGCTTATTTCTGAGGATTGTAAAAATAGCACAAAACCTTGTGATTTACTACCAATAGTGTAGGTATTCCTATTTACGATAGCTTTCAATTACGGCCTTTCTCTCCAACAGGTTGAAATAGTATCCTGAGAACTAACGCTAAATTTTCATTTCTCTCTAAGAGGGCTTTCTTTTAATAGTAATTTACCGATCTTGTGTACCAAAACAAAGTAGTAAAGAAACTCCCAGCAGGATGCTTCTGAAAGTCCTAAAAGGTACATACCTAATCGAAGTGCCCAATACTTAGTCGAAAGTAGGACAAAGAGTATGAAAGCCTCTGATGCAACCGGTAGGCAACAACGCTAAGATGATGACGTGTATATAGGTACATACAGGTTGATTTTATAGTCGTGTTGTACCTACCGAAATATTTTGGACAGTTTCGATAACAGGATCGATTGGAGCCATTAATTTAAACATAAAAAAAATTGTACAGCAGTTTGGACATTTCAAAATGGTAGGTAGAAAAATCATTCCGAGCGTGATTTTATTATCGTTTTTGGTCCCGAAAGGGGGTTACCCTTTCGGGACCAAAAACGATAATAAAATCACGCTGTATAGCACACGTCATCATTTTCATTTAATTTCGCATATCTTGACTTATGAGAGCGACTGCTATCTGGTCTTCCAATTTTTCCAATCCAGAGGTAAAGCCTGCGCTAGAGCTACTTCCGCTAAGCTTGCAGGTTAGGTTAGGTAAGCTTCGTTAGCGGAGAAATATAATGTCAATAACTTATTCCTTCTGCGAAATGACTTTCTCTAAGTTCTAAGTATATACGTTCGTGTATGCCTTGCCGTAACTCATCAATTACCTACGCCTATGCAAAATGTAGAGTTTTGGCTTGGCCAATGGCCAACTAATTTCCTCTAGCAGATCTTTTATGTTACTGACGGTTTCTCGGACAATGTTTATTTAGGTAATTATGGTTATTAAAATGGTTTTAATCTAATTTCGTGAGTATTTAGCTTCTACTATGGTTCAAGTGCTCTTTTAATTTTAATACCATCGTTTCCGCGATCCAAAACACAAACACAAACATGTCATGCAGGCCATAGGTGTAAAAAAAATTCCATGATATTTTTTTATCCAAATATACCTACATAAATAAAATCTTTATTTTCTTACTAATAAAAGGTTTATTTATATCATTATGTATCTTATATAATCTATGGTGTAACTTAACTATTCTAAATTTTATTTGAAATTGGGTAAGCGTCTATATTTTCCAAAACCTTTGTGTGCTAAATTGTGCTTCATACTGATGTCATCTTGTAATTGGGATAAGAGTATTGGCCATCCTTTTCCACTATCTTGTATGTTTGGATTAGCTTCCATTTGCTGTCTAATCTTCGCAGCTTTTGCCATAACTTCAGCATTTAACATATTCTCCAAGTACCGCAATTTGTGTGGCAAAACTATCTTGCATATCTGAAAAGTAAGATGAAAGTTTATTTCATAGACATAAAATAGAGCAGTGATAGATTTCATAAATGTGAAAGACTGGATGAATGAATGTTGTATAGGTACTCAATCATGCCAAAATGGTTGAAGGAATTCTGACGCAATTTGGCATAGAGATAGATTATAATCTGGAATAGGACATACACTACATGGATACACTAGGTACGTCTTATCATCGGTTTTGCCCAGGGCACGGGATTAATATTTCTTGACGTAATTTAACACTAAGAGGCAATTATTAGTGTAGGTACAATGAATCTCATTATTTTAAACTTTAAGTGTCTCAATAATTATAGTGAGGAATTAGAAGAAATAAATGTGTCTCTTCTTTAGGTTGTAACGTAATTGGATACACCTTTTCATCATCAGAAACTTTCCACAAACTCAATTTGCTTCTTTGAATAAATACGAATTTAATTTAAAAGTTAAAACTGTCTTAATTATAACTGAAAGCTTATCTTGATAATCGTTCAATTAAGTGTGCCTACCAACCTACTTTATAATGGCCACGGATACGATGTCGTTCTAAATGTCACCCAAATTCTCGAGTTGCTCTCAAACTTTTAACGAGAAATAAAATAAGTACCTAAGTACGTACTCTTAAAATATTGCGTGAGTTAAGATTATGGTTCCATTTTTATTAAATGTTACATAGATGCCTACATGCCATGAAGTAAAATGTACCTAAATAATATCTATAATATGCAATATTCTACATGCAACATGCAATAAGTATTTTGCATTGCATGTGTATGTGCCATTCTAAAACATAAAGCAAAAGAGTAACATCGATGGATTTGGCTCTACAAAACCCGTTAAGAAAATAAATATTAGGTATGCATTCGAAGTAGTAAAGATCTCGTGACTGAGAATAACAGAACAAAGAGAATGCAGATGTACGTCTAGAATGGCATCTTCACAGTAGTCAAACAAGCAAAAATGTATCGATACATTGATAGGTAGTCAAAAGTGTATCTATTGAATATTGAGTAGGAAGAGAAAGACCTTTGAAATCAGACCATAGGTTTAGACACAGCTGACATTTATTTTCACACTTCTTTGTATTATTATAGCGTGCCACAAGTGGTACAAAAAAACAACGAAGTTTACGCCCAGCACAATTGCATCAGCAAGGTTTTTAAGAAAGTATGTAGGTACTTATCATCCCTTGTTGACATCATTGGGGTGTATTTCTTTGGAAAAATCAATCTAAATTATTTTGGAAGTCGATAAGGAATGAAATCAATGAAATATGGGGTGGAGAAGGGATTTTGTGTCTGAGGTGAAAATTGTAGGGGAAGTGCGGAATAAAGCCGTGAGAAATACACGTTTGTAACTTCGTAACAAACAAATTAAGGTATCTCTGCTTCCAAAACGAAGTTTCAGAATACAGATTTCTGATGGTTTTTCTAATTTCTTACAAGGTAAAAGAACTTGAGAGAAACGTGCACTGTGGCTAATGGAGGTAACAACCGCTTCTTTTAACGTGACTTCTCGTGGCTTTGGATACCTAGTTCTATTTTTCGCGTGTTCTACGAATTAGCAAATGACTCAGTTAGGGAAATACGACAAACTAGCAAAGTTCCTCATTTTTGAACTTATTCGGCGAGGTTGCCTGCCTCTCCTTTTGGCACAAATTGAACCTATATCGGCCGTTACGGTCCCATTTCGGTACACCTCCGGCCAAAATACACCATTCCACTACCGGACGCCGTAACGTTCCCGTCGTTTCTTTGTCTGACATGATACTTGCAACTAATAAAAGGGAGTAAGATCAATATGTTGGTCTAGATGTGACACTCCGAAGAGACAAAAACTGTTTTTTATGATATGTTTGCTAAATTTCTTCAGCATTCAATATCAGTAAAAAAAATTAGAATACCTATGATTTGTTTACTTTTTGGTCTCCCTTGGAAAATTTGTCAGATGGTCGGGTCACCAGGTCTAGATGTGATCACATGTTATGTAGATCGACGAAATATAGCAAAATGAAATGACACAGAACTCGGCGTTCGTTGGAACAGACAGCACATATCTACTCGTAAATGTATGAAAAATCTGATTAAATTATGAATAAAATTTACTCACATGTACATCTGAAAAAATTAAAACTAAAAAGGTGACCAAGAGAAACCTTAAGTAAGCCATAGCGTTTAGTAAAGTGATTGAAATTGAATTTAAAGTTGCTTTTTAAGATTTCTTATCACATTTGTTTCAAACGTGCGAGTTTACAAAACTATAACGGAGTTATGTATACGAAACCAGCAATTCAATGCAACCTGTTATAATGTTTATGTACTGATGTGTTTGTAAAGCATACAATAAGACCAAAAAGAAAGCAAATAATCTAGACTGTGGTGAACCACTTTAAAGTGAGCTACGAAGTAGGTACAATTATGTACCATTCACACACAAAAACATTAATTTCACAGACTACATCTAATATTCAGTATTATATAATTATATTTCTTCATGTTCTCTGGTATAAGAAATGTTTTGTTTGTTTGTGATTTTTTTAGCAGCAGGAGACAACGCTATGATGGTGATAATGTTAATAACAACTGTATAACGGTATTGGCAAGCAGTTGGTAGAGAATTTTCCCCCATCATACTCTGCGCCTTTGCCCAACTCAGTTGGTGTCGGTTTTTCAGTCTAACTGAGTACGATTACGAAGCGACGTACTTCGATATTTTCCGTAAAACAACTGCTATCCGACGTCATCCATTGGCGATATTGAAATTATGTAAACCAGTTGGTGGACTTTTTAAGGGCTTCAACTACCCATACCGACTGCCATAGATGTTCGTATGGCAACCGAGGCCGACGGGTTAACGTGCTCTCCGAGGCTCGGATAAATCCAGACCAATGCAAATGGACATATTCATGCATACAAATATTTGCACTGAGCGGGAATAATCGACCCCGTCACTGCCGATGTTCGCACACTCTACTGCCAGATACTTTTCTATCATTTTCTCTTCACAAACCTGCTTATCCAGTGCATACTATAGTACAAGGTACCAGTAAAACGGCAAAAAGAGGAATGTGCATTATCACTAACAATAAGTCAGACAGTCAACTTAGTGCTTTTCATGATCTAATAAGTGTTGCTCTCTTTATTTGCATCTTGGGTAAGTAGAGCGTAGCCAGTTAACGTAAGTACATTGTAGAAAACAAAAAGGATTACTTGCTAGTTGCTTGCATATTCATTTGTAAAGTGAATTGCCTGCACCGTATAAAAAGATAGCGAAGAAATATTCAATATTGTTTCAATAACGAATGCGGAAAAAGTTGTTTGCCTCGGGTTTTCAAATCAAACAGCAATATTTTTAGGTGCAATGCTGAGAATTTTAGTGGTTGATTCGAAAACCAAATGCTTATATTTATTTTGTTCACATACCTCTACTGCAAGAAGTATTTACCGAGTTTTACCGTGGTGATTACATTAGAATTAGATCGCAGGCTCACCACATATCAAATATTTTCTCAGAAATATTAACAATGTATGTAGGTACGTAGGTACACCTGAGGGAGGCCATCTGAAACCGTAGATGGTAGAGGGGCAGTCGGGGTACGAGGGAAATGCCTTTTGGGCCACCTTATACCCCGGCGCATATAGACCCAAGACGGCGTGTGGTTTTAGTCGGTAGGAGTTCAACATAACCTGCCCCGCCTAGCCGCGGGAGAAGTATCCATGAGGATTTCCGCATGAAAAATAAGGTACCCCTAACGTGAAGAATACATTTCACTATAGGTAGATACAGGTAGATACCTATTATGCGGAATCACCGCAGTTTGCTATAGCTTTGTTTTGTTTTCCTTTTGAATGAATTCGATACAAACAGCTCACTCGCTTGCAGAAACTTGCAAACTAAAAGGACTTGTCACAAAAAAAATAAATGATTAAAAAATCAAAAACCCAACTGCAATTGAAAAGGCCAAAACAAATTTGATATCTGGCAATTTCCACAGCAGTCGGATTTTTGATTTTTTAATCATTTATTTTATTTTATACTCTTTAGTTACGGTAATCACCTCGATTATGTCCGACTCGAACCCACTAAAAGTGCACGCTTTCTCGGATCTTCAGATGCCAGGAAATAAGGTGGACAATAACGCTTTTCCGTCGCATACCGGCAATCTCATATACCCTCACCTCAACTTTCCAGCTAGAACATAATTATCTCTGTTTAAAATATAGGTACTTAACGATAGTAGATGATGCAAAATGAAGTTAGATTAATTTTGCTAAGTAATAGATCAAACTTATCCAATTTGCGATTCTGTCTGTACCCTTGGCATTAACGACGTCGAGGGTTGGTTATTACCTACCTGTGTTAACTTGGTCATGAGTGTATTTTTAAAGCTAAATTAATATATCACTATAAGGCAATACGATATTATAAAGGACTGAATATGCCTTTGGGATATGTGCTTGTCATAAACCTCGTACAAGTACCTACCTATATTTTTGTCATCATTAGAAGGTTGAATGAAATTAAAAAGGTATTGTGCCTCACGCAGAATAATGTGACTAGCTTCTAAGGAGATTAAATTATTATTATTATATACCTATATTAAAAGTCATTCCAATCCAGTAGTTATCAAAGGGCCAGTGGGCACTTAATTGCTTATGGTGATCGTCGTAAAATAAATAGGGCGTGTGTGTATGTATGTATAGGCGACTAAATTAAATCGACCTTTTATGCAAATATTGTAGCGATTGTTTATGGTTTGTTGTTGATGGCCCTCGCACCAAACGAGTGACTTTTATAAATAGAGTGTAAATAATATAGTCCGTACGTACTGAAAATATTATAAATAATAATTGTTTCAAAATCTTCTTAGACTTCATACGTAGATATAACAATCTATTGAATAAATAATTCACTAGTTTTATAACATACATACATACATATTAATCACGCCTTTTTCCCATTGGAGTAGGCAGAGACAACATTTTTCCACCTTATACGATCTTGGCAAAATTTTTTCGCTTCTTCAACTTTCATTACTGTTTTCATACACGCACCACGGTTGCGGGTACTTTTGACCTGACCTTTCTCCAAAACGTCCTGGATATGATTAGTACCTATGTACGCCTAGGTCGGTCTTTACCGGGTTGCCCATTCACCGTTAGCCTATATAATCTGTTTCGTCAATCTTCTTTCATTCATCCTCTCTATATGTCCGAACCATCTTAGCATCCCTTTCTCTATCTTAGTCACTACATCTTGAACCATACCACAACGTTCCCTTATCACACTGTTCCTCACTCGGTCCATCAACTTTACTCCAGCTATGTTTCTCAGACTTCTCATTTCCACAGCATTCAATCTACTTTCATGCTTCTTCTGCCATATCCAACATTCACTATCATACATAGGTGTGGGAATAAGAACTCCTCCATTGTGCAGCAAGACGTGCCAGACGTGAAAAAAAAATCGGCTTAAAAATGTGCTACGAGATAATTTATAGATTTGCAGTGCATACTAAAGAAATGAGATTGAAAAGTGAGACTGGAAAGCCGACCTCAACTGAGTTGGGAAAAGGTTCAGAGAATGATGACTAAAGAAATGAGATTCAATATTTCTTTTTAAATATTATGCTGTTGAGTTACTGATCAGTTAGAAACAATGACGAAGAGTCAATTAATCATTCAATCAGCCTACAGTAATCTACCGCTGGATATAGGCCTCACCCAATATACCTACGCCATATCACGCGTTCCTACGCCTCCCGCATCCAGTCTGCCCCAGCTCCCTTTTTTTAGAAAAAAGAAGAAAGCATTTAACCTTTGTGTTTCAACGTTTTTGATTTACCTACAAGCAGACAACACTGCGAGCAACAATACAAAGGAACATGTCCCATTGTCATTTCTGAATAGCGTGCAAAAGCAAAAACAGTTTTTAATTTGATTTCTGCGTTTGCCCCCTCTGTATAGTTACGCTGCCATTGCTGTAATTGCTTGAAGTGGTACCGTACAGAGAGTGTGTGCTATTAACAGAATAAAAATGTGCATGTCACCCTCTTTTGTGGGAGACTAAATGTATGTTATTCGTGTTATGCTTTGACGGGGCGGGCTGCGTTAGCGGTCGGCTAAACAAGATTGGGACATCTACATTTTCGCATTGTCGACGTCGTGCTTTTGTGATTGTTTATTAAGTAAAAACATTTTTAGAGTTTCCTTTTCTTAATAATCAATATATTGCTACTATGGTAATTTGAGGAAATGGCGAAATCTCTGGTAATTTATACAATACATTCTGTGAGGCACTTAAACAATTTATATAGGTTCTGTACTTACTATGCGACCATTTTCGAAACCGGAGATGGTCCTGGGTCAGTCGGGGTGCGAGGAATTTGTATTATGGCTACCTTGGCGTGCGGTTTTAGTTGGTTCTAGTTCGATAGGCCGCAGCTCGCAGCTCGCAGGCCGCAGGAGTAGTATCCATGGAGATTTTCGCATAATAAGAAAAGGTACTAAACTAACTAGCTAACTATTTTCTAGGATACTTGATACTAGGTACTACTATATTACATCACAAATTGCACAAAACAAGTAATTATCGTGACTGAGCTTTGGTAGTATAGAGATCAATGGGCTGAGCCATCTAATCACAGAGCGGACCGTCTTCTGAAAACCATATCCGACGTATCTAGTTTCAATTTATATTATTTGTTTTAGCTATGTTTACAACACTCATCGACATTGTTACGTAAGTCAAACCTACTCACCACATTCATAGTAAAAACAATATCGCCAAAATTGTAAAGTAGCTGTGTCTGTACAGGAAATTTCTAATATTCTTGGTCTGTACTTTGCATATTTATATTAAAAAAAAAATTGGGTATTGTCTATGTTATACGAACGATTCTGAACACAGTTTTTTTTGAAATTCTTGTTTGTTTAACGGTTTATCTGTTTGTGCAAGATGGTCACACTACTAAACGGATTTTGTCTATAGGTATTCTCAAGCCTAATTCTATTGTTACTCGACTATGGCGAAGCCAAAAGAAAGAATTATGATTTTAGTAGTCAATGTAGTTTTAATAGAACCAGTGTTCGCTCATTGATCGAAAACAGATCTTAATTATTGTTAAAAATTTGAGGACAGGGATAAATCAAGATGAAAACAGAAATAGCTCACAATAAGTAACATACGTAGCGTTGTAGCGCGCTCTACGTAGACGGCGTAGAGCGCTACGTAGGTACTAGCTTTAATAAAAATATTTTTATCAGACTACTTGAAATATGATTAGACTCAACCATATACTTACTTCAAATTATTTTAAAATTACTTTGTCAAATATAAAATTCTTTTATACTTCAATATTTAGTATACTTTAAAGCTAAAGTGCTCGATTTAGAATCAGTAACTCAATCTATAGCTAAAACACAGATTGTATAATGTGGCTTATAGGTTTAACAAATGATATGTTTTACCCTAAATATGTATTATGAAATATTCTTGAACGTAACGTAGCAACATAAGGACTTCTGCCCTCTATTCTGTAGTACCTTCATCTCTACCCCGTGTACCATTGCATCCCGGACGAATGCATCTCATTTTTGACATTTGTATATGTGGTGGTTTTGCCAACCTAGTTGGCACGAGTGTCAATAGATTTATAGCTGGGCATGTTAACTGTGTGGAGTACTAATTTGAGTACCTAACATTTAAGGATTTTTCTTACATTTTTTTCACTTGTGAACTACAGACATAGTACAATTACGCCTATGCCTAACGTGAGCAGGGATCATCACAACTGTGAACAAAGTTGTAAAATATACCTACGAAGTGAACCACAATACAACTGTACCTACATTATGTCAAAATATTTAGTAAGTATCTGTAATTATAAGTTTTTACTAGAAAGAAGAATATTATAATTATAAAAACCTAGGACGAGTTTTGCCGCCATTTCTGGTGAAAGGTCATCCAGGCCAGGTGAAGGATAAAAACCACGTATCTTCTTCTCAGTACAAGAAGTGCATACGTATATCGCAATCTCTTATCTATACCTGTTAATTAACAAAGTGATGGCTACCCTATGCCACCGGCAAACCATCTGCAATATCGAATGAATCTACGTCATCGTCGTCGCTATAAACAAAATGAAAGAAATCAGGTTGAATCCAGGGATCACAAGATTTCCCGCAGCGCTCTTGTGGTATATTCACCCGAGTTTATCTAATACCATAACATCATATTTATCAAAAGAATTCAATTTACCATTGTTTTATATTTTATCCTGGATGAGAATAAACTAAACGGATAGAACATTCGTAACGTTCTATAGGAAAACGAATATAATTTATATTCGTTTTCATTTCGGATGCCGGAATGAAACATTAAGCGCTTTTTACAACCCAGGTGCGATTTATGGGCCAATGGGGCGATTGTACAGATAATATACATGCAATATATAGACTTTAGACTAAAGATATTTTAGCACTGCATAACACGAGTGTATCTAATAAATTAAAGATAAGACATCGCTCACTAATGTTGTTGAGTAAATTAGTAAATATTCAACGACATTCTACATAATGCTCTCTACACCTAAAGTAACTATGGTTTAACTAGCTCGTGTTATGGGATCTAGAGTACAGATAAACGCACTTATATACATACTAGATAGAAACAACCAGACCAATGCAAATAGACATATTCATTCAATTTGTTAATGATAACTATCTTTACACGTGAACATCTATCGCGGTTAATTTTACAATAATGTTTACTAAGTACATTTATGTGCTAATTAAGTAAGGGGAGCGTTCAACAAAACTGGGTGTGGTAAGGTTATTCAATAATACTTAAACTGTGA
Organism: Lithosia quadra; assembly: GCA_963576445.1. Classification (NCBI taxonomy): domain Eukaryota; kingdom Metazoa; phylum Arthropoda; class Insecta; order Lepidoptera; family Erebidae; genus Lithosia; species Lithosia quadra. The sequence goes on along the minus strand of OY754873.1, from coordinate 7,520,505 downwards.
ATGGAGTTTGTAATTACAGGAAATCCACTTCACGTAAGTATTTATGTATCGTGAAGGAATCAGATTGCATCTTCTAAATTCATAAACACTAACAAAAGAACAACTTATCCTTTAAAATAGTGATTTATTAGCATAAAACTAAAACTTCTGTGTGTACCTCTACATGCTAACTTGAAAATGTTTATGTCAACAGGAATTAATCTAAGGCTGACTGGCTCAGCGGTTTGGCCGGCTGACTAGTTTAGCCGGTGACGACGCGCGACGGCCAGTGTAACCTGGTCGAAACATCATCCAAAGGTATACCATGATCGCCTTAACTCCCGTTAACATAGTTTATTGTGCAAATAAGAGGTACCTTAAACGCTTTTATGAACATCATTATTTTACCGGTTGTATACGAGTCTTTCACTTCAGAGCCAGGGGCCCGTTTACTTCATCTCCTCCATTTGGTTTGACTTATACGGCTTTTATGATAGCGACTGCCGTCTGGCGCCTCACAACCCTGAGAAGAAAGCCAGTGTCAGACCGGCTGACCCTCGTCTGTTAATCAGCCGGATACCGGCTTGTAGGTGAGTTAGCTTCATTATCTTGGTCCCAAAGGTAGGCCTCATATCCCTTATTAGTATTAGCAAAGTAACGTAGTAATATTTATCTCTCTAACCCAACTAACGGCCCAAATAGAAATATTTTAACGCATCACGGTAAGGCTCGAGAATATTGTATTTGTAGATTATTATAATCGGTTCCCATTTATTTATCACGACCTTAATTGGGATATAATTTTTTTATTTTTCTTAGTGAAATAATTTGTAAAATCAAAGTTATTGACATAAAAATATCTGAAATGTATAAAAGTATTTTTTAAGGTCTATCGAATAACGTAAACTCAATTATATTTTTTTCCATTATATTTATTTAACGCATAAATTTTGGTTAGCGAATAAAAGTCATCCAAAACACCATTTCTCCGATGCCTTAACTACTGCTAAGTAGAAAAAGTTTTTTCATTGATAAACCAGATCAATAACAACTTTTGTGGCGAGTCATATAGTATTTAGTACTTTACTCGATTAAAAGTAAAGTTAAGTTAGCAGTGATTAGATTCCCAGATCAAAGTGAACAAGACCCGGTGGACTTGAGTTTCTGCTATGTTGAGTAATTGATTAAATGAAGTATTGATTCTATTACAGTAACAAGGGTCTCCCTATTTTATAGCTGTCAGTGGCACACACAGAGAGTTTAGAAAACTAATTTGTGGCTTACGTCTTAATTTATTTTGCTGGCATGATATAAGCTGATAGGTTTTAGGTACCAATGAGAATAAATTATGAACTCTTTGGATGTATGGGGTCCCGCTAAAAGCTTCTATATCTAAACTATATCTAACCTTACGGAGTGGTAGTTACTATCGTAAAAGCCAAGATGAGCTGAATCAATTATGGAAAGGAGAAGAAAGAGTAGAAGAGACATCCCCGGGCTTCAAATTGTAAAAAATTTTGGACACAATTGAGATTAATGCTGGAACGTTGATACTCACTTTGCTAACGCTCAATTTTTATGCGTAACAAATCGGGCAAGTTGTTCGAAGAAGATAATTAGAATTTTAATTATTAAACAGCAAAGAAACGAAAGGCGTATCCAGGAACGTTAAAGCAGAAAGTTTTTTTCTGTAGGTAGGTATCTACACCAAAAACCTGTAGGAAAAGTATGCAACTATGTGGTAGGCAATAATTAAGCTAGGTAACCAATTATCATTAATTTATTACACTAGGCAAATAATTATTTAACCACTATTATTGAAGGTCTGCTGTCAGATTTTTCACCGAACGGGGAATCCCCTGACCTTTTATAACTTCATAAACTTCTCTTCTTGTCTGCATTATTAAATTTTTGGAAGTAATAATTTATCTCTCCTCGGAATCATCAAGTCGTGTCGTAGTTAGCTTGCGAAGTTGCGGGTGTATTTTACATTGCGAAGCTTAGGTTGAGCGAGGGGTGGGCGGCCTATGTTTAGAGATGGGACATGAGGCATACCTATTTGAAAGTGTCGATTTTTAACGTAAAAATAATTTATATAAATAAAGTAACATCAGTACCTCGGATATAAATGAGTTCATTCGCATTCGATTACACTGACTTAGTAGTAAATCATATTTTACTCTTAATTCTATATAAAAATTATTCATTTATTTATATTTCTTCTCTTTTCTTTAATTTCTTCTACGATACGGTCTCAGGTATATGTAAGTTTTGGTTCGAAAGAGAGAAGAAACTTATTAAAACGTATTTGTTTGAGGCAGTTCATCTCATTTATCGTAAGTACGGTGGCATCTATATTTTTTGAAATCTCAACTAAGTATTATCAACTTTTTACAAGCAGTTCTGTACATTTTTGATGACTTAAAAAGCAAACAAAATAAGCATACGTTTGCGATGACTTTTACTTGACCCTATTATTAGAAAGGCATTTCAACTAAGCAATTTACTTAGCTAATACTAAACTTACTCATACCTTACGTTATCACGCACCAACTATCTCTACTCATCAACGTGCCAGGTAGCTGTGAAAATGATAAACCTTGGATGTTCAATAGGATGGGAATAAAAGGTATATTAAGTATAATTTTTATTATCAATATAGTTAAACGAAGAAAGCGCGCACATCACTAGCTGCTATTAGCTACTCCGCATTCGACGAGTCGTGAGCAAACGAAACGAACAGTCGGTCGACGGAGCGAGGGTGGAACAATCGTGTCCCGCACGCGATAACCGCTACAACTCGCGTTCGCGAACGCGGCGCGATGCTTCATCAAATCTAAACAATATCAACTAAGCTCTAAATAAAAACATTGAAATCTAAATTGCCCTTAAAATTTTACTCGTTACAAGTTTATCGCTTTTATTATGAATCTAAAGTTGCAAATAAAGTTGAACATCTTTGCCAAAGTATTCTGTAATTGGTATGGTCTATAAAACTGATCCAGTGCACCTGTCTTTCTTTCATTGCCTGGCTTGAAGAAGGTAAGATATCTATTTAATTAAAACGTTTGGGTCCTCAACTTATTTGGACATTTTCTGTCATATTTTGGTACTTTTACATAAACTACGTAATTAATTTGTACCTACGTAATTTTGTTGACTTATAAATTAATGTTAAGTTAGCTGGCGATAAAAATTTACACTGTTTAAAAGTTTTCGATATCATTCACACCGCTTGCGATCATGTTAAGTTTGTTTGAAAAGAATAAGGTGTAACAAGTTGAAACTTCTTACTTGAACGTTGAAATTAATATTTTTTACTTATAAATTACAAGTTTCAATTTATTGTGATACAATGCTTTGCGTACAATTTACAATGTTGAACTGAAAAGTCAAGCATTCCCCCTGTAAGGGACTGGTCACGGGTTCAAGTCCCTTCCTGGATGATCATTTTTCCGTTCAGAAAATCATTGAAAAGTCAAGTCTAATCTAAAATTAAAAATTTGGTTTGTTTTTATAAACTAGCTGATACTCACAGCACCGCCCGCGTGATGGTAGGTTATCATTTTTTAGTAAGTTGTCTCCGATTCTACTTAACCAAGCAATTAAATTCAATTTTGAGTCCATGCAAACAAACAGACCGACAAGGATTAAAAAATATATTTTGTGTTCAGAATTATTTATTAATTATTTATATTCTTAACATAACAATTTTTTATCAAATAGCTCCAATATAGATCAAACTATTTATAATTTTATAACAGTATATAATTAATAGTAGGCCTCTGTGGCGTAGCGGTAGTGCATTCGACTGCTACGACGGGGGTCACGTTTGCATTGATCTGGGTGTTTCTATGATTGTATGTGTATGTTCGTAATATGTCATGTATTTACAAAAAGGTATAAAAGTATGTTTATCCGCATTCTAGAAACAATAACATAAGCTCGTTAAACCATGCTTACCTACTTTGGGTCTAGACAGTCTAGAGAGCGCTCTCTGCGAGCAATAAAAAAAAATTAGTCATATCAGCTGATACTGAAATAAATTAATTTGCTGCATTTTTATCCGATTTCATGACACCGGATATTGACAGGGACGTCACATAAATTCATAAGCCCGTCCCTAATCACGAAGATAAAATAAAAAAGAAATGAAAATTCGATAAACCCATCGTTACGTGTTTCATAGATACCTACAAATTTGAATTATTCATTTAAAAAAGAAGTTGTTTTGAGAATTTCTTTTTTGTTTTTATTTTAAAAGTCAAAAATTAGTTATTCTGTATAGACCATTAAACGGCACTTACGTCATTTTTTTACGACATTAAACATCAGAAACCCTGTTCGAACATTTTTTTATACACAATTTCAGTTTTCATCATGTAGGAATTTCGCTGAAAAGTATCTTTGCTTGCGGGCAACAGTTTTATTCCTATTGCCTTGCCCGCGACTTCGACTCCGTGGTTTTTTAATTTTAAAGATCTATTTTTTTACTCGAAACCTTAATTCTTTTTCCTAAATTAAAGTAGCTCTTTGTTAAGTTACTCTTTGTTACATCAGCTATCTGCCGCCAATTAACTACAATTAAATAGACAGACAGATAAAAATTAAATACAAACATGTAGTACCTTGTACCTATACATCCAAATGCACGTAGTAAAAAGTGATTATTTAAATTATACAACTAGACACTCCAATTTTATACCAATTTGTTGGTATAGATAGAGTATAGATTACCCAACTATACTTATCCACATAAATAGCCACAGTTTATACGGTTATACGGTAACTTCATTCAAAACGTGGGTCAGACATCATTAATTATTTAGTGAAATTGGATACCGCAAATAGAACTGGTATCTACTGGTCTGAATAAATTCTTTCTTTCTTTCTTTCTGAAGGGATCTACTTATAATAAATGCAAACCTGGTTACGTCATCATTTTCTCATTTCAAGCTTTTAATTATCACCTAACCTACTTCGTCAAATTATAAAGTCAAAATCGTGAATTTTTAACACAAATTGCGCAAGAAGAATATTTAAGTATCGGTTTTCACAATTTTATGGTTACCCCTCTTTTTTCTGTCTTACTTACTATCAGCGTTAAAGTAGACGTTGCAAAGTTTTAAACGTTAAAACTCGTGATGAAAATAATTATTTATATAAGAATAAAAATATTAAAACAATTAAATAGAGCCCATTGAGTGTGGCTACATTTTCATTAAGAGATATAAATTACTTTGCTAAAAAACTGATCTTATCTTGCGAATCTGAAAATGCCCATTTACTTTTAACGCTGACTAGGTATATGCCCCACTCCATCAGATTGATGCGAATTCTGAGAAATTCATTATTTTCAGTTAAATAAATAAATATTCTACGAGTCCAACACAGCGCTCTCTAGACCCAAAGTAAGCATAGTTTAAGTTAAATAACAATGTGTTATGAATTCCTAAATAAACATAACATAAACATAATATATGCACTGAGCGGGAATCAAACCCGCGTCCCCTGTCCGCTTTCGTAGCATTCGAATGCACTAAGTACAGCTAAGCCCATGATAATCACTAGTGCTTTCCATTAGAAAAATAACAATAATTTTGACACCGTTTCAATCAATTATTAGTAAGGCTCAAAAATGTTTCTCTTATTTTCTAATATCTATGAGGTTATGGTTGTATAAAAAATCTTTTGTTATTGGTGCAGGTTAACGTATTACCGAAAGCGCCATTAATCAGTTAACCGCGATGTCCACACCAAAATTCGATAAAGTTAACACGTTATCGCCGTAAAATCTGTTATCTCTTATCCCTTACCGACTTTGCGAAAAAGCCAACCGTGTTAATTTTCAACCTGAAAAGATTAAGAAAGTCAACATTTTTGCCGAAGCGTTCTTTACAATAAAGGTTTAGTGGTTTGGATAACATAGGTAACGAAAAATATTGATATTCTAAATTGGTTTTATAACACTTGTAATGCTCTTACTTTTCTCAATTAAGTACCTTACTTAATTAATAATAACAATCTTTTAAGAGTGACTTTTATTGTTCTGTATTCTGTATTTATTAACAACCAGCTGACGCCTACGGCTCTAGACGTAGGTCGATTATCGTTTTTTGATCTTATCTCTGGATCTACTATAGCGATTGGAATCTAACATACAGCCGATTTTAAGCCTGGCCAAGAACTTCCTAATGAAATCAAACCGTATGAAAAATCTGTTTGGTAGTTTTTACGTTCATCGCAAACAAAGAGATAAATCAGACAAGGATTTAAAAAATAAATATTTTTGAATGAAATTTTAAGCAATTGCATGCTAACTATTTCCATATTATTTTTGTTCAGAATCTTTCATATAGCATACGTAACTCAAGTATTTTTTTATATCTTCAATGTACAGTTATAGCTACTGTACAATTTTATAATAGTATTGTCACAGTCTTATGTCCGCGGCTTCATCCGCGTGGATACTCAATCGATTGTAATCAAACATGCGAAAGATTTTAAGTCTGACCAAAAACTTTCAAACAAAAAAACCGCATCATAAATTATTATTTTTATTAGTTTTCGCGTCCATCGCACACAAATAGACAAACCGACAAACGAACAAAAATTAAAAAAAAATTGTATTCAGTATCTTTCGTATAACATAACCCAAGCATATTTTTTCAATATCTCTGGTGTACAAACACAGTTACTTCACAATTTTATAACAGTAGGTATAGATCAAGATAATATAGATACTACAAAGATTAAAGTGGTATTTAACTATTGAAGCCTGCTCCATCACTATTTTATGACCAATATTATAACTACTACATACCTACTTATTCAAAGCTGAGCATTAAGTGAACATATTCGAGAGTATAGATTCAAAATTAAGTGACAAGCTCCATGTAGAACAATACATGTTGTTTGTAACTTAATTGTGGGCAACGTCTTGATCACTGTGTCTGTGCCATTGTTGATAGATTGAATTTGCTTGTGGTTATGGGTATGGATGAGCCAATGTTCAGTTCAGTTTCCCGTTGAATTAGTTCTATTCGAGTTTATTTTCGTCTTTTATTGATCTCGTATTATTTTAATTATTCATTCTAAAACAATCAGTCAATGCTTTGCATGTCTGTAATTTCTGAAGCATATGACTTATAATACATTGCCGATGTCCCTTATCATTGGTGGTGTATACACCGTTGATGTGCCTAATTAAATAAATAATAAATAAATAGTGGTCTTAAATTCGAAATACACCATCCAAAACTTCATAAGTTTGTTGGATCTTCCCGTTAGTACATCTGGAAATGTCCGCCAGAAATTAGCGTATCACTATATTTTTTCCAAAAAATAACTTAAGTACCTGAAATAAAAACAACATGTAGGTAATTATTGCACCCGTCCCTATATAAATTCGCTCTAAAACCGGGAGAAATGTCAATTCAATGTAAATATTTATTTGCATGCATTATGTCTATTTGTATTGGTCTGGCTACTTTATCTTATAGTGTTTTCTTTAAAGTTTGAAATTTCCATTTTCCTTCATCCCAAGTACCAATTACTTGTATAGCAGCGACTATTGTAATGTAATCTATCAGTCAGCGTCCACTCAAATACTTTTTCAACCGCGGAAAGGCTTGGGACTCCTTTGTAGTACGGTCGAACGAATAAAGGGACACTCAAGTATTTCAAAGTCGGCTTCTTGAATTATGGTCATTACCACCACAGATAAGAAGATAATTATGTACTACGTAATTACCACTTGTGCGGCGGTGCGTTATATTGATAAAACAATACTGCAATTAATATGAAATAAAGACATTGTACGGTAGAGATTATTATGAGATACATTGTACTTAGCAACTTTAGGGATACTCATCATCATCATTCTCTAAACCTTTTTCCCAACTCAGTTGGGGTTGGCTTTCCAATCTAACTGTGATGCGGCTGAACTTCGATATTTTCCGTGGAGCGACTGCCATCTGACCTCCACAACCAATGGCGATATTGAAGTTCCAAGCTTTACGTGCTCTCCGAGGCACTAATAAACCTGCGATAAATACACACATAACTTCGAAAAGCATCGAAAAGTCATTGGTGTGTGCCATAGCGAACCTGGGATCGATCCCGAGACCTCGTCTCAGCAGTCCATTACCCAAACCACTAGGCCACCGCGGTATGTAGGGTATTTACGGATAGGTACTATGATAATGAAATCGTGATAAGTCTGCATTGATCAAACGCGAGCCTATGGCACACCATAGATGGAGACAAAGTATAAAAAATCTTGACAATGACACGACTTTGTTTTATATAGATGTTGCTACTGACAAGTATCGAGTGCATGAAACAATTTCCAATTCTCGTCACAAGATCCTCTGTCAAGCCACACGGCACACTGCTCTCGTATCGTATCTGTATTCTTCTCCCAGTTTCGTATGTACCGACGTATAATTGAGTTTACCGTTCAGTGAGTTGAGAATTTTATGTATAACCTCAATAAGCTACACGAGGAGTTTATTAAAACATTTTACATATGAAGTATGAACATTTTATAGAACCACATAATAGGTGTGGTAAATCAGATGGTTTTGTAAATGTCTTTTTTAATATTTATTTTGTGTATTTGTAAGTATCGAGGTAAATAAGAAAATAATATCTTCTTCAACCTAGCGTTAATCCCAGTCACAAGTGCAAGTTTATTTTTTCTCAGGATTATCAGTAAAACGTGAATGTTAAGAATAATATGTCAAATGTCGTTTAATAGTGAATATTAAGAGGCTTTTAAATGTTAATGATCTAAATTCAAATATCATAAAAAATAAATTTGGTATTGTTTTCAAATATCAAACTAAAGTGATTAGTTTTAATTGCCTTTTTCGTATATTTAAAGTAAATATAATTATTAGAATGGACTTACAAATAGATTTGCTATTATAATCACAATGTCAAACGTGTGATTTTTTTTATAATAAAGGAACGAAGAGTTTTAAACGTAGTCAGTTGTGTTTGAGCTTATCGAAATTGCTTTCACTTGTTATTAATTTTCACGGTAATCCTTCTGCTTTATATTTTTTCCAAACAACGTTCAACAGTTTCGGCATGTTCTCTCGCACAGAAGCTTACGATTTTTGTGTTAAGTTCACTGAAATGTACGCGGTTACTGTCGGCCAGCATTATTATAAATAAGCCGTACTTTATCTTCCATTCTGACTTTTTAATTCTGGAATTAACGAGCCATCTCATGTAAGTGCTTATTGGATTAAAGTCAGCTATACTCAGTTTAGTGGTTAGTTTGGTGTTAATGTGGTACACATTATTAATTTCCATGTCCTTTGGCGGTACGTATTTGAAGTATTTTAACTGCAGGCATATTTTTAAAGTACTTTTTGGAATCCTTCTTCGTTTTAGAGCTTTGCGAAACGTATCTAACCTCCACATCAGCACACCGGGCGTGCTGCTGCAACATTTATATCATATTTTTTAGCTGTGGAAATTAATTTTGTTGCCTCTTTTTCCTTATTTGTTGTTTATCTATTAATTATTTGAATCAAACTTTTCTTATAGTTTCAAGTGAACATCTGGGATGGGACTTGAACCCGTAGGTACTCTGGCCAACTAAGTTATGTTTTGATATCGAAAAACCATCTACGAATTACGGCAACAAAAAATGATGTTCCAATTATATTCAAACATTGTTTTTAGATTAATCCTCCACTTTAATTTAATGAAATTTTGAAACAGTTAATATTCAAACCATTTCTATGAATATAAATCGGTCAATGTGTGTATCTATGACTTAGCCCACAAACAGTCTCTTACAGGCATCTCGGGTCCAAGTCACGATGTATGGTTGTCCATACATCAATAATATCTATTATATAGGTGCTTTGTTAAAGCGCTAACAACTGGAAGAGTGCCAATAACAGGATACCTACTTTAGTACCTAGTTATAAACGAAACAAAATCTAAATTCACCCGCACGCCAATGCAAGAACGCCAACCACAGATTTTTCTTTGTTCTGTGACGCCAACATACAATATCCTTCATTATTTCACATCATGCAAATAAAAATTTTGAATCATAGGTATTATAGAATCAGAACTAAATAAACGATCATATGCGGCCAACTACTCGTACCCTTGATTGAATACAAATTCATTGAATTCCAAATTTCAATTAAGCCAGACGTTTGATTGCAATTAGAGACGATCAAAATGCACTATGAAATACCCACCATTGAGCTATTATTATACCCGCTACCAATCCAAAATGACATACAAAATTCAAACGAATTAAGTCAGCTGACACCTGGACTCTAGGGTATTTTTATATTTTGCTCGGCCCTGCTAACCTTTCCAAATGAACAAAATTAGTTCTATTGGTCCTATATCCACACGGTGTCTAATGGAAATAACCTTAATGGGATTATATTGAATTACAGTGACTAAGAGTAGGTACATAAAAAGTATCACTAAACGAAATATTTACTGTTGTGGTGCTTTCTTTTACGCTTCAATCTCTATACAGGTTTAATAGGTCATAATGTCGACAGATATTTGTTATCGTACTATACCTTAGCACGACATTATTGCTATAATAAAGCAAAATGGGGATACACAGTCACAGACAAAATAGTATAAAATTTTGTATACCACGTGGATGATAAGCAACGTAATGTTTTCAATACAGCAAAATATATAGCATAACACATACACCAAACCTCTAAAGGTGAATTTCCATGGTTTCATAAGACAGCAGATTCTTTTACGTACGGTAAATCCGATATGCACCACGGAAGTATCAATTGCTTTTCACTGTTCGTGTGGTGGTTACGAAGTTACGGATCCGGTGCATCGCTCTACAGACCTTCGTCAGTGAGGGCTGATTCGAACTTGTTGGAAGAATTAGGAATCGCGGTATGCCGCCTTAAGGCGAGACAATCCTATTAGATTTTGATCTAAGCGACCCGATAAAATTATAAAAAAATACTCACTTGACAACGCTACAAATAGTTCCAGCTTTTGCGGTGCATGCGTTCGCCTGCCTACATTATGCTGGCTTCTAATAAACATCCTGGAACATGATTTGGTTTAGACCAATGCAACTTACATTCATATCTACATACCATTTTTTGCGCTGATTGAGAATTAAACTCTTTCATAAATACTATTTAAATTAAAATAACAAATTAACAAATGAATGTTTACACGATACATCATAGAATTTCTCCACATCATCAACGACTGGTACTGGTCTCATAAGTTTGGCAGCGTTGCCATGTTGAATGACTTTACCACCATACTCAAATCAAATCATGACAATACTCTGCGTAATAATTATCTAAGTTTTATCCAGTCAGAATGATTTACTTACTGTAGCAAATCAACTAGGTAGCGAGTGTACAGAGTCATACGTTCAAAAATCGTTTTCGAATTAATCCGCTGTCAATTAGTTTCTATCTCTAGGCACACGTAAAATTATGATTGTGTTATGTTTAACCCCCATGACATGTAAGTAAAACTACTTATACATGTTTGTGTTTGATCCATTTAAACATTGCACAACTCTTGAGTTTGTGGTGGTAAGCATACCAGCGTAGTTGCAAATAGTTCATCCGGCAAAAGTTCGGTTTACATTTAATCATCCCGCTATATTATAGTTTCGATTATCCTGCTCTCTGGATTGTTTGCTATGTACCTACTCTAACTGCAGACCGAGGGTTAAAGTGGTTATAACTATTGCAAACTGATTGTGAAGACTAAGACATTGACATTAAATTGAAATTTTAAATTCTGACATGATTTTATTACATTGACCAAGTTTAGATGGTAATTAAATAATTATGAACATATTAAAAGTATAAGTTTAATGACAGATTAGTCTTGCATATTACATTATACCTAAGTTTGTTGTATAAGTTACTACTGGCTAATACTTTTGGACAATATGAAACATCAAATGTGGCCTTTTTAGCCCCGGTCACAACAAAACAGTGATGAGTGTGATAAAATTGTTAGATTGTAATCGTTTCTTAGTCGTTTATCGTAATCATTTCGTAGCTCCCAAAACATATTTAGTTTCTTGAATTTTGTTATTACATATTATATACCTACTAGTTAGTCACCTTCAGTCTACTAACAGTTCGTTCGACTAGAATAATTAGGTACTACGAAGTATAAGCAAGACTGTAACTTAAGGAATATTTTAACTAACTCTGTAAAAGGGATTCGGGCGTTAACTTGTAATGTAATCAAAACAACCCTCACTGAATAAGCTAATTTTGTATAAACACTGTCAGTTATTCTATTCCATTTTCGTCATATCTTAGGTATACTCGTACTTATTAGTGGCAAACATATACTTTAGTCGTGAGATGCTTGGGACCAAAACACTGTCAGTTGTTAAAATGCTATTCCATTTTCGTCATATTTTAGGTACCTACTCATACTTATTAGTGGCAAACATATACCTTAGTCATGAAGTGCTCAGGACCGAGCCAGCTCTTTCAACCCATTCGAACGACACCGGCAGGTGAACCTATACACGGACAACACTTTGATATTTTTTTTTTATTGGTAATAGGCTCGCGTTTGACCACAATCTCACCTGTTGGTAAGTGATGATGTGGTCGACGGTGGAGCACGTTGTCCTAGAAGCACGCCTAGAAGTAACCTATTCACTCTTGACTTGAAGACTCCCAGGTTGTAGCTTTCCGGAAATATTAACTTTTGCATAATTTATGATGAAGGGTCACGTGGGAGAGGGTGCGGGCCGGAACCTCCACGTGGTGCACCTGGGCAACGGAGGCGCACAGCGCCTCCCACTCACCACGGGAGACGCTGCTGCCTGCGGCCAATCCGGCCGGGGTGGGAGTGGCCCTCTAGAGGGCTGCTCCGAGGCTCTCCACGTGTCCCTCTGACTAGCAGATGGCACAGTGGGGAGCGAGCGGGGGGCGAGCTGATTGTCTGCGCGCCGACGGTTGGGTGACAGGACGGCTGTCTGTCACCCTACACCCCACCGTCGGCGAAGTGGCATGATGCTCGCCCCCCCCCCCCATCTCGGGGGGTCGAGGGGGCCATCTTAAAACCGTAGATGGCTCGGGGTCAGCTGGGGTGCGAGGGATATGCCCATTGGGTAACCTTACACCCCGGTAATTATAGCCCGAGACGGCGTGCAGTTTTAGTCAGTTCGATCCCGACATAACCACCCCCGATGGCCGACGGGGGTGGTATCTATGGGGATTGCTACACGATAAAACAAAAAAAAGGGTCACGTGGGAGGCACAAGCCTACGTCATCACCAATATTGTTTTAACGGTACAGGAAAATAATGATCCCTAACATATATTTTAAGTGGATCTCACAAAACAATGAGGTTTTAATTAACAGTTACATTCATTTATATAAATTATTCTTATATAAAAATGTTCGTGTAATTAGACTAACAAAACGATAATTTCAATGGTTTTATATTTAGTTTTGTGTTTTGTTGCAATAAAGTGGCAATTGGATAGTGATGTAATTTTGTGTCATTCCCGGAATAGCAGAGCTTGTTTTCTTAAACCATGGTTTACACGAACGTAACCTCCACATAATACATCAATTCGAAGGCTTTCTAAAGAAAGAATTCAAAAGCTGCGTAACTTCTTAGACCTTTAGGAAATTGAATTTATTGCGAAGTAATGGAACATTAAAACAATTTGAACCGATCGATGCAAAATTGTTGCTTAAGGCACTTTGCAGACAGCGGGGCGGGCCGGTCTTTTTCACCGCGAAGTAATAAAAACCGCGTCTGCCCGTCGATACCCGCGACTGCCCTCACCGCGAACACAAAGCACACAAGAGACAGAGGTAGTTAGGCTAGTTAGTTCACGACGTTCGTTCTAGCGAACACCCAGCCCGGTGCGGACTGACTGAGCTAGCCGCCTCGCGCCGCCGCCGTCTACTTCATACAAACTGGTTAAGTGTGATCCATGGAGGATAGCCACGGACATGCCAGTGCCCGAGGGGCACCTGCGGCGCGGGCTTTTTGCCCTCCATGTGCGTTGGTAGTATAGGATTCCCTTTGCGTTATCGTTCACCGTGAAATTGACCGGCTCGGCCCGCTCCGCCGTCTTTAAAGCGCCTACCGCTCAGGTGGGTTTGTACAGAGTAGGTACAGTCAGCATCAAAAATGGATGATGATTGATCAGATTCCAAACTTGAAAATCTAATATATTATAATAGAGCATACTTAGTTAGTACCTACACAAAATTGTTTTGCAACGCCATCTATACTATTCTTATTTTTCTCGATAGAATCCAAATATCCAGTACACTTGTAGGCTATTTAAATAGTTTCTGATGTTAAACAGTTTAGAACTTTCTGTATAAACAGAAGACGCAATTTGATCCGATGTTCTTGTATAAAAAATGAGACTCCAAGATTATATTTAACGACTGCAATAAAATCCAGCAGAATGGCTGCGTTTCATGAATTTCCAAAAATGAATTTGTCGAACTCGCAATTTGCCGGGCTTGTATTACCACCAGATATTAACATCCAATCGACGTTATTCTATTATTTCTACTAACTAATAATGCAATGAATTACAGTTATTTTAGCGTATTTTTTAAGCCAATATTTTGTTGTAGGTACCTAGTACATCTTTGATATACTTAACTGAATGCATAAATTTCCTGTAATTCTATGACACAATCAATGCTCAAAATAGTATGTACCTATATTTTTGCTGTTTCTTAATTAAATTTAATGAAATTGCTGCAGTTATTAAGATTCTTTACAGGGTTTTCATTTCAAAAGAAATATTTTATTAAGCTGTATTGTAAGAATGACTATGAAATAAATACCTACCTTGAATTGGTTATGCAATCTGGGACGAAATTGATATTTTATAGAATTGAAAATATTAATTTACCGGTGTGAAGCTTCTCAGTTTTGATTGAAATGAATACTTCAATAAGTTCAAATTAACTCTGTTTTTATTTTTGGGCCGGAATTTCTCGAGTGCTTACTACAATTTAGAATCAATCAATATTAATGTTTACAGTCGATCTACACTGAGTGTAGGTAATCATAATTTTTGACGATAACATTTATTTATTATATTATAATTATAGCAAAAGGAAAACATATTTTTTTAAGTACCTACTTATCTAAAACAAAAATAAATATTTAATATTAATTTATTTAATATTTGACGATATATATATATTAATTATATTTTATCAATCATCCTTTATTTGCTAAAGGAAATTGCTGTTTAAAGGGTACAGCAGGTGCATAGTCGGGGCTTGAGGTGATGGTTGCCGTAGCACTAGTGGGACCAGTGGGTAGGTATTGGCGTAGTCTAAACCAATGTCTGCGTTTTGTCACGAAGTGCTGCGACGACAATTACCTCTTTTTTCATGAGGCCGTCAAGTTGAGGCCCACCATTATGACCCTGTCGGTATATGTAATGGGGACCCCCATCCTGAGACTTCACCTTTAGCTTACCATCAGGCGAGGTGAAGTCATATTGACGTGACCGATATATTAAAAAAAACATAACCCACCATCGGATTAGGTTACCGGGCCAGGTTAGTAATAAACCGACATATTAAAATATTGTCTAAAAGCACCGTTTTATTATTTACTGAACATGAAATTCTAAATGTGTAAAACAGTAGAAAGGTTGATAGAAACGTAAGATATACGTTAATACGTAAACGTTAAATATAACGCTCCATCACACCACATCGCATAGTCGGGTATCAAAAATACCTACATAATTCTCACAAAAATACCCGACTTCAACGGACAAAATTGAAATACGTAAATGGATACAAGGATTAAGTTATCATAAAAGAGTCCACCGGGTCCACCCACATCATATTTGAAGTCAAATTAGCGGTAATCTTCAGTTACCTACTATTACTTCCGCTATTGGAAGTCAAGCATAAGGGTCTAAAACAGCTGAATCACGAAAAAGAAAATTGAAGATTCTATTAATATCACTTTGAAAGCTGCTTATATTCTCACAAAACTTATTTGATTACTTTCGGAATGGGCCCGGCAGACGTCGTAAACATATTACGCAAATGCGTACCAAATCATGTTTGTTTCAATAGTAGCATGATAAAGACCACTTTTGGTAACACTTTGTGATTCCACGAAGATAAAGAAAAAGATTATATTTTTACATTAGGCTATGAGATCATGACAGTTGTATATGCGTTAGACGTTTTCCTAACTTGCAAAGTGGTAATCTCATTCAAGTTTTTGCACCCCTTAAGAAAGAGAATCATCGTCATCTACCTGCCCTTGTCCCAATTATTTGGGGTCGGCGCAACATGTATTTTTCCTCCACTCATTCCTGTCAGATGTCATCTCTTCGGTTACCCCCTTCCTTGCCATATCCTCTTTCACGCACTCCATCCATCTTTTCTTAGGCCTACCTCTACCCTTAAAGCCCTCCACATTCATACTTAGAACCTTTTTAACAACATTGCTTTCATCTCTTCTCATAACATGTCCATACCACGACAGTCGCTCGCTTCTCAATTTTTCATTTATTGGTGCAACTTTCAAACCCTTAAGAAAGAAAATACTACTAATGTTTTTTCTGAAAGGTTTAATTTATATCATAAGACTTTTTTTATAACCCTATTATGGCCTGTATACTTAATAGTTTGTTACCTTTTTCGTGCAGAAATCCTCACGGATTTTATAATAGTATACATGGATAGTTTTTGTTAGAGCACAACTAAAACATTGTGTTAATCAAACTTTCCACCTAACTTGCTGTTTAATTTTACACACTCTCACACAAGTAAACGAGCTTCATAATAAGATTCCCAACTAACAAGTTTGTGCGAGAACCCAAGAAATTGTGTACATAATGGTTCAGTTTATTACAAGCTTTTATTTAACTTGCTCTGTATATACAGGGGCTTTACCACGACGCTCTTATAGCAATTCAAAAGCAATACAGTTCAGCTGATGGGGAAAGATGGAAATATACATATTGTATAGCTACATCTCGCCCTTTCTGTTTATCAACTTTTTAAAATCAAGCTTTGATTAAAAAATGTGTGATACTAAAACCATGGAGGAATTATAGAGACCTTAGAGTGGAAGTCCTCTCACTGAATCTTGCTCACAACGATATTGTAAACGCCAGCGCATGGGCCGCCTCCTTCTGCAAGCAAGTTATGCTCAAGGAGGATGCGGCGGGGTGGTTCCGGGAGAGATAAAATATGAAAAAGATAAAGCTCACAACATAGTCTTATCGTTATTTATATAATGAACGTTATTCATCTATATAGTTGTTTCAAGTGTTTAATAAACAAAAAAAATACACAAGCATTTTTTTTTTAAATTTAGTTTGAAAATTTGGAAATTAGTAAGCAATAAAATTGATGGCTGATGGTCAACATTATAACCAAGGAGCTGGATCAAAGATACAGAAAAATTTCTACATTTTTATTTTTTGAGGCGGTCCCAGCGGAACCGTTGTTGTGGCCAAAGCTGTCGTATGTCGTGTTACGACTCGGAATCACGCCCCCTTTGTTGTTATATTAATATGAATAAGTTAAGGTTTTTTCAGATTTAGACGCATTAGTGTGCCCGCTGGAGCTTGAGACTTATCTTAATTTATATTTTCTGACATCATTTTTAGAAATCAATTCCATAGGCAATTGAAGATTGATTATCGGGACTATTGAGAGTCGATTGAGAAATGGACCAAGAATTAATCTTTTTTTTAATTATCACAATATTTTTTTCTTTAAACATAGTTTTGAACTCAGATTTGATTGAACTAAAGAATTGCAAATTATATAATAGGAGGAAAATTGGGCAGTTGGTCTTAACTCTTGTATCTATGTGTTTCTTTGAAAGTCTAATGAAAATGGTGCCTGAAGTCATTTTAATAATGTGTTAACTTTCCATTCCGTACAACAATTTCTATTCAAATTAGTAAGTTGTTACTTATTTGGTAAATTTATATGAAAAGAACGCAACCTGGTAACGTTCGCAATAGTTACGTATGCCTCTTACCTCAATTATATCATACTCATGCATGCTTATCATTTAATTTTTAATCAATGCATGGATAATAGCGATTGTTTTATTAATTGCATGCGCTTTCTCTCTTTCTTAGTACTAAATTACCAAGCTGTGGTAAATGTCGTTGGTGGCACAGTTATTAACTTGTTTAGTAATATTTAATTTAAGTCAATATCATATTGTGTTGCTGTTTATTTACAAAAGAAAAAGATTGTAAATTAAGATTCTGCAACCATTCTCCGAAGAGCGATTCGCTTATTATCAGTTTGAGCCAGTTTCTTATCCAAGGTTATGGAAGATTGTAAATTGATTTATTACTTTGAGCCAGTTCCTCACCCACAGTTCGACCTCGGGTATCTTGTCCGTGAACTGACTCTGGATGTTTTATCTCACTTTACTCACCTGGGTGATATCACATAGTTGAAAGTGAAATGTACAGTGTCCAACAGCTGATGTTGTGATTTTGACCAACATTTGTTTACACGGTTACAAGCAACTACTTAGGTATTACATTCAATGAGCTTTGAACAAATTGTAACGAATAATTACAGGTAAATACAGCATGATACAACTAATGTTTAATACAATTTAAAATGTAGGTAAATTTTAAATCTAACATTTTTAAATTTAAACTTAAGCAAAGCAGGATTTAGTTAATTACATATTTTACTATATTGCGTTTATTCTGGATGCAATTTGTGTAAATTATAATAAGAAGAAACCATGCATAAGAGTAATATCACGACCATGTGCTCCAAACATATTATGCTCAAGAATTTTAAAGATAGGGTACATTTTAGGCAAAAGAAAATTAACAGACAAATCTTGCAGTACAATCTTTTAAATTATACTTACATTTTATACAGCCTTTCTGCCTTTATTTTTGAATAAAAATAGGTTTATTGAGCTATTAAATTATCTTAGAAAATTACAAAATAAATTATTTACATTAAGAGAAAAGAGTACCTAACTATGTACAAATATAAGTTTAGGTGTCGAAAAATTCCTCCCCATCGATGTCGACTGGTAACGTACCCAGAAGCCTTTTACATTTTGCCAAACCACCTTTAAGTCATGCGAGGAAAACGGAAAAATGTAAAGAGAGAATATCATACGCCATTTTTCGTTTCTCGTGTCCATAAGACATGCGTATAGTTACAGAATTCTTAAGGTAAGGTTTCGGTTCTTAACGTGATTAAAATGACCGACAATTGTTTCTCTCGTTTAAAATAACATTTATAGATTGCGAACAACATACTATATCCTTCAGGACATACAAAGAGTAATGGTTCACTTGGTATTTAAAAAAAATAAGGAAAAAAAAACTGAAAATCACTGTAAATTCAAACCAAAATTATTTTACAATATGTATGTGACTTATTAAATTTATACATACCTACATTATAATTGTGAGTACAGAGCTCGGTAGAGCCTCAAGGACGCTGGAAGCTGTAATCGTCTTAAAATTAAGCATTCCATTCATAAAAACGGTTGCCGGTCAGTGTTATTGATGAGTAAATTGGTATAATCCCGTATTATCTAGGCCAAGGAAATTTAATGTAATAAACCAACAAAAATAAAAAATAAACATATTATATTACGGAGATTATTTAAAAAAATTAACGTTTTTGGTATTAGATTTTAGTTGAAAACGTTTCTTAAAATTCTCAGGTTAACGTGGTTACCCGAATACAGATTTATTATCCCAAACAGCAAACTTCATATTTTCGGTAAAGTTTTGTAGCAATATTGTATGTGTCCGGAATAATTTCATATCTAAAAGACTGACGGCTATCGCCGTCCTGGATTCAAAAGTCCTTGGATTGGAATCATCTTTGTGAGGGCCATACACTTTTAATACGGTTGTGGTATTGCTTGACTCGTATGAATACACAAAAGCCAGTCAGCACAGTGAAAACAAATAAAATCATTTCTTTATTAGTCGTTCACACATTTCGAGCTGAAACAATTGGGATCGCATACAATGATTAGGTATGTGAGGGTTGGCTATCCTATTTTTATTAAAAGGAATTTCAAGTGAAGTGCGGCTTCGAATAACAATTCTGTTTACTTTCAATGAACTCGACCCAGAAAGGTCGGGTCTCCGGTGAGACCGTTTATTTAGAGGTTCAGATAAGAAAACAAATTTCAACTTTCGTTTCATAGACTGACATTTGATATTTAGTTTATTTTACTTGCTAGATATGACGATATGACATTCATTGTAAGAAGGATAACCCTGCAACTACCCCTAAAAGCAACCGAAACGTCAAATAAATTGCAACAGAATCCGTTAATGCTTGTTTTATTTTAATGAGTCGCGTAAACCTTGCATCTTGGCCTTCGCCAAGATGCAATCTGATTTAGATAACATCAATAAATGGTGCCACGATAATGGGCTAGTTCTTAATGCCGATAAAACCAAACTTATCCATATTCGTTCTCCTTATAGTAGAACCAAATACCCGAGTGCGTTAAGCCTAACGGCCCACAGGCATTTATGCTTACACAATCACGCTAACGGCTGTCACTGTCCTTCGATTGAAACTGTGGATACACATACATACCTGGGCTTAGTCATTGACCATAAATTCACTTGGCTGCCACATATAAACAGAGTATGTGAAAAACTAAGAGCTTTCTTGGCTAATATGTACATAATTAAGAGTAGGATGCCATTTAAGGTCAAGCTCATGCTTTACAATGCCCTTGCCGACTCCATCATAGAGTACGGCATCTCCAGCTACGGTAGAACGTTTAAAACTCACATTGATCGTATATTTCAACTACAAACTAGAATTTTTAAAAATGTAGTCACACCCCGTATCAATGAAAAATTCAAGGACAGTGACTTGAAATTGTATAAGCACCTTGGAGTATTACCCGTCCACACCAAAGTAAAATATCATCTCCTCAAAGAAAATTTCTTTGATGAAACCTTACGGACCGAAATATCACATAGGATACAAACGCGTCAAATTACTAATAAAAGACTGGAAACGACAAGAGCGGTGAATACCTACGGCGAGAGAACCACCCAATATATGGTTCCCCGCTTATTAAATAGTTTAGAGCCAACATTCATTAAAGATATATCAGAAGCAAATATGAAATTCAAATTACGCACGCACTTTTTAAACAACCTGTAGATGCACCGGCCCCGCCCCAAAACAAACTGGTTCTGTGCACTGCGTAGCGATCGCACTATCTGTCGCTTATGTTATAATTATGCCCGTGTACCTGCGTATGAGTGCCTAAATCTGTGGGTAGTTGTGAATATTTATTGGTTGCTTCATAATATCAGAGTAATATCAGTATTATATCCTTTTTATTTAACTAAGCCAAATGTTCGCTGTACTATTAATATTATTGTATAGGTACCTATAAGAAAGGTACAGCATTCCAGACAAGCTCAAGTAGCTTATGGTTTGCTTTCTAATTAGTAAAACTGTATGTTGTGAATGTAAATAAATAAATTAAAAAAAAAAAAAAAAAAAAAACCTTTCGTGTATCATATAACTCAAGATCATAAATATTATAATATTACACTTACTTATAATTTTATATATACTATCCAGAAGATAAAAATAGTAAGTATACAAATATACAAACTGAAAAATTATATATTACTAAATGAATTATCATAAGTAAAATTTTTATAAAACAAATAATATCGACTTCAAAAACAAAAAAAAACACTAAAAATAGGCACTGAAAAATGAATAGTAACTGAATTACAGATTTTTTTTTTATGTCGGTCACGTCAACATGACTTCACCTCGCCTGATGGTAAGCTGAGGCAAAGTCTCTAGAATGGGAGTCGCCATTGCAAACACCGATAGTGCCAAAATGATATACTTACTTAATTAAAAGTACATAATAATACGCTTTAAACTTTTCTGTTGAAGTCAGAATGAAAATCAAACTATCCAGAAACCCTTTGGGCAGAAAATTATAGGAACACCTCCTGAGAAAGAAAAAGATATTACTATTTCCATCACTTAGGGTGCACGACGAGTTGGTTTTCTAGCTCAATGTGGTACCTACGGTTACGGCACGGCCATTGCATGGCTACAGTACGGCTGTGGCATAATAGCTAGGGCATAGCTACGGCATAGCTACGACACAGCTACGGCTGCTACGGCACAGCTACGGCTAGCAGCGATTTATACATTTATAATAACAGGAAAACAATGAGATATTGTACTTCTTTTCTTTTGCAGGAGTCGCAGCCATGCCGATTATACAATCGTGCTGCTGCTGGCGAAGTTTACGCAGAGGATGCTACGCTTCAGCAGTTTACACGATGGTACGTAATATCTTCTTTCTTGTCTATTTATTGTATATATAGAAATTAGGTAAAAATTAACATTAGCCAAACTCAATATTCTTGTCAACTAAATTTTGATTCCTAATCCTAAAATAGCTTTCGCCGTTTTCACAATAAATTGTACGTGGCTTACCATGTCAGCAAATGAATCTACGTAAACACAATATATCGCTTTTAAGCTCAGGCCGTTAAACTTTCAAATTTAAAGCCAGCGTAGACAAACCGTACCATCGTAAATAACATTTGGTCGTTCTTTAAATGCGACCTGAAAATAGAAAGTTTTGTTGTATTGAAAAAGTAGTAAATTAATAGTACGAGTAAATTAATGTAAGTCAGTCATTGTATTGGTATGGGATATAATATGTTTAGCATAAAGGCATGAAGAAAAAGTGCAGATTTTAGTTTTAAAAATCAAAAGTATAATTACTTCAAAAGAAAGTGCTGTTAAAGCAAAACTTACTTACTATTCCTCATCTCCAGCTGATGTATGCTCGACAAAAGTTCTACTATAACTACATTAAGGACCAAATACTTTCTCTTCACAGTGCTATTCAAAGACGCTGAGAATGTTTATCTAACCACATTCAAGAAATACGCATAGTCACCGCCAAATATAAATGGCGTTATACACCTACCAATGACAATCCGACACACACTTACCCCCCAGGAGGTTAAGCCGAAATTTCGGGAAGAAAGCGTACCTATATTATGTTGGTGTGGTGACATTCCCTTTTAACTGCCTCATGGCCGTTATAAAACTTGCCCAACTTGGTAAATATAATATTACCTCAAAGGAATGTTAACTTAACCCTTAAAATGTGAAACTAGTATATTATTCCAGTTGTTTGTTGTTATTGTTAGTTATTAGGAGTAGTAGAGAGTAGGAGATATAAATTATTGCTTAAAATTTTTTCATACGTCTTTAGTGGTAGACAAGCACACGGCTCACCTCATGGGAAGCAGTAACCGTGGCCTATTGAACTTGTGCCACACCAGGGGCGTCACACTCGCGCTGCCGACCCTTTAAAAACCCTGTAAACAATAAAATAAATGATTCCTACATGAAACTGTCGATTCACGTTAAAACATTTTGTTTCTTGTTTTTTTAACCGACTTCAAAAAAGGAGGAGGTTCTCAATTCGTATGCTATTTTTTTCGTGTGTATGTTACGCGATAGCGGCGCCAATTATGGATGGATTTTGAAAATTTATTTTTGTTTGAAAGAGGTTACTTCCGAGGTGGACCCATATCCAGGGTATCAGGATCCGCTGCTGGGATCTTGGGAAAATCGAGGGGAAATCATCAAATTTACAGCAAAAATTCTTTTTTTGATGCCTGTGTACATAATAAACCTCATAAATAGGTACTTTTCTGGCTCTGTACACTTAAAAGTAAAAAATATAAGTTTATGAAGTCGGTTTTTTAAACGTAGTTATAATATATTATTTTGTTTCAGGTGTACTTTGCAGTCATCATAGTGACCATGGGACACTTCATACAAATGGAGCAAAGCTACCTAAATGGGGATATGATTGATCCAGAATCGGAAAGTTTCCTGGAACCAGAGAAGATCACACCGAGTAAGTATCTATCTATCTACCACGAACATTATACTCCGGAGGGTGTCTCAACCGCACCCTGATCAAACCTATCATATATGTTATTTTTATGTGATTTCATACTCAATTGTACGCAAAGGTAGTTTTGAAAACTCTTTATTGGTGCTACATAAATAGAGATTATTAGAGATATAACATACATAATTCGTTCCTCTTGCCGTATACCCTAAAATACCAGACTGGTGATCTTCATATTGTTAGAAAAACTAGACTGCTAGCTGGTGCCTGCGGTTTAACTCTTGTCTAACCGTTTCCGCAACCAATGGATACCTAATACCTTTTCCGTAGATAAAAATTAGCCTAATCCGTTTAGCCGTTTGAACGTGATTAAGTAACAAATATCCGAACATCTACGCAAACTTTCACATTTATAAAACAATTTAAGTTGATGTGTTTTGTAAATAAAAAGTACTTTAATTTCGTAGATTTCGGTTCAAAGAAAGAAGCAATGCAGTGTTCAAATGTTTCTAATAATGCCTTTGTAATACTCGAAAAACATATTCGTAGTAAGTTTATTCAACGAGAGAGTGTAATGAGGGTGCCAATTCAAGTATGAGCTGATAGGGTTGACTCACATAGAAGCTCTTGAAGAATTTTCGTACGGTTAGTTTCTCACATAATATTGACAAACAGCCGCTTAGGGTCGGTCGTAGGTCCTAAGCTCAAATTGTTTCGGTTGTTTTCAAGACCCGAACCTAAACGATCATTATTATACTTAAACATAACATAGACTTAACTGTTTGTTTAGTATCTATTTATTTGTATTTCAATTGTTTAGAATATGCAAATGTTTACTGCGGTTGTTATCAAAGCAAAATACCTGAGTACCTATTCTATAAATAGTCTCTTTAGCACTTCCGTTCGCGAGATTATTTTGATGAGTAACTTTTTTTATCCTTTTCCTTCTCCTCATAAAGATGCAAGCGTCCTATCACAATGGTGTTTGACTTTCAATAGGCAGGTGTATGCGG
Organism: Lithosia quadra; assembly: GCA_963576445.1. Lineage (NCBI taxonomy): Eukaryota > Metazoa > Arthropoda > Insecta > Lepidoptera > Erebidae > Lithosia > Lithosia quadra. Next base: position 7,495,560 of record OY754873.1, on the reverse strand, counting down.
AACCCACCAAGATCTTTCAACCCAACCTCACTTGCTAGATGAAATACCAGCTGACTAATACACATACACACAGACTTTCCTCTCGGAGTTGAAAAGTTCAGACGACAGTTTATCGAGTTTCGAATTACAGCCCTATTACAAAAACTAGTTGATTTTAAAATTTCATAATAATTTGTTTGGTAGCTACGGGGATCGTGATAACAATAATAATTCACACACTGAAACTCACACACACATACTCGCTTTCACACACACACATACAGACTACTTACGATATGATCTCATGATCGTTCGTATCAGGGATTGGTAGTAAAACGTCTGGAAACGCAATAAAATTTAAAGAATAAAATCCACTACCTACTTATTTCTCTTCATACTGGTCATCTGAAAATAACGTCTCGAACTTGAATTCAATTGACACTGGTACTCTCTTTCAATACAAAGACATATGCAGTTGGATATATTCAGGTAATAATGATATTTTATTGATTTGAAACCTCTTTTACTACAGCTATCATTGCTATACCTGCGGCACGATATAATGGCCGGTTTGACGTTTGTCCGCTCATGAAGTTTCGTATCAATTATTGTGACATTTTGAAAGAGCAAATTGCTGTTCTTTATTGTCAATAGTGACGTACAGTAAGTCATAAAATTTTATCGAATGTAGGTATAATTTTAGGACACAATATTTATTTATTACATTGATTTCTGAATTATATAATGTATATTAGTGTCCCACAATCATTTTTTTTTATAAGATTATAATTACCTATTGGTGTACCTACTTATTTCACACAACTCGGTATTTGTTTTTCGAAATTCAATTTTTTTAAATAAAATCTATATAATCGACATTAGGACCACTGGCAAGCCCAATAACAAAACTTACGTCAAAACAAAGCATTTTCGACTTGACGTTGCTTCGAAAAGTACAAACTAGGAGTGCAGTGCGATTGCGATATAGTTTAGACCTCCTCGCCTGATGGTAAGCTAAATGGTAAATCTCGCCTGATGGTAAAGTCTCAGGAAGGGGTCCCCATTACATACACTAACAGTGATAATTATAATGGTAGCCCTCAACTTACTCTGTTTACGCCTTTAGTTGTGGATTTCGTCGATATGGCCGAACGTACGCAGAGCAGAGCTGAGTTCTAAACAGTCAGGCACGTGTGTTCGGTAAAGGTACGCCTTCGTAACATTTCGATCGTGAATCTCAAAATGGAAGGTCAATTTTACCTATAACTGTTAGACGAATAGATAACTAAAGAAAAATCTGGCGAGACTGGCACAGAAGAAAATAAACTTCAAAAAACAAGCTAAACCAGTCGAAGACATGTGTGTAGCTACTATTTACTGAAGGAGTATCCAACAAGAAAAAAGCTAGTGCAATCACTGAAGGAAGCTGGATTAATATATACTCATTTTCATTCCTAATTCCAATATTCAGTTCGTTCAAATGTATTAAGTAGGTAAAAACTTATATTTTTTTTACTAAAGTTTTTGAATCAGGTAGGGTAAGTACTGCTTACAATAAAAACTTATTAGATTTGATTATATTTTTATCGAGAGTAAATTGACATTTCCGTCACTATTGTAATATGTCAAACCGGCCATCATATCGTGCTGCTACTATAAAAATGCTTTACCATATATATAATATTACGGTAGATACATACATATCTAAATTACTGCTGAAAGGCAAAAGATCCCTGTATTGGAGTCACACACTCCCTTATTTATAGTTCTATGCTAATATTATAAAGAGGTAAAATTTGTGTGTTTGTTAAATTGAAAGGGGTAATTTCGGGATCTACTGAACCGATTTTAAAAATTCTTTCGCCAATAGAAAGCCACGTCATTCGTGAGTGTCATAGGCTATGTTTTATTGGAAAACTAGAATTTACACCCGGGCGAAGCCGGGTCCCGGGTCGCTAGTAATGTTATAAAGAGAGAGGGCGACTTGAGATAATATTTCTATTTGGGGCAATCTTCGGAAACACTGCACTTATTATTATTCCCTATGGACATAGGCTATAATATAATGTGTAAGCTATGATGGCTTGAATTAAAAAATACTATATACTCGTAGTTATAACTTGTAATATAATCACGTCGAAGTGATTACAACAGTGTTCTTATAACATTTATTAAATCATAATATCAAATATGTGTTCATTCGTTCATTCCAATATTTAAATCGATGCATAGTGAGCTCTTGAACACATCAGTCATAGCTCAGTGACGTCTTCGCAGTATCGCAAGTTTACACTACAACAAGTTTATAGACTAATTCTCTCACTATATTTACTAGGTTATCATAGACTAATGTATCCAATACAGTATAGTTGAATGAATCGTACTTTTACTTATCAGGGATGGAAGCAACTCATATGCATGTCAAGACGGAAGCAAGAATGACTGAATAGGTCATCCTATATTCAATAATATCAATACTTATCAATATCAATTATCAATACTTCTTTTCGATAAACACATAAGGTTACGGATTACGAATAGAGGCCCTAAATTATCACGTCTCCTTTATGCAAAATACTTGTGTAGACATAAGTACTTGTGTAGCCTAAGGCATTATTGGATAACAAGGCTGGGACTACTTGTACCTGTCTCACGCTAAATTATGATTATAATCTTAGGTACCTATATAATACTGTTGGAAGTTTACACGAATGTCACTCACTAGTTTGGGGACCAGGGTATTCATATTTACTGTGAAGGTTGTAATCTTGGTGTCAATAAAGAAATTATTATTGTTACATGGAAATAAAACTATTTTCACCAGACTATAATCTCCCTGTGACCATGGCTGCTGAAAAACAACCGAAAAGGCGAGTTCAATGTAAATAATAATAACACAACAACAACTAAATCGCAAATAATCTTATACTAGCTGATGCTCGCGGCTCGGCCCGCGGGAGTTCGGTTATCGTTTTTTGTCATATTTCCAGTTCTACTTAACCTATTGACTAAGACCTTACTAATAAAAATAACCGCATCAATATCCATTCAGAAGTTTTGGCATCCATCGCGATTTACAAACAAACTGGCAAAGAATTTTAAAAATATAATTTTGTGTGCAGAATCGTTCAAATATCTACCATAACCAAAGTCTTTTTTAAATATCTCCAAAGCTCCAAACAGACACAGCTAATTAATATTTTATAATAGTACCTACTTATAGGTAGATAGAAAGAGGTGTCATTGAATCACAAGTAATATTTACGGTTATTTCATAACCACTTTAATGCATCACTAATATATGAATTAAATGGGGCAATAGCCTTGATTAAAAGTCGAACCCAAAACCTTACGATAGCACGTAAATATCACGAGTTTAAATAACGAATACCAAAGTAGGTATTTCGAAGTTTGAACAACTTTACAAATTGTTAAATTCATCCGCTACATTACATTTTACAAGCGCGCTTATAGCACTCTAGTTTGGTGGTTTTCAATGTGTAGCAATTTGCCAACACAGAAACACTATCAATAAATGTGCGCTAAAAGTTATTTGTGCGTGGGCTCTAATACGATTCAAGATAGATAATCAGAATGTGTTCTAGCCGTTCACGTATACTGCGATAAATAGAGTTATTGTGTTTGCTTCATTTTGTGAAAGGAGATGAGACACAGTGTCAACATTTTATGTCTTCCTAATCCAACAATAAGATACGTAAACATCCGCTGTATATTGTCCAGCTTAAACGGATAAGCATTGTACTGGGTAGCAACTCAACATTTCCTTTGCAATAATTACTCTAATCGAATTGCACGGCGATTTATTACTTGTTATTTTAGTTTTTAAACTTCTAGAATAAATCATATTCGTAATAACTACCATAAGTGTTACCTACCTATATCTGTTATATACTACTCAGGAAGGCAATAATTCCATGTTCCGCTCAGTGGAAAGCGGTCTTTACATTCCATTGATGCGTTAATGCCACAATGCGGTTCCAATCTCTCCTGACCACAAAGTGCAGCTGTGCTTGCGGCAAGTTTACATGACCTCCTTTTATGAGATCTGGATAGGGAGGTCAAACAATAAACAGTGGCGGCCCTCAGCTTGATGGCCTCATCAAATGCTTTTTCACACCCCGCTTAAAGACCTCAGGTCTAATAGGAGGAAGGAAACACATGCGCTGGTAAATAATTCCAAGTCTATGGGCGGCAAATAAAAGATAGAATAAATCGGAAAAAGAGAATCTTGTACGGAATTTTTTAACAATAATACTTCCATCTCTTTTCATAACATCTCCATGATAGTCGCTCGCTTCTCTATTTTTCATTCACTGGCGCAACTTTCAAACTCATTCCTTATAGGTACTCATTCCTTATTCTGTCCCTTCTTGTCTCACCACACTTCCATCTTAACATTCGCATCTGCGCTACATGTGGTTGTTTTTCATCCGTCGCTTTCAAGGTCAGACATGACGATGCTGCAAGCGAACAAAAATTAGTAACTTATAATAAATGTAGCAGTTACTTCGGAAGTAAACCGCATTTCATTTCCACACGTCGCGCTGCAATGCCCAACTTTATTTTCTTATATTATGACGTTTTCGGTTAGCTTTAAATTAGCAAACGAAAGCAGGTTTGTTAAATTATGACCTGTTTATTCACTCATGTGCTTGGTTATTCCTTACAAAATACAATAAAATATGCATAAGCAACAGTATAAAATATGCATTTCACATTAAAATTTTCGCCTCCAAAATGAAGAACGGTATATTTCGACCTCTCGTAGCGGGACCCTCTATAAATATAGCAACAAAATCTCTATTTGGGAACGGGGTAAATACAGTCTTTATAATAATACTAGCTATGAAATAATGAAATATGTAATTTGACATCATATAACTATAAAGGAGTAGGGGTTGCTACCTAGATTTTCCAGGCTCAACCCAACTTCAAGGCACTGACATAGGCTTTCCTCTTGTGGTTGAAAGGTCAGACTGTATTCACTTCGGTAAAAACCTGAATAAACCAAATCATGGAAAGGTGTTTCTGAGACGGAAGCTGACGAACGGAACTGATTGGTGCGCGCATAATTAGAAGATGCTTACAAATTGAATTTAAATGAAATTGCTTGTAAATAGTGTTAAATCTACGTAACATACAGTTGGTTTTATGTACTTAGACAGAGGAAGGAACGGATAATAAAACCAATCATGCGGTGCGGCGTGCCTGTTGTAACAAATAAAAAAAAATGTGTTGTCATTAGCCACGTGTTCATTGATGAACGCGCGTGACATCGTATTCTGTATGATAAGGGACACGCAAGTCTCGACACATTTTAATGACATTAAAGGAAGAACTAAATTATAATTGTACCTAAGACTTCACAATACCTAAAGCATTATTATTGAATTTTGAACATCAACGACTATATTAAACTAAATGTTACATGAACAAAGAAACTTATAAGATAATATTGCTATAAAAAGATCCCACGAACAACGTTGAATGTAAAGTAGGCTGTTTTGAATCACAAACTTTTACTGTTAAAAAGTTATCAGATATCATGTGGAACCAACCTCCTAAATCTACGAACCCTTTATCTTGGCCAAAAGAAATTACGTGGTTATTCTCGTGAATTCGTAATTTTACATTATGGATTTCTATATTGTTATTTACACGCACTCATGTACGTTGTACGTGCCTAGCTCACATTAGTTATACAGGACTTCATGACATAAATTCGACATGTTTTATGCTCTTTCTTTTCTACTCCTCCTTTTTTTTAGTTTTTACAGAAACGACTGTGGTTTACCCCAAATGGAAAACCTGCGCATCGTCCATCAAACAGCAAGTCTACCAACTTGTATAAGAAATTAGATCGTCGTGATCCTCATACATCTCATACAACCAATATCTTAACTAAATGAAACTTAATTTATGTTTATTACTTAATCCTGATAATTTAAGCTCTATAGTATTACCATGACTGCAATTATGAAAATGAAGGAATATAATAAAATATGACAGAAAAGACACGCAAACAGTGCTTTATAAAGGTTCGCCTTAGCATACTATACACAAAGATATTTATTGTTTAAGAATCTAGCAGAAGCGAATCGTGCAAAGAATTTTTTAATTAACCGTTTGAGAGATCAGTTATTAAAAGTCGTAGTTCGTTTTACAAACTATGAATTAATTAAACAACCTACTTAATGTCCTTAGACACAAAACAGCATTGTACGTCACTTCACACTAGTGGTTGCAACGAAGGCGGTTTAATTATCAGGTTATATCCACGCAATATCCGTTACCAGTTGATAGCGGAGATTACTTGTCTGTAGTGTGAAGCGATTGGCTAACTACAGATTGTCATCACAAGCGGTACTGATTCATTAAGGCTTGGCCAAACCAACGCGTTCAGCTCGCGTCCGCGGTGGCGATTGCTGCGGCGACCAATCAACGGCCGGACGTGTTCACAGATGTGGCCTTTGATTGGTTGCCAAGCCTTTACTCAGGTGAAACGCTGTGCACCTGTCAATAAATAATAATATACCTATATATATATTATATAATATATAATAAATTTAAGGACAAAGCAAAAAACATTAAGATAGATTCATGAGGATTCTAGGACCCATATTAGGAGTCAGTAGATGGCATCTTATCTATTATGGGGTTTCCAAGTGACTAATACTTCTATAATGATGGATATATGCCCGCGAACTGAATGGCCTTTGCGCTCACTTAATCACGAAATAAAAAAAAATATTATAGAATCAACTGGTAAAATAAAACAAAAGTAATTTAAGGAATACGAGTATGTTAACCAAAGTGCGCCTTATGCATAAATTATTGTCATCTGTTTGCGAGGCCCTGGTTAATATTAAGTGGATTAGTGTGTCACTCAATTTTATTTGAGGTGGTGTTCAACATACACTTTGAGTTAAATATCGGGGACATGAAAATGTGATGAGGCAAAATAATGAATAATTAATGGGATATTGTGCGAATATTACTTCAGTGTATGCTAATTGCAATTAATAATATATTATGATCTAGGGTCTGGTCCAGGTTATCTCACCCGCTTCATAGAAGGAGATGTATAGTTGCTTACCTAACTGGGGTCCAGTAATACTTACTAATATTAGACATTGAGATCCATGGAAGTTAATTGGTGTACATACTTATGACAACTTTCATCGCAGTAGATACTTTGTAATAATAAATTGTAATAAGCCAGTTCATCACAAAGAGAGATCCAGACTCCTGCATACAATTCCATGACCTTTATGAATTAAAATCCTCAGCATATTATCCTGATATTCTTTTATTCTTTGACTGACTATTTTGTTTTCTAATGCTGATTATTTTGTTGCAGTCACCGTCTCTCTGAACATAACGCTGCTGGCCTGCAGTACCTTGGGGCTTGTAGCGTGTATCCTGATGATCTTAGGAGTTTACAAGGTCAGTACTACATGACAGTTATTTAATAAAATAATATAATAATATAAATAAAAGGTATTATCTCAGTATTGCCACCGGGTATGGCTGTTCTTTTGTGATTCAAAGCATAATGGCAATTAATGTGAATGGATGTCATTATAACTTCTTCAATTTTCATACAAAAATAATTAGCCAGATTATGATTAGGAACCTAATCTTAGTTTGTCGGTGTAGGTATGTGATGGTGACCCCAGTCCTGAGACTTTGCCTTTAGCTTACCATCAGGCGAGATAAAATCATTTTGACGTATGCTATATAAAAAAAATAGTTTCCAGAAAACTGTGAAAACACATTTTTACCGAGAATACGTCTAAACACTATGTATCTTTTTTTAAATAATGCTAGATTTTTTTTCAAGTCGTGAGGTTTCAAGTCTAGAGTGAATATAGGTAGGCTTTTAGGTAAGCGTGCTCCATCGTCGATCACATCATCACCCACAAGTGCGACAGTGGTCAAATACAAGACTTATGACTATGATAAAAAATATTAACTTTAGCGGGTCATGCCGTTAACTTCTCCAATTACCCTAAAATACTAGTAGGTATAGGTATGTAGTAGGTACACGTAAGATTACGTCTGTGGGTATCTATTAGATAAGATTAAACTTGCAATTTTACGGTTACAAGTTTAACGTCTCTTAAGTTCGCTGCTACCGTCTTTAATATCTAATATATTCTATATCCATATCCTTATCATCAAGATATTCCTTATATACCTAAGCATACATTTTAGTGCTGATATCTTGAAAAGATTTATATTCATATTATACGCCTAAAACTTGCCTAACTACGTACTCGTACCTACCCCTATATTATGATGATAGTTTCGAAAAGAGGGTTAGATACTTTTAACGTAAATTTGCCTACTACATCATCACAAGTATGTCACATAATTTTTATTTTTGCTATTAGTGATTTTTAGAAGATTATTTAAAAAATCTATACTTTTAATTTACTTAAATTAGGGGAGCTTTTGGATATATCGTTTTACTATGCATGTAAATTGCCTGATAATACACCTGATATTGTAAACATTATTAAATTTATTCGATACGACTCTGAAATTAATCGCGACTCATAACTTATCACTCACAAATCCCGACGGTCGGTGGTGGTGAGGTGGTTTTATATGGAAAACAGTGCAGTGAATACGCTCATAATTTGTAGGTATCACTTTGCAGTTTGCCTTTTTGGGCAAACCCGAGATAGAATTGCAAGAGTAATTACAAATAAATCCGTAGTATGACTGGCCTTAATTAGCATGGTGATAATGACTAGATAATCTCTAAGGTTTAAGTTTCATTTTCAATTGCGTGACTACTGGGGAATCCGCAACGCGTTCCATATGAGACTCAGTGATAAATCAGTGCCACTCCGCTCGACACACTCTGTCACTTCTATGGCTTACATGTTTTGGTGACTATATTTTGGTTAACACAGTCTACCAGAGCTATTAAATAATTCAACTCGAAATTGAATTAATTTAGATTGTGGATTTTTAGGCTATATACTTCTCCTGCATCTCTGCCTTTTAAACAAGTAATTTCACGCCCAACCTTATGCAAGTATTGCCAGCAACAAAGAGTCGAATTCAGCATTTACCGGAGCCGGTGTATTTCTGTACTTTTATAGTACGCGTGGACTGTCCCTAATGACTGACCTAATACATATTAAATTATTATTCCTTTAGGGTTCCTATGTTTTTTATGTAAGTTTCAAAAGGAACGAATATTTCCGAACGAATATTATTTAAAGTGAAGAAGCGTAATTTTGGCTCGTATATAAGACGCCGAGTTAATAAAATATACTAAGACGACTCACCCTTTCAAATTCACAACACCTCACTACGTAAAAATCTCTACGTACCTACATCCTCATACCCATAGGCGTGAACATACATCTTTAAGTATCACTCTTGAACAGACCTTTAAAATAATAGTTGTCTGGTATTACATAATTAATATATTGAGAGCTGAATCTACATTTTTAATTAAATTGCGTGGATGATTGACATGACACCAAACAGATTAGGCACTTACTATTATGAAATGAACTATGCTTGTGTAAATTTCCCATTGTACCTATAAGTGATATTGCATTTAGACTCGGTAAAAGAAATATGGTTTTTAACTAAACTTAATTACGCTGCATTATGAAATCCTGAAGACGAGTTTCAGGATATTTTATTCCGATGTGACCGAATTTTGTTTTTATAAATGCAAGTTGTTCTATAATAACGAACACGTAAAAAATTGATAAGAATACATGACCACATTATGGGCGTAACGTGATCAGGTATTAGATTAGCGAACGTAGGGACATAATATCAGACAGCGAAACCGTAAATACAGTTTATTACCAGTTTTTAGGATTGAGAATAAGGCGTCTTGAAGGTCAATCTAAATTTAGAACTTTGAACTCAGAATAGAAGGTGTTGTAATTCAATTTGCATGTTAAACAACACGTACAGCTACTATGGAAGGCTGGCAATCATTCAACATTCACAAGTAATGTACCTACTGCGCAATGGTAGAGTGGTCCATATTCTAGTCCAAGCATTTAAGCAAAGAAAGAGCGCTAATCTAGGATTGAGAGCAAATCTATACTAATATTATAAAGAGGAAAGATTTGTTTTTTTGTTTTTTTGTTTTTTTGTTTGTTTGTAACGAATAGGCTCCGAAACTACTGGACCGATTTCAATAATTCTTTCACCAATAGAAAGCTACATTATCTGTGAGTAACATAGGCTATAATTTATCTCGAAAAAATTTAGGGATCCTTACTAAAACTTCAATAATGTAACCCAAGGTGTAAAAAAATGACCTAAACAAATTACTTACATCGCGTGCGCTGCGAAAACTATTGAAGATAGAACAAAATAATGTACTGTGGAAATGTACAACTTAAAAAGGTCTACATAAAAGTCCGCAATAGCATATGTCTACCTAATAAGGGTAGCCCACAATAACCATTTTTATCTTTACAAATTACAAAAATTCATGTGTCATTTTCGAAGCTAATTTTAACAATACAGTATTATTTCTTATCCAATTAAATACGTTAGATACGTTGTACGTTTAATGCAGAGCAAAATTGCCATTCACACTATATAATTACCATAAATAGTTTAAGAGCTATCGCAATATGAAAAATAATGCGCGGCGAAATAAATGCAAGTTGAAATGCGGACGTAAATCAAACCAATATACTTCGGGACATTATAGGTACGTAGGTAGGTATCTAAACTGTGCTCAAAATATTATGCTCTATACACGCAGTACAGTTTTCTTGGGTGCCTTTGAGGATAGCACGGGTGCTACAGCACTGGACGAGCTCAAATTCACCAATCATGGATTATTGCAAAACAATCCGCTTGCGCCAGGACGTCGTTTGTCTCGCGAATTATACCTATCTAAGATTATATTTCCTTATGTATATCTTTGTATTATCACTGCGATGCGGGCGAGGACTCAGGGTTGTACACGCTGGCAGAGTGTCCGGCGTGGGAGTTGTCGAGACAGGCCCTCCTGGCAGCCCTCGGGGTGGGAGTCCTCACACTGCCGGTGCTGATCGCGGCGATGGTGCAGAGTGCGGATGCGTGGTCGGCCACCGCCTCCTTCTGCGAGCAAGTGATACTCGAGAAAGAGGCGGCGGAAAAGGTTCGGGAGAGGCTGCACAGAGCTCACCCGGACGGAGGCGGGCGCGGACGCCTATCGCGTCGTAGGTCCGACGACCTCCGTCCTCCATGAGCGCTGGCCTGGGGGTGATGGGTGGAGCCGCCCGTCACCCTAGCAGAAGCAGGCCGAGGCGGCGGCGCGCGAAAGCGCCCCCCCCCCCCTCCTATTCCGGGGGCATGACGGCCCCCTCGGGTTTGAGAACCACGTGGTTCCCCACGTGGTTCTCAAACCCGAGGGGGCCATCTCGAATCCGGAGATGGCCCGGGTCAAGCCAGGGTGCGAGGGAAATGCTCTTTGGGCCACCTTACACCCTGGCGTCTGAAGACCCTAGACGGCGTGCGGTTTTAGTCGGTAAGAGTCCGACATAGCCTGCCCCGCTGGCCGCGGGGTGGGTATCCATGAGGATTTCCGCACGGAAAAAAAAGGTATATCTTTGTATTCCCATCCAAATAAATTATATTTTAATCAAGACTTTCAATAAAATTGTGTAAAAATTATTTAAAGACTGTTTGAGTTATTGAAATCGGACGTCAGAGGAGGGGATTGGGCAGATAGGAAGGGGGGTTGTGAGCTCTGGCTACCCTTCTTACCGGCGGTAACACAACACAATGTATATTATGGCTGCGGTCTTCTGTACCCCCTGTCACCCCATCTCCTCTTTTCCGGGGTTCGGTAGGGACATCATGCTTTTTTTTATACCATTTAAGTGGCAGACGAGCACACGGCCCACCTATGTGACCTTTGCACCTATGGACGTGCACAACATCAGGGACGTCACACTCGCGCTGCCGACCCTGCAAAATCCTTCTAATGCCCTTCTTGAAGAACCCCATATTATAGCCACCAGGGAAAACCACTGCAGGGAGATCGTTCCACAGCCTAAGCGTGCGCGAAATGAATTTTTTTTCAAACCTTACAGTACGCACTGCAGACGGATGCAATGTGTGGGGATGAATTCCCTGCCTGTGGCGAGCGGTGCGATGATAGAAAGTGGCTGTAGGCATCATAAATCAAACAATTCCCATCCCAGGGTCAACTGGGTAGCGCGGGATATGCTCTAAGTAATCTGAAATAACATATAGGCTACTTTTTATACAAGCTAATACCGCGGATCCACTCGCAAAGTCGATCGGTCGGGATTTTCTAGATGTATATTTGTTACTCTTTCACGTAAAAACGGCTGAATAGATCTGACTGAAATTTGGTAACGAGATAGATTAAAGTGTGGAATAACATATAGGCTACTTTTTAAACAAGCTGATACCCGCGACTCCGCTCACGGAGTCGATCAGTCGACCCACGGAGTCGATCAGTCGGGATATCTGGATGTATGTTTGTTACTCTTTCACGTAAAAACGGCTGAATAGATTAGGTTGAAATTTGGTACAGAGATAGATTATAGTCTGAAATAACATATAGGCTACTTTTATACAAGCTAATACCGCGGCTCCGCTCGCAAAGTCGATCGGTCGGGATGTCCAAATATTATGTTTGTTGCTATTTCACGTAAAAACGGCTGAATGGATCTGGCTGAAATTTGGTACCGAGATAGAGTGTAGTGTGAAATAACATTATAGGCTAATTTGTATACAAGCTAATACCCGCGGCTTCGCCCATGGAGTTGATCAATCAGGATATCTGGATGTATGTTTGTTACTCTTTCAAGTAAAAACGGCTGAATAGATCAGGTTGAAATTTGGTACAGAGATAGATTATAGTCTGGAGTAATATATAGGCTACTTTTTATACAAGCTAATACCCGCGGCTCTGCCCGTGGGAGTCGATTGGTTGGTAATCGTTTTTTGGCCATATCCCCGGTTCTACTTAACCAAATGCAATCAAACATACGGCAGATTTTATGTAAAACCAAGACCTTTCTAATGAAAAGGCGGCATCAAAATTTGTTCAGCAGTTTTTGCGTCCATCACGAACAAACAGACAAGGATTGCAAAAAATAGATATTTGTGGTCAAATAACCAAGTCTTTTTTTTTCAAATATCGATTATTACAACTAAAAGTACTGTTATAAAGGGATATGATGTCCACACTGTCGCCTTAAGTGGAGAGTGGAATGTAGGGTGGAGTCGGGAGAGGAGATTGGACAGTAGAGTGGAGGTGGAGAGTGGAGTGGAGTGTGGAGTGGAGAGTGGAGTGAACAGTGGAGTGGAGTGTGGAGTGGAGAGTGGAGTGAACAGCGGAGTTGAAAGTCGAGTGGAGAGTCGTTTCATTCAAATAGACTTGGTGGCAATACCGAATTCCACGCGGGCGAAGCCGCGGGCGGAAGCTAGTCATTAATAAATATATTTACCCACCGCTATTGCCCGCGGCTATGCACATGTAAAATACTGTTCCCGTTCCCGCGATCCACAGCAATAAATCAACTATTCCCGGGATAAAAACTAGATGACGTCCTATTTTCAAATCTACTGAATATACACCGTAGTTTCATACGAATCGATCAAGCCGTTTCGAAGGAGATTTGTTACAAAAACTTTGACGCGAGGATATAATATTCATTAGAAGCAATTTTAAATTTTGAATAAAAAAATCAATTGAATAATTTATGAATATCTTATATATTCTATTATACCTTAATTGGAGTTTTTGCACCCAATTTGAATGGTCCATTAGCAAGGCGTACTACCATTTCTAAACAGCGACCGATACTCAACAGCTTAGATATCTCACAAATATCAAGTATCACTGTTACCCTAAAAGCTTTCTACTAAACATTATATTGTATTGAAATAGAAATCAGCTGCGATTGAAATATATTTTTTGCTGTTTACATAATAACCCATTGCGTTCCTATTTTTTTTTTAATACCACTTAGGTGGCAGACAAGCACACGGCCCACACTGATGGAAAGCGGTTACCGTGGCCTATGGACGCGTGCAACACCAGGGGCGTCACACTCGCGCTGCCGACCCTGCAAAAACCTTTTAATACCCTTCTTGAAGAACCCCATATTGTAGCCGCCAGGGAAAACCACTATTATTTTAATATTAGCAGTATGTTGGTGTCGCCTGTAAGGATTCCTATTTTTTTTTAATTAAATTATAGGTAGTCTATGTTACTTCCAGATATTGTAGCTTTAAGTTTCTATAAGTGAAAGAATGATTGAAATCGGTCCAGTATTTTCAGAGCCTATTCGTACAAACAAACAAAAAAAAACAAAAAATACAAATAAAAATTAGTACCTATAGAATAAGTTCCTTATAAAAGTTACTACTTACATTCCAAAAATATTGTCAAAAGTAAAATATAAATTTATACTTCATTTGAATCAAACGGCGGGCGTTACCAATTTATCATGATTACGTTCATTAGGTACTTCATACCAGCTTTAATTTTATAAAAAAATAGACAACGCGTCTATCATTATTCTCAAAAGAGAATTGCAAAACAATGATTGATGCGCTAGAAAATTTCAAACAGATTCTCGGATGGAAATCAATTGTAAGTGAATTATTAGGTAATATAATCTTTTTCCTGATAATTATATCTGAATTTAACTTCATTATTCATGTCTATTTTCTCCATGTTCTTTAAATACTTTTATAGTATTTTTTTATTATATAATATAACTAGCGTACCCGCGCGCGGCTCCGCTCGCGTGAATGTTGGCTATCGCCACCAAGTCTTTTTTAAGCTGAGGGACTGCCCGTACTAACTTTCAATGTCTATTCCTACGCAATCAGTGGTTGCAGCTAAACGTATTCATTTTATCTCAAGTTCTATCAAACCCTTCAAAGTAGGTACAGTGCCATGCATCGCGGCCAAAGCTCGTTTATTTACCATCATTTTCCTTTTTCATTGTCTTCTAGATTTTATGGGGATTAGATAGCTGCTCTGGCCAAAGTATGTGTGACTCGGAAGAGGCCCTTTGAAAAACCCTTTCATCATAGTTGCATTGCACTTTCACATTCGATGCACTATTTCAAATTAATGAACATTATTTATTTCCGAAAATCTGATTTTTTTATTATTAAAATCTTGCTACAGACATTGACCTTACATTGACATTTGACAACCTGATTTAACATTCAAGAAGTTCATGAAAGTAAAGAAAGAGGATATACTAATAAATACCGGTCAAGTGCGAATTGGGTGCACGCAGGGTTCCGTACAAAATTGGGTTGAGGGGGATTTCCGCACGACGAAAAAAGGGGGCGAACTTAACTTTGTTGCAGTGCTTCTTGTCTTGAATGACAGGCATTTTTTTTTTTTGGTGAAGTAGGTAATATTTACGCTTTCCGGACTTTTCCCTGTACTTATGCTATAAGATTTTACTTTCTGCAAAATATCTTGATTCTAGCCCAAAGGGAAATCCCCTTTTTTTTCGTGCGCAAAAACCCCGTCGGGTTTCACCTAAACGGAGACAACGGAGAGATTGGTATGTCGGAGTCCTTTTGCCTGTGTCTGTGCCTGTGCCTAATGCCTGTGTGATCGAGGAATCTGGTGTGTCCTAGAAAGGATATCCCAGAAACCCCAACCGGTTCCGGCCACCTGCACTGGTGACCTCGACGTGTTATTAGGAATCCAAATCCCCCATCTCTATAAAAAAGCGCGCGTGGAAATATAACACCCTGCCGCCCTGGGTCTGCTTCTGCTAGGGTGACGGTTAGCCTCGACCGTCACCCTAGGCCCGCACTCATGGAGGACGGAGATGGTTCTGCGAACTACGCCGCCCGGTGCGCCTTCATCGGCACGGGGGAGTGCTAGATCTCTCCCGTAGCTTTTCCACCACCACTTCTGCGTGCATTACTGCCTCGCAAAAAAGCGGTGGCGTTCCACATACTCTCTATGGTGACCATGGTCGGCACCAGGGACCTCACCATGAGGCTAACCCCACCGACTTCTGCTTCTAGGACATGGCGCTACTCTATCCACTCTGGAGTCTCTACCAGTGTATGAAGAGGTGGTGTGCCCACGGATCAGCCCAGGCAATGGTGGCATTCAAACGTCAGCACCATGCCTACGCAATGCAGGAACTCACCAAAACAGCCATGCCCATCAGTAAGCCTTGGATAGCTCAGGGTCAAGGGTTACCTTAAACTTCGGCGTCTGTAGACCCAAGATGGAGTTCAACTTTAGCCGGCCAAGTCTGATATTACGTCCCTAACTGGCCAGAGGAGGGGAGAGTTTCGTGGGGATTTCAACGTGAACAAAAAATAAGGTACGGCTTCCTAAAAGTCTCCGGTGTAGGTGACTCACTAACGTCGCCGAAGGTAACTTAACGACCTCCGTCCTCCATGACTGCAGGCCAGGAGGTGGTAGGTCAAGCCACCTATTAGTCGATAGTGAGACCACAGTTTGGATATTACGCTTCGTGTAATTCCAAGCATTATCCGCAACATTCCTTTTATCTAATTCAACTTGATGCCTCTACGTGTTCTTAAGAAAGAGGTCTTGACAGACAGACAGACGGATAACGAAGAGATAAGGGTTTTTTTCCTAATCAGGCACATAACCTTAAAAATTAATACATTCTATTTACTTTTGAGGAAAAAGAAGTAAAGGATATTACTCTATGAAAATTTAGACAAAGTCAATTTTAGTTCCTGTTGCTATGACAACTCTTATAGATGGCGATAAAAACGTTTGCAACATCTAATTTTCTTTTTATTACTAAATTTCCTGAATGAATCATATATTTTTAATTATGTTATATGCTATTCGAGGCGGAGACAAATCCAAAAAATCATAGATCATGAAAATCTGTTCAGCCGTTCTTGAGTTCTGGCAAAAGCACGTTTTTAGCCCTTTTTAGGGCTTTAGGGTTCGAATTTTAAAAATCCTTTCTTAGTACACCTCTACGCATCAAAACACACATATTCTGCAAATTTCAAGTCTCTACGACCAGCGGTTTAGGCTGTGCGTTGTCTCTAGGTCAGTCAGGACTTTGAATTATATAGTATAAGCTTAGATTATTAATATGTCTAGATAGACTGTCAAAGCGTTGAAAGCGACCCAAAAAATACTCACCAAAGGTTGATGTGTAAACGATTTTCCTGCTTTAGTGTCAGATGCACTGTCAGTGGGCACTGTCAATAATTTGAGATTTTAAAAATAACGATATGGGTGGTAAAAGTGTGCAGAAATTATTCAGGGCGTATTAAATAAATTAAAAAAGTTACCTATCATCGGTTTGTACCATTGTATCGTACTAATTTTAGCAGAATAAGCCGTTAGATTTTTTCTAAAATAATTTAATATTGTTGTCGCCATTTTGTACTTAACGGATGTGTTGCTAGTTACTCAAGTCAAAACTCCCATAAAAAATCATGGCCTAGCGGGTATATTATGCAATATAATGTGAAATACAATATTATGAGTATCGTATGAGGGGTTTTAGGTATGCTGAGTACGAATTTGATGTCATTTTTGCAAGTCAAGATTATAATATATGGTCATCACTGTTATGTTGGGTTAAACAGGTTTATAAATAATATACTGCATCGGCCATGCTGTCTCAGTATCAACTGGTTTATTCTCTTTAACAAGTGTTGCCATGTTACATTTATTATAATATACCAAACACTGGTCTATGGTATAAGTGAGCCTCACTATAACATCTCCCTTCTTAACTTATTATGATAACCAAAATAATACATAAATAGCATTATCTCAGTTACACTTACCTCTCCCCCTTTACACTTTCATTTGTATAGGACACAATCATAGCAAATACCTAAGCAGATTATACATGTTGTTTAACACAAAAAAAAAAAATATACTCTAGCTGAGTTATAACATAAAAATATTTTGTAACGCTTGAAAAGTTTACTAACCCTTTACATTGAATGGTACACTTTCATAGCAAATTTTATATCTAAACAATTACACATGTTGATTTAACAACATAACCAAAATACACTAGTTGAGTTATAACATAAAAATATTTTGTAGCGCTTGAAAAGTTTACTAATCTTTTACATTGAATGGTACACTTTCATAGCAAATTTTATATCTAAACAATTACACATGTTGATTTAACAACATAACCAAAATACACTAGTTGAGTTATAACATAAAAATATTTTGTAGCGCTTGAAAAGTTTACTATCTTATACGTTGAATGGTACACTTTCATAGCAAATTTTATATCTAAACAATTACACATGTTGATTTAACAACATAACCAAAATACACTAGTTGAGTTATAACATAAAAATATTTTGTAGCGCTTGAAAAGCTTACTATCTTATACGTTGAATGGTACACTTTGATAGCAAATTTTATATCTAAACAATTACACATGTTGATTTAACAACATAACCAAAATACACTAGTTGAGTTATAACATAAAAATATTTTGTAGCGCTTGAAAAGTTTACTAATCTTATACATTGAATGGTACACTTTCATAGCAAATTTTATATCTAAACAATTACACATGTTGATTTAACAACATAACCAAAATACACTAGTTGAGTTAGAACATAAAAATATTTATATATATCTGTGTGGTACTTTAACAACACGCCCGTGTCTGGTCACATAAGGGGCCAAATTAGGGGCCGGTACACTATCCTGAGTCATTGACTGTGGTGGATCCATTGGTTCTGGGTTTAAGGAGATGTCTACATCTTGATGATCATCAATATCTATCACACTATCTTTTGGATCAACCACATTCAGCTTATTTTTAGGAATTGCCATTATGTCCACTCTATTTCGTCTGTATGTACCACCATTTTCACATTTCAACCAGTATGACCTCTCATTCTCTGCCTTTCCTAACACAGTTGCTTTCATCCAAACTTTACCATCTTTTACTCTCACTCTCTCACCTATCTTCAATTCTTTTAGTGGTTTAGTCCCTCTATTATAATAATGTTTATTTTGGTAAGTTTTATCATTTCTAACTTTCCTTATTATGTTGTTATTTGGTGTGTGTGGTATTAACCATTGTTTGCAAGCTGGTAGTCTTGTATTCAATGCCCTGCTCATCAGAAGCTGAGCTGGTGAATACGGCTCACCACTTACTGGCGTATTCCTAAAGTTGAGTAAAGCTAACTGCCACTCTGTTCCGTCTTCATCAGCCTTTTTAAGGATATTTTTTACCGTTTGCACATTTCTTTCGGCAAGACCGTTCGATCGTGGATAGAGTGGAGAGCTTGTGGTGTGTGTAAAACCCCAATTAGTACTAAAGGTTTTGAATTGTTCGGAAGTATACTGTGGGCCATTATCTGAGATTACTTTATCTGGTATGCCAAACCTGGCAAATATATTTTTTAAACTATTTATGACACAAGCACTATTTAAACTATTCAATTGTGCCACTTCTACGAATTTAGAATAATAATCAACTGTCAGTAAAAATTGCTTATTTTTAAATTCAAAAATATCAGTTGCCACCACTTGCCAAGGCAGATCAGGCTGTGCATGAGGCATTAACGGCTCCCTCTGCTGGGAGTTCCGGTGCCGCTGGCAGACCTCACACCGGCGGACGAGCTCCTCCAGCTGCGCCCCCATACCCGGCCACCATATGACATCTCGAGCTCGACGTTTAGTTTTATCTAAACCTAAATGTCCTTCATGTGCTTTAACAAGCATTTCTTTTCTCATTGACACTGGAATAACTATCCTATTGTTTCTGAACACTATATTATTTACAACATATATTTCACCACGCAAAGTCCAGTAAGGTCTAGCTCTATCACTCACTTTACTTTTATTTGTTGGCCACCCTTCATAATAATATTTAATAACCTCATTTAACTCTGTATCTGTAATCGTGCCTCTCTTTATGCTCTCTAACCTTTCTGGAGCCGCATTAATACTTTCAAACATTAAGTTCACATGAATGGTTACATCATCTGCTATACTTGTCTCCGTATCAAAATTTTCTTTTAATGGAGCTCGAGACAGAGTATCAGCTATAAACATTTCTTTACCTGGCTTGTAAACGACATGAATTGCATAAAGTTGTAATTTTAAAAGCATTCGTTGTAACCTAGGTGGCGTCTCATTTAATGATTTTTTTAAAATAGCCTCTAATGGTTTATGATCTGATTCAACAGTTACATTTCTATGCCCATATACATACTGATGAAAATGTGTGCAACCAAACACAATCGCTAATAATTCTTTTTCGATTTGTGCCCATTTCTCCTCGGCCGGAGTGAGAGTTCGCGACGCATACGCTACGGGCTGTCCAGACTGCAGTAAGCACGCACCTAGGCCTCTACTGCTGCTGTCGACTGACAATGTCACTGGTTCATTCGGTGAATAGTACCGCAGGACTGGAGCATTTATTAACATGTCTTTTAATTTTGTAAATGCATATCCCTGTTCATGCTCCCATTTAAATTCTATTTCTTTTTTTAATAGTTGCCTTAGGGGCTCAGACACCTTTGAATAACCCTGTATAAATCTTGATAGATAATTTGTCAAGCCTAAAAACCGTTCTAATGCTTTTTTGTCCTCTGGTGTTGGTAGTTTTTTAATAGCATCCAGTTTACTAGGATCCGGTCTCATGCCTTTACTATTGAAAATATGACCCAAAAATTGTATCTCTCTTACACCAAACACACATTTCTCTCTGTTGAACTTAACACCATTTTTTCTAGCTCTTTGTATCACCTCATTTAATCTCCTATCATGTTCTTCTTTTGTTTTTCCCCACACTAACACATCATCGCAATATACTTCCACACCTTCCATACAGAACAATTTGTACATAGCATTGTGAAATATTTCCGGTGCTGACTTTATCCCAAACGGTAACCGTAAATACCTATACCTTCCAAAAGGACTGGTAAAAGTACATAGTCGTGAGCTAGGTTCATCCAGACTTACCATCCAGAAACCGTTCTTTGCGTCACATTTTGAAAACCACTTAGCACCCTCCAAATTACCTGCAATCTCATTCAAAGTGGGCAGTTGAAAATGACAACGGCGTACAGCTTTATTTAAGTGATATGGATCTAAACAGATCCTAATGCGCCCATCTGGTTTCTCAACCACAACAATATTTGATACCCAGTCTGTTGGATTATCCTCTGGTACAATCACACCCAATTTGACCATCTGATCCAATTCATCTTTCACTCGTGGTTTTAATTTTAATGGAATTTTTCTAGATGCACAAACCCTGGGTACTATATTTTTATCTATTGAAATTTTACAGACCATTGGTAATTTGCCTAACCCCTCAAATAAGTTATCATTAAATGTATAACTTTTTATTGCATTTATTCTTTTAATTAAGTTTAATTTTACACAAGCAGGCAGGCCCAATAGGTTATTACAGTTAACATCCAACACAAACATCTTTTGTACAATCTCTATATTATTATATTTTATTTTTGGTTCAAAATATCCTATGACTGGCAATCTAGATCTACTTATTTCTCTTAAAATTAAGTCACTTTTTTTTAATAATGTCTTTTGAAAACCAGCCTCTTCAAATGAGCTCAAAGACATAACAGAAGCATCCGCACCTGAATGTAACTTAAATTTAATAGGTACATTATTAACATACACACTCTCGAGCCACGATATACACTCATTCTGCATAGTGTCCACTGACAATGTTAACAATAATGATTCACATACCGACTCGCTGTCCTCATTGTTACCTTCACCGCCTGCATCGTCGCCGTCCTGCTCCTGCGCCCTGGCTTCCCCCACCGCTCTCGTGCGGCAGCACGCCGCGAAGTGCCCCCGCCGATCACAGCGGAAGCACGTAACCGCACGCGCCGGGCATTGAGCTCCTTGCCCATGACTTCGACCGCAACTTCGACAGGCAGAGCCGTGCCCGCCGCGAGTATATCCTGCAGTGGACCCTCGACCCCCCGGTCTACGGCCATTGCCTCCCCGACCACGTGTTCTTCCGAGTGCCTCCAGTTTACGCAGTACAATGTCTTCACCTCCAGACATTGTACTGCGTCCCCCATATACCTCCGCCTGACAAGATGCTCTTTCAGCCGCTCTACACCAATTTATGGCTTCATCTATCTCTAATTTAGATTTACACAACATCTTTTGTTTCATTTGTTTATCTTTAATACCTCGTATTATTTGTGTGACCATTAAACTCTTGTTTAAAACACCAAACTCACATAACTTACTTTGTATCTTCAATTTCGCGTAAAATTTATCAAAACTGTCGTCATTTTGCATTATTTCAAAAAAAATATGGCGCTCATAGTTAACGTTTTTTGCCGGGTCACAATGCCGTTTAAACTCTGACACTAAGGTATCATAATTGGACTTTGAACCCTCATCCAAGTCCAATTCTTCCAGTATTTCTCGCCCGTATTTACCGATTACATGTAAGAATAATGCGCACTTTTCGCGCGACGTGCAGTTTTCTTTGTTAGCTGCTATTAAATAATAATCAAATGAAGTTTTCCACTCACGCCAATTCATCGACAGCGTCCCTTGTTCACTCATGGCGGCCGGTTGTTGCAATGCCGAATAAACATTGGCAATTGGTTCTCGCAAACCAGGAGTTGATTCTTCTTTCGGCATTATTGTTTTCTTTTTGTTTTACCCCACACCTGACACCATGTTATGTTGGGTTAAACAGGTTTATAAATAATATACTGCATCGGCCATGCTGTCTCAGTATCAACTGGTTTATTCTCTTTAACAAGTGTTGCCATGTTACATTTATTATAATATACCAAACACTGGTCTATGGTATAAGTGAGCCTCACTATAACAATCACGTCAAAACAAATATTCAAATCCATACTAATATTATAAATCGCTTTCACGCCTGAAACGATTTTGATGAAATTCGGTATAGGGGCAGATTAGATTAGACCTCGAGACATAGGCTATGTTTGGTCGCGATAACCGACATCCACGTGGGCGAAGCCGCGGGCAAAAGCTAGTATTCCATAAAAACGGGTACAATTATTAGGTACCTATTTTTAATTATATTTGGACGCTTTAGGTTTCGGTTAGGATAATTGCTTCAAAATGCAGTAGCAAAATTTGAAACGCGACAACATACATACTTACTTACATTACATCCATGCAGCCAAGTTGAATAAAATATATATTTTCTAAACTGAATATACATTTAATATTATTAATTAATTCATAAAATTTTCCCTATTTTTAAGGCAGTTTTCAGCAACTGGTATGTATTTATACACGCACACTAAAAAGCAAACTGACATAACGCGAGTGTAAGACGAAGCTGTCACGCACACTAATAAGGAAAATTCGTCCCATTTCTTCTTGTCATTTTGCAGCGCGATACTCCATCTAGACATATTAATAATCTAAGAGTATAAGATAAATAATACCTAAATATACGATAGCAGTAATCGCAGCTGATTTGCTAGCATTTATTGAAGAGTTCCGTTTTCCGTCTCTGAAACTTGTCATCAGATCTTTACGATATTTAAATGGGACCATTTTGGAATGAATTTTTGCAAGACAGCGTAATGCCTTAAAATATAAAAAGCCGAATTGAGAAACTCCTCCGTAGCTTCGTATATTTTTCCTACTATCTACCATCGCGTATAATATTACAATATACCTACATACCTACGAGTATAAACTGAAAGTTACGGAACAAAATTCTATCAACAAGTAATCTATGAAACCATCAGATCAGATTCATTTCAGCAATAAGAATTGTTCTTTTATTCTTTCATTAGAAAAACTTTTGTCAGTTGCTTGCCACTTCTTCAAAGTACTCTATAGATACTGTTAATCTACTTAGTACCCTCTTTTCCATAGTTCAAAGAGAGTAATTTCCCGTTGAGTGTCAACAACAAGAAGTCTATTATTCATAAGACGGTATAGTTTAGTCGTTGACCATTCCGGTCATTCTAAAGAAATGCTCTCTAAGAGCTAAGCGTTTAAAGGTCGTATAAAAACTTTGTATTATAGAATGTAAACATAAAAAAGACAATACAATTTTATTATTTTTTACATCTAAAAAGATATAAGATTTGTAATGTAGGTAGCTAATCTAGCTATCTATTCAATTTACACGGCGAAAATCTGATGCCCGTTTTATCAACCTAATCTAGCAAATAGCTAGGCAATCGGTACGCGATGTGGTGGGTATACTGCTCAAATTTATGTTCAAGATATACATCGTAACATGAATTTATTTTGCTCACGTTGATGTCGTAGGTTGTTTACAGCAGATGGAGTAAAATACTACAACGCTCAAATAATATTGGCGGCCGTAGGTATATGCACGTAACGCAGATTTACCCTACAATCCCTGGACGTGACATTGGTCACGAATTGTACTAACCACAGCTATGCATAGTGCACATAGATATAGCCGTATATAAGCGTAAAAATAAAGGCGGGTTTTGACGTGCGTTTCGTGGCGAGATGTAACATGTTACATCCGAGCAAGCTCGGATTCTGCACAAGGGAACAAGCGAGCAACGAGATAGTATGTACCTATATACGACTTTTTCTTTTCGTGCAGACTTCCCCACGGATACAACCCCCGTTAGCAATCGGAGATGGTTATGTCAGAGTCAAACCGACTAAAACTGCGCGTCATCGCGGATCTTTAGACGCCGGAAAAAAGGTTACCCAAGAGTCATTTCCCTCGTACCCCGGCTAAACTAGGATCAGTCTCTGGTTCCAAGATGGCTCTCTAGGGTTTGGGAACCACGGTGTCCCTGTTTTGATCCCGGAAAGGGGAGGAGGTGGCATCGCGGCCGCTACGCTGGGTAGGTCAGTAGGGTGACTGATGACCGTCTTGTAACCTTCCCCCCTCGCCCTGGCACGCTCGGAGAACCAGTTCACCCATTGCACAGGTTTTACAACATTACAAATACGGCCGTAAGGAAATTCTCGTTGTGATGTTGCATAAAGATGCTGTTAAACTTAAGCATTCGCTTGTAATGTTACTTTTTTATAGTTGATAGACTCGCGTTTGACCACTATCTCACCCGATGGTAAGTAAGGATGTGGTTGAAGATGGAGCACGCTTGCCTAGAAGCAACCTGTTCATTCTAGACTTAAAGACTCCCAGGTTATAGCAGAACTTAGGGTCTTCAAGATTTCAAAGACGCCGAGAGCAGATGTCGTCACGGGCATTGTATGGTACTTTATTCAAAAGTAAAGAGCGCTTTTTGCCGAGCCGACAGTCAATTCTGACATCTTTGTGAAGAATATTTTTAATGAGCATTTGCTAGAATGATTGTAGCGGTGTTTGGTTCTACACTTGGCTCTATTCATTACTCAGTTCAACAAATTTAAAATACAGGTAAAGCTAGTGAATACTCAGGTCTATTGATCAGCATCATTTTGGACGTAACACGCCGGTGCGTATGCATATTGATAAGTGCATATTAATGGTATAAATTATGATTGAGCTGGTCTATTATAAAATCAGTGTGAAATTCGTTTCATAAAATAGATTACACCATGTATTTATTAGCTAGGCAGTATGAATAAACCTGATCACAAGATTTCTCGCTTTTACTCTATTTATAGACGTAAAAGCGAAATACCATTCTGATTAATCAAGAAATCTAACAAAGTTATAAATCCTACCTGGAAATTTAGCAGAGTAGGTACATTCTCCCTTAAACACAATATATTTTACCTTTAAGGGGTACACGCACCTACATTTTCGCCGAAATTCATTAGAGTGGAACCGAACTTAAATAAATTCAAAAAAGAGTTATCAATATTTTTGATTAACAAGACATACTACTCTATTGAAGGTTTCCTAAATGATAATATTACAAATTGACATTTTTATTATAATTCTTATTGACTTATTGTTATGTGGGTACTTAGAAATTTATGACGGACATTTTTATTTTTAATCTATGGTTATACTGTTTGACATGACATATAATATACGGCTTGACATTTGATTTTTGTAATAAGGTGATATTTTGTATTGTTTTAAGTTGATAAGTTGATTATTTATTTTTTAATTTTTAAATTTGATAAGTTAATTATTGGATTGTACTACTTGATGACATAGTTTTATTTGTACACCACTTGTGGTAGGACATAGCGCACTTAACATAATCTTAAGACCATTATAACTAACCTATGATCCACGAAATAAATGATTATGATTATGATTATGATTACTCATTACATCACATAATTGCTAAGTCTAATTTTTGCACAGACCTTCCTGTTATAACTCATAAGTACTATAAGCAAACGGCTTTGTAGATGTTTTAGGTAGGTTCTGTTAGCTTATTAACGAACGCTTACCACCCGGGTTTCCATTAGCATCCAAAAGTGCCGTAAATTTTTAACCGATATTGTCAGTTACACAGCATACATTGCTACTATTAGACTTGCTTTCTTCCATGTACAAACTCATAAGCATTAAATCTCAACAAATAATGTTAATATCAAAATCCGTCCAATCCTAGCATAATTTAAATAAGTTACCGTTGTTATATTAGTTAATTAATGCGATTGCGTAGAAATTTTACAAAGCGGTGTGGTACGACTAGGGCTGTACCTACCCGTATTTTGAGAGCGCCTTTGAGGGGTGCGGAGGGTGAGGGAGTTTACGAGGGGTACTCGGTCCCTTGTGTCTCTCATCTACTTTTTCTTACGTCAGAACATCTACATGAGAAGATATTCGAGGCAATGAATTATTTGATATCACAGGACCGACACATTTTCATATATTTTCAAACAATGTTTTAATTACCCTTAATTAAAACATCGTTATTAACACTAGTGTGTGTATTTTCAATTACACTAAAAGCTTCCTTTATATCAATGGCAATGAGTGGATGATATATGGCGTACCTTCGTGGAGAAGTAAACAACCAAAATTAATTATAATCAGTCTAGAATGTGAATGATTATGCTTTTTTAGAACATATTGGATACTTAGGTACTATTAGTCATGTGACAAACATAAAAATTATGTGGCATGTTTGTTGAGCGCAGTTGACGTTTATTCCTATTTTTATAATACTTATACTTCTATATATAGTACTACAAAATTGTTGATCAGTTATAGTTGGAGATAGGTATTCAAAAAAATACCTACCTTTTTTAGGGATCTTGTCTGTTTTTATCTGTTAGTTCGAGATAGATGCAAAAAGTGTTGAACGAATTTTGATGCGGTTTTTTCTATTAGTTCTTGTGCTTCAGCACAAAATACTTATAATTCACTAACTTCACTATATTATGCTAGACGAGTATTACCTATAGAGCATTGATTACTTAAGCAATCAATCAGTACAATAAAAACAACACAATGGATTTATCAACCATACCATTAGTGGTGACCTTAATCAGTCTTCCAGTTTGCCTGTTATCATGGTCAAATGATATCAAGCAATCCACAATGAAATTCAGAATACCATTTATTTACCACTTTAAGAAGATTCTACCAGTTAGTACAGAAGCCCCGTGTTATCTTATCAATTTGTATTTGGTCTGTTTAATGGTTTTCCTCCTTAAAAACAGTGTTTAATTAATACTACACAGAAACCGTTTTTATTTGTAAAAAGTTTATTTTCGCGCTAAATTAGACAAAAAACTGGCGGCAGTCGCTTTGTGAGGAGTTTATAAATTTCAAAACAAAAATAAATAAGGGTAAAGTTTTTATTTAGGCACGTTCACGTCGGTTATGTTGAAGTTGAACTGACTAAAACCGCATGCTGTCTTGGGTCTGCAGACGCCGAGGTGTACGGTGGTACATAATAATATTATACATGACATAAGGCATTTGCTTCGCACCCAAAAAAGGAAATGCAAAATTCATATACCTACTTTTATCCACAAATTAATAAACATTGTCTCAAAGTTTTTCCAATTTTCAGACCATTTTATATAGTTTTACGAGTAAGTATTACGCTGTAGTTATCGCAGCCTATGGGCTTAGGTATCGAAAAATTTCTCCCCATCGATATTTACTGGTACCGAACACAGAAGGCTGGTGTTCGTTTACTTTGCTTCTCTATCTAAACAATAATAAACCAACAGTGCCTACGTGTTCTTAATTTGCAAATTGCGATCTGCTGCGTCGACTTTTAATCATTTAAAGAGAACTTTAAAAGATACGCGAAATCGCTTCGATACGTAAACAAAGAAACCTTTGCATAAGTGATTATATTGGTGGAATATGAATAGTTTATTTACCTCAGAGTTTTACATGTTTTCATCAATTCGATGGAACGTTCTTTTTTTGTATCTTGATCGGCATTTGCCAATAGTCAACCGATTTTTATGATTTAGACCAGTGCCGATAGCTATGAAAATGGTAAAAAGTAAAAGAAATTTATAGTAGGATGAAACCTGTTGTAGAAGGAAGAGAATATAATAAAAATGATAGGAAAAATAAATTACGGGCGATCTGAGGTCGGGAAGTGGGGAGGGGGGTGAGTTTTAAGGGTAAAAACGGTTTATCTCGATTTCCGGCAAAACTACAAGTCCTATGGAAAAAAGTTAAATGACAAAGTTGTAGGTAATAAAGAGACCTACAACTTTTCATTTACACTTTTTTCACATAACCTCAAAATGTATGTGAAAAATTCAAATAATCAAGTTTTTGGTTTTTTATTTTACTCTTAAGCAAAACAAATTTGTTTTCCACGAAATTTAGTGAAAGCTTAGCTTTTTATGTCCCACATACACTGTAATTTTTTTGATTTGAAATACTCTTTTTTTCAGCTTATTTTGACTAAATATCGAAAAACCACCCTAATTTTCAATCGAAAATTCTCACGTCAAAATATCAGCTTTTAAAAAAAAGTCAAAGTGTTTTGTGTTCTTTGAAATCTCTTCTTTCTGATAATGTAAAAATATATATACATTGCTATGGTAAATGTTCTCAGAAAATGCAAAGAAGAAAAACTCGATTTCGAAATTAATACTTTTGTATTTAGTCATTTCCTCGCTGAGGTGGGATGAAAAGTTACATGTTGCACTATAACTTCATGGTTGCACTCGAGTGCAAAGATTTTTCACCTTGTGCACTTTTGATTCCCTCGCTAAAGCTCAGGGTTCTTTTTTTACTAAATTAGGGTGGTTTTTCGATATTTAGTCAAAATAAGCTGAAAAAAAGAGTATTTCAAATCAAAAAAATTACAGTGTATGTGGGACATAAAAAGCTAAGTTTTCACCAAATTTCGTGGAAAACAAATTTGTTTTGCTTAAGATAAAAATAAAAAACCAAAAACTTGATTATTTGAATTTTTCACATACTTTTTGAGGTTATGTGAAAAAAGTGTGAATACAAAAGTTGTAGGTCTCTTTATTACCTACAACTTTGTCATTTAACTTTTTTCCATAGGACTTGTAGTTTTGCCGGAAATCGAGATAAACCGTTTTTACCCTTAAAACTCACCCCCCTCCCCAGTTCCCGACCTCAGATCGCCCGTAATTGATTTTTCCTATCATTTTTATTATATTCTCTTCCTTTTACAACAGGTTTCATCCTACTATAAATTTATTTTGTCTCAAAGTCTATCTGCACTGGTCTCAATCAATCAATCAATTAGCCTGTCGACGTCCACTGCTGGACATAGGCCTCTCCCAATGTACGCCATACCACCCGATTTTCCGCCTTTCGCATCCAGTCCATCCCAGCTACCTTTTTCAGGTCATCGGTCCATCTGGCTGAGGGGCGTCCCACCTTCCGTTTGCCGACTCGTGGTCTCCACTCTAGGACTCGTTTGCTCCAACGGCCATCGGTCCTTCGACAGATGTGGCCAGCCCATTGCCATTTCAGCTTGCTTATTCGGCGAGCTATGTCGGTAACTTTGGTTCTTTGACGGATGACCTCGTTGCGAATTTTATCCTTCAAAGAAACTCCAAGCATAGCTCGCTCCATGGCCCGCTGCGCGACTTTAAATTTGTGAACTAGCCCCACAGTCAGTGTCCACGTTTCGGCACCGTAGGTCATGACTGGTAGGACGCACTGGTCGAAGACCCTCGATTTCAGGCATTGCGGTAAGGTGGAGGAGAAAACCCGACGCAGTTTGCCAAATGCTGCCCAACCCAACTGAATCCTTCGGGCGACTTCTTTCTCGAAGTTGTTTCTACCAAGCTTGATGATCTGCCCAAGGTAGACATATTCCTGAACAACTTCGAGTGTCGACCCTTCGACGTCGATCGGTCCCGGCCTGATATGTTCGTTGAACATAATCTTGGTTTTGTCCAAGTTCATGCCGAGACCGACACGTCGAGAGGCTCCATTTAGGCTGTGCAGCATCTTGCCCAGCTGTTCCAGCGACTCCGCAACTATGACAATGTCGTCGGCGAACCGAAGGTGTGAAATGCGTTCGCCGTTTATGTTAATTCCCCGTCCAGTCCAATCCAGTGTCTTAAAGACGTCCTCCAGTGCGTTCGTGAATAGTTTAGGGGATATAACATCCCCCTGTCGTACTCCACGCTGTAGTGTAATGGGGTTCGTTTTCCGGTCTTGGAGCTGGACGGACATGGTGGCAGTGTCATACAGACATCTCATCACCTCGATATAACGCCAGTCGACGCGGCACCGTTGCAGAGCATCCAGAACTGCCCAGGTCTCGATGGAGTCGAAGGCTTTCTCGTAGTCCACAAAAGCCATACACAGCGGCTGATTGTACTCCTCGGTCTTTTGCACAATCTGCCGAACAGTATGGATGTGGTCCACGGTGCTGTAGCCTTTTCGAAACCCGGCTTGCTCTGGTGGCTGGAACTCATCGAGCTTACTCGCGAGGCGATTTGTGACGACTCTCGAGAACAACTTGTAGATATGACTCAGGAGTGAGATGGGTCTGTAGTTCTTCAGCAAAGCCTTGTCGCCTTTTTTGAAGAACAGCACCACCGCACTCCCGCTCCATGCCCTAGGTGTTAAGCCCTGCTGGATGACGGAATTAAAGAGACTCGCTAGCTCCTTCAGGATTGGGGTCCCGCCTGCTTTTAGGAGCTCCGTAGTTATTCCGTCATCGCCAGGGCATCTGTTGTTCTTTAGCTGCTTGAGAGCCGCCTCTACCTCACACAGCTCGACGTCGGGTATCTCCTCGGTGAAGTGGCGCGTGAGGGGGGCTCTGTGGTCATCATCGCTGTGTCTCGTCGGTTTTATCATCCGTGATGCATACAGCTGTCCGTAGAATTTCTCTACCTCTTGGAGAATCTCGAACTTTGAGGTAATAGTTCTGCCATCCGCAGTTTTAAGTTTCGTCAGATGGGACCTCCCCAACTGCTGAGCGAACACTTTCGACCCCCGATTTTGCTCGATTGCTGCCTCTATTTGGCGAGTATTGTAGCGTCGGAGGTCGCGTCGTATCAGCTTTTTAATAAGTTGGTTGAGGGATCTTTCATCTGACGAAGATGACTGAGTGGAGGGCTGATCTCGCCTCCTCCTCATAAGTTCGAGAGTCTCGGGTGAGAGTTTGGACTCTAGCCGTTTGCTTTTGCCGGGAAACAACTTCCGAGACACTTCTTGAAGCGTTTTGACCACTGTATCGGTTCTCTCATCAATGGTGCCAGTGGTTTCCAATATTGCGAAACGATTTTGAAGTTCCAATTGGAACTGTTCAGACCCCAGGGCTGCTTGTAGCGCCGTAGGTCGGAGAGTCGACTTTATCATACGGAACCTTTCAGCTTTGAAGTTGATATTTAGAGAGCCTCGGACAAGTCTGTGATCACTGTTGGTTTTAAATTTGTGGATCACGGAGACATCTCTAAATATGTGCTTACTACCGGTGATGAAGAAGTCTATCTCGTTCCTTGTCACAGCATCGGGGCTTCGCCAAGTCCACTTCCTGTGGGGCTTCTTCTTAAAGAAAGAATTCATCAAGAAGAGCCCTTGCGATTCAAGGAAGTTTATTAGCATTTGCCCCCTGTGGTTTCGGCGCCCCACTCCATGGGGTCCGATTCTCGTTTCGCCACGTTCTTGTACTCCCACTTTGGCATTGAAGTCCCCCATAATCACGCAGTGCGTAGTCTTGGCGGTATGATTCATTACCTTGGTAATGTCTTCATACACGGCCTCGACGGATTCGTCAGGGTGTTTCGAGGTCGGCGCATATACCTGTATCACTTTCAGGGAATGCCTCTTGGTGATATGTAATATGAGGTACGCTACCCGATTCGACACACTGCTGACTTCCACGACGCTTCTTATGAGGTCCTTCTTGACAAGAAAACCGATACCGCCCTGGGAGAGCTGTTCACCTTCTCTGAAGTAGAGTAGGTCGCCTGACTCTAGGGTTATCGTGTCCTCTCCCTGTCTTCGGATCTCAGACAACCCCAATATGTGCCAGTTGATATGACCCAGCTCTACTTCGAGCTCGGTGAGGTGTCGGTCCAGCCGTAGAGTGTTGCAATTGTACGTTGCCAGCTGTAGTCGTTGATGGTGGTAGCCTTCCGTAGCCCGGGGATTCTTCGCACCCCCCGCCCCGCCGTTACCAAGACCGCTACCTTGGCCAGGAATAGCGGGACCGCCGGGAACTGGGGGCCTTTTTGTATGGCTTCGTATCATTGAAAGGTTTTTGGCCTACTGATACCACGCTGGCCAGACGGGTTGGTACAGGGTTTTATCTCGAGTTTTCCTTCTCTTAGGCCGTATTGGCCTTGGCAGAAATTTAGCCTGAAGCGGCAACTCCTCCCCCATTGAATATGGAGGAATAGTTGCCGCCTCCGTTGCCCGGGGTGCACCACGTGGAGGTTTTCTGGCACCGCACCACCTAATTGCACTGGTCTAATTGAATAGTATTTTACTTAGTTTGACGGTGTAATCCCATTTAGATTTGTAAAATCTTCAATAAGTGATAGCAAATCGCCCGGATTGTGTGCAATTCCAGGTCAGTACGCCCTTACGCTTTTAAGGGGTAAGCAGATGTCTGAATTTTACCCTAGTTTCATCAGATTTCTTCAATTTTCTATTTACTTGCAAGGATATCAATTCCAGAATGGTTTCTATCAGATAGAAACCATTCTGGCATTGAATTCATGAAAAGTATTTATCTTTCATAAA
Source organism: Lithosia quadra (assembly GCA_963576445.1). NCBI lineage: Eukaryota > Metazoa > Arthropoda > Insecta > Lepidoptera > Erebidae > Lithosia > Lithosia quadra. The sequence goes on along the minus strand of OY754873.1, from coordinate 7,462,492 downwards.
TATAATCCAGGCTCATTCATACAGTTTACAATCACAATACGAGTATGTATTACTTAAGGAGTTTGAAAGACTTATCTACTTCCCTAGTACGTACCTACCGAAGTATGATCGTCACACGTTGTTCGATTTATTTAGTACAAACAGTAGGTAGGATTTTTGGGACGAATATCAGTATGCCCGGGCCCTGGGCTTCCAAACTCTTTCAAAAATAAAAGAATGTAACTAATACACGTGTGAAGAAATAACAAATACATTTTCTAGGACATATCACACAGCGCCATCTAGACCAAAACTAAGATAATAAATACTCGTACACTGCCGTACACGTACACACAAATCCAGATACGAGTACATAGGTATATTATTTGCATTAACCGGGATTCGAAAACGCGGCCCGTCACGCCACATTAATTGGATTGTATTACCCATGTATTACCATTCTATGAATATTTTAATTGGATACAATAATTACTATCAAGTCAAAATAGTTTTTAATTATTTTATTAAACGTTAGAAGGGTAGAATTTATAAAAATTACACAATGTACATAGCTGTGACGTCACACTTCAGTAGAGTCAAATAGTTGACTATATTAAGTGGTTGGATAGATAATTTAAAATAAATAAAAATGATAAAACAAAAGCCGACTAATACCTATTATGAATATTTATTTAATAAGCGGAATTGAACAATTTATTTTACTTTATAGGCATGTTGACTTTTAACTTTTTAAGGTTCGCGTACCATGATTCCCGTTTTTCTCGTTAACTGCAGCCCCTAGTTAATTCCCGTTAACATTATAGTAGGTATAATTATAGGAATATAACTAATTCAGTTTGTAATTCCATGACATCAAGTTCAATCAATAATCACAAATACCATTTTGTATGCACGAGTACGTTTTAAAATTATATTCTCTTATGGATATTTGTTGTATCAATGTAACTGTTATACTTATTCTAATAAAAAAATTGTAAAATCAAGTCCCAGTACCTAAATTTGAACAATAGTTTAAAGCACTAACAGGCTTTACATGACATTCTCTCCGGATTAAACGAAATGGGGCAACCCAGCCCACAACTCCACCACAAGTATATGACCACACGTATAACTACAATATTCATAACCAAAGTATAGTCAAAATAATTTAGAGTAAATACTGTACTTGGCGACCGTCTTTGAGCATTTGGTTGTTGAAAACTCAGTGTGCAAGTAGGTACCTACCTACATCTATCTGTACTAATATGAAATTGTATATTGGCTGTGTCTGTACATTGGAGATATTTAAAAAAAGCTTGGGTTATGTTAAATGAACGATTCTAAACACAAAAATAATGTTTTTGGAAACCTTGTCTGTTTGTTCACGATGCTGGTAAAAACTACGAAACGTATTTTTATACTTTTTTGTATTCAAACCGGAGATATGATAACAAAATATCAGGTAGTAATAAATGGATAAGCTAACCCTATATATTATAGTGTTTACCTATTGAATCGTTTTAGGTACCAAACCACTGAAAAAGGTGCATCACCATGCCATTTTCAATTCTTGTCACTACATTTTCTTATGAACCATAATCAATCTTAATAATCATGTAGGTACATTTATACATTACATATTTATATCTACATACCTATGTAGTCTTATCAATTAATCTTACTTTAGACAGACTGCGAAGTGAATTCATTCAACTGCGTTAATAAGTGAAAGTGGGGTATGACAAACTAATCATGGAAGTAGATTCCAAATTTCGCTATCATTAATTAAAGTGCGGACTAGTAAGCGATTATGAGCACCATGCGCACCGTTTTCGATGATAATTGAGTGATCACAAAAAGAAACGTGTAAAGTTCCTTTATTTTCTTCACATCAACGTGTCTCGACAACCAGTGACATGTCATCCAATCTAGTACGAACTTTGATACTTACTTGTTTTTTTTTTGTGTTGTAATATTTTTTTTTATACTTACCACTTAGGTGGCATACAAGCACACGGCCCACCTGATAGGAAGCGGTCACCGTGGCTTATGGACGTGTGCAACACTAAGGGCGTTACCAACGCGCTGCCGACACTGAAGGCTAGGAAGGGGCGAGGAGGAGAAGGGGTACAGTGAGCACTGGCTACTCTACTTACCGCCGCGCCGGCCGGGAACGCAACACGATGGTTATTATGTTCGCGGTCTTCTGCAGGACGGAGGTACTTACCCAGTCGGACAGCTCATTTCGGACGGGAGATACCGTCGTGTCCTACCTCCATCAATGATCTTGGTCAACATTATGTAGTTTCGATCAATGACTCAAATCAGTCTACCTACTGCTGGACTTGGGTCTCTGCTAATATGCGTTCCACACATGATCCTCCATCCAGAATGTCCCAGCTTTCTTATTTAGGTCGTCATTCCATGCAGCCATCTAGCGTCCGACATTCCATCTATCGATTCGCTTTATACCATTTCCAAAATGACCTTGGTCAATATTACGTAATTTGTTGCATCTAATAAAAATATCCATCTTCTTTACTCTGTACCAGATCATTCCACTCACACTAGTCATATAGTTGATAGGTCTCCTAGGTTATTACTCATCCTAGGTTATGACAAATATGGTGTCCTAGATGTCGGCAAATAACTATAAATATGGGAACGACTGTCCTAGATATATACCTAGGCAAACAGATCGAATACACACCCTTTAAGTGGAGTGGCAATATTTTAAGAACGAAATATGTATTCACTAGCTTGTTGTAGCACCAGTCGCGAGTGTCCTGCGACTGCGGTGCCCCATGCCAGTCCATGTCGCATTTGCTCTCTTGCCCTCTGTGCCCTTCCACCTGCACTATCGGGGACTTATGTGAAGCTACGGACAATGCTGTGGCCGTAGCCAATTATTGGGCTGGAAAAATCTAACAAGAGGGAAAGACTGATAGCCATTGACTCGAAGAAGAAGACTAGCTTGTTAGTTACGTAAGTTTGCGCTAGGTACAACCAGATTTAATTACCATACCTATCAACCCATTTTTAACCAACCACTTAAGTACTTTTTATATCTACTATCAGGTAAATCGTCGTCTATTAAGCTAATGGTGGAACCACACTTCGCTATTCGCTATTCGAGGAAATTCTTATAGATGACTAAACCCTCCACAATTCTTCATAGAAGAGTGACTAAGACGAATATTCGTGCGAATAAAGCAAATATACATGAATAAGCCCTCCACCATAACAGTAATAATTCCTGAAGAATTGACTTAGTGTTGTTATTGCTTAGATAATGGATATTAAAACCTATGGAAAAGAAAACCGCTGGTACTTTTTTTACCTCTTTATGTCGAACGCGTTTATAATTTTTTCTTTAGTGCCTAACTCTTGATGTAATCGATTTTATTATTTAAATGAAAAACATACCCACCTTGTCTAATAATTGCCTCAAATTGGCAATAATGAATATGGGCTAATTTCGACTAATGGACAAACACTCGTAACTATAATTAGGTAATATTGAACATCCAGCTCTGGACCGCGATATGCTAATTAATTGAACCTGAGTGTATTTATAGAGGCTGAACATACAGCCTCAATAAATACACTCTACTACGTACAAAATAACATGGCTGTTTAAAGAGCTCTATTCCTGAGTCGCACAGTGCGACATCTACCGCAAGTGATAAGATTGGATTTATACAATACATTTACCAATTGTCCTAATTTACTAAAAAAACGACAAATGCATAATCGATCAATACAACTTTTTATTTTGACGTCCTCTGTGGTGTAACCGTAGAGCGGTCGACTGCTAAGTCAGAGGTCGCCGGTTCGATTCGCTGTCGCTGCAAATATTTGTTTGTATGAATTTGGATATTTGCATAAGTCTAGGTGTATCTATTGCGAAGGAAATGCTCATGTGTCACCTTAAACCACGGCGTTTGAACAGCCGAAACGGCGTGCGGTTTTAGTCGGTTCAAATTCGATATAACCGCCTCCGCGGTGGTATCCGTGGGGATTAACGCACATTACTCCATTTTCTTTTTCCTACAATCGGAGACCTCCTTAGGCTGATGCCCCGGAAGGTGAACACGCCAGGCCTTAGGTACAGTACTCTCTTAACTTGCTTGGCCTCTCTATATTCTCACGCGACAATACGGCGGGCTTCAGGGCCCTGCATCAGATTCTATTACGGCGACGACTAACTCGAACTGTCACTCCCAGAGTCACCTATTACTACGGCCAGAATTAATTAATATGTCGTGTAGTAACAATCTAATTGTGGTATGTGACATAGGCTACCATAAATTAATGAACTGCCGCACTGAAACTCACGCAGTAATGTTTGCGAAGGCTTTCCTCTCGTCGTTACGAGTTCAGACGGCATTTGATAGCCCACCCATGATAACCAAATCAAGATAAAAGTTATAGGTGAGCAGTTCTTGGGCTCCATTGTACAAGCTTTGGATGCAACCGGAACAACGTTATGATGATATTATATTGATTTACTTTCCGCATCAAAATTAATTATTTAAGTGGATACATGCATAAGCGAGGTTCAATATGCTATTAGTTTTACTTATAGTATGAAATTTGTTTCAGGACATCAAGTTCATGCTGCTCCCGTGGGTGGTGACCATGGGATTGGAAACTCTGGTGGAAATTATAAATCTCGTCTACCTGTTCTATTTGCAAACTGTAAGTCATAGATATTTCACTAACTACTTTTTTTAATTCACTTCAACAAGGAAGAAGGGAGGAAACGAGAAGTAGAATTTAATTTGCCACAAAATTGATTTTACAAATTTTACTGATCCGCATGGCATTTTGCCTGATATAGGCAAAATCAATTCGTACTTCATTTCAAGATAGATTTCAACTTGGCCTTAACTACATATTAACTCACTCTAGACTTCCAAGATATAAAATTACAGTCTCTGTCTTTTGTACCCTTTTTTTTTTCCATGCGGAAATCCTCATGGATACCCACCCCGCGGCCAGCGGGGCAGGTTATGTCGGACTCTTACCAACTAAAACCGCACGCCGTCAAGGGTCTTCTGACGCCAGGGTGTAAGGTGGCCCAAAGAGCATTTCCCTCGCACCCCGGCTTGACCCGGGCCATCTCCGGATTCGAGATGGCCCCCTCGGGTTTGGGAACCGCGTGGTTCCCGTCATGCCCCCGAAATAGGGGGAGTCGCGCTTACGCGCGCCGCCGCCTCGGCCTGCTTCTGCTCGGGTGACAGGCGGCTCCACCCGTCACCCCCAGGCCAGCGCTCATGGAGGACGGAGGTCGTCGGACCTCCGACGCCTTTGGCGTCCGCGCCTGCCGCCGTCCGGGAGAGCTCTGTGCAGCCTCTCCCGAACCCTGTCTTTTGTACCCTAAGCTTTAAAAATGTACCTAACATTTCAATGGACTAAAACCTCCATAAAGAATCCGAAAGTAACTTAATTAAGAAGTAAATATTAATATTTTCCTCACAATTCCTATGTTGAACTTTTAAACTGTAAGTAGTAGAAAACATAAAAAAAAATAGTTGGATGGATTTTTCGGTTAAGACAGTAGGGTATACAATACTACAACACTACAGTATAGGTACTACTATGGTTTATTACAATCACACTGTACGAAAGTCGTACTTAGGTACTACCACACTATAATACCAATACCCATCCAATACCTATGTACCTACTGAATATTTAACCGCACTTCGAACAGAACGAATACACCCTGCTGTATTTTTCTGTTCTGTGCCCTGTCCGTAGATTAAGATTACCTTTCACCACCCCATCGCGCACTTTACTTGCGTGTTCGTAGTTCGTTTCAATCGGATGTCAAATCACTGAAAATATATGATCTCGCTTCGCAAATTACAAGCCAAGCGGCGTTATTTGGGCATGATTCAGCCCTATGAATTTTACATACACGTACGCATGTGCGTACATCTAGTTGTTTATGTAGCGGGTAATAAAAAAGCGGGCCTAAGTACAAGGGAGTAATCGGTTCGCACTCTCTTTTTAACACACACTTTTAAACACAAAACACAAAATTAAAATTAGTTTCGAATGTTGAATAAAAAATAGTACTTACAAGAATTAAAATAAAATGACCAGTTGCAGCGTATGTACAAAGGGGTTACCTACAGATTAAGTTTATTCAGATCCATTGCTTCTTTTAATTAAATAGAGAATCGAACTTCTGCGGAGATTTTCAGTTTCATGTTTTCCAAAGGACCATTAATCCCTTTTATAACTCAAATACGTAATTAAAGATCTAAATGAACATACTGAAGTGAATTACGGATTACGGACTGATTACGTCAGAGTAGACATAAAGGGCCATTCTAGCAATCAGTGTAGGATTGTTTCTAGTTTCTGCAAATTAAAACAAAGATTCGAATAAATTATACCTGCCTTGGATCGTGAAACGAAATGATGATTCTCCATTATACAAGATACACTTCATCATCATCTCAGCCTATCGCTGTCTACTGCTGAACATAGGCCTCTCCAATTGATCTCCATTGCCACCTGCATCCAACGAGACCCAGCAATTTTACCAAGTCGTCGGTCCATCTGGCATGGTGGCCGTCCCACACTGCGCTTGCTGGTACGTGGTCTCCATTCGAGAAGCTTTTTGCCCCATCGACCGTCCGATCTTCGTACAATGTGGCCGGCCCATTGCCACTTCAGCTTACTAATCCTACGGGCTATGTCAGCAACTTTAGTTCTTCTACGGATTTCCTCATTTCTGATTCGATCACGTAGAGAGATGCCAAGCATAGAGACACTTACCACCAACTAACAGTAAACATAAAACTTGTTGCATATTTGTATTGATAGTTGAGCTTTATTGCATTAGTTGCAAGAGTTGATGTTTATTTAAGTGTGTTTATTGAGTGGTTATTTTATACGCGAGCACTTATTTTCATTATTATTCATATACCTACACTTTTATGACGGTTATTTGGTCTCGTAATATTTTGTTTTATGAGTCTATTATACTTATACAGGTTGATGCTGCTATTATTAGTGTATCTGATTGTTGTGAATATAATAATTGATTAGTTTAGTCTTACTTTTAGAAAGCAGCCATACATTGCAACATTCGAAAAATCTATCGATCCTCAATAGATAGGTACCTACATCTATGATTAGGTAATTTTATATTTAAAGATAAATAATCGGTATATTATTACCCCCAACTGTGTTAGGAAAAAGGCTCTGAGGATGATGACTAACGAAAGAAGAAAGATGATTCTACAGAAATATTAGGTGACACTCTACTCAATTTTCGAGTAATGTACGTTACGATCAAAGGCACTCAACGGAAGTCAAGGTCAAGTAATAATAATTAATTAGATCGTGGTAGCAGGATATACAAGCCAATTAAAGCTTTCTTTGTGTGTAAGCGCTGAGTGCTATTTGTTTTACCACATTTTTATGATTATTGTCTACTTCCGTATGTAACTACATTAGGTATGAATAAAAATTCGTTTACAAAAATTACAAAGCTATTAGGGACCTACAAATAAAATTTCTAATTTTTGCAATAGTAATTATACAGCTAGTGAATTGCCCGCCGAAATTGCAGAACATACTCGTACATTCTATTTTACACATATTCAACCTTATTCCTCCAGTTTCACCTGCCATTCCCAACTTGTTCTGTACCATTTTCTCCTACAAGTACAATGGCATCTTCACAAACATTTATCATGGAACTTCATTCTGTTTGTGTTATGTCAGTCCATCCATTACAACAGCAACATGTGGGAGTTTTACACATTGACTCGTCCCACATAGTTAAACAAACAAATTCAAAGCTTATACTCCTACCTTGCACCAGGGATTACTCTCGTTCTATATATGAACCATATTAACCTTGTTTTTATCACCATTATTATGTGGATCGCACAGATATACCTACTTCTTTACAGTAAATACTGCGAATATGCTGTGATTTTTCCTTGGTTTTCCCAACTGATTGAGATACTTAGCGTCTTTATGTTGATTTCTCCTGCAACATTATAGGTAAACTGAAACAAGCATTCTCTTGATTCGTTTCTAACCCTACCATCGTTTTCTAAATTCTGAGTTAATCAGTCTCGTCTCAATATATCTTTTCAGTATGTACATTTGCATCAATGTCAAGTATCTTAGCTAAATTTATATGAAATACTTGGAAACAATCACTTAATAAGAAACAAAATATACACCTAAGTACTTGAAATAATTCATTTGGAACAAAGAATACACAAAATATCGCATTTACGGGTTGAATATAAAATGAAACACTAATTTAAATTTGAAAGAGACGTTCGGACAAAGTAATAAGGAAACCCTTTTTTTTTAATTCAGTTTTAATTTTGAACTCAGAACGCGCCAGGAAAATACTATGAAAATCCTATTTTACAATGTACGTTTTTGGACCGCTTTTAAATTTTGATCTTCTTGAAAGAACCGTCATTAGCCTGCTGTGTCACGTTATTTTTACCGGAAGAAAAGCGGTCATATTTTCGACAGGTGAATAAATCAATTACTTAATTTAAAAATGTTAAAATATAGGTTTTGCATTCTTCTCTGTTTGTCAGTTTGTTAGCGATGGACGTAATAATTACTGAAAGGATATTAGAATAGAAGACTAAAATGTTACGAATCACAATCGATTGAGTGAAGCCGAAGAGAATATTACAGTATTAAATTTTATTTAAAATATAATACTGACAATAAAAGCCGAAACTAGCCCAGCCATTATGAAAGACCCATACGAGTAAAATCTTTTATCGCGTTCATTCTGTCATTATCAACCTTATTATTATCCTGGCGGCTACGACGGCCGTAATTTCCGGATCTAAAGCGACTGAACCAATAACGCACAGTTCATTAACTGTGATAAGTCCATATGCGTCATTGATATTGCATCCCTTTTGAAACACATTGTTTCCTCCACGAAACTCAAATTAAAAAATAACACGAAATTTATTGGAGTCCACGATTAAAATATTGCAGGGGAGGGGAGACAAACAAATGATTGATTTTGAAAAAATCTAATAATAGGCCTTTCATGAAAGAATTTGATTATAGCTCGATAGCGTTCTTCAGATATAGGTGGGTACTACCTATAATGAATTAATAATAATATTATGTGATTTTTCCAAAGCACCTAAAACGCAAAATAGTTAAAATGGAATTTATATCGAGTTACTATTTACAATATACCTACAGCCAATTCGATATATGCAATTTAGCTTGGAGAATTTTCACCTTTACATTAAGTATAGGTACTAGCTATTAGCTGGCTCTTTGCCCGCGTGTAATACTGAAAAAGTAGCTAAATATGTTTTTAAATCAATATACCAAATAGGTAAGAGTACCTGCGTAATTGTCTTAAATCTGCCTAATTATCTTGAGTACGTTCCAGTAGGTACCCAATTTGTTTTAAAATTTATCTTTATTTATTATGTAAATTATTATCAAATCAATTATAACATAAGTGGTAAATTTCTAAAAAACATCGAATATTGTAGATTACAATTTCTCTGAAATGAAGGAGGTACCTACTTAATATCTTAATACATGAGAAAAACATCAGAGAACGTTTTTATACTTACATCATTAATATATTGAATCTTTTGTTTTGTTTTACGAGTATGTTCTGTAAGCCATACTTCAACTCTGAAGTGAATAAGCCGGCGTAAGATATCTAATGTAACAATAACAAAACACTAACAATTTTTAAAATGTTATACTTAATCACGAAACGAACGTGATGTTATTTAAGTATTTGAACATAGGTAATAGATATGTAATCTACATAATATGAAATAAGTTTGTTTTATAAAGCGTAGTTTTAATGCCAAAACGTTTATAAATGCGTGATTTTACAACAAGGATAAATCAAGATAATGAAATTCAAATTTTTGTGCGTGAAGGATACAAATTTTTATAATATAAAACATATATAAGGCAGGAACCGTAAAAGATTGTTTACTTGAGAAGATAGTAAAATTATAATTTAAAGAAGACCGAATATAGGAATAATTTATTTCCACCAAAAAGCCGTGATGTCAGTATGAACGAAAATTTGCTGCCAACGAACCATACCTTAACTTATATTCGAGTTATCCGTGCCGAAAGCCCGGCGGTTTGAAAGGGTCGATCGGTTGGTACTTCGAGGTCTTGTCAATTTAACTGTAATAATACGTTCTTATGATTTTATTGGTATATATGATGTAAAATATGCAAGTATGATGTCCATCCTGGCACACATGATTGTAAAGTATGTATTTTTTGCAGTTAAACACCACTTAAGCTGGTGTTTTGTATGAAGTTTCACGCAAAACACCAGCTTAAGTTATAGAAATAAATATCTTATCTTATCTTATATGAGAATTTAACTATATGAGATACCTAGTAACTGCATCGAGGAAAAATATTTATGTACCTACAGAATTTACCACCAAACAAAATAGCATAGGTATTTTTTAGCCATTGATTTTAAGAAAATCTACAATGTCAATTGTCATGATAGTGCCAACAATCAGAGAAATAATATTAACATTCTATTCGTCGAGAAAATAAATGTGTAATATCTGCCTCAATTACGTGAATTGTGCTCGTACGAGTCAATTGACAGAATTAGGTCACCGAGGTGCTTGTAAGCGGTTATTTTGCCTCCAAAAATCTTCGCAACTACACGAACAAAAATCTTTCTTGCTGATTATATGTGTTCTCTTCTCAATAATATTTAGCCTAGTTGATATTTGTGGCTCTGCTTGTGTAGCAAGCTTAGATTGTAGAGCAGCAATAGTAAGATTTGTCTAAGTAAGAAAAACTGTGATTTTTTGCTTACCTCATTTTTATCAGAATTTTTTTTGTTTTATATTTATGTATAAATACATATTTTTATCTTATAGGGTCATTTCGCCTGTTCGCGTCCACTTAGCGCAGTTGGCAAGTTTGACGGAGAAAATAAAAATGTACCAGTACTAATTTCAATTAAAAGTTTATTTAATCTGTTCATAATATTAGTCTAGTTTAAGGTAACCTTTAGTTTTATTCGAAATATCTTGTAGTTTTTTTTCTAAAAATAAAAACTTCAGAAATAGGCGATTTACCCAGTTCGCGTCCATAAAATCCAATTTGCGTCCACCTGCTGGACCAGTTTGCGTCCACTGGAAATATGAATTTTTCACAGGAAATTTGAATTTTTCACTGGAAATTCACATTTGAAAATGTTAAGAAGCCATTTAACAACCTTGTTTTTTACCATCTACTCCTATTTTTCACGCGGAAATCTCTACGGTTACCACCCACCAGTGGGGGCGTTATGTTGGAATCGAACTGATTAAAACCGTACGCCATCTCGGGTTTTCTAACGCCAGGGTGTCGCCACCGCCACCTCAGCCTGCTTCTGCTAGGTTGACAGGTGGCTCCACGTGTCATCCCCAACCCTGCACTCATGGAGGACAAAGTTCGTTGAATGACCTCTGACGCCTGAGTCGCCTGCGCCTGTTGTGGTCGCCTCTCCTGGACCTTTTCCGTCGCCTCCTTCTCGAGCATGACTTACTCGCAAAGTAAGGCAGCGGCATCGCCCGCCCGCTCTGCAGCATCGCTGTGAGTCAGACTCTCAGTGAGAGGACTCCCACTTCGAGGGCCACCACGAGGGCTCGCCTCGACACCTCCTACGCCCTGCATTCTGCCAGTGTGTGCATCCCTAAGTTCTAACTTGCATCACAGTGATGACATTCAGCCGTTGGCAGGAGCCAATGGCTTCCTGATCAGACACAAGTGATCCCCGAAGTATGTGTTCATGGAGATCACCTGCGTCAGGTGTAACGAGAGGCTCCCGTATGGCCTCTCTAGCCAGTCCTTATGATGGTCACCTACTAAACCTAGCGCAGGTTCTGTGCCCGGTTTCTTTACTCCATCTGGTCTGCGCCCACTGATTTTGTCTTGTCCATATTGTCGTTTTGGGAATAGCATATTTGTCTTACCGATTTCTGCTTCTCTCGAATTTCACTCAATGCTATCCTTAAATCGTCTTCTGTGTATGTTCTTTATCCTTCTTACTTATATTAGCAGTAGGAAATTAATTTTAATAATGGACGCGATTTGTTCTTGTCATTATTCCCTGCAGGTATAGTTTGCGTCCATTGCGGACGCAATCTGGAAGTTCAATAAATTCGGTGTAGTAATTCGCGTCCACCTTATTTTAATTGGTAATTATCAAAAAAAATTGCAAATTCATAATGAATATAATTCCTTTTATCATTATCGACGTCTAGAAACTGCTATGTAGCCAAAATACACATAAAACAATAAAAGACTTGCCTTCAAACGCACCGCTGTCCACTACCTTTTTTCTTAAAATTTCGCGGATTCGCGCTCTCTCATTGAACAGCCGTCACTAACTATTTTTTTACACAGGATTGGTTGGGCGCACAGAACTTTTACCTATGCGTACGTGGCTCTTATACAATGAGGTATTGGTGGTAATGACTTTTCGACTAATTGATGTGTTAGTATACTTAATTTCGAGAGTTTTCAAAGAGAGGTCCGTAAAATGGACGCGAATAGGGTGATGGACGCGAACAGGCGAACTAACCCTAAACTATTAAAATTTGCACAAAACCGTAGGTACAAACGCAGTCTGTCCGTGGGATCTGAAAATCACGTACAATTGTAACAGTAAAAATATATAGATATTTTATTAGGGCAAGGAGTTCATGAGGCGTTTTTTTAAATCACTCATAAACATATTTTGTTATTTTCTTTTCTAATATCTATTGGCAAGCTATTCAGAATGTAAGGGATTCTGTTATAATCGGCCTATCCCTCTACACATTAGGTAGGTAGGTACTGACCCTGGGTAGTACTAGATACACATTTTTTTTAACTTCTGCTAAGCTGTTGATCCATTCTTCTTCTGCATATATAAGATGCATTTATTTTCTTAATTATATTATAATGTATTAATTATGTTATTATTTAATATACACTTTATTACATTTTCAATTTCTTTTTATCTGGTCATTTCTATATATATTATATCAATATACTTAATTATGCTACGTTTTAAAAACATACTCATGAAATTATTCCATATTCATCTTACCCTAACCGCATAATCTCGCTTGCTAATAATCAGTTCTGTCCAGCGGTTGTCTCACTGACCTCAGGTATTCGATCGAAATCCATTAATATTGCAGCTGAGTGGTGTAATTCTATTTATAACGGATGGTAAATCTAATAACAGCAATTAAGCTTAAATATTCCAAGCAGTTGTGTTTAGGACGTGTCTGTTAATAATTGCCAAATTCATATTTTCCTTTCTATATCAACATCAACCTGACAAGGAATTCCCAGTTGCGTTCAAAGTTTGCACTTTGAAGTCGCTCATTGTTTTGGATTTGGCTTCAGAGGTGTTTATAGGACTATGTACACCCCTTTTTTAACCGACTTCAAAAAAGGAGGAGGTTCTAAATTCGTACGCTATTTTTTTTGTACCTATGTATGTTACGCGATAGTGGCGCCAATTATGGATGGATTTTGAGTTATTTTTTTGTTTGAATGAGGCTACTTCTGAGGTAGTCCCATATCCAGAGTATCAGGATCTGATGCTGGGATCTTGGGAAAATCGAGGGGAAATCATCAAATTTACGGAAAAAATTCTGTTTTGATGCCTTTGTACATAATAAAACAAAAAGATCATTCATACTTTTTAGTTTGTGAAGTCGGTTTTAGTTAAGTTAAACGTAGTTATTATAATTATTCTTTTCATTATTAACTATTTTTTAGCAATATAGGCCAACATAGGACGTACGAAGGCGGCAAAACAAATGGCTATTGCACCGTGTGACGTAAACAAGCTTCGAAAGGTAACTCCCATTTTTCTTGAATAATGGAAGCGCAATATTGACGTAGGATCCGTTTACATAGTAGGTACCAGTAGGTACATTAGTTATTAATGGACTGGATCTCACTCTGCACAATTAAAATTAAAAGTTAAATCAAGTCTTTAATGGCGTCATTATTTTAATCGGGTGTTGAGGTTATGTCCTTTATCTATACTAATAATATAAATTAATTATTAATACTAAAAAGACGAATCAAATGACTTATTTAGTTCAGAAGTTCCTATGACCACTGACCGTCTCTATCTTCAGACTCTGGAAGTCATGCAAGCGTCACAGTATATGTCACGACAAAACGAAATATTCCAAACTCGATTGTTTTATCTTGTTTCGTTCAGGACATGGACACCTTTCGTCTTCATCAGACCGGCTTCATAGTACCATGTTACCGCATTGTCGCCGAATAAACGCAACAAGGATATGATTTTGCACAACACCATTGGTATTATACTCGGCAGTCGTAGTCCGTAAGCTGATAGGTACATACCTATGTGGCGGTTGCCATGGTTATTATTTTCTACTGTTTTTGCTGTTTATAGTTCTGTCATTATTATATTCATATTTTCCGAGCTGCATGTTTTATTTATAGTTCCGCTTAAATATAGCGCTACCAGTTTATAGCTATATTTTTGGTGACCCCGACTTTGTCTTAGTACTAATAGCAGCCTCAGGAAGCGTCGCTGCATTAGAATTCTGACGCGATCAAAACTTTATTGGAACTATAACCGACGGCGACGGGATGACCGAAGAAGAGCAGTGGTCATGTTCTAAATCTTTTGGTTTATAGCTATACCTACATTGTGTTACGTTGAAGATGACTACAAAAATTATGAAACACTACCAAAACTCGGGAGGTCAAAACCAAAACTCATTGGGCCACTAGTGCGAAACGCGGCCCCAGACCGTGAAAACTCAAGTTAGCTCATTTAACATTATTCAATTCAACAGACTTTACATAATGATCTGAATATATGAAAATTTGCATTCTCACATTTTACACGGCGATTGATTCTATTGCCAAACTGCCCGTTTTGCTGAAACAGGACCGTCTATCGCAGTCGTATTTCCCTATTGGACTGTTTCCGCATTGAATTTCTCTCAGAAGTACCTACTTACTAAACATTATCGGATATTCAATATTTCGCGGAGGATCATTATCTGATCGTGTTTGGAATCCGGAACTCCGCAGACCTCACTGAAATTGAAAACTATCTTAGAATTGAAATCTATTTAACTTTGGTCTAGAAATCTATATACCTACCTCTATTGTTTTGCAGTAGGTATACACGAATTCAGCGTTACTTGGAACAAACAATAACAGGTTCTCTGTGACAAAAAAAATTTACATTCTTAGCAATAAGTAGGTTTTTGGGTAATTGCATTATTGATATAACATGCCTGAACGAGATGTAAGTATCGGTATTATGTACATTAAAATCTCTACCATAATGGCGTTGTGGTCAAAATATTAGTATTTAATGATAGATAATCATCAAACTTATAAAATATAAGCTCAAAAAATGAATGCGTCCAGGTAAATTGTCTTTGAGTGATCAGAAATTGGCGCTTAAAACAAATCTTGTAATTTATAAAAAAAATACATGTCTATAGTTTTCTACAGCTATATGCATACCCTACATACATACTAGTAGTTTTAAGATTGACAGTAATATTCCATCAATCGTAGATATTATATCATTTTCTCCTATCCCATATGGAGACATAAATATCATCTACTTACTTAGAATATGATCCAATTACTTCGAAGCGGTAGACCGAAACTTGGAATCTAGAATAATAAATTCGATACATGTAGCTCATATCTAGTCAAGTGCCATCGTTAACATTTGATGTTTTGTAAGATCAGTACACAGCTGTTTCATGTATATTATGATACAATTTTTTATTAAAGTTTAGCTAACACCACATCTACCAAATAATTAATTATTCGAAAGACGTGGTGTTTAAAAGTTAAGTACAGGGCCCGTAGATAAATGTCAGTGTATTCCATAGCGTAGCGTAAAATCGAATAGAAACGGTTAGGTCGACCAATCACATCCAAGCTCGTCGCCGGCGTACGATGCGCGCGCCGCAGCGGAATCACGAGCTGGAGTGTGATTGGTCGACCTAAACTATTCTATTCGATACGATTCGATCGAATAGAATAATTTTTCCATTTGGCTACGGGCACTGGAGACTCTTAATTCTTTATTGTACACACAGTAAATAATTTATCATATATTACAATAAGCTTTATGTACAAAGGCGAGCTTAACTCAATATTGAGTTTTCTCCCAGCAAACCTTTAAGACTCGTATCATATTCATGAATACAAGATCGAATTTCACATGCTTCGAAATGTATTTAGTGTATACTAACCGGCCTAGATAATATTTTCAAGACTAAGTCGATGGTCTAGCTAGAAGATAACTATGCATCATCGGTTTGAACGTAGGTATGTAGCCATTGAGAAAGAAGCGAACATTCAGGAAAATTTGATTTTATAAAAATAGCTTGCCCCCCCCCCCCCCCCTAATCTCCCAACGCTCCTCTTCCAGCGTCGACAGTGCAAGTGTAACGCCCCTGATATAAAACAAAAAATTCCTGTCCGATATTTAAGACACTGCAATGACACTCGCGTTTGCCACTAATTAGTAAATTATTAGGTAGGTAATACAAAAGAATCTCTTAATAGTACGACAGCGTCATTACTTTCTTGTATCTCATTGTAAGGGACATGCTTCATCTTCGTCTTGGTCTAAAAGTATGACACAGGTAATTCGCATGAATTCATAATAGGTACTTATATCTCTTTTTATATATTTTTTTCTTCTTCTTTTTGTTCTTCTACACTAAATCTTCTCTCTTTTTTCATCCGAGCACCAATCTCGGTTGTATCCATAGTTTGTCGATGCCAGAACCTCGGTCGTCAGTCAGTAGGCCGGCTTGCAGGTGAGGTTGGTTTGGGTAGTTCTTAGTGGATCACTCTATACTACACCCTATTCTAAAGTACGCGCTCGTGCCAAAATGTCTTTACGAGTATTTTGTCTTTATTGAAGTACGTCTTTCAACAATCCAGTAGGTACTTTTACTTATAAGTAGCTACTTTTACTGAACAGGTAATAAACAGAGCAGTCTCGTTTTTTTATTCGCTTAATAGGTCATGAACTGTCAATGAACATGTCTTTATAGCTCTTAGCTCTTTATTACTATTAGTCTTTCTAGTCACTATTCTTTTATTGCATATATATATATATAAAATAAATATTTATTAAATTATAAATTAATTACATTGAATATGTAAACAAATACTTCAAGTTTTAGATAAGTTGATACTCGGCGACTGGACTTTGCAAATAATATTCGTCTTCGTCTAATGAACGAAGTCTGAGCCTGATTTTCTAAAGTGCTTTTATAAGTAGGTACTTAAGGCAAGTTAAGTATACCTAGATAAGTATCAAAAATCTTTCACCAAATGTATTTAATCAACTTGTCACATGGTCGCTGGTTTTACTGATATGCCGCATAAGCATCCTACGAATGATAATATTATTATATAAAAGTAAATAAAATTCTCATGTAAGTGTGCTAGTTTCTCCAACAACCGGCGAAACCAAAGTTATAACGCCACACTGGCACAGATAAAAAAGTTATTAACAACTGCTACGTACAACTGTTTTTGTTACTATAGTTTTTTTGTCTAGTTTTTCGTGTTAACGACAGTTCTACGCGTTTTGGCGGTGTGTTTTATATCATTCTGAGTGATATATTACACTCACGTGATATTATTTGTAATAAATTGCCTTTAAGCTTTCTTAAAGTTATACTGCTCCTTGATTAGATCAATTATATAGTGTTTGAATTGATAGGTATTGTTTGATAACTGTTGAATTTAGTCAGGGCATTGAACTTGTGGAGCCAAAAAACCTATCGAACATCAATAGAATCAAACTAAAATAATACCATTAAAGAGAGAGGAATTTACCTAAATTGACCGGTTGGGTTAAAATATAGTAAGTTTATGGCTAACATACCGCCCGGAATCCCTTAGGTAGGTACCTACTCTTTGCATGCTTAGATATATAGCACCATTGTTCCCTGTAAATGTTGAAATCCTCCTACGCAACGTAATGCTAAGTAATTGTAACCAAGCTAATTGTTTCAGATGAATTTCAACCCGATCACTTCATTCCTCTTTACACTGGATTTCTTCATCATCGTGCTGAACGTAAGTCATTAATTGAAACATATTTTATCTAGATTAATATATTTTACGAGAAAAGCGGAAAGGTACCAAACACACTCATAGATAAATTATCTATGACTTTAGTAGATAAATTTATCTATGAGTGTGTTAGATATCTCGTCATGGCCACCACTAGTTCATACTTCGTTTTATGGGCTTTTTCAGAATAGATGGGCTTAGAAATTTATTATTAAAACTAAAACGTACAAACGTGTGAAAATTTTAATTATCTACAAGTTTAAATAGTAATGTTTATGAAGTTTGATGACGACGACGTTTAAATTGCATTGCAAGTAATTAAATTTAAATAGCAATCTGTATATTATGTTTTACTACAATGACAGCTAAACCGCCTTCGTAAAATAGAACATCTATACCAAGAAATAAATACCAGAATCAAAAACGTCGAGTCAAAGCAAAGTTATGATGTCCAACAGTGTAGTCGGTCTGACCTGGGGCAGATATTCCACATCAAAAGTAATGATATCTTTGTCATGGTTTAAAATAGAACCGTATATTAATTACCGTTTTGAGTTAGCAGATTGAATAGAAGGGTATTAATTAACTCAGTAGACGTATTGTTCAAATATATTAGCTGTTATGCTCGGAATCAGAAGTCGGAAACGTCGGAAATTCAATAATAACTAAATTTAATTGCTTTGAAAGGTTCTCTAGGACGCAATTGAGAAAGGACAGTTTAAAACTGGTAATGTTGATATTAATGTCAATTTTTTTTTGTCTATTCATATAGTAAATAGTAATGGAATAATACAATGTGTGTGAATGGAATCTGGAATAGTAGCCAATACCTTTTGAAAATTCATCCTAGTTTTTAGCCATCCAAAAAGGTGCAGTCAACTGGCGGACTAAAGATAAAAATAATTATACATTTTATAAAGACTTTTAAAAGAGCCCAAACATAACGGGTGCATCTTAGTTAAGAAGTTCCTATAACTACTTACGGTCTCCATCTTCAGACCCTGGATATCACGTAGCGTCAGAGTATTTACCGCGGCAAAACAAATGAACCTACACTCAATTGTTTTATCTTGTTTAGTTCAGGATTTTCTATGGACACCTTCCGACTCCATTTATCAGACCAATTTCATAATTCCATATTATCACATTGTCACCGAACATTTATGTATGTTTGACGACGTCACACGTTCATTTTAACGTCAGGAAGTGTTTTTAATTGGGCTTCCAAGATTTGACTATTAAACTAGTACATATATAAACAAAGTAAGAAACTTCTTTGGGAGGCTCCCGTTCAACTGGAGTAGAGGGTAGCCAGTGAACACGACCCCCACCCCCCTCGCATCCCCCAATCCAGTCCTTCAAACCCCCAAACTCCTCAAACTTCCCCTCTGGGGTTGACCAAAGGCCACGGTGCCCGTTTCTCATCAGGTGGGCCGTGTGCTTGTTTACCAGTTAAAGAACTACCGAGCAAGTTAAAAAAAAGCTTGTAAAAAAAAGTTTAAAAAGTTGAACAATGATACGCAGGTAATTGGCATCTTATTTAAAGTTATTCATACACAAAATTGTAAATGAATACGTTTAAAGAACATTCTAATAACAAAACATTGTGACAAATTGGAATCAGTTTCGAGGAGTTATTTTCATAATGGATCTCGAAACCTTCCCCTACTTTAATAACCGGACCGGAAAGTTACGTCAACAGGATTCAAATAATTAATTATTGTAATTAAATACCGTAAAAGTTTTGAACTTCAACTGTTTATAGATTCGTTTTCTGAATGGACTTTTCTGAATGCTAGCAAAAGCAGTAACCTTCTTTTTAACTGATTGTTCTGGAACGAAAATAACTTTTATAGATGGCTATTGTCTGCGGATTAGTGCGGATTTACCCGTGTGAAATTTGCACGTGTTCCTGGATCCGTTGGTAACTCATTCATGGGATAAAAATAGTCTATGTGTTAGTTCAGATAATCTATTCCTGTACAGCCTCAAACATCTCACAAACATACTTACATTTATTTGTAATAGTAGGATTACTTACACTTAAAACGAGGAAAAATCACGAATATTTGCATTAACGTATAACTTTTAGTAGACAGTAGTCTAGTTTTGCTTTTTCGTGCGAAAATCCCCACGGATACAACCCCCGTCTGCTATCCGGGGTTGATGGACTCGAATCGACTAAAAACGCATGTCGCTTCGGGTCTCAATTACTGGAATTTAAGGTCAAAATAATATGGCCTAAGGTCAGCCGGGGTACGAGGGAAATCCCTTAATGTTTACTTTTAAAATTTTGGCGTGACAATGTGTGTGCATAACTTTTCGTCATTGCTGAAAATATTATCAATGGAATAATATATGATCACTGAAAAGTACGGTTTCTTTCCTTTTATTTCCGTAATTAAATTTGAACAGTTTTAGGCACAGGTTTAGCGGGAATTTAAACAAAATTTGCCTTACGAATTAATTTCGAATCCACTCCGGTAACAAATTCTCGGTATTCGCTAAAAAAAGGTAAAAGTCGTTATCATTTCAAGCCAAACCTTTGCCAGCATCCCACAAAGTCAATTTACAAACACAATTGATTGAAATCGGGTTTTTGGTACCTACACAATACGATTTCTATAAACAAAATTAAAGAGAAAGGAATAGGCAAAATATTAATTACATTTCAGAAGGTACCTTACAAAGAGTTCATCTAGCATCTAGCATAAGCGTTTGTGCGTTAGTGATATTAGATCGCAGTAGCTCTCGTAAAATCAATAAACCGTTTAAAAATAAGAAGCGGATCCGGTGTTACGAGATGTACCTTACTACTACACTTATATTTTGGACTAAACCGGATAATCGCGAGAAGCAAGCAGCTACAAGCAGTTAAATCCGGTCATTTCAGACTTTTAATACGAAGTAAACTTGTTATGTAGGTACTTACAATGGGCGAAGTACTTTAATTATCTAGTTTATTCTACTAACCCGAACCTTTTTGTGTACAGCGCGTTGATAACAAAAAAGGTGACAAAGCATATCACAGGAACGTGACTAGGACAAAATGACATAGAATTTCCTTTTTTTAGTCACTTTGTCATCTGCTATTTCGTGTTTTTGCTTAATCCAATGCACTTTAGTATAATGTGATACAAATAGATTATATGATAGGTACCTACTACTATCATAATTATATACTTATATAATTATTATACCTATACTTATATAATTATTATAGTTACCTAGGTATTATATTATTTTTTAAGATTAGCGCGTTTGGCATTAAACGCGCTAATCTTAAAAAAATATTACCAGTTCGAATTGAAAAATCCCCATTTTTTTTGTTTACAATATTTAAAAATCTTCAAAGTAGTGGGCGCTAGGGGAATCAACTGAATACGCAAAATTTCAAGATTCCCATACTGCATCATTCAATATTTTCCAGCTAGGCGGGTGCGAATTACGCTTTGATACTTTGTACGATGTGAAATGTTTCTGAGCCGTGTGAAATAGTTTACTTCAGCACCCATAGTGACAAGTGGAACATTTTTGCACGAACGTCTGTCTGCATTCTAATATATAATCTCGACTCTTCTTTGAAACATACAAAAGAATTATTCCTTTTTGAAAAGTAGAAACCTTTGACATGGAGGACACGGTATTGTAGGAAGATGGAAACACGTGTGTGTTGGTATAGAATAGAAATTCCATGTGTTTGTTGTGCGGCAAATAAAAGAGGTAGGTACTAAACCGTTTATATTTAGATTAAATTTTTTGCATCTCAGTCCTGCCTTTGTTGTTCTGAATAGTAAAGGCGATGTACCTACTGGAAGCGCTTATCAAGGCACTCGCCATGAAGACATAGGTATCTAGGTACTGCCGTATTTAATTGAAAATATGAGTTACTAGTATTAGGTATGTATGTAAATTGTGTAATTTTATTGTGTTCAGAATCGTTCGTATAACATAACCCAAGTTTTTTTTTAATATCCTCAATGTACAGACACAGCTTAAGTACTTCACAATTTTATAATAATATATATGTTACGGCTAATACCCAAAGTGCGGCTGCACCTAGCTTTAACCGGTTAGTTTAGGTTAGGTTAGGTTAGGTTAGGTTAGGGTAAGTGCCTACACCTAGTTACCCGTTCTAACCTGCTAAAACTAGGTGCAGCCGCACTTCGGGTATACTAGGTTTAACCAAGAGTAAGTGGCTACACCTAGTTCTAACCGGCTAAAACTAGGTACAGCCGCACTTCGGGTATTATTAGCCGTAACACATAGATTACATAAATAAGTGTAAATCTTATTACCTTTTGTTCTTGTCTCCCATATTGCTTTCTAATATTGCGTCACAAAATGTATTTGAAAAACGTCCAATTCTAAGGGACCGTCATTTCAATAGTCATATTATATGAAACTATTCACAGGACCTAATGGCACGAGAGATCAGACAGTCACCGGGATGAGTATGTATCAACACCCGACCTTGCCCCTTCTTGCAACCGTCACTCCGGCAATTTGTTAGAGAACCGTCCTTTTAGAACAGACTCCGGGTTCGTAGTAAAATGACATGGGGTACAAAATTGACACATTTTATTAATGTTGGTAGGGCCGGGCGATAGATGACGTATCTACCTGCAAAGTGGGTAATGCGGCCAGTCCTAGGTACATGCCGCTCACATCAAAGTAACTGTTCACAATTTCTTTCATGTCATGTTTAATTTTTCATCGCAGTAATAGGTACACGGTGATATTTTCAAATGGACCCGGATGGCCAATTTTATGTCCAAGCCTAATTTACTTTAATAATTTATTAATTGTTAACATGAAATGAGCAATATATTATTATTATTATATTTAAGGTGTAATGCCAAGCAAAAACAAAAACCTTAGCAACAGCTAATGTCAATTATAACTTTATTTAATGCATGAAATAAAAGGCTTTTTATATTTATTTATTTTTATGTACCCACCCTATCTATTACACCTTATCTGATTAAATTTGTTCAAAACGATTGCCATTGTTCTCAATATATTATTTGAAGAATTCATCCTGATTTGCCGGTTTTATACATTTACCATTACCATCTGCCTAAATGCCATCAGTGCGGAAAGGAAACACCTCATAGACCTCATGGATATTGGCGGGTAATATACCTACCACGCAAAAACTTCACTTTTTATTTATTTAAAACGATTCTAGCATTGAAAAAATATTGTCGTGAACATAACCCGCTGGCTGAGCTAACCCCTAATGGAATGCTAGCACCGTGTAGATCAAAAGTATTCAATCGACGTAAGGTACTTATCCGTCCCTTTATAATATCGCCTTTGACCTGCCCTAGCATTAAGGAAAAATTCCATACCAATATATTGTAACCTGTAAAAGAGACCCGTGTCTAAACTAAATGCGCTATGATCGACAAGGGGCTACCAAAAAGTTGGCTCGACTCTTTATCGCCAAATATTTAATTTATTGTTGTGATCACAATGATCACAAACATACTGTTTTAAACACATGGTATTTTATAAGATTTATTTAACTTGCTCTGTTAGTATAGTTCGCGGCATCTAACGTGGCCAGATTTTGGAGTAGTGTGGGCCCCACTACTCCAAAACCTTGCCAAGTTAGATGCCGTACACTATACTTGTTTCTAGGCGACGCATTTTGCCACAAATAAAATAATAGTGTACGGCATCTAACTTGGAAAGGTTTTGGAGTAGTGGGGCCCACACTACTCCAAAATCTGGCCATGTAAGATGCCGTACACTATTATTTTGTTTGTGGCAAAATGCGTCGCCTAGACACAAGTATCATCATCGAAGCACGATTAGAACCACTTCTTGAGGTTAGATAAGACTCAAATTGCTTTAGTACCGTCGTCGGTAACAATGCAACAATATAGGTAGTCTATAAAGCTGGCCTCATGATGGAGTCGGAAGGTGTCCATAGAAAATCCTACAATATCACTATCATCTACATGTATCGTTCCTACATAAATGATTTTCAATTTCAAAATGAAGCGACGCGCTAGTTAAAATCATAATATTCTGGTGCAAAATGTAAACGTTCATGTTGTACTTACGTGTTTGTATCTGTAAAAGTTTTAAGCAGTTCGGTGATGCAAGAGCGTGGAGAGCACAGCGAACTCTTAACAGGGCCTCGATTCTGCTAAAGACAAACCACTGTAATACCACTGACACTCTAAAAAATGCCATTTAATTGTAGACTTTATTGTTATCAGGTTAAAGTCTAAAGTCAAATGATATTTTGTAGAGCGAATGATAAAGTTAAATGAATTCTTTTCATTTGATTTTAGACTTTAACTGTATATCGGTAAAGTCTACAATTAAATAGCATTTTTAGAGTGTCAGTGGTATTACAGTGGTTTGTTCTTAGCAGAATCGAGGCCCAGATATGTAGCGATAAATTCAGCTCAATGTGTTGTTTAAATGAAACTATTTGTGTAATATTCTTATACCATGTGACGTGACTATTCTATCTTAATAAACTTTGTAAACTTGTGCATTTAGCTTCAACAAATAACCCTACCAATCTGCCTTAGGTAAACTTCGAGACATATTAGTACCTAATATATAGACTCCAATAGAATTGCTGCACGAATGATAAACTAGTAAACTGTTACTGACACTAAACCCTGCTTCATTTGGTTCCTTTAGGGACCGCCAGATTATTCAAGATAGTCCACTGAAGAATCTACTCACAGTTTTTTGCCTTCTTCAACCTAGGGTTAATCCCAGTTGCATCCAAAGCTTCCACCTCGGAGTCAGGGGTCCGCTTTACCAGTCTTAACTGCGGATTTGGCTAGACCTCGATATTTTCCGTGAAGCGACTGCCATCTGACCTTCACAATGGTGACATGAGGCGATATCGAAGCATCGCAGCTAGACCGTTGTTAATGGACATTTTAGGGCTCCAACTACCCGTAACGACTGCCATAGATGTTTGTATGGCAACCGGGACCGACGGCTCAACCCGTGCTCTCCGAGGCACGACCAGACCAATCCAAATACCCATATTCATGCATACAAATATTTGGACTGAGGGGGGATCGAACCCGCGCCTACGCAGCGGCCGCGTTCACTACCTCTACGCCACAGAGGCTGTTTGCCTTATTTGCTTAAAATTACCCATCATTAATTAATAAGTTCAGAAGTCATAATCGAATCGTGTTATATAAAATTATTGCTGTATGAACATAGCTGCTTCTGTTATTGTGTTTTGAGACTATTTAACAGAATAACTATCTCTAAATATATTTTGGTAAAGCACATTCATAATCAAATTACACTTAACATTTTTTTAAATCACGTAACATTTGGAGCTTTTAAAACAGGTGCAGATCCCGACTGTACCTGTTTTCACGACCTCCGTAATTGAGGGGTGGGTCCCACCATTCCATTAAAAATAAGTGCTATTCTAATTTCGTTATTGTTATCGGTCGAAAATAACGTGTACCCTACTAGATACCCTACCAATTCATTACAGTAAAACGTTTGCAAAACTTTTTTATTCAAAGAAAATGTACCTATGTAAGTACGAGTATATCACTAAAATGAAAAACATCCTCCTACAAAGGATGCCTTCATTCAAAAGGATGCAAACTGACGCTATCTAGCTAGGTGATGAAGTGCCTAGTTACCGAGTAATTCGAAACCCTAATGGAGGTGAGTAATTAAGTCGAGCAGCTTCTACCCTTGTCTATTATGTAGATAAGTATATTTTGTGTTATATTCCTTAATAATTAAATTGCATCGAAATAAGAAAACACCAGAGACCGCTCGCCACAGGCAGAAAATCCATCCTCAGGTATGAGAAGAATTTTATTCCGCGCACGCTCAGGCTGTGGAATGACCTTCGTGCTGTGGTTTTCCCTAGCGTCTACAATATGGGGTTCTTCAAGAAGGGCATTAGAAGGTTTTTACAGGGTCGGCAGCGCGAGTGTGACGCCCCTGGTGTTGCACACGTCCATAGGCCACGGTGACCGCTTCCCATCGGGTGGGCCGTGCGCTTGTCTGCCACCTAAGTGATATAAAAAAAAACCGACAACACGCGTGTTCCCGTCTTCCTAAACCTAAAAAGCATCTATCGTGTGCATTTTGGTTTTGTTACAATTACAGCGTCTAATTTCTCTGTACCTAGTTAGTAAATTGAGAGGTGGGTTTCAAGGAAAGTCCAAGTCAAGAGTACGTGCAACCGACGTTTATAAATTAAGAAGCGAAAGACATATGCCTTATTTGTAACAAGCTGAGAGGTGGAAAATAAGTGTGACTTTATTTTGAATGTTAACATAATTTAATACGGACAATTAATGACCGTGAAAGTTACATTCTGATGTTATTTACTTGCTAGCTCTATTAGATACCTACGAGTATATACTTACTGAGTCGACCACGCATTAAAAAAAATCAAAATTTCTCATTTCTATGTTGTAGAGATTGCCTTTGATCAAAAAATTAAGTATCTACTTAAATTCTTTTCAAGAGAGGGAGTTTCTCCGTTTTTAATGTCCCCATACCGTCTCGGTTATGAAAGACACACTGTAGATAAATTCAAGGAGGTAGGACACGACGATATCTCCCGTCCGAAATGAGCTGTCCGACTGGGGAAGTACCTCCGCCCTACAGAAGACCGCGGCCATAATAACCATCGTGTTGTGTTCCCGCCGGTAAGTAGGGTAGCCAGAGCTCACTGTACCCCTCCTTCCCCTCCCCTTCCTAGCCTCCCCACCCCTTCCCAGCTCTCCTCCTTTCCCTTCAGGGTAGGCAGCGGGTGTGTGACACTTTAGTGTTACACACGCTCATAGGCCACGGTGACCGCTTTCCATCAGGTGGGCCGTGTGCTTGTCTGCCACCTACGTAGTATAAAAAAAAAAAAAAAAAAAAAAGATAATATTCAATATTATAACATTCTTAAATAGATATTCAATAACGCATATAATACTCGTACTGTATATATATAATGTACCTAATTATGTTATCATAAAGAAGAGCCAGTAGGTCTTCTTTATAACTCCCAAACCCTCGAGGGTACGGGTATCTAAAATGAGGTCAGTGTGTATGAAGAACCTCTTGGCTATGTTCGTAGTACTTGATTGTGAATATTTTAGGTATCACCATAATGCAGGCCGGATGTCATCAAGTCGATACTGGATATGAATATATGAATATGAGTATTCATATTGATTCATATCGATACTGTCAACAGAATTGACGTACGTAAAGTACCTACTATTATGTACATAAAAACATCACTCTGTCATTTTAACGAAATTTGAAGCCATTTCCTCGTTTTATATCGGCAAAAGTGGTTACCTATTCAGGAAGAACAATATTATATTCTGCCTAAATGGGAGAATTCGTCGAAAATTTTCGAGTATCTATGATGAGTCTAAGTAGCCCAGTCGGTCAGAGTATTCTGCCTGTAAGAGACTAGTCACGGGTTTAAGTCCCGTTTTAGATGTCGACTTCCTCCGATTCAAGACTATAGAAAAAGTTAGTTAGTTTTGTTCCTAGTTTCCAGGTCAGCTCTGCCTTAAGTGAAAACAAAAATACCACTTTGTTGTCTTAGTCGAATTTCTGTATATAAGTCATATTCATTTTACAGCAGTTTATAATAATAATAACATCATAATGATCCTCCGACCCGATTAAGTTTCACGAAAGTATTTCTACTCGTAAAATGATTTAGGTAGATAGATATACGTTTAGATTGCTTAAAAACCCAAAAACCTTTTAAGCCCGAGATTTTTCTTTAGTTTTATAGTGTGTCCTTTGACAATATCCAAAGTACAGCAGTATATCAAAGTCAGCGTGGTTGGAATGACCACGATGTAAAAAGTTTCAGAACAATCATAATAATGTATTTTGTGACATGGGCGCCCATTCGCTTCAGCATCGAAGTGACAATTTCGTTCCGTAATGGTCACCGGATCGATCAACAGCAAGATATACGTAACGTATTGTTTAACAGTGTTTTGCAGACGCTGCATTTGATACAAAAATATTTTTGAACCTTTCGCGTGACATGATATACCGCGATTAAATGGGATTTAAAACTATCATGATAAACGTAAAGCCAGCTGTAATGTAGTTTTATGTAACGTAGGTAGCAGAAATGTCAAGACTCAAGGATATTAGTTTCATGCCTCTTTTGATATATTCTGGAGCTATACAGCGCTATCCATAACCAAACTAAGCATAGCAAGTAATTATGGGTTCTCTAGGAACCGATAACCATACGTAAATACATTTTGGTATTTATACATTTTAAACATATTCAAGCTTATAAATATTTGCACTAAACGCGCAATAGAACCCGCGATCTCCAACAAAGCAGACCTAACATACCTGAAATACTGCCATGGCATAGCAAGTGTACCGACTAACAGGAGATTGGCTTGGTGTGGTGCGCCCGTTTGTACCGCACTCCTATTCTGAGAAAGTTCAGCGGACTTTTTTATTTGTGCTCTGTTAGTAAACCTGTTAACTCAATTATAAAGTTTTTGATTAAATAGTTTACTAGTAGGTAGTAGTAAATTTTTCAAGCTTGTTTGCCATCCAGATATTTTTAAATGTCATAGTAACGAACCTTTTTGACAAAGTTTAGTTTTCCTTTAACTTTGTAATTTACAGATAGATTTCTAATTTTATTAAGGAGCTTGTTGTGAAAGAGTGCAAAGTTACCTTGGAATTAATTGGTAATTTTGTAGAGTGATTCATCAAGAGCTACAATCAGTGGCGGATTTACAAATTTGCCGCCAGTAGGCTATACAATTGTCCATGACTTCCACCCCCCCCCCCCCCCCCCGTCGGCCACAAGTCTCGGGCCTTAATTACCGGGGTGTAACGTTACCTATTATTATATTTTTTTTTATGAAAGAAAAAAAATTTAGCTCAAAATTGCCGCCCCCTAAAATCTGCCGCCCTAGGCTCCAGCCTACTCAGCCTACTGGTAAATCCGCCACTGGCTACAATGTTGTTTTATGTCTAGTATTCATCATAACAATAAGTGTTACAGGCTGTTATAATGTTAATAAATAAAAAATAACCATTACCTTAAACATCGTTAAAACAAACTCTTTAAGTCCAAAATTATTGTCAGTTACCTAATAGGTAATAATTAACTAAGATAATTAAATTGTTTAGTTCTGTGATTCTACTAAGTAGGTACCTGGATATTAAAAATAACACATCCTGAATAATTCTCATTCGCACTCACCTGGCAACTGTTGCCAAAGTAGAAATACCGGTGAAACAACCAGTGGCGCAGAGTGGCATGGCATAATTCCTATTACTTATGGATAGATAGATAGATAACTCTTTATTGTACACCAAAAGTTTACAGGGAAAACAAATAGGTAGTATGTAGCGGCAGAATATACAATAGGCGGCCTTATCGCTAAGATTATGTATTTGCCTATTAAGTATTTTTATTATTCGAGCATAGGTATATTGTCTACTCAATATCTACATACATATTGCCTTCACCTAATTACGTTCTAATTCAGGTGATTTATACGAATTATTTTAGGCACCAAGGATAATTTATACAGTTGACAGATAAAGCATTGAAAGTTAGAGAAAACAGACTGAAAATGTAAGCTCTCGATACCGAATGAGTAAGAGATGTCTTTCGTAAAACGCACATCACGTCATGAAAAATAACTCACTGGCTTTATATGATCGTTTGGCTTGTGGAAATTATCATGATGTCTTCCAAACAACCTTTGGATGAATGAAAAACTGATTCCGCTTGTCTGTTTTGATCATAATATGACGCACACCATCGATGTGTGATGTTCACGTGACTCTTGCAAAATACGTTACTGATATTGACACGACTGGGCTTGATTGCGCTAGCATGTTGTTTCAATCGGCAAAAGTAATTTGAAGCCCAGCGAGGCTCTGCTGAACATTGCGTTTTATCTCGAAGAAAATCATTGAACTATAACTACCTACTACAAATTTACACGCGGTAAATCGTAGTAATATGGACACGTAATTCTCCAAATGGTTCCCAAATCAAATACAAAAAAATGACAAATATGAAACAAAGTCTATTTTATAGCCAGAGAGCTCTACTTTTTTATCCTACTTAGGTGTTTTTTTTACACTAGATAAACTGCAGTTTATGTGCGATCAATTCCCTTTATACTTGGAATATATAATTTAAGCACATCGCTTGTAAGCTATAAAATCTTTCAATTTAACTTACACACTATTGGTGTTATCATTTACTTTAACCCCACTATCATCAGAGAGCCAACAATTTATTAAAATTTTCGTACACATATAAACCATCTCCTTACAATAATCAACTCAATAAAAAAAGATTTAGCGAGATCCGTTGCATGCCGTGATCAAGGGAAATAGGGATTCATTTTTATATATGATTGGTTACAATTTTTGTGACGTGATTCAAGTAACCAATCATAATAATTATATGCGAAATTTTGACAAAACTAGTTTCCATACTAAGCAGGTTTGAGGTCAGTGTCTAAGTACCTACTTCTAGTAGAAATAAATATATCTATGTTTCTTAAGGCACAATTCCATGGATCGCGGTAAATCGTAGATCAGAGATAAGGTACTTCGTATCGAGACTCATGCAGTCCATTCAAAGGAGTATTATCTGGCTGCAAGGCTTAGATATCAAAGCTTTTTCTAAGAGAAATATAAGGCCGTACCATAAGATCCTTTGAAACATCTTAGGGACGTCTGCAGAATATTAATCCTTCGACGTCATCAGAGCTATAATTAGAGTTGCTGTAATTGGAAGTATCAGGATGTGAAATCTGTCTTAAACAGAATCTGACTTAAACCGAATAAACCAAATAACATATTTTTCAAAGCATAGGCCGTTAGTCTTAGAATGCAAAAAATATAAATAAAGATATTTATAGCTAAGTTATATATAATTATGTACTACTTGGAACCCGTGCTCTTTACACTATGAGCCCACCGATCTCTTGTCGGATAGATAGACGGATGATAGTTATTTAAATATTGCAATATAACCTTCCTGCCTAATAACTAAATAAATTTCACCTATATAACTATATAAGTATAAATCTAAGAATGTGTTTATTAATATTTACTTAGTTTGAATTAAGATGCAGACACTTTTTCACCACTTTTGTTTATTTGTTACTCCACAGTCAAGCAGCTGAATTGCCTCAATTGTCCCTCTCATGAACACACTCAGTTGAAGCTCGTTTTGTGAGTTTCTGCATAGTTTTGTATTAACTTGATCTACGATGTCCACGGTCTATTTGAACCCTGGGATATTTATCCCAGGGCACTTTGAGTTAAATATTAATTAAATGGGTATTTCTGAGCAGCAGTAGATAAAGCAAAAGGAATGCCAGAGAAGTATTCTACAAATATTATAAGCATCGAAACCTTGGAAAATATTGGTAACATTTACTTTTTATTGAAATTTTTCGCATTATAAGATTAAATTCCTGTAAATACGACGTTCAACTCTATGGACACTGCTCCAGAGTTGAATATCCTATTAACAGGATTTCAATGTTGAACTGCCACCGAATTCAACATTGAAATTTAATCTTAAAGTGTAAAGTCTTTAGACACCATCGTCCACAATCACCAGCTGATGTTCACGAATTTTCAAATCTTCGTAACGAGATACTAGAAACAGTCAATAAAATACATATTACGGCGTGTATAATTGACCGATGACGTTTGTTTGCACATCAATAATTATCACGTTCTCGTTTCAATACCATCAATATTACTGACCGGGTCGCGATATACCTAATATTGACTCTCCAGTCTCTCGTTACGAATACTACCTACCTATACGTTTACGATTTGAATGTAATTTCGTACTATGGAGTTACTGTCGTAAATTCTTCCTCCCAGGAAGAATGGTCAGAATTTAAGTCACACTTGTACGCCATACACCATCTATAATACCCAATTCTAGTATTCCACTTGATTGTGGATAAACAGACTCAGACAACAAAAAAAAATAAGAAAAAGCAAAAGTGTTTGAACTCTCCAAATGAATATTACCTACAATTTGTTTGTATTCTAAATTTGACAACACAGTCTAGAGTTTGCTTCAAAAAGAAACGCTAAAGAGTAAAGGCGCAGAGCATTCAGTTGAATGAAAGGGGTGAAACTAGTTCAAGGGCACTTCAAGCTACGCATAGCTCCGTTTTTGGCCTTTATAGGACCTTTGTAGGACCGCCTCATCTGAACGAGGCATTTTCAAAACTTTATAGACTAAGGCTGCCAAATTTTTAATTCTAGAACTATTGAGACTAGCCACACAATAATAAAGTCGTAACGAGGTGAAAACTGTAGGCACATTAATTATTTGTATTGAGGAGTATTATCGATGTTCGAGCATTACTTGGAAACGCTTACCAGATTTTGAATAATCTTCTAATCTTCACGCTATTATAGGTGTTATAGTTAAATTGATCATAAGGCAAATCTTAACCCATTTTTGCTGTTCGGTAGAACTTGAACATGGTATCCGACAGGCTATAGCTACTTAGCTATAAACTTCTAAATATAGCTAGTTATAAAAAGCTTCTGGCAAAACTTCAAGACCAATGTTGTCTATCAAGTTTTGAAGCTATTTTCTACCTTTTGTGATAAGCATTATAAAGCAGAAAATATGTTTTTAATTTTCATTTAATTATCAGACGAAGAGCCTCTAGGTAAAACTTCAAGATCATAGTTTTGTATCAAGCTTTGAAGCTCTTTTTACCCTTTAGGGGTAGTAGGGGTAGATACCGGTTATCAAGAGTTGCCTTTGTGTTAATCCTGTGTTCTAACTATGCAGCGATTCTTAATTAAAAAACCAATAAAGTGTAAAAGAAAACATTTTAGTTGAACTACGCATCGTTTGGTGGTCCAGATAAAACTGTTATGCCGTGTGTGCGGAAAGTGTGTGGAAAGTTTGTCATGGATCTTCTTCTTCTTATTCTGTCGTATCGAAGGTATTATTTACAAATAAGTAAAGTAACAGCCAGTATCCAAAACAATTTCAAGGGGAATACAATATTTGCTGTCGTAACTACACAGACATATTTAGCTACTTTAAATATTCATTTTTATATTGCTTTACAAATCTGTTTTTAGATAGGTACTTACCTACTGACACAAGGATAATAAGTATAAAAGTACCTACACAATGTATACAATGTGTTAATATGTGTGTATGTATGAAGTTTGTCGTTAAATATTATTATTATTTACATCAATATAGATAGGTATTAAAGTAAGTAGAGTACCATAGCTATTCATGTGGTAGAACTACTTATTTCGTTGTCAGCACATATTTTCAAAAGCTACCATAAATATTCTAAATAAATAATTTTATACATAGAAACAAAATCCAGACCATAGCAAATATGCATATTCACGCATACAGATATTTGCACCGACGACGTGGCAGTCGAATGTTCTACAGCCACACCACGGAAGTCTTCTAATTATTATTAAACTCAATTATTACGGTTGCCATTTAATTTAATGAAACCAATAAACGTTAGCTACATAATTAAGCAAGTTATGAAAGCCTGAAGTATGCGTAACTACTATCGCTTGATCATACATAAATTAACAATACAGAGTGAACACAGATCGGTGTCTATTACTATTACATGGCGACCTCCGTAGCGTTTGTAGCGTAGCGGTCTGAGGTCGCGGGTTCGATTGCAAAGACTTGTATGTATAAATTAAATATTTAGTGGTCTGAATGTATAATAAAGGTAAAATATAGGTAATAGCCGTCTTTACACGGGCAATCTATCGCGAGTGAAAACCAATTCGCGTGTAAAAGAACGCGCGTGTAATGATGTTGGAAGAGAAAGGTAATGACCGCGCGCTCCAGGACTGTCGTGCACGCGCAATCGTGTCCTGTTTTGTTGTCTCTCTTCCCTATACACAGCCTATACATAGATTTTCCGATACTTTAAAATAATCACACGTAATCGCACGCGTAATTAGCACACGGGAATGGGATTGCTACAGCTACCTATAGTTTGGCAAATTATTTGTATTGTATGGGAGGGGAAGGGGAGAGTGGGTAAAAAAGCGCGCGGTGTGCTAATTCACAAGCTATAGTCATCAGTTTGTTCCTGAAAATTATGAAAACGGCTCAAGAAATTTCAATATTAATGTACAACTGGTACTCTTTACATGTCATTTCAATCGGTTGAATAGCTTGACCTCTCTTTCATATATAGTCCTAAACAAACAGGGCTCTTAAACAACTGGATTCAAATTGGTGGTGTAAGCAGTAATAGCAGAGTACATAAGATAAAATTTCGTGTCTATTTGAGTAGGTCCTTGGATGGTTTCGATTATTCCAAAGGTATTTTTTTCGAATTTTTCTCGTGTTTACTCCAAATGTTTCGCTAGTATTAAATCATTTGAAATATTGCTTTTTGTGGGTATATGGGACCCCGCCAAGATTTTTGGGCTCGAAGTTAACGCCACGTGCACATTGAGACGCCTGCTAATGGAAAAATGAAGCTCTGGCGCTGGCTTTCCTCTCGAGGTTGCAGGTTAAACAGCAAGGCATTTAGTACTGATATGTGAGAGCAATCCCTCCTCATACATGCATCATTTGCTTAGCAGGAGGGTACAACTTCCATTGTAACTACTTAAAAAAATCCACATCGAAAGGCACTGTCTTTGGAAGGCTATTTTGAAGCTTTTCAAAGCTGTCGCCAAGAGATGTGTAGTAGAGTTCCAAAGATCACGTGGAAAATTCCTTATAGTAGGGGAGGCCGGCCCGCTAAATTTGCAGTTACTAAAGCGTCATGGGGACCGATTAGATTGTGAAGATTTAGGCCTAAAACGAAAAATAATTTATTCATTTTGCCATTTTAGTGAGGAGGAGAACGTGTGCTAATTTTCAAAAATGTTAAAAAAATCATTCACATAAAAATACTCGAGCGCGTCAGACATTCACGGTGTTTACCCGCTTTGTTTTTCTAACAACCGAGAGATATTATTCTGACGAGTATATAGGGGAGGATGGCTGTAGAAAAGGGTAGAAAAAAAAATAAGAAAAAAGTTATTCGAGCGTGTCAGATATTTGAAGGGAATATTTAGAAAACTCAAAAAAGTGTCTTATTAAAATATCTGACGATTTGGATGTGGTCAAAAGTTATGGTAGATTTTTGAAAATGTAAAAAAATAAAGTGACCTTGAAATACTCGAGCGCGTCAGATTTTTACACAAACGGTTCAACTTGATGTTCTAGTCGTCCCAAATGATAATCTGACAAATATATGAAGGAATATTCTTAATCTGATAATTTGAAAGAAAAATTTTTTTTTCCTGAATGGAATAAATTATTACGCATATTATGTAGGTGAAATTACACCTACAAATATAAATTTTTTTTTTTTAATCTTCATCCTCACTGGATTGATCTTCAAAATTGATTCCTCCTTGGTCAATTTCTTCTTCATTTTCTGTTTCTAAATATAATATAATAAATATAATAATATATAATAATAATATAATAATATAATAATATAATAATATAATAATATAATAATATAATAATATAATAATATAATATAATTTTCTATTTCTTTTGTATTATAGTATTAAAATAAACGTACCTGAATCTACAGTATCTCCTGATATGTAAGGTCGATTTTTAGGTCCCCTTTGAGGTATGAGCATATGATTGGTCCGTCAAGTGAGGTCACTTGACGGACCAATCAGATGTCTCCGAGAGACGTCTTGTAGCGAATCAACGTTCCGTTCGTTCGTACTTTGAATCATTTGATTGGCTCAAAGTGCACGATGCGCGAACTACTCCAAAACCTGGCCAAGCTACGTGCGATGATTATGTGATGTGATGGTGCGAGAGAGTGAAATATAAAGAAAAAGTGAGAAGGAAACAGAAGCGCGGAGTTTCAATCCAGTTCTCAGCAGCTGTATAACACCACACTTTATTTATGCTTTAAGCTACATCGCCCCATGAAAATCGTCAGATTATTTTATTCTGTAATTCTCATAGGATTTCCTTCAAAATAAAAAAAAAATTAATCGCGCTCGAGTATTTCACAGCGACGTTTTTTTTTTACAATTTTGCCACTCACCCATTTCCTTATGCCACGCAAAAATCATCAGATTATTGAAATATAGTCTGTTCTGTATGTATTTAACTTACCTGGCCTTAATCTGACGCGCTCGAGTTTTTCTGAGGTTTGATTTTTTTTTACTAATCTGACGGGCTGTCCTCGGAGCACGCCCTTATATAAAGGGTTTATATTTGGTAGGAGTACATTAAAAGTAATAAGGTTTCTCCTCATATAGTTTTCTGACGCGCTCGAGTAACTCTTCAAATCCCTTCATGGGCTCCCCTACCATTAGTTCGATTCACAGAAACCAGCTACAAATATTATACCGGGTATTACATTCCTGTAAGACGCGGAAACGGCATAATTATTCCATCCGAACGGAGCCACTTACAACACACCTAGTATGAAGTAGTTGCTTCTCAGTTCAGTGACTACAATAGAATCTTATAATGAAGATTGCTCTGTACAAATGCAGCTATCATTTAAACAAACAAACTTACTCCGAACCCCGGTTGACTAACAAGTGCTGAAGACAAAACAAAGCCAGAGTTAAAGTTAAATTGTTTGCATCGCTTTTCAGTAAAAATGGCACATTTAGGACCATTGTGTAGGAAGTTCGATAAAGCAAACAGTCTTGACATAGAACTGTTTCAATATTCAACAAAGGAAGCTCAAGAACAGACAAGAGATATTGCAAGATTTTATTTATATCGAATATTGTCTATTCTCTTTATTGGAGATCGGATGAAAGTGCACTTTATGCCAAACTAAGCGCAGAAGGCAAAATTATGTCAACCATCAGTTTATACCATAATATAACGAATATGTATTCTAATCATTCGATCTAGAGTTGTATGAAACTGACATTTCTTTTCGCAAAGTTAGTGAAGAGAGTTATGTAGTTGAAGATGTTTCAAGTATTGGTTGTGGTATGTCGATCAGTTCCATAGCGCTAAGTAGGGCTAGAGTAAGTTCATCAAACTCATATAAGTCGATGCGCATCGTGAGGCAAGGGATGTTACGCTTTTATCATAGATCGCTCTGCATTGACCGTTAAGTAATCTACACACCAAACCAGCCATCCCGTCGATAAGAGTCGTCAACTTTCTTGTCATGTAGAAAAACTTTGGCGGCGAGATGACACCAGTTTTTGGTACTTAAACATCAATGAACACGCCACCTTGGCTCAAGTGTCAGTAGGAAAATGAGTAGTCGCAGACATGTTGCCACTAGTCGCCGGGCGACACGTGCAGTAAACCTACAAGTCGCGGACTCGTTTAAAAAAACCGCTGACTGGTGTTGAAGTATTTGCGGGTTTGGTGGTAAACTCCTTAAATATTTGTGACAATAATGTTGTTAACACAGATCCCGCATAAATGGCTTTCAACCGCCGCGCCGTCATCGTAGTTGACGATTGATACGGAGAGGAGATATGCCGTCTGATCCCCCCAACCCCAGGCGGAAAACCGCCACCAGAATTTCGTCCATCAATCAGTAGGTGTATGGGCTTGCAGGTGGTTGACTTGGGTCCCGAAAATCATAATACCTAGTATTACCTTAAAAAAATATCGGCGTTATTCCTGTAACTAAGGCTATAAGAACGTATACTTAACCAACTTTATATTGTTTTTCTACCTCAAACAGCGAACCAATATACAATGGAGGGCTATAACAATACGGAGTTATAACTACTTCTGACTTTATGGCAGTTGATTTGTTATTAGCTTCAAGGACCTAAATTAACTTCGACTATACTCTCAAGTAATTTAATAACAGTGTGTAAATTGAAGTAAGTCACAAGTTGGTTACAACAAAACTTTGAAAACCAGTTCCACTTTTGATCACTAACTCGATTCGGCAAATAATGAATGAGACTCGCGTTTGAAGTTTCTTTAGCGAGGGCAGCATGTCGAGATGCAGTGAAGCAACAAGTGGTACTGCAACAGTGCATTTAAGTTCGTTCCTACCCTAAAATGAACCGATATTTATGTTCACTATAGCTTTTACTTACGGATAAATTCAAAATTCGTTTTAATAGAAAAAAATAAACTGTTTACAAAAACGATAAAATATATAAACCTCTATTAAAAATATATAACCTAGGAATAAAAAGTAGTCGATGTGTTATAACCTATCCCTGTACCAAACTTCAGGCAAATCCATTCAGCCATTAGAGAGAGATTGAGTACGAAACATTCAACCATCTTCACGAGGTACAAACTTTCACATTTACAATATTAGTAGGATGGTGGAAAGTATGATAGAATTTATTTACTATTCTTGATTTATTAAACTCACTCAAACAATTATACGATACCTATATTTCTAGTATCCAAATGTATTTTTATGAAATGCATCAATTAATTATTCTTTTTGTTAGCATTATACTAGAGCTAGGATATTGTACGTGCAATATTGAAATGCTTATTATAACTCGTCTTTCTTTCATACTATGCTATAACAGCGTTTTATCTTTTCCTTTTAATTACGCTTTTTCTTATCATTCGCTTATTTTTTTATTATTCTTCGTTATGTAATTCAAAGCCATTACTTAAGTAGAACTGTTTGAATAATTCAAGTATTCTACTAATTAATTCGGCTTCCTGTATAGGCAACATCACACAAAGACTCCATAATATGTCAACAACCCTCTGTGTTTTTGATGGGACTTTAAGCTGTCCATTCCGGATATGTGACAAGCGTAATCTTAGGTTACCCTCCTCTTTAAATAGGTACTTATTATGTTTTCAGAAGGGTCTTAACTTACAAAATGACGAGTTAACTGCTGTACATTTGAAACAAAGATTAAATAAATTGGATGTACAGTGAACGACAAAAATTCTAATGCAGAACACCTAAGCTTGTAAGCCCTTCTAAAACTACTTTTACTATTTACTATTATAAACTACTGCTCAACACACACCTCTCCCAATATTCGCCATAACATGTGAGCATTCACGTTCCGCATCCAGTACCATCTAAATAAACCCATACTTACGTGAATTTTATTGGTATTAGAAAAAAGTTTGGTAAATATTTTAGAGACAAAAACTTTTGTCGTTGTTGATACTTATTGTAGTGTAGCCAATCTGAATAATATAATTTAAATGTTCTAATGGATAAAAGAAAAAGTGCTTATTGACGGCAATTGGATCACAAGTATTAGATATATAGCGACCAAAAATCTAGTACCTAAGTGTTTAATGTATCTGCTTAAATCTTGAAGAAAATATTTATTTATTTATTTAGGTTTATTTACAATGGCTTACATCTACGCAATACACAAAATACATGTAGGCTAGTAGGTACAGATCAATGTAGCAATTTCTTGAAAGTAAACACCGCATGTGAATAAAGCATAAATAATAAAAAATAGAAATATTATTCCAAACTATGATTGACCTTACCTATATCTGAGTTTAGACCCAATTACTCCAGC
The DNA here is from genome assembly GCA_963576445.1 of Lithosia quadra. NCBI lineage: Eukaryota > Metazoa > Arthropoda > Insecta > Lepidoptera > Erebidae > Lithosia > Lithosia quadra. Next base: position 7,422,832 of record OY754873.1, on the reverse strand, counting down.
TCAACCTGTAGTTCAGCGGAACCCTTACTATCCCAATAATCCTCATTCAATTGTGTACAATGCTGTTTTCAAAACTTTTCTTCAGTAGGTAACTTTGGGAGTTACCGCACCTTTTACGAAAAGCTCTAATATCGCCGAGTCTACACAAAATGTTCAGATATTCAACCAATATTATATAAAAGAGTTATGATATATATATTTTAGATAACCTTTATAATGTATGTGGATAATATTATGCCTACTTTTGAAGTATGTGCAATTTCAAGTATGATTTGTGAAATTCCTAATTGGCACCAGTAGGTGGCACTGCAATTGGGTTATATAGGGGTTTATTTACAATTAACAGGTATGCAATGCTTGTTTGGTAATAACATGATTTACCATCTGCTGACAGTGAAGGAAAAACATCATGAGGAAACCCACATATCCTAGAAGAAATTCTAAGGACATGTCCGATCCACCAACCCGCATTTGGCCAGGGTGTGTGGATAAAGGTCTAAACCCTCTCAGCTCTCTCGCGAGAGGAGAGGAGACCCGTGCCAGCAGTGGGACATAAATGGGTTGGCATTATTATAATGCTTGCTTGATAAATGACAGTTAAATATTGATGGCAGGTCGTTACAGATGACATGAGGATGGTATCGAAGAACAGAATGACGTAAAACAGCGCAGGTCGTATTCGTCTAATTTGGACGGTGCCGCCGTGTTCTGCTGGCATTAACAAATTAATATAATTAGTACACGAGTAGTGACCGACAGCCGACCTGCTATAGTTAAGCACAACAATGTCAAGTGTAAAGAATTAGTAACCGAAATTTGTAGTTCAATGTATTAGGAGTGTGTTAGGCTGAGTACGATTATAAGACTTCTCTACCGATTTTTTTTTCTACCTTTATAACATAAATACACTCCATAAGTCCTATTGAATAAAATATTAACATATATTATACCACATACATACATTTTCATATACTCACGCCACACATTCCTAAAGTGGTAGATAGAGGCGTTTCACCAAATAAAAGGGAGCCTCGCCATCCGGAGAATGCGAAGGTGTGATCTGTCCTAATATTAAATTTTAGCTAGGTACCAGAAGGAATAAAAAAATAAGAGCAAATGGTGTTTATAAGGTTTTACTAGCTGATGCCCGCGGCTCTGTCCACACTGGTTGGTTATCGCGTTTTTTGGTCATCTCCGGTTCTGCTCAACCAATTGCAATCAAACATGACGGCAAATTTTAATTTTGACCAAGAACTTACTAGTGAAAAAACCCACATCGAAATGTTCCGGCAATTTTGCCTCGCATCGCTAACAAACAGACAAGAATTTGTAGGTAACTGGCGCGATGGGCCAATATGTGAAATATATATCTATACCAAACACAAAACTTTTTGTGTGATATGGTAACATACATTCCTACAGAAGAAGTGTATTAAGAATTAAGATCTACCTCACTAACAATTACCAAAAAATATCTAATGTACCTACAGACTACCACTCTACTCTTTGATTATAAGTATCTAGATATAGATTGCCGGCATAAAACGGAGGCCGAGTGATAGCGAAGAGAGGGGGGTAGATACACTTGGGGTGTGGTGAAAAACGTTGTGTTAATCGTTGCGTTGCTTTTGTAACAAGCGTTCTGTGAAATATAACGTAATATCTTATTAGATTAGATCTGCTTTTCTCAAGTCAATGACACTTGATACTTTGATAAGTTGTGTACAACGCTCGAGTAATTAATTCGACTCTTGTTTTATCCTTCATTATTGATTCATGGCTCTCACCCATTCAGTTAACAATACTCATCCATCAGAATAACTATCTGTATATTCAACAAATAGTTGTCCCTTGTGGCGATTGTAACAACAGAATTCAAGTCAGTCTTATTTGAACCTCTGGGTTTACCGTTTACTCAAATACATTTTATTGATCGTTTCCGTCATTATTCCTACGCTCCACCATCTTGTGTAGGGTTGGTGTGAACACTGTTTTTGGGTATAAATATTCTATTAATTATACACTATATAATATAATTGGGTAATTTCGAGTAAGTGCCATTTTTTGACGAGAATACCATTTTTTTATAATAACAGTTATGCGTAAGCCTTAACAAAAACCAGTAGACATCCTGTGTCGGATACCATGCACATTATAAGACCATAACAAATATAAAATTCATAATTAATACCCCCTGACCGATTGCGATAGATTTTCTGTTTTATGACACAATATATCTGATTTCATTGTTTTCTGTAGTATACACTGTTGTACAATTTATATCTAGGTCACGAAAATTCTCCTCTTACCACATCTCAAGCAACCTGTTCAAAACTTGTTTCTATATTCTGAACCAGTTAGAATCTTAAGCTTTAAGCAATAGCAGTAATAGGATGTTTAATACAAAGAGAATTCAGGTAACAAAGCGGCATAGAAATTAGTTGGTGTGTAAAAGAAAATTGAAACGACACAGAAAGGATGGCAGTACCGCGGTTAAAGACAAGTTATTTTTAATTTACGATCATTGTCGTACTGGGTTTATTTAGTAGGTGGGTACCCACAATTGTACAGCAGGTGAATCCGGTACTAAAATTAAATTAAAGGAGCGTCGGTACTGCTGGGCTGTTCTGCTTTTTAGGGACACCATTTATTATATTTTAAAAGATTTCAAAATTGTCATTGTACTTTTATTCTTAAAAAACCGACTTTGATAGGTACTTAATAACCAAACCATAATATCAATATTATATTATTTGGTATTGTAATAACAATACCTACATATGATATTATAAAAAATATTGTTATAATATACTTGTACTTACATAATTCTGTTTTTAGATTGAATTACTCGTACTGCTCGGCTCTCCTGGATAGTAGCGTTATGATATCTAGTGTCCACACAAAAAAAAACCTATTAGTTCTTGCGATTAGTACGTTCAAACAAACTCTTCAGCTTTATAATAACGTACCTAGGCAGTTTGCCCTCAACCAAACATTTTGGAATGAGGAGGGAATAGAGAATATACTGAAATGAGAATCGTAATACGTAATGGCAAAAACAGCGGTGTTCACCATAATATCACTTTTACGAAAGGATGTGAGGCGTGTGAGCAATAGCACGAGCGAGTCAGGGTCACGTATCTGTATCTGCGAATTGGCTGTTACGGGGAAATCCGAGTCTTCTAACTTATTGAGTTAAGTGAAGTGGAGCCTATCACTCGGTAAAAGAGAACAAAAGTGCCCGAAATAAGAAAAATGCTCCATAGTTTTCTCATTCATTTTATTCTTGCTGCCTTATCGCAAATGTTGAATTAAATAGATAAAAAGCCGATGGTGTTTCTTCGTTGAAGAAATTGTAACGTATAAAAAAAAAAAATGATTTGTATAAGATGTATGAAGGGAATAAAGAGGGTGTAAATGGAATATAAAAGAAGGTATAAGATGGTGTAAAAGGGTGTGATAATAGAATAGGTACGTTACAATGTTAAAATATAGAAAATATACAAATAATGCTTCCGGATCAGTCTCTCGGCAGTTTACATCAAACTATTGTTTCAAGGACCTCTTGTCAATAGTACCTGGAAGATATTTATTTACTTTGATGAACCATTGGGGCACCTCGGGAGAGTAAATGAAATTACAGTTGATAACATTTAAAGAACATTTTAAATATTAAAATTTAGGTATACAGGTTGTAAAATATACATGATTAGAGCAATGTCCAGTTCGAAGAAAAGGTTGACATCGAGTCAACTACCACGCGGCACACGCGACACGTTTTGCGATCGTAAGTTCGCGAACACGAGCACAAGATCAATGGCCATTGAAATAAAGTGGATGGGTACCTTATTGGATCTAACGTATGTCAGATCTCACCACAGTGATGACACGATGCAGCTCGATGCTATTCGGCTTCTATCGTTTCAACGGCTATCCACAGCCGGCAGCATGTGGATGTGAAGGGCTCGTGCTCCTTAGCATCGCTGCATCTGGCCGTCAGATGCAGCATGGACCACGCCACCGGTCCAGCCTACGGAGAAATCCCGTAGACACGAGGTGGCTTCCAAAATATTATATGTCGCGGACACGCCGACACTCGCTTTCGGTGTACGTCGCAATCCTTTCTTCTTATTGGACGGGATGGATGAAGTACTCAACGATACATCGTCTTTGGAGTCTTCATCGGCTTCCAATTACATTTTCTAATGTGTTTATAATGATGAACAAATAAAGGTTATGTATATTAGCCGACGTCCATATCGGAAGTGAATCAAGAATGAATTTCTATCGATGACATATATTGACAGTTGACAACCGCTTGTCAACTAGGAACCGAGTCCTTTGAGTTCAATCTTATAAATTACAATACTACATCGATAAATAACTGTTATACATAATTATTAATTACGACACCAGGAACGCAACCAGAATCGAAAACATAACATATTTAAATATTTAAATGCTATTAAATTAATGTAAACTTAAGCAACGATGAGTTGATTTATATTTGCTAACAAAACGCGTAGCTACAGTTATTATAAAAGCGATTATCTATTAACCATAGATAAAAAATGCTAGTAGTAGTTTTAGACTACTACAAAATCTAAGGTAACAATAGTAGGATCTTTTTCGATTTCCTTTGGGAATCAAATATTTTCCAGGAATAGAAAGCACAAGTGTGCAATGAATAACTTTGAAATTTAAATTTCTTCATTCGCAATAACTACATAGTAGGCGTTCCTACTATGTAGTTATTTAAAATAAAGTGTTTTCAACTGCATACATAGTTCGTTCTTGCATTTCAAAATTCTTATCCACATTGTGGTTTTCCAGTTGCATCCCAAGTTTATATTTAGGATTCAGGAATCCGCTTATTATTTTTTAATCAATATTTTAGGTTAACCGAAAGCAATTGTTATCTGACGTCGTTATTTAGCTAGCTAACTAACAGGTTAAGTTGACTTAGGCCATAAAGATTTAAATGGGGCCCCATACATCAATTTTAAAGTTAAGTTTAAGTATCATTCAGGCTTCTTTTACTTACTTATTTGTAAAGTTTCCTTGGTTATGAATTTATAATTTCATTATCTAGAGGTATAGTATGGTGCCGTAGTATTTCATTGACTATAGATTTTCCTCTCGGGATTGAGGGGGCCTCATGTCAATCAAAGTAAAGGCCAATCAATGCAGTTGTGGAAGTTCAAAGTGCAAGATTGGTCCCCGGAGATTTTATTATATTCTCTTGGAGAAATTTTATGATTGCAAGTAGAGTGAGTGATATGAGTTTTCTTGAATAACGTAACAAATATACTCTGGGATAGTCCTACAAGATTTATTGACTAAGAAATTGTATTTGAAAATATGAAAACCGATACAATAATAGTTGTTTGTTTATTGAACGAAAGGAAGGAGGCAAACTTTTACGCTTAAGTCAACTTTACGACTCATTGAACTTGCAAATAAAGCGAGTTGAAGACTCTAAAGCCGGTGTTGTTTACAATGGGTTAGGACTTTCCCTAGAAATATGAAAAAAGTAAGTATAGTGTGTGAGTAATATAATAAAATAACTGTTGCTTGTGACCACCCGTTGTGGAATTGTGATGCAACTCATGGGAACCTTTTCCAGGGATAGATGTGTCCTATGTTATCCAGATTAATCCAAATTTCAGCTTAAAAATTCAGTCTTATCTTCAATCTCGATCAGATGTGACCCTATATTTGGTTTTCAAAGATTGCACTACAGGGCCTCGATTCTGCTAAAGACAAACCACTGATATACCACTGACACTCTAAAAAATGCCATTTAATTGTAGACTTTATTTTTATCCGGTTAAAGTCTAAAATCAAATGACATTTTGTAGAGCGAATGAAAAAGTTAAATGAATTCTTTTCATTTGATTTTAGACTTTAACTGTATAACGGTAAAGTCTACAATTAAATAGCATATTTAAAGTATCAGTGGTATTACAGTGGTTTGCCTTTAGCAGAATCGAGGCCCAGATCATTGAGGCACATTAAGAATATGGTTAAGGAATAGTTAGTTTACAGGCCTTTCTTGCAGTTAAACAACTTTGATAGTAAAACCATATGAAGTTTGTGGTTTCTGCATTCAGTCAGACGGCAGTTGCACATGTAAAAGTCAAAATAAGTCACTTAGATTAGAATAAGCGAAGAACAACGGGCTTTGGATATAACCAGGACTATGGACTAATTCGTAGCAGTGGGGGCCCACACTACTCCAAAATCTTGCCAAGTTAGATGCACCGTGCACTATAACTAACTAACTAATTTCTATCGTTTATTGCATTTTGATGTTCATAAACATAATACGCTAGGCACGCGGCGGGTCAAAATGTAGCTGAATGTTTTTAGGTTAATTAGATGGGCCTCCATAAAAAGGGGTGCGAATGGTACTGAAAATTCTTTCAACTTTGGTTCTATAATTTTTGGTAGTGTAAACTGATTTTAATCTCAGAAATTGGTTCCTGCAGGACGCGTGAATACGATTAGTACCTATACCTCTCTTGTAGAGTCGAAGGAATGGATTGTAAATGGATACATAGAGAATACGAATAAACATATATTATTTATATAAACATAATAATGTAATTTTAATATACAGAAATACCCAGACTAATACAAATAGACATATTCATGCATACAAATATTTGTACTGCACTGAGCTGGAATTATATTAGCTAATATGGTTGACGTATGATGAGATTGAAGGAGGCCTTGGGTGCCGTAAATAAATTTCAATAACTCGTGTTTATTTGATGTAATGTTCCGGAGAGCTTTGTTTGCTTGTTCCGGGTTTTCAGAATTATTCTCCAACGTTCTAAATTTAGTGGTGAAATTATCATCCCTACCGTAATGTGGTTTAGGCAGGTGGTCTTTAATATGTAAACGTTTTTGAACCATGCATAAAAAATTAACTAAATAGTCGGCTTTATATTGCTTTCTCATAATTTTCTTAAAATAATTATTATCTTACGATTGTTAGAAATGCAAAAGGATTAATAGTTGTTACTCAATCACGCCAGAATACCTGAAAGGAGCTGGATGATATTTGGCAAAAAGATGGATTATAGTGGATTATAGAATAAGTTCGCGTAGATCCTACTTCTACTTTCCATTTAATTTATCTTTGCTTTTACGACCATGAATGCAGTTTACCCCTAAAATTTGAGAGGAAAGCTTACATTACTTTGTTTGAAGCTTCAATTTATTCCATCAATGAGCAGGTGATGCATCCACCTCCTACTTTACGTCTACCGTCTACGTATTGACTTGACCGCAGGCGTGAATCTAGTCTCAGCTGGTACCACTAAATTTTACGGCCCTCTCCAGACCAGGCCTCAAATACGGAGCTCAAGAAATGGACACTTACTGTCATCAGCACCCTCGTCAAACCAGTTTCCTTCACTAGTATCTACATATACCGAACCGATGATAACTGTATGTACAGCACGTATATAGTATAAGTAGTGCATCCTGACTCATTTCATTCTCCAACTCACCTCTCTACAGCCGAACCACCCCAAAAACTTGGCGGATCTTCACACACCACTAGGTTATCTTTTCAATATCCAGAGCGTTAATAACGGCTCCTACCGTTGTTGACTTTATTGCGCAATCATAAAAATATTTAACTACCGTCACGCTTTATGATATTTTTTATCTCACATTAAATATTGAGTTATAGCTCTTGATTTAATCGTATTAGTCATGACTTATTTTTTCATAACAATAAATACTTTCAAACTGCAAAAAAAATGTAAATTTTTCAACAATAACAAAAAATAGTCATCATTCCTACTGTAGGTATTCATCAACTCACATTTATCGGCATTTATATTGCAATAATAAACGCCCTTCTTAATAGAATACAGTAATCTCAAAAAGGCAATATTAATTGCAAAATTAATTAAAAAACTGGAGAGAGTTATGATATTTATCTTCACTTGATTAAAAAAATACCGAACTCAAAGTAGAAGTTAATACACATATACGCATTCATAACGGGAATCTCTACCTTTTTGAAGAGCTTCAATATCATTTTTGTTAAATCAACAATGTCTGCAAATCGTTTCGCATACACTTATAGACAAAATGTATTCAAGTGCTACGTCACAGAATACATAATCATATCATATCATACATATTCTGAGCTTTTCCCCAACTCAGTTGCGGCTGGTTTTTAATTTAACTAAGAAGCACTACTTATAATAGGTACTGTCCGTGACCTCTACAACCCATTGGCGATATCGAAGTTCTGTAGACCAGTTCTGTTGTCGAAATTTTTAGGGTTCTAACTGCACTAAATGTTTGTATAGCAACCGGTATCGACGGCTTCACGTGCACTCCGAGGCGCGAAGGGATCTCGATGTGTTTAGAATGGTCACCCATCCTATGACCGATTGGCTAGTTTGCTTAACCTTGCAATGTGTTACCTACTCGGTTACCACTTTAGCCACGAGCCCGACAGTGGACATAATATAAGTACTTAGATAGATCGTGTGTGGCTGTGTGATCTATCTCATTAATGTATGAGATTAGATGGTTAAATTGCATTTTAACGAAATTACCTCGAATATAGGTTTATAAACAATCACTCTATTTGTCAATTTGCGACCAGAGACATTACACAAATGGAAATATTAAATTATTAGAATATTATCCTGTCGATTTACAAGACATTTACGAATATTACAGTTCATTTTTTAATTGACACTTTAGAATAACTCATCATTAACGGATCTCGGTGCTCGGGCTCCACTTATCAACCTACTCCTAACCGTTTAGATTTGACTTATGCTGCGTCTATTGGAGTGACTATCGTCCGAACAAAATCTGCTTTTACATAATTATGTACCTACAACCTAACTGCCTATATAAATATATAAACTGACCTAAAACTTCAGAATACTATCAAAATTGGAATCCCCATTTCCTCTAGTCATGGAATAACTAGATTTTTTCTAATAAGTACGTAGTACAAAGTTCTTATGAAGAAAAAAAATCATACTACGCATAAAATTGGAACACAGACAACAGATATTTTGACATAATGATACTAGTTCATAAAATCTAAAACCCGTGCGAGTTAAGCTGGCACGTAATGTAGGATGATATATAACATCAAATAACTACATAAGTTCGTTTAACAGAGAGCTGCCAAAATGATTAATCGATCGCACTTGGTGGGTACGTGGAAGGCCAACTTTCGTCGGACGTAAACAATCCTAGCAACTACGAGTCAGCATATTGTGTGAAGTGCCCGGACTGCCGACATATCTCAAAGTATGTTCAATAATTATGTTTAGTAACTAGTGCATCTGCTGATATATATTAGACTCTGTAGAAGGCTTTCCTCTTGGGTCAGACGGCAGTCAGCAGCGACAAAGGCCAAGGTAACTTAAATTTAGAGAAAAATAGAACCTCATTGAGGTTTGGATTAAGGTACCTATAGCATGTGATTAAGCACCTTTGCGATTTTTCTTCTAATTAGGGTAATAATCGTATAGGAAACTTTAACTGATCACTTACATCGTAACTAGTACTGTCATAAATATTTTTAACACGTAATTATAAAAATTACTATTCCCCAGACTAGTTGAATAAAGTATAGTTACATGCGCCGTTAGAAATTGAACGTAGCTCTACCGATTTGCGTAGCAAGTGGCTACGAAACTATCTACGAACGACCAACTTGCTCACATTATTACTACAATACTTGATCCTCGCTCTTAATACTTTTATTCATTTTGAACGAGCTTCCCCGTCGCTAGCGGATGTCATCTATCACCGTTGAATTGCATTCAACAAATACATAAGGACCCATAGAGTTCCGCGTGTGAGAACCGCATCGCAGAGGAATGTTGCGAATAGTTCTCGATGACGCGACGGATCAAATCAAAAGGCTGTACTGTACCTATTTAACAAAATTGATAAATTTTTTGATAGACTGAGGCACATTGTAAAATCAATTTTACTAATATTTTTATATACAAGCTCAAAGTATCGTCTTTGGACTGAATTGAAGTAGTCGTATCAACCCTCTGTCCATGTTTGTCTCTTCAGATGGATCCGACTGCTCACTAAATGTTGTCAAATGGTAAGTACCAAGTAACTAACATAAATCTTAAGTGTAGGTACTTGTATGATGTAGGTGGCCTCATTTTCAAGAGCTTAAAAGCATCTGACGGAAGTTACATCCTCAGGGCTCTCGCTAACTAAGACTGCGTATTTTACCACTGAAAATCCGTTTAATTGAACTGATTTTCAAATTTTACACATGACTAAATTGTTAAGGCAAAGATAAAATAAGTTTAATTTCATCGCCGCGTTAGTCCCCCGGCTGCATTCAAAGCTCGCGTTTTAAATGCCGGGGTCCGCTCTTCTACTGTTTCCCTTGATTATACCATAGACCTTCGCAGACTGAGGTCAGCTTGCCTTCTCTATGTAATTTCATTTCATTTATGTACGTCTCTAAACTTTCAACGCCGTCGAGTAGAAAACCTGCGGCACTGCGGTATACATATACCAGCTAGTTAGGTCAGATCGACTTGAGTTCAGAAAATGTTAATATATTTATAATTTAATTTTTTTTATTGTTCTTTATTGTTATTACAACCTTTTCGTTGGAAACAACTATCAAATATTTCAACTTTTCGTTTACTTAACTTTCATTTTAAAATATTCGTTCCTATAAAGTAGCTAAAATATAAACGGTCTAGACATGGCTTTCCAAATTTCTAAATGAAATTTCAGTATTTCTCAGGCGGGATAAAATTTAATCTGCTAGCAAGCTAACTGCTGTCAACTATCATGAAATAAATATTGTTTATGGCTTAAAATAAATTGCGTGGTAAAGGCATTTTTTCTTAATAAACCTTCATGGTATATGCGTTTGACAGTGCCTTCCTGGCAGATATGCCCAGTTGTTTATCTGTAAAAATGTTAAAGTTAAGATTTTTGTATGTATTTAACTTTTCAGGGTACAAACAAAATACCGAAACCAATATTCGGCAACACTGGCATCACGACTGGCATTATTAAGAAAAAATACGAACATTCCATATTTAAATTTGCCTGCATTTTTACCGCCCTTATGAAAATATTGCGTTTGATTAAAAATACTTGTTGCTTTTTTATGGATCTGATGACTGAATAAATTGCTCATTAAGATTTTTATTGACTACATTAATTAATAACTATTATCACAAAGTTTGGTCTACCATTAGTAAAATGACTTTTAATGTTTAGTCACCAAATAAAAATGGATTCAACTGCGGTTCGCAAAATTAAAGTAAATGAAAATGCATAATCTTTAACATTTCGAGGTAATTATTCAGATGGAAACGTGTCATTTTAGACCTAATTACCAAATTCAATGAAATTTGAAGTAACGGAACTTGCACCCGCGAGCAGTCCCTTACAGGGGTTTTACCTACTCTGACCAACTCAGTTACCTGGACACGTCGATAAATTACAAAGCCTAGGGCGCCGTTGGAACCATCTAGCGTGATTCTTGCGAACTACACAACCAATGAATTATAAATTACAATAATTTTTAAACATTATCTTAGATTCTCCGCCCGATTAATTCAATTAATTTTAAAACAATTGCAAGTTAGTAGGTACCTATGCTAACTATTCTTAATGATTTTAGATCGGAAAAAAGTGAACATAAAGGACGGGACTTGAACCCGCGACCAGCCCCTTGCTTCTGTTGTTCTAATCATTATAAACTTGCGAAATTAAGTATTTTTGATAGCAACCCATTTATAACCCACTGCTGGACACGGGTCTCCTCTCCTCTAACGAAAGGGTTAATGCGGGTTGGTGGATCAGAAATGTCCTTAGGATTTCTTCTAGGACATGTTAGCTTCCTTACGATGCTTTTCCTTCACCGTCAGCAGATGGCAAATCATGTGATTAGCACATAATATAAATTCCACAAAGTGAAATTCACATTGGTACTGTCCGGCCGCATTCGAACACCATACCTCTGAGTAGAGGCCGCGTCTTTGTCCATTCAGCTACCATCGCCTTAAATTAGGTATATCATAGCATAAACATTCAGAACGAGTAAGTTCATTGCAAAATATAACAGTTTTAAATGCAAAATAAAATTTCGTTGCACAGAAAATGTGTGTTAATAGCGATCCTTTCGATTCAGAATTTGGGGTTTATAAGTGGATATAAACATTGTCAAAGGGTTATCATTTCGCATATCGTTGAATATGTACGAGTATAACAAGGGTTTCGCATACAAAACTTTTTGCTGATTTAAAATTGATCATTTCTCCGCAACTGATACCTATTTATTTTTCTTGTATTTATAACGAGATGTTGTTTTTAATTTGCATCAAACCAAATGAACGAATCAAACCTAACGAAATGTAGTGAAGGGAGTTTAGTAGTTAGTTATTGTACCGTCGCGTGGGAAGAAAATAATCAGTGGACTAATTTTTGACCAACGAAGAAATCTTAGAAATGTTTAAAAAGTATTCTCAAGCCACATGAGATTCAAAGTCTCCATAGGCCGCTGCGTATTCCACTCATGACTCATGGTAAGCCTCACAACAGATCCAGATATCTCTTTAATAAAAGGAAAGCATACCCTTTTATTTATCATTTATATGTTTATCATTAATCAATAGTTTGAAAAATTTATCGATTTTAGTACAAGATTTAATGTACCTATTTGTCCAGCCCCTTCAAAAGATAATTAATTCTTTGAAAATTTTAAGCGAAAAGTCAAGAGTTATACCTTTAAACAAAGTTTTCTTGACTGATTGAAAGTAAAAGCTTTTAAACATTCTTTAATGGAGTGCGCGTGCCTGCTGATCGTGAGGTTCCGGGTTAGAATCTTATTCTTTGCTCGAATTACTTGCTGTTTATATTTAAAATCGTGATATTAATTTTAGTAAGTGTAATAGATAAGAGTATTCCACAGAACATTAAAAAACCATAGAAGTAGTAATTAAGTAAAAATACAAAGGAATAGCTGTCGCCAAAAAATACACTCACACAGACTTCTAGGACGTCTTATTGGTTGCATACATTTTACCTTAAAATATAAGAAGAGCAGAACTACACACCTTATTTTACTGAAAATGAATTTAAAGTACGTTTTGACAAGGTATATACTTCAATTACGTTTACAGAGTACCATCAAATCTGCCCCCATTTTAACGTAATATACAACAGAATTATGTTTAAGCCACGTTGGAATAGAGCACAAATTTATTTATCACAATAATACCCCATCTAGCGGTCAATAGCAAAATCAATGTACATTATAGTTTTGCTATACACCAATAGATGTCTAAAATTGTATTGTATTGCAAATCAGTCCTTAAATATAACAATGGTAAGGATGAAATTAACTTAACTCAAAATACGGACAACACTAGAATCGACCCACATGGTGTCGATTCTGTCGTACATTTTCACAAACTTAACTAAAATGATAAATTTGACAGCTCTAAGTAGAGTACCCCATATAGTATAATCGAAAATGAATCTAATCGATTTTCGATTATCGTTCCCGTAGAATATGGAATCGATAGTTATAAAAACACAAAAGCATTTATTTTTTTATTATTTTAGGTAACTTATTTCAGGATGATAAAAGGGAAGTTTTATGGTACAGTAATTATGTCTTGCATTATAGGGTAGTTCTGCCAGTTTGCCGGCCACTGCCAGTTCTCGGCCATCTAGGATATTTTGTAAAGAAATAAGAAAAATACACGCCACCAATTTGAAAAGTCTATGTTATACTATTAGGACGGTAGTTACGCGTGACCTTGCCAAATTTTAAGTGAATAAAATCTTGTTAGTTGCATCAGTGTGCCATATGACATATAAATATATTTAACAAACAGAGGTTTTTATTTCTTTTATAATCGTAATTGTAATTCCTATATATCTAATTGAAGTTATCCAAGATCACGAAGACTGAGCTGAGACTGTTGTTATTTTATTCATTAAAAAAGTGATGTTAACTAGTTAATTAGTTAGTTTTGTAATTTAACTGTCAAGTTCCTAAATAAAAACTTTGAAATACAGAATAATAACACTGTTTATTTTTTTGTAAATACCTACCTATACCCTATATCTATACAAAATATAAATATTTGATGGTGAACTCTGCGGCCGACAACTAGCGCCTAGTGCGGCCGATAACTCATATAGATGGCCGAAAACTAGCATATTTACTACTTTTCTATATTTTCATAATTTAAAATAAATAGAAATATTTGGCTATATAATTTCTAGACACTATAAAAGTATAATTAAATTTCCGTTCACACGGTATTAATTTTTTTTATTTCTTTTGTTTGGTTGTAAAGATATACGAATCAGAAGGTGAAATTCCGCTTAATTGGCCGAGAACTGGCAGAACTACCCTACTTAGATATTACTTTTATTATTATATTATATTATTATTAGCTATATCCAAAAAATTGTAGTAGATAAGTACTTAAAAATTTCAATAAATTAATTTAAGTTCGATTCATTCGATTCATTCGATTCCTTTGTGTCATAGTCAATTGTGCTGAATTCTTGCAAGACGCTTCACTACGAAAAGTGGGCGGTACTTTGTCCATGTGCTACGATAATTTTAGAGGTATTATTTTGTATATAAAAATACGATACTACATAGACGTGAACTGTCAACATTATCATTTAGCATCCTGAATTGGACAGGTAGGTATAGAAACTTCTAGAATATTGAAGTAAATATTTCGTGAAAACTTATAGGAAAAGAAACCTTAAAATCAATCGCATAAACTTGTTTGTTGATTATTTTAGCCTGCGTTGTGCACATACACAAGTGTATATGTGTGAGGTAAATGCAATTACACTTAGGTTTTTGGCGACACAAACACGCCCCCATACGATTTCTAGTCCTAAGGATTTTTCTTTGTTCTGTGGAGTATTCACATTTAGACTGACACCTTTAGACAGACGGATTCTACAATTACACATAAGTAAAATAATGTTATACATCATTAATATTATAAAAGCCTGGTCCCATAACCTACTTCGATTTGATCTTCAAGACTCACCTTTTTCACTTTGATTATAATTCTACCTTAAGAATTTGAATTGAGAAAGTTGTCTGAAACATATTATTAGGTACCTATTGCGAATATTTTAGAAATGAAACTCAATTATTTCATAATGTGTAACAAAACGCGATATAATGACATTAAATTGTGACGTTGCCGCTCTTAGGTGACAGAGAATAGTATATCTCTGTCTACGACTGTATTGTACACCCAAGAGCTGTGGCTGACATATCTCACCACACGTGTACACGCTCTTAAAATAAAACTATTTAATTTAAAATACGAACTCTAAGTTATTGGCAGCACAATTATTAGATAAACACAGTCACTATTATTGCAGGTGATTGAAAAGAGTTTTCACCGTGCAATTTTATGGGCCCAGCATCATGCAAAAAATTGCCTCGCAAATCTGGTTGTAAATGTAGCAGCAGTAAATCTTGCCGTTTATAATAAGCGTTACTTTGTTGCTGATATGAATAAAAGATGTTAATATCTTTTATTATTGCCATCTAAAATTGTAGAAAAGGGGCGTATTACCGTAAGATACACGTTTTAGGATTTTAATGACCCGAGGCTATGGAAAAAACTGACACAATCTTCATATAAATTAATTTTACTTTGAACAACTTTTCGTAAACAAAAATACTAAAGTATTTAACATGCCAAAAACATTGTATTGTATAACAACAAAAACATTTTTTTTTGTTGTTGTGTTCTTGAATAAATTTTTAAAAAAACATAATAATGTAGGTAGATAAAAAACTTTATTTTGTGTAACATAACAAAATACAAAATTAGAAAATTTACGCAAATACTACCTAGATTCTTGTTTATTTCGTGTTTAATTTATGATTAACACTTGTTCACTTTTCGATTGCTCTTCAGTAGCCATACTTACTAGAAGACTGAAATGACGGCTATCCGATATCTTTAAGTTTGAAGTGTTATCTAATTAAGACAAAACTGGTAAAAATATTTATTCTATTCGGACGCATAACCTGCCTACCCATCCTTCAACTATTGGTATAGGTATAGATACATTCTGTTATTACAAAAGATGATAAATTAGTTCTACGAATTGATTAGATCTAAGTTGAAGTATAGGTACGTCCCCCACGGTGGATAAAATAACGACTTTCTTTATCACGTTTCCTTGGAGTATGAATAATAAATAAATAAAATATTATATGTATATACCTATAGGTATATTTATAACTTTGTAACTTATAGTTATACACCACACCGGGTTAGCAATGCATCATGACCCCCATAGAAGCCCTTCGGACCATTACGTGGCCCAATTCAATTTAATAATATCTGCAACTGATAGGCAAAAAGGAGCAAGCGCCAAGGATAGTTCACCGGCAAATCACTGCGAGGTAAAGTGTTTGTGATGTCTTTTGGGGTCTTTTCCCTCTGAACCATTCATCACGCTTACATCTTTTTAGCGTATAACCGTCGATCTGGAAATTAGATATATGGATGAATATCCATATCGTGGCCAGACCAGCCATCTTAAAGGAAGGAAAGACGAGGCAGTATCAAGATCCTTTAAAAAGTTATCTGAGTAAGATATTCGTAAGAGCTTTTAGGCAAAAGAACACCTTTCTACATGGTACATTTCTGTACAGATGGACATAATATATTTTGTCATAATAGATGTTTCAATAACCTTGTGAGGCAAACAGCTGATTGGATTTTCTAATTCGGAAATCAATAAAACAGCTAGATGCGTTGACGGAATGAGCTCGGTTCTTTCCAGGAAGAAAGCCCCGTATAACACGAGTGAAAAGAAAGCAGGGAGGTCATTACTCACTGTTAAGAACTTTAACAAGGAGGTAGGACACGACGGTATCTCCCGTCCGAAATGAGCTGTCCGACTGGGGAAGTACCTCCGCCCTACAGAACACCGTGGCCATAATAACTATAGTGTTGTGTTCCCGCCGGCAAGTAGGGTAGCCAGAGCTCACTGTACCCCTCCTCCCGGCACCCCTTCCTAGCCTCCCCGCCCCTTTCCAGCCCTCTTCGATTCCCTTGAGGGTAGGCAGCGCGTGTGTGACAACCTTAGTGTTGCACACGTTCATAGGCCACGGTGACCGCTTCCCATCAGGTGGGCCGTGTGCTTGTCTGCCACCTACGTAGTAAAAAAAATAGAATATTCTTATCCGGTCCGCATTGGTTGTAGCTGCAATTTCTGTCGCAGGATGAAAGTTCCCACTAGCTAACCTTGCCGATAATATCCTTTTTCGTACTATTTTATTTTTTAAATAATCAACGTATTCAAGTACGTTTGCTAGGTAAATGTAGGTTAGCGAGTGGGTGTCTACGCAATATATAAAGGACTCGCACGAGAATTGCAAAATCTACACGCATCAAGTTACCGTGGGAAAAATAAACACAACCTATACCTTCACTTTTCCGTTTATTCTGTCTCCTATGACAGGTGAAGGTAATGTTTTTGAATAATTCATAATATTTGTATAATAATATTCTCTTTTCTCAATTTACCGCTACACATTCCACCGCGCCACACTGTCAATCGGAGTTGTTGTGAGATAATATTCTATCTATTTACAGACCATACAAAAAAATTACATTTTTCAAAACTGTTACCACCAAGAACATTAGAAATTTCCTTGTTTTGGTTACCACCCACTAAATAGATGTCAACTTTAAATCCAAAACATGACATTTGATGTTTGATGATAATATAGTCTTACAACATTTGCCAACGTAGGTAAGGCCCACTGTCCACACAGTCGTATTTTGTAGGATGCAAGTAACCTACAAATGAAGATAGGCGTATTTAGCATATTTGTTATGTCCACGCTGCTTCATGCAATAGTCAGTCACGCTACAAAAGTCTCAGTTTTCTTTCAACTAGCATCGAGGAAGCAAGGCTTTTCTCTCATACTATTTGTCTCATCGCTAGCGCTAGTGACATGTTGCCGCTGACGCGACGTTGCAGTTTCGTAGACCTACACAGATTTCATTGTTTCTATGCAAGATGCAAGCATTCGTCTTGCAATTGTCGAAAGCGTGCGTATGACGTATGATGAAAATTCGGAACTACGGATTCCAAAACTTCGCGGGTTATCGGAATAACTACTAATAATTTCAGATACTGAGATTATTAAAAAAAAAACATTCAGAATGTCTACCTTGATTCGCCCGCTAGTTCTATTAGATATGGTTTCACGTTGAAAGCATTTCCGTGTGGTCATATGGTCCGGACATTATTTTTAGCGCTTAATTTTTCAACCTACTAAAACATTCATAAACGTCGTTAGCTCGTTTTATTTTAGACGAGGGACCCCTCACCGTGTAATGTAGTAGCACTTAAGCTTTAAATAGCTAAAGGTAGTAAATTTGTATCAAAGCCTATCAAGTACAGGAAAGCTTAACCTGAAATTTCCTTTTGTGAATTTCAAATATGTTTCATACGCTCATTAGTTTTATTTGACCGGGTATTATAATTCTGTGATCTCGTATGGACATTTTTTCACATTTAGTCATTATGAATTTAAAAGATGATTATGTAGTAGGCGCCCATAGAGAAATCGGTCATAGACGGATTAATCTATTGGTTGGTGTGTCGTGGATCGTGGACTTTTGCGTCTGTTGGTGATTTTTTTTTTTTATTTATTTGCTTCTATAAACCTATGTACGTTTTGTGTTCATAAATAAAGTTAGTTTTCTTTCTTTCTTTCTAGTGAAGACTTTCAGCCTGAATAACTTTTTTTTAACCGACTTCAAAAAAGGAGGAGGTTCTCAATTCGTACTCTATTTTTATTTTTTTGTATGTATGTTACGCGATAGCGGCGCCAATTATAGATGGATTTTGATTTTTTTTGTTTGAAAGAGGCTACTCCTGGGATGGTCCCATATCCAGGGTATCAGGACCTAATGAAAATCGAGGGCAAATCATCAAATTTACGGCAAAAATTCTGTTTTTGATGCCTTTGTAGATAATAAACCTCATAAATAGGTACTTTTCTATTTCTGTACACTAAAAAGTAGGTAAATAATATTAGTTTGTGAAGTCGGTTTTTTAAACGTACTAGTTATAATTATGTCATGACATTTAGTACGTTTATACTTAGATATAAATTATCACTAATGTTAAATAATCCAGCACCGAAGATGCCACTGAAATTCTGTGTACAGGTGTAATTGGACTTCAGGTTTACGAGTGTTTTCATGTGCTTCAGGTTTATAGGGCTTTTTAGGGCTCCAACTACACCATCATGTAGTCACACTCATGGCAACAGAGACCGATAGCTATATAATATACTAGCTGACCCACGCCGGCTTCGCCCGTGGCGTATTTCGAGCCCCCCGATGCACCCTTTTTAACTCACATAATAATGCTCATAATTTATCAGTTTTCCTAAAATGTATGGGAATCTACCGGAATTGTTCACATTTATGATTATTGCTCCGCTTCCTTCGGCAGTAGCGTGATGATATTCAGCCTATGACATTCACTGATAATGTGGCTTTCTATTGGTGAAAGAATTTTTAAAATCGGTTCAGTAGATCCTGAGATTACCCCTTACAATTTAACAAATATATAACCACACAAACTTTACTTCTTTATAATTATTAGTATAGAAGACATTACTATGCGTAGATATAGTTTGTAAGTTGACACACAAATAAACAAAAGTGATGTGAAACCATCACTAACCAGTAAAAGGTTTTACACCAATAGCTGCAATACATCATAACTCTGCAAACAAATTGGTATTTTTGGTATCCGCGTTACATAATACCGGTGATTAATCAACGGGCTTCGACCAGCCAAACGAAATAAGTAGGTGTATATATTATTTGGTATTTCCATGTTCCTTGACGATGGCTGAAGATTATCCGTTTATCTTTTACTTGGCTCTGCTCCTTTTGATTCTGACAAAGTTGCTAATACATACTATAGAAAGGCGTCATTATTGAGGTTTTTATTTCAGTTAGGTATATATTATTCATTCTTGTTTAGCATTATATTAAACTGGTTGATACCCACGGCTCCGCTCGCGCGGGTCGGTTAGCATTTTAAAGTTATATCTCCAGTTCTACTATACCAATTGCAAGTAAAACTACGGCAGTTTATAAGTCTGTTCAAAAAGTTTCTAATTGTAAAAATCGCATCAAATAGTGTTTGCGTACTTGGCAAACAAACAGACAAGAATCCCAAAAAAAAAAATGTTTTCAGTATCGTCCATATAACAAAACCAATGTTGTTTTTTAATATCTCCAATATACAGAACCTACCTACAGCTAATTTACAATCTTATAACATAACAGTACAAGTTAAGTATTGAAATAAAATTTGTAAGTTAGAATACGATTAATTAGATTTAAGTAGAAAATTGGTCTTCACAATACAAACTAAGCTTAGAAATATAACTAAACTTTCATTTATTCCGCTCAGGTACAAACAAGTAGGTCGTCCGCTTGGTAGAAAGTGATCCCTGGTGGCAATAAATCGCTGGTTGCGCTGTAAATACCTTTCATGTCAATATTGTAATCTATTGGAAAAACAACGGCAAGAAAGTGATTCGATAATCTTGTTTGAATTTTGCACATTCAGATTTTTACGGACAGCGTATGACAATAAGCAATTTTAATTCATTTCTTACACTGTTAATGAGTTGTATTGTTTATAGAATACGCAATTAATTGAGGTTAATTAGTGTCACATACCTATCCGCTTCTAATAACCGTCATCATTTCTAAAATATTAATTAGGTAAATACTAGTCTATGCCCGCGGCTCCACCCGCGCAGATGTCGGTTTTAGCGTTTTTTGACTATATCTTCACTTCGACTTAACCGGTTATGATAAATCATGCGTATGCTTTTGATTTTGACCAAGTTACTTCAAACAAAAAAACAGCATCAAAATCCATTCAGTAGTTCTTGCATCCATCGCGAGCAGACAAGAATTTCAAAAGAAAAGTATTTTTGTGTTCAGAATCGTTCATATAGGTACCTACCTACCTAACATAGACTAAATTTTTTTTTATTAATTTTAGTGTACAGATACCTCAGAGCAACACTGAGACAGATACAGCTAATCTACAATTTTATACGAGTAAAAAGATAGAGGTCGAAATCTTTTTATGATACAAATAATAACCTTGGTAATTTTCATTCATTTATTTCTCAAAACACATCAAGGCACTAACCAATATTCAAGTCCTAAAGGATCTTAATTATAGCTCTTCACTTTCCCAAGAAATTGCAAAATATAATTAAACTTCAGGAATTTAAGGACACTTGAACTCATTCTGCGTAAATTTATAACTAAGAATTCAATTTGGTTAATTTAAGATCACTATCATCTTTCAAATATGAGACGATTCACCATTTTGCCTCCTCGTGACTGGTGAAAAATAACCGAAACAAGTCTAAATAAAACTATTTTTCTTTCACAGATTTATGCCATGGTGTGCGTGATATCGCAATTTCAAGAATACCTTGCGGGTCGCGGTACTGCGGCTTTCGATTACTCGGACCGTGTAAGTCTATATAATATGCCAAAAAAACTGTAAAAATTAAATAAAAAATCAAACGCAGATCCGACCCTTCATCATCAACATTACAGCGTTAGTCCCGGATCCATCCAAAGCTTGCAGGTACTTTCAGCTTCAGTAGGATAGGATAAGGAATAAGATAGTCTGCTCTCCTACTGTTTCTCTTGATTTGTTGTCTGACCTCCCAACCCCAAGACCAAAACCTGCGCCAGAGCTTCAGCACTCAGCAGTAGAACGGTTTAATCCCACTCATATTCCCACTACTTTTAGCTCCGATAAAAAAGTTATCATAACTACTAGATATAACTAACTCCTATACCTACCTAGAAGCTCCTATATATATTAACAGCATACTACGGAAACAAATATTATGAGTCCTAAATATATTTGATTCTAATAATGTGAACAGCAAAAACGCCTAAAGTCAAGGCAATTCACCAAGTCATATAATAAACTATTCCATATAGTAAGTATTGTATTACATTTTGGGCCGCAAAAAGGAAGCGATGCGTGGGAAGAATGGTGTATTGATAGACTCATTTCAGCAAAAATCTTCGCGAGTTTGCTATACCATAATGTAGAAGATACGACATCAGCGTTAATGATAATCTAGTGGCTCACAAGAGACCGTAGGACGTAACAAGGGTGGTACAAAAAAGATACACGACTACGCAAATAAGAAGGTATATCTATACAACTTTACATACACATCCACGTGTAAAGGATAGAATCACTCATTTTCATTTAATGAAATATGCAAACCTTAACGACTAGATACAATGTAGAGGTAACTATTTATCTACTATTTTGCAATAGATTCTCATTAACTTAGATACTTCGACCCAATTTTGAACTATTTTAAAAGTATTAGTCTGTGTTTCTTATTCATTTCCGTTGATTGTTTTGAAGTCGGTACCAAGCTTAACTCCAAGGCCTAACACTTACTAATGGAATTATCGATTTGTTCGATGAATGAAAAAACTTTCCTTTTCTCACGAAACTCGATTTGAGAATTAACTACCTACATGAATCTATTTTTGTAACTCACGTACGACAATATAAAACTCAGACATTTATACGCCTCATTACAGAAAACCCACGATTGACTTCCTTTGCTTTCGCTCACTTCACTTTGTAGATTACCTATAACAACCTCCACCCATACAATGTTACAACTCCGATCACAAATAGCGCCGATATCTACACCTTTATGACTCATATCACCAACAAAGTAAACACACTTGAAAAATCAAATAACAGAATACACTCACAGAACTTAGTAACATTATAACACACACACACTTTCCAATAATAATTCGGTAACAAATTATAGAATGCACTTTAATGTAATAAACTCCCCCTCAAAGTAGATAGAATATGAGGGAAAGCAAAAACCTTACAATCAATAACTTTTTTATAATCAAATCAAGTCTTTAAAGTATAATCGATAGCGGTAAGTGATCGCTAGCATTCAGTGGAAACTTGCACACTTGTCACAGTGATATCAGCTGACACTTAATGCGAGCTGGGCGACCGGTAATCTACTAACAATAAGGCAGACACTGTTTCGTTCTAGGCCATTAGCCCTTTTGATCGCAGTTGGCATGTTAATCAATCAACCTTTACTTACCTACCGTAACGGCGAGTATGTGATCGATAATATAGACAGTCAGTTCACAAGACATCTTGGATACGAGCACTTTAATACGTTGTTTTCACTAAGCTAAATCTATACAAAATTAAAATTAAAATGTAAACTGTTATTTTAACATCACAGACAAAAATAGTGTAGCAAAATGTAAAAGGGCCATCGCAAAATATGCATACCTACAAGCTTAAACTATACCAATTTATTTACCTTTAAGGGATCTCCAGGGGTAAAATTCCCGAAGTCGACTTATCAATATTTATTACTCTGTATTTATCCCTACTATATATCGAAGGATTTGCGTAACTAAGGGCTACCGCACATTTGAGACATGACAGCTTTTAGTTAGACAGTTGGAACTTGACATGAGGAGTCGTATCACCCTCTGTGTCCCCGTCGTACGAGTACGGATATACATACGAGTAATTCTATACTTTTTTTTAGTAAATACACACAAATACAATACAAACTTGTAAATCGATGCGATAAGCATTTACGATCAATAATTATTGACTGTTAGTTATTTGGAAGGAAACCGACCCCGGAGGATGATGATGAGTTATTACGAATTAAATGTTAATAATTAAATAGTTATTTTATATGAAATAATAATTATTCATTTTAATTGAGAACGTTCAGTCTGGCATGTCAGAATATTGACCTGAAGAAATACCTGTGTGTCTACGTTTCTGTATTTCATTTCATATCGACGTAGGTAATCACTGTCAACCTACCATAATAATGTTTGTACTTAGCTGAACGTCTGAATGCCGCCGCCCATTTTGCAACGCATTGCGACAAATTAGCTTCATATGCTTCGGAATAGCGTGACCACCATCGGAACAATAGAATACAAATGGATATCCGGTACATTGTCCATAAAAAAGCAATTGGAAGTTTGTATCTGAACTAGAAAAAGTGAATACATAGTTTGTCGTTAGACACACATTTAGACAAATTTAGTTTTTCTTTATTAAGTAAATTGTGTAGTATATGAGTGTACCTAAACAAATATTGGTAACACTTCTATACAAATAAATAAAATTGAAATGTCTTTTTGTAACATTAAAATAGCAGGGTTTAAATGCTTTATGAGTATATACGATACGTATAACAAGAAAGCAATTTCGAAACTTTTGTGTATTTGTTCGTCTCTGTCTGTCCGTCTGTCTGTTTGAATGGGATGGCTGGACTGATTTTGACGTCTTTCACTGGCAGATAGGCGATATTATAAGTCGTAGCATAACTTATTTTACTTAAAGTATTAGGGTTCCACGAAAAAAGATAAGAACTAAAATATCGAAATCCACACGAGCGCAATAGCAGGCACGCTAATGATAAAAACCAAAAATACCGACTTTATTATTTAAAGAAGTAGGGCAATAGCAGGCACGGTAATTAATAAAACCAAAAATACCGACTTTTTGATTTAAAGAAGTAAGATGATAAACTCAACATAGCTGCCCTTTAAAAGCTTACGACTTTTTATTTCAATTACTTATTCGTAGTCAGATTGCCCAATAAAATGAAACGTTAAATGTGAAATAGTAAGAAGTCCACCAAGTGTACCTTTAACGCGGAACGTAGAACTATTCTTCTTCGATTCTAAATGGCTTTATCCGGGCTGGGAACGAACACAATCAAGGGCGGATTTCCCATAAGGCCAGATGTTAGAGGCGGTTAATGTTTTTATTAGTCTCACAGCCTAACTTCTAATGTACAATAATTATAAATGTGAAACTTTGTGAGTGTGGATGTGGGTTGTTACTCTCTCACAATGAAAACTAGGAAATGGATCTGGATTTTTGGCACAGAGATAGGTAAATCGCTGTCTAGAATCTAACATAGGCTTACTTTTTATGCCGGCGATAGATCCCTGTGGGTGGTAGAAACGGGATCTGTGCTTCACGCAGGTGAACCGCGGGCAACAACCAGCCATATAGGTAGATAGCTGATTTGTATTAATACGTGTACGTAGGTATGTAATTCTGAGCAAATATTTCTCCATTCTTCTGTATCGTGTCACTTCACTTCAAATCAGACTGATATTTGATTTCCACAACCATGAGGTCCCACCAAGACTTTTGGACGAACTGACTTCCTAGGCATTCCTCTCGGACTTGGGAAGAAAGGCTCCCATAAAAGCCATATAAATCACACTAAAGGAGGAGAAAGAGTATGCGGTGGGCTCGGAGGTGAAAGTAGCATACTTAGTATTTAGGGTAACTCGATAGATACATAAAGGTATTTAGATTTAAAGACTAGCTGTAAAAACATGATAAACTTTTGTAGTAGTGACAAAAAGTGACACAACCTCAATATTAATATTTCAACGTTTCATTATAAATCAAATATAAATAGTACCTAAGTAGAAAAAGCAATAAAACAAAATTATTCAAGTTCTTTAATCATGAAAAGCGTTCTTATTTATACGGATCATTATCTCCTGCCGTAAAAAGATACGGGAACAATGACAATTTAAAAGGAAATTTGTTTTGGACAGATCATATTTACCTAAGTATTTCAATGTGAAAACTTGATGAAATGGAGCTTTGTGCATCAATGTAATTGAATTTCTTACTCTATTTTTTCAACGAATAGATATAAATTTAAAGGAATGACTCATTGCAATATCGTGATTAAAGATTAAAGTAAAAAGTGATGGTGTTACTTGGAATGAATACTTGGCTATTTGTTGTGGAGATATGACGCAGATTTTAAATGAATAATGAATTAGGCAAACCGATGATGATACATCATACGCCTAGAGCGTACCCGGAGGTAGCGACTGACGTGCTGATCCAATCAATCAATTACCCTATTGCATTACTATTATAATAGTTGACGGGATATTCACCATGTTTGTTTGTTACGTTGAGTATCCGATATTTCGGCCCTGATGCAAGTGCCGTGATCACGGATGTACCCGTACATGATCTGATCACATACGTTCGTGGAGTAAGATTAGTCAGAAGAAAAAAAACAACAAGATTTGTTATTCCTGTTAAATGCATGCAAAATTATACATTTTGCCTAGATTTTAATTAGACGCAGTAAAAGAAAACTTAAATACGTCGTTGCAAAGTAATAGACCGTTACTAATTACATACGCACATTTACATAGCTAGACATAGTTACCAGTTAGAACTATTTACCTTTCAATCGAAGCGTTCAGTGTTGAGTTCAGTCCATTACACCGCTAATGCGACCTCAGTCCAAGCCTTGTGCTTACATTTAGTTAAAGGGTTGACCAGTAATGTACTTAAGTAACGTTAGGTTGTGTGGAAAACCAAGTCTAAGTGGTAACCAAGCCTTTTTAAATGTTTTTTATTTAATCATGATACATTTTAGGTTAGATAATAAATCAAACTTGAGGTTTAAGGCATGTAATCAGTAATTTTAAACTTATTGATCGTTGTAAAATGAAAAAATATATTAACTATATTGATATAGTTATTTGAATTATTCTACGACAATTATTTATTTTGGAATATTCTTCAAATATTTTTCGGTAATATCAGGCACGGCGATGCCAGTTGAAATAAATCTATTTTTGACTGATTGTATCGCGATTTATTTGGTGTTATTATTATTTACATTGAGCCCCACGTTTCAGATGCGTTTCAGCAACTGGGGACACTCAGAACTACAATATTAAATTTGGTTTGATATTTTATGCCACCAAACCTTTTTAGTTACAAAATAGATATCAAAATTAGTTACAAAGACTATAATATAAGTGAGTATACCTATCTAAATCAGTTTAGTTTCGTATTTCATATTTTGTATTAGTGAACTAACGTCATTGCAGCTTCGCCTGTAATATACACCTATATAGTGTTGTATAAGAGTTAAGGTTCAAAGTACCCTACACATTTTAATTCCACATAGGTAGGTACTCGCCGTTCATCCCTTAGAATAGACAAAAACGACAGTTCGCTATTTATTTACGTCTTACACACCTCTCGAGCCCCATCTGCCATTAATAAACTTTTTTGTTTTCATTTGTCTAGTATCTTGGGTACGTAGTCGGGTCTATTTTTCAAAACATCAGTTATTTCATCGATATTGTTCTTGTAGGTCGAACGTGGACTATCTTGAACCGGAGTTTCGGAACTGGTTCCGTACACAGCTTTTAATTAACTTGTACTGACGCCTTTTTCCTTTTCATGTTATTTATATAAATATAACACTATCTACTAGAACACACAACACCACTAATCAACGAAAATACAACACAAAGGGTAGAAATGTCCAAGAAATTAGACTAAATGACGAGCGGCGCCGCTATTTCGCTAAACTTATCACAATTCTATAACATGAAAGGCCAATCAGCCCTATAATTGTTGACAGTTTTTTACCGGCTCTACCATGGTGAATGTTCCGATGAGCTCTTCCAATTAATCCCACCATCTTCTTTCCTATACAGAACTACACGTGTTATGCTGAGGTATCACCCTCACACAGTGCAATCAATTTGACCAAGAACCAAGCGGTTCGGTGCCTCTTTTGTTTGCCGCACCATAAAGACTTGGAATTCTTTACCAGCGCATGTGTTTCCTTCCTCCTATAGTCCCGGGCCTTATAAGCGGGGCGTGTAAAAGCATTTGGTGAAGGGCCGCCAGTGTAGCACAACCGGTGTATATAGTGGTGATCCCAGTCCAGAGACTTTACCTTTAGCTTACCATCAGGCGACGTAAAGTCATTTTGACGTGTCCTATATAAAAAAAAATATCATAGAAAGCAATTAATAGATTGGTAGCAGAATTTTATTCATAATATCATACATACCACCTACCTACATCGTACTAATATCCTATTTATATTATAAACATTTGTAACCTACTCTTTACGCTAAATACAGATCTGACCAAAATTTATTGCAGTGATAAGTAGATTATAGTCAGGGATATCACATAGGTTAATTTTTTATCTCTGAAAAAGCATTCAAAGGCTAGTTTATCTTTATAAATTAATTTCTGTTCCTATTGGTCACGCCACAGCTTGAGATCAATTGAACCAATTTCATTCTTTTTTAAAGTATTTTAATATTTTCTAGAAGGTTCATACGGAAAAAAAATGGGTCCCTTACGCCGGACGTTGGAAAATTTCAAAAGGCTTCTTCCCCGCGGGCCCACCTGCTGACAATACCTAGCTACGAATAATACTGAAACATTTATTTCTCCTTGGATCTTTCGACCTCAATTTATTTTCACTTCAGTGGACAATCAATTATTGAAAACCCATATGAATCGATCCTTCTTACCTTTACGCAATAGACATAATATGTCAGAACATAAACATCATATAAGTGACATGTTTAACGGGGGCCAGGATGGGGACTCGCATCTGACATACACCTGACATACTTGAATTATATATTATATAGGGGACCGCAGTAGCCTAGTGGTTTGGGTAATGAACTGCTGAGACGAGGTCTCGGGTTCGATCCCAGGTTCACCATGGCACACAACAAAGACTTTTCGATGCTTTTCGAAGTTATGTGTGTATTTATCGTAGGTTTATTAGTGCCTCGGAGAGCACGTTAAGCCGTCGGTCCCGGTTGCCATACAAACATCTATGGCAGTCGTTACGGGTAGTTGGAGCCCACAAAAGTCCAACCAGTCTAACTTGGAACTTCGATATCGCCATTGGTCATAATGACCATTAGTTTTGGTGGTCAGATGGCAGTCGCTCCACGGAAAATATCGAAGTTCAGCCGCATCACAGTTAGACTGGAAAGGCGACCCCAACTGAGTTGGGAAAAAGGTTTAGAGAATGATAGGGAATTAGTCTGAACGTAAAAAATAAAAAGTTGAACAAAGCGTTTCTATTAGTCCCTCTCAGCGAGTTTGCGTACTCTGTAACGATACGATGATTTGCGTTTACCTACTACTATGCGTCTCTTGACTTTAAATCAGAAAGTTATGAACATAATATTAACGAAAGATATTCATTTTACGATAAGCACCTTATTAAAACCATAATTCACTTAGTAGAACGCTGAAGTTGTGTAATCGCTGTAGGTAGGTACTGTTTATTCATTTGCATCATTATATGAAACATTAATCACGCCTTTCTGTATGCTGCTTTTGTGAGGTGGAGTGTTGACAACGACCTTGAATTTGCAAACTTGCTTAACTTGGCTGTTTTAGGGTAAACATTCCACAAGCAAACATACTTTGCAGCATTTGATTCAACCCGAACCGTGTGAGCACCCCAATATGTAAAACATGCTTTCATTCATCTATCTCTCAGTAAATTAAGTTTAAAAGTAATAATAGACGCTTAACGAAGCCTGTACTAGACATAAAATATTCGGGAACAATATAAGCTTCGCTCTGATTGATTACACATCACACACAATAACTAACCTATATTTCATTTTTAGACGTTTTTTGACGCTGTCCGTTTACCATTAATAAGTACCAAAACTCCCTTGTGTGTTACGGTTTTAGAAGCAATACTTAAAAGCTTTGAGGGGTAAGGGGGATATGATTTTGCGGATTAATGGATAACAAAGTTAAACTTCGTCGCGGGTCGTCAGGTCTTAGGTGGGTGACTGATTACAAGAAGCCGCACTGTTCCGTGCCTGGCAAATTAGGAAATCAGTTTAGTTACCCATGTTTTGATTTGTAAGATGGGCAAACGTGATGGGCAAGTTCACCCCTTACCCTTTTCTTGAAAATACTTATTGAATTTGATCTGAATAACTTAATCTGCACAAACCATAAACTTCATATAATATGCTTGTAGCTAAACTAAGTTTATGGTACTTAATACTCAATTATATTTATAGCATTCCATAATGTAATACAGTTATCAAATTAAAATTGTGTTACAATTATGGGCCCTATCAGGCACAGCACAATGTTTGGAGAGGGCAATAGTTTTTTTAGAACAAATTATAATTACAATTAAGTAAAAAATAATGTATTACTTTGATAAAAACAGATGAACTACTGCAATTCAAACTATTAGGTATCTACTAATTAGTTCTTTAACTATTTCAGAATGAGTGCAAATAGGCATTTACTATATTTATTTAATACCTACCTACGTATCTATAATTTCACTCTAATGCAAAACACGTTTTACATAGAAGCTGAGTTCCTTTGAAATTGTAACGTTTGTGGGACGTTACAGCAAAGAGGAGATCAAATAAAATACATCAAACAGATTAATTATTTTCGCTACCTTTTGACAAACCTAGTTTACATGTCACACGCCTTCACACTTAGCTAAGAATAACTAGACATTATATTTAGAATATAATAATTCAAATTGAGTTTTGGACTCAAAGGGACTTCTCTGATAAAAAATGAATAAAAGATCGTAGTCAAAATTATTGTGGAAGTTGCTTTATTACGATCATTTATTATACTAAGGTTATGTTACCTAAACACGGCTGCATGGACCCTACTAGGATCTTCGATGCCCCAGTCAACCTTACCTGCTAGCTGATACATCTGGGCCTCGATTCTGTTATAACAAGCCACTGTCATGCCAGTAACACTTCAAGCAAATACCATTTTTTTTTACTTTACTTTTATACAGTTAAAGTCTAAAACTAAATGATATTTTGTAGAGCGAATGAAAAAGTTTAATGAATTCTTTTCATTTCATTTTAGACTTTAACGGTATAACGGTAAAGTCTACAATTAAATAGCATTTTAAGAGTGTCAGTGGCATGGTAGTGGTTTGCCTTTAGCAGAATCGAGGCCCTGATGTATAAATGACCAGGCTCTGGCGTAGGCTTTCCACTCGAGGTTGATGGATGTAGGCGGCATTCGCTCACTTTTTAGTCAAGATAAGTCAAAGGCAGGAGTATAGAGAGTGAACCCTAGGATCCTTTGCAAGCAACCGTGACTAACGCTGTGAAGATAATGAACTCTGCATCCCATTTGCTAGTTAACAGTGCTAATATATTCAATTGTTCTTTAAGCCATAAGTAAACGTGTTTATTTTAATTATCCGCTTCCATAACGATCTTAACTTCTTAGCAGCTTGTGACTGTGCAATACACGGCCACTGCCCAACACACTACCACCACCAGTTCTGCTATTAGCGGACGTCGTCGTTCCGCTGGCAGGCCGATGCCGAGCCGCTGTGAGCCAGAAGACTTTTCTGAAGCTCCTACCAAGGCCATTAGTAAGTACAATTACCTACACTTATTTAATAGAATACGTGCAATCTCAATTACACAACAACCGCGGTAGCCTAGTGGTTTGGGTAATGGACTGCTGAGACGAGGTCTCGGGTTCGATCCCAGGTTCACCATGGCACACACCAATGAGTTTTCGATGCTTTTCGAAGTTATGTG
Organism: Lithosia quadra; assembly: GCA_963576445.1. NCBI lineage: Eukaryota > Metazoa > Arthropoda > Insecta > Lepidoptera > Erebidae > Lithosia > Lithosia quadra. Next base: position 7,391,240 of record OY754873.1, on the reverse strand, counting down.
TGTATTTATCGCAGGTATATTAGTGCCTCGGAGAGCACGTTAAGCCATCGGTCCCGGTTGCCTATTCCTATTTCCGGAGTTAGGAAAAACGTTCAGAGAATGATGATGTACAATCTCAATTTAGTTTACTAAATTTTTTTAATATACAGCTTAAGTGGCAGGTGGCTTGGATACCGAACATGTTGATGGGGCATATACACCTACTATAGTCTAAGAACTTAGTGTAATATTCATAAATAGTGGCAAGTGTCTCAATCTGTCGCGATGAAATCTACGTCACTCAATCTTTATATGCTCACCGTCATTCTGAATCTGTTGACATTCCGGATAGTGATGAATGACTACCGTTGCCGATACCATCAAGAAAACCCAAAAAAGGTTCAGCAGTTTAGTATAAATCAAGTACCCTCAAGAGCCACGTATGTGGCACGGAGTTGGAGGCCTTCTTATAATCCATTCTATGTCGCTATATTGTGTTGGACCGGTTGGCTGAATAGATAAGTATGTCAATAAAAAATACCTAACTATTATACAGCCATAGGAACCTGTATAAATTTTGAGAGCATGACAGAATACAATTTCCCATTAAGGGGAAACATTATTTTGTAAATAGGTACTATCAGAATGGTTCTAATCGATTTAACACGTGTTTGTTGTAGATATAGTTACAGTATGTGTGCGCGACTGTGTGTATATGTGCGTATATTATTCAGGCACTTACCTAATCGTTAGCGTAACATAGAAAAAATGAATAGGTAGGTAATGAAAGTCAAATAAAAGCTTTAAAATCGATCATATATAACAAGTTCTTAACTGACCAGGATCACAGACAGGACTGATATTATGTTAAAATGGGTAGGTAGTTATATATAGAAATTAATAACTTTCTATCCTAACAAAAAAAAATATTGTGAAAAATCTGAGAGTGCGAACAGATTTTATGAACGGCCCCTATCCGAAGTTACTAGTATCTTCCTCCGTTCTGGTCAACCCCTAAAGCCAAGCCAACTTGTTTATAAACATCATATTATTAAAAATTAGGGTAACAAAATGCTGCAAAATTGCGTTGCACAACATACTTTCTGCGGATAAAGGATAGATTACATGGGAACAGAGAATAGTGCAATGTGGGCCATAAAAACTATGTCGAGCACCCTTACGCACACTTACTTATACTCATGGCTATTCAAGCGTGAATATTTAGGAATATAACAAGTTCCACTGTTTAGAAGAAATAAATACACTATACCTACCTATTGTGTATATAAATACGCAATGTTGTAAGCGTATCAAATGGAGTAGTGAGTTTGAGGTGTTATAACCATTAGAAGCGGCCTAATGAAGTTACATAATATTACGTTCAGCTAACAACCAACCGGAAAGCCCTTAAAGTTAAGTGTGGCTGCCACTCAGCACTTAGTATCATATTGCGATATTGTATGAAAATCTTAATCTTGGATTATCCTACTATCTTTCTTCCTACTAATATTATAAAAAATGTGAAAATTTGTGAAGATGTTTGTTACTCAATCACGCTCTAAGGACTGTACGGATATGGCTGAAATTTGGTACAGGGACAGATTACAGTTTGGAATAACAAATACGCTACGGAAAATGTACCCATAAAAGATTTTTTTATATTATGTCTGTCATCCATACCTTCAAAACATACGGTCATTTATGCAGCATACTTATTAAGACATTTGCAAAGGAATCAAAGTCTACAGAGTATTCAATATGTCCAACCTACCTTTCTCGGCTCATCAGGTCATCTGACTGGCGTGTGTCCCGTCCCACCTTTTGTTTAGGTATTAATGCGAGGTCTTCACTCCAGGATTCGCTTGGCGAATGGGGTAAGTCCTGCTCGTGGACTAGGCCGTTCAACAGCGTTAAGTTTTGGATGAAATCTCTCAATGCGCGAGGCTGAGATAAAAGACCATTAATCGGAAGTTTGCTGCTTAAAGTTAGGATAATTTAAATCATATTTAAGATCGTATAATACTTCAGAGTCTTGCTGGCAATAATCATGATAATTTATGCATGTAAATTATTTATTCGTCCCTAGGATTATATTAAGATTACATCTTGAATATTATAATTTTAATTTTACTTCAGTTAAGTACGTACTGAACCTTTGTTTCAAGTGCTAAATTTAATTTTTAAAGACGTGATATACCTATTCATAAATTTTATATTCTTAATTCTTATTTGAAGTAAGATTTTAATGTTGTTGGTTTAATCTAAGGCAAGGATTCTTGTTCATGATGTTGATACTATTATTGACGTTTGACGTGTAGGTACCTAAATCCATTTTTGTAATTTTATTCACGTGAGATTTTTGAATTTTCAAAATTTGATGAAATGTTTGAACCGTTGATTTATTAACTGTCTAACTCTGGCGTAAAAGTTTGCCAAATAATTTATGTTAATCGATAATATAAAACTGACTCCTTGTTTTATTTGGTCACGCCATAAATTGAGAACGACCTTACCGATTTCATTCATCTTTTTTACATACATTATCCAATACTCTGTAAAAATTCTAACGGAAAAATAAATGCAAAAAATTGCGCCGCATATTGGAAAATGTCAGAAAACCTAATGAACGTATACGTAACTTAACGCGGATGGAACAGCGGGTAACATACAATTGTGTATAACTATTTATAATCCTAATTCCATAATCGTATGAATCTTAACGACCATTTCCCGGAGTTATAGAATATCGCCCGTAGTGTATACATACTGTACTTGACAAATTAATTTCCCGCAGAACAAATATACACATCAATTATACAAAGAGACTAACCAAATATTACAGCTAATTAATTACTAAGTAAATAATTGGACGCTTGTGAGCCCCATCTCATCAACTATTGTTAACTCGTTTATTCTCGTTTATTGGATGAAAGACGGATAGTGGAACAGCGATCGCAGTTAATTGTTCATTAAGAACCGAGGGTCCTTTAGGATTTCACCATTATAGCCATATAAGTCTTCTGGTCTTCAGACAACTATTTATTAAATAGCATTTATGATATGATAATTTGATTCGAATGAATGGCTTTGTTAACAAAAATTATTTATAGGCCATACACTAGTATAGGAGGAGGAAGAGTAAGTAGGGATCTATTAAAAGAATGACTTTGATGAATTTTGCATATGAAAATACTTTTACCTAACAAAGATACTTTCAAGGAAAGAAAAGGACTTGAAATGTTTCAGAAAAGTAAAAATAAAAGGAAAGAATAGAAACAGTACGATTGGTATTGCTAGACAACACTATTATCCTTCTAAAGACTATTCTCAGATAAATAAAGTGTTGAAGTAAGATTAATATTGTCAATTTGAAAACAGAAAATTATTCATAACAATCAGACAATTTTAATTTTAGGTCTCTTGGTTTCATTTCAATTCTCGATTTGGTAAGTATTCAATGTAACAATCACATCTATAAAAAATTGCCGAGTATAAATGTTTTTTCTTTATTAAAATAATACTTTTTATAACAGAATAGTTCTTTTGTACCTAATAACGGTTCTCTCTTAATTTACAAAGATCTGTAAGTCTGTATTCAAAAAGCATATATATATAGTACCTATAAACTTCATAGTTGTACCAAGCATGAATGTATAAAATCTACGGACAGAAACAGCTGAAGAGGAGATTCATAAAAATGGCAGCTGCTAATCATCAAAATGTGCGGGGGTGGTTTTGCAATGTGTTACACAATTTGATTGAAATGTGATTCCTGGATACTTTTTCTTACTGTCACTATGGTTTATACACCATTTCAGTACACAATACATACTATATTTATATTTTTTCACTACTTGTTGCGTGTAGTAGCTTACTCATCTGTGTGTGAGTGTATGCGTGTCGACTATACGTATAATAAGCAACTAAGCAAGTGGGTCTATTACTTTAGTGTCATCAGTTGTATTCTTCAACGCGTCCCGTCTATAGGCTTCATAGGTTCATGGTTGTACGTATACTTTATTATAATAAGACAAATTAAAATTTATTACAAACCGAACTTTATTACTGTTCTTGCGGATTTGTTTTTCATCATTCGCAAATTCCGAAGCAAATTAGCATCATTTTCTCATGAGATGGTTTTATTATTATTTTGATTATGTTCCATTGTATCTTTATCCTCCTAAAAAATGTCGAAATAAACTTGTATAATGTAAAACAGCCAGAAAGTTGCAAATTTCCTCGTATCTTCGGTGAATATATATTGTAACTTACGGCCTGTGATATTTTTTCTATAAGGAAATTTTGTACAAGTATGGCATTTGGAAATATGCAGGATAGGCGACAATAGGCTTACCCTCTTTAGTAACTTAGGTAGATATATTATACAGTTCCTAATCCGCATGGTACCTATCTATCAGACAATATATAGGTATATACCTACTAATTAACTAAGTATTAGAGGATAACTAGCGTTGCATAACGTAGTATTAGATCTTTTTACAGGATTAGAAGTTAAATGTTCCTGTATATTATATACTACTTACAGATGAAGGAGAAAGTTTTAGAAAATAGTAGATTTTAGTATTTGAATGATACCTACACGTTCAAATATTTCAATAGTTTGAATCCATTTAAATACCAACACTATTTTCCACAAACGTCTCATTCATTCGAGCGTTCAAACATATAAATGAGAGAATATGTCTGAGATTGGCACGAGAATTATGCACCTGCTGCACTACTCTAGTCTTGCTGCAAAACAAACCTTGCTTTTTGCGGAATTGAACATGTTAACGTACCTACATTGTAAAAGTTTAAAAGTAACTTTTTTTTGTTTTTGTATTCATTTTATTGCTTTGCTATTTTCCATAAGGTTGGCAATCGACTACTGAACCGTGAAAAGACCGATCACAGACACTCCCTTAAATACACTAGTTCTCCCTCCCATTGTTAAACGTCTTGTAAAGCCTACTCAATTTTATTTATCGAAATCCTTCCCTTTTACAGTTATTTTCTATACCTCCAAGTTTACTGTACCAGATTTAGTTTTTCTTGGGACCTTTATTTAACAGTTTAGTTCTACAATTATACGTTACTGACCGTAAAGAGATTCAATTCATTGGATAGGATCGCCACGGGTTCAATACGGAAGGAGTCGAGTAGTCTTAACATCATTTTGGTATTTTATTGCTATGAAAAAGCTATATGGTAAACAACAAACTTTTGGTACAAATAATGGACGCTTATAAAAATTCAAAGGCATAAACTATTTAAGGCTACAAAGCCTTAAAAGTCATGCCTTTTAAAGTTATAAACGATGCGAATTGTGTTAAAACTCGCATTAAGTACGTTCTTTGGCTACCAACCGCACATGCATTCTATTAGGCTAATAAAATATGAACGTTTGGTAATTTTCAAAACTCCGCTTTGAACGTAATTCTTTTGTCTTGCCTCATTCATTGTCATGTCATTTCGTCGCAGTTTGTCCACTTCGTATGTTACTAGCATACAAAAATCATATAATCTACCTACCTACCTATATCTAACCTGCCTCCATTTTCCTCAAAACGAAGTCAGTGAAACGACTCTCCACTCCACTGTTCACTCCACTCTCCCGTCCACACTCCACTCCACTGTTCACTCCACTTTCCAATCCACACTCCACTCCACTCTCCACCTCCACTACATTCATTTTATTTAGCTAAGTGAATAACAGATTGCAAGGTTAGGTAAGCACTAGGTACTAGCCGGTCAGCCTTAGGAAGGCTGGTGGTAGTGGGTTCTTAACATATCGAGGTCACTCTGACCGCGGAGAGCATGTTAAGCCATTGGTACAGGTTTCAGTTGGAGCCCTAAAAGACAACTGGTTGGTCTAACTACAGAACTTCGATATCACCAATTGTTGTCTATTTGGTCACTCCGAAATGGTGCTCTATTTTGCCATTTGATTAAAAGCAAACTCATTTTAAGACCTAAGCTTTCCTCTCTCATTACAGTTCTCTTAGTCGTAACAGTTTTCGCACTTCCATCTACACCTATCCTATATAGGAATTGTGAGGTTAGATGGAAGTTGCTTCATGGAAAATACCGAAGGTCGGCTGCTTCATCGTAAAGCCGGCCTCAACTGAGTTGGGAAAAATCTCAAAGGATGGTAACCCCTTCACTGACATAAAAGAGGCATATTCTATTAGTATTCGAGAGTCTAGCTATAATGCAACAATGGGTGAATGCTCAGGTGACGCAGGCTTGTGACGAATTGAACTCGGTCGACCTTGATGTGACAGACAGCAATGTTATTGAGGGCTTTACTTACTCGACACACCGATTCGATCTGTCGGCTCGTTTTATCGCATGCGTTCTCTGTTACCTATGACCGTTCTGGAACATACCTATAATATAATGCTTGTGATTTCTGTGAATGAGTTAAGTATACCTTGAAGTTAATAATTTTGACAGGTCACAGTAATGTAGTGTAAGGGTATGTAAAGTTTAATAATCAATTAACCTATTATTCTCATGAAACTTGGTATCAATAATTGCACGGTTATGGTGCATGATTTAAAATCCAAAACAAACGATTATTTTTTCAATTGGGTTAATTTACAGATATAATTAACCTCGTGTGCGGCTTTAGTCGGTTGTAGTTCGATTTAACCGCCCCCGCAGACCGCGGGGATGATATCCCTGCGACCATCTAGCAACGCTTTCTCTATCTTTGTCATTGGTATCTTGGCATTCCACATCTTCTACAAAACCATAACGTTCCCTTATTACGCTGTTCTTCATTTGGTCTATTAAGGTCAATCACTCGTTCTTTTTCACCGTTTTACTATATTAAGCTGATGTTCTCGAAGTCTAATAAGAATCTGTATGTAGTCGAAGTGCCTCCTTCTTTTCCTAATGGGAAGTACCCATTAGGAAAAGAGGCGAGAAAGCGAACACTTCCGTATCCTTATCCTTAATAAGATTGTGACACCGCGCCCTGATTGTGTAGCCAATACATAAAACCTATGTAATCTTAGTAAAAGTAATCTCAAACGAAATAATTTCAAACTAAAACTAAATCAGAGACCGAATACAAAATAAAGGATATTGATTATAAGTTGCATGGTAGTCTGTATTATTCCTATTTGAGTAGCAATTTACTCCCATGACGACATAAGGTTTCGGACAAAGAATCGGATCTAGGACACCAATTTAATGATTGGCCAGACACCCTTAGGAAAGTTTACGCGTTCGTCACTGTAATAAAATTAGATTACTTATACCTTAGATAACGTACAGTGTAAGTCTCCTTCATAGGTAAGTGTAAATGCTACTTGGCATTGTTTAATATACTCTTTTTTGTTCAGCTTCTGTACTATCGAAACCGAGTCGCTCAGCCGTGAAGAAGCATGTCCAGTTCCCTGATGAACAGAGCTGCATTGAGGAGGGCACTGAAGCTCCTGAGGCACCGGAAACTGAGGCCGACGAGAAATCTGGTAAATAGATCTTATTTTATTGCCTTTTTTACTAGCCTATGCCCGCGGCTTCACTTGCATGGACTTCGGTTCGCGCGTGACGTTCGGAAAAAAAAAATCGCCTGGGAGCTATTAACAAAAACGCTGCCTAAACCCTTTAAGATTCATAAAATAATAAAATTATATATGTTGGAATTGTGTATAGAGCTACAAATAAGTCCGCGATGGTACCCATATGTCTGTCTCTCAAAGTTGGGTAGTGGTAACGGGAACAGATTTCCATGCGGGTGAAGCCGCGGGCAACAACTAGTTAATTATATTCAAAGATCATCATCCATCGAGCCTTTTCCCTACTCAATTGGGGTCAGCTTTTCAGTCTATCTACGAAGCAGCGTCGGTAGTTCGATATTTTCCGCGAAGCGACTGCCATCTGACCTCGACAACCCATTGGCAATATCGAAGTTCTGTAGTTAGACTGTCGAACTTTTTAGGACTCCAACTACCCGTACCGACTCCCTTGGTGTTTGTATGGCAACAAAAAATATATTCAAAGATAATATCATACCGTTTCATATTCACTAAACTACCTACTGAAAACAGATTACTTGAAAGTCAAAGTTATATTTTTGTAATGTAGGTTCTTTTCTTTGCGATTTTTGGAATGAATAATAAACAGCTGTGTCAAATTAACCAGTATATTTTAGACTAGCAATCGCCCGCGGTTTCGCCCGCGTGGATGTTGCTTATGGGCACGAAAAGTCTTGTTTTAAAACGACGGACTAGACTATATAAGGACTAACTTCCACAGAATCTTACTTTTTATCTTTCTAATTAAATATGTAATTGAGTTATGTTACGTTTTTGCAATTGAAGATGGTTTTTTATCAAAATAGTTAATTTCTTTTTTTTTAGTGAATGTAACTCAACATCTTAAGTTGAACAATAAAAAATCACATTTATTACGTTAAAATAAAATGTCAAAATAATGGAACTACTTAGGCTCAAAGTGTCCAACTAGTTGCATCAATGTAAACCTCAATGTAACTAGTTGGTATATGTAGGTATAAATATCCACATCGCAACATGAACACAAACTAAAAGGAGCTCAAGATATATTAATCCATTTGCGATACCTCAAACATGTATACGGATACGTCAAAACTCCGATGGTGCTTACAAGCATATTACTCCAAAACTTTACCAACTCGCCCAAACTATTACTTAATATTATGTAATACAATTTAACTACCCAAGTATACGTATTCATTCGGACAGACACTTGAGACGCACCGTCGCTCTGGCTACACGTTGGCTGAAGTAAGAGTAACGCTTTGGCAAATAGGGCGTACAATTGATACAGGATTATCCTGCCTTTGTGAAGCGATATATCATTGTCACACAAAGAGTATATTCAATAATAAAGCAAGTCTCGCAACAAAAGAAACATAACCTGCTCTCAGTTATTTATAGCGAACAATATTGTGGTGTCTCATGAAATTTGGAACAAGTTACAGATTCAAAATCTTAATCAAGTAAACTGCTAAACATGTGATTTGTTGTTTGTGGACAAGTAAATACAAATTGGGTAGGCCTTTATAAGAGTTCCATTGGGCTTCATACTTAGATTAGGAAAGGTTAAAGCTAAAGTTTAAGTAGGTATACTACCTGAACCAAAAACATTCTTAAGATTTAATTGAAGATTTATTAATGGATAGCCGTTATTGGCGATTTTGTTTAGGATAATCTTCGGGAGCACTGAATTTATTGGTAATATTCTTTCACCATTTGAAATGAGCAACATACCCGACAGGCATATAGGCTGTATAAAGCGTGAATTACATTCACTTCAGTTAAAAAATACTCATGCAAATCGAAGCGAAGCGAAGGCGGTCTGCAAGTCGCAAATAAAGAGGTGATCTGATGGTGTGCATCGGTTACTGTATCCTAGGTAGTAGGCCTGTAGTATAGATGGAATACATGAACTTACATAGGTAATACTTTTCCAAAATTATATTTGGAATATCAACGTAATAACTACAAGAGCCGTAGAATTTCTCTAGGTACAAGTGATTTGATGAAAAGAGTAACCGGCGCGTATTGGCCGACTAAGAATTTTCCATTCGATTAGTCTCGAATGTAAAATTCGGATATATAGTTACTAGCTCCAAAATCAAATGGAAGCAGTTATCTCCAAATCCTCCAACTTCGTGGCGATCTTCAGGAAAACGATCACTATTTGAAAGCAAGGCAAATTTCCCTTTCAGGTTTTCATCTTCTCTTCACGTAGGTAGTACCTTTTTTCACGCCTATTTACCATTTGTAGCCGCCGTATTGTGTTGGAACTGGAATACTCTAAGAGTTTTTCACATACTCACACACCTACGTCGACCCTTATTAAAGAGTTTCTACAGTTAAGTTGTAAACTACGGCTTGTTACGAAATGTCACTGGTTGGTCCTTTGAGGAGGCAAAGTGGAGGCACTCGTTTCCCAAAGTTATTAAGGTTTCGGTTGTATGTAGACGTATAAATACCTAAATATGTGTTTTGTTTCGCTATTACTTAAGGTGATTCTCGCCTTACATAATGCGTTATCTCAGTTACCTACCTACCGACTAGGTACTGAAGGAAGATGAAGCCTGCTAACACTACAGTAAGGGTGGACGGTCCATCAGCGCCTTATTGCCTGCAGAGGAGAATGTAACTCTTCCTTGTCTTTTTTCACTCTTTAATGTATTTGATATTCTACAAATACAACAAAATACAAGATGCTACTTAAAGTCCATCATAAATTAGGGAGATTGAGGTGTGCACACTGAGAAAAGTATCGAGCGAAAATTTAATGTTGTAATACTTGCTACAAAATTAAGGTAAGGTAAAAGAAAGGTGTTGCACGCGTCAATAAGCAACGGTGTGCTTGTCTGCCACCTAAGTGGTATAAAAAATTGAAAAATACTTGCAATTTTATTTAATCTTCTTCTAATCAATTCAATTCAATCAATGTATTCAAATTTTCAAAATTTCCTAATCATAAAAATTTAACTAAATAGTTTGAGTCTAAATAGCCCTTGATGTATGTGTACTAAAATATACCTACTTACCTAAATAACTAGCAACCCGCTCTCAGTCCGCTTTCGTTTACTTTACACATAATAATATAGCCCATCTCTATCGGGCCTAATGTATCTTTTAAATGGAAAATAATTTTGCAAATAAGTGCAGGGGTTTCAAGGATTACTCCAAACATATAAACTAATTTACAAAAGTCGGTATCTCTCTTTATAATATTAGTATAGATAAACCGAATAACTATAGAGCTTGCATTGTGTGCTTCATTTACAGTACCTACCTCCATTATAATATAACATCTGCACCAGTACCCATAAATCTTTAATACCCATAAATCTACTGACCTTTGCGCCTTACAAACATTTTCCTCTCTTATTTAAGTGTAAGAGAAGAAACTTTGCTAACAGAAACAGTTTGTCACACCCAACAACATGGCTGCAAGCTTTAGTAATTCTGCTGCACGAGTAAAATATTAATTACATAGGTATCGCTAAAAATTTAAAAGGAGTTCTCAAATGAAGAACTGACAATTTTACTGAGTTGTCTGGTGTGAATCATCGGGTGATCCCGTCGGTCAATCCTTTACAAACAGATGATTTAAGAAAACATCAAATGTTCTGTTAATATCAGTGCTTCAAATAAAAATACTATCATCCATTCAACTTTAGTATTTTTCGCGTACTAGATTTATATTTCTTTAACGCTATGATCCATACCAAAAATTTGGTGCAATATTATTAAATGTTACTGAACAGCAATGCTGGCAACCCTAGTTGTTAACCCCTCACTAGCGACCGAGTGGGTCTAGCGTGATGACATAACATGAGCCTCGGCTGGCTTATTGAATCATTCCGAACTACACTCGAGAGCAATGAATCCGGGTCACTTAAACGAAGAAACTGGTTCTAACCTACGCAGACCAGGAACGGGCAGAACCAGGTGTACCACAGCACGAGAAGACCGATACTTGGTGAACACCATGCTTCGAAATCGCTTTCTCATAGGAACTGAACTCACCAATCAGTTTCGACGCCTCGGAGGAAGTAACCCAAGTGCATGGACAGTAAGACGTCGGCTTGCTGAATCTAACTTAAAACCCCTTAGACCTGCAAACGGCCCTAAACTGGAGCGTGGGCATCGTATTTCGAGACTAAGATATGCCCTGTTTCCTATTTTTGTTTTAAGGAGAGATCAGCCGTTTTTTTCATTATGTAATTTTGTGTTAATAAAATGTATGGTGACTCATATTTTTTTTACTTTCATTTAAGGAGTATTACATTGTCTATTAAATACAATTTATTGCATTAACCTATCATTTTTAGTTTCCGAGATTTTTAACATTCTTTAAGTGACCCGGATTCATTGCTCTCGAGTGTAGATACCTCATAAACCAATCAGTCATCAACTCGCACCCCTGTGATATGCAAACTAAAACTGTTTACCCCGACGCACGTCAATATTTGAGGGTAGAAACAAATAAGTAAGAAGTACGAGTATAACACTCTACTTGATCATAGATACATGCTTTATTATGTTTGTTGGTATGTTGTATAAAAGTGTATGGGACTCTGTTAATATCTAAAGGGCCCAAGCTTACCCCCCGCAATATAGGTATACCTACCTAACTGTTGATTACAAGGTTAACTCTAACAACTTAAACCATGTGCCTACCTAGAACTACCTATTTACCGATATTTTTGACAGATTTTTCAGCGATGCATAATTGGTGAGACAATGAATGCTCAAAAACGTGGTAGTTAAATCCAAAATCTTTTTTTAAAAACTGAGAGTCAGTTGTCGTTTTAAAATATATACAAAATTAAGTTCCAATCTCATCTCGATCTCAAAAAATAACAAATTTTATACCTACATACCTAAAGAGGTAAGAGAACACGAACTACGGTTCATTCGCATTCGAATAATTTGTTGTGTAGAATACCTACTTATCTTTTTTTTACTTTAAGTCACGATTCAGTCACAATGTCGTTATAATATTGGATGTATGTCAATACTTTGTAACATTTTTTAGCATTTACGAGATTGAAATGAGATCGGAACTGAATTTTGAACATATTTTGCCCCTCTGATTTTAACCTTGACATTGATACCTAAATATTCTTATTTCTTCAGCGGGCACAAAAATAGTCAATTTAGGTGACAACGTTTAGAATATAAATGTTCAATAAGTGCTATTTTTGTAACAGAGGGACGTGTAATCAGCTCATTGTGGATGGAGCTGGAGTCGGAGGCACCAGTTCCGGAGCGCTGACGGCGGCGTAGCGAGCAGTTCTACCGGCCAGTGTCTCGCGCGCGTCTTGAACGCCGCAAGATGTCTGCCGCTGGTGTGCCGCCCGCAGATCCAACGACTCATAAGAAAGACTCCTTGTAAATCCATTACCGACGACGGCCGCTCCAAACAACGGAAAGATATAATATATTATAATCTGGTTCCAATTTTAAAATTTAATCTTGAAGATTTATGGCATTTATGGTACATGTGTTGCTATTCCATTTTAGAGGTGTTGTTTTGTTGTCAAATCAAATATGCAATATTTGGTTTTTGTGTTTCATAAAGGTTGAGAACCTTCCTTTTTTATTCTCATAAGTAAGCATAGCTTAACACTAATTCCTACATGCTCAACTTGTTTTTTTAGTTTATACTTGACTTCTATCGACCATGATAATTCACCCCGCTGTTTTATTAGAGTTGGATCGTTTCAGAACGTAGTGTTCAAGCGTGAAAAGGCGATGATAAGTTCTCTACGGACGGATATAGCGGATGGCGGATATTAAGCCTCGATCACACAGGCTGTCGCGTGGTGATTATGGAGGTACAAATGAGTTCTTCGAACTAGTTGATAACATTGGTTGTTTTTTTTTAATCCTAACGGACTACTGTACGGTATCGAGCCACGACAGAGCTGTCTGCAGGTCGTGTATTACCCTTGAACTGCTTATTGCGGCCACCGACCGTCTGGTCTAGGTTTCGTTTACAAAAAAGGGTACAATTTTGTTATACATATCTATATACATCTAAAGCTACCTAATATAATAAATTTCTAATGGAAATTTTATTTCTCTGAAACTAACTGAAATGACTAAATTGCAGGTTTTGTTTTATTCGGTTTAGTTAAATAATATATTTAGTCTAGTAAATGACCTTTACATTTTTATCACTGGTACCTACGCAACAGGGTAACTATTAAATCGCATCGTCGGTTTATTCTACCCTAAATTAATATGTTGATGTCTCGTCTGTGGGGTTTACGTAAGTAAATATTCACAAGAGCTTTATCTTTAGAATGTAGAATGTCGTAGAGTATTTATTTATTTATTTATTTATTTAGACTTACCTCCGCATCATCATTGGATTGGGTGGGTTTATACTTGTACCTACCTACGTATAATTTGCTACGGAAATAGAAAATAACTGATCATTTTCATATTCATAAATATGCGTAGGTACTAAATACTCGGCTTATAGGTACCTACACCCACATTCCGCGATATTAAAGTTCATAAATATTATCTTAAAAATACTCATAAATTTGCCACAAATTGCCATAAATTCACAACATCAAGCGATTTCATACGTTTCATTCATAAAGATACCTATTTTAAGAAGGAACCTAATATCGTAAAAGATACCTATACGTGATTTCTGAACCAATCTCAATATAAACGACACGAGTGGTTGAGTACCTACCTACACAGAACAGATAAATTGATATCAATCTGATTGACAATTCCATTTTGACCTAAAAGTGCTTGTTTACGAATTATTTTTACCGCTCGAATTTATACGTAAGTATAAATAAAACTGAATATCTATTTATATCATCAAAGTCTGTGGCATTCGGGTAGATAGCTCCTTCATTTATTTAGGTATTCATAACTCTTCAGGGATTTCGTCAAACGTCACTTGGGTAATCTTCAGCAAAATAAAAAGGGTAAAATCCATCCATGGGTATCTCATGTATTAGTCTTGTACTGAACTCGACCAAGATCGACCTTCCCTTTCCTTAACCTTTTTTTTGTGAATCACACATGCAAATGTTTTTTTTTTTCAACACGTTGTTATAGTCGAGACAAGGTTTCAATAATACATTAATAGAATTAATCAACATATTGAAAAATATTTCATAGTGTACCGGTTTTTATCAGTCAGTTTCAATAAATCCCTAGATCAGAAAATCACTTGACTTTAGAATAGCCCAATTTTTGTAACCTGAGGCACTATGCGTATGTATTGAGTAAAGAGATTCATCAAAATGACCGTAACTGCTGTTACTTAGCTGCTGTAAGCCGTCGTGTTTGTCTTCAACCAGTAGGTAGGTACTTTCCCTTTCTGCCGATGAAATATTAATGCACCCTTCGCGTTTGTCAGGCGACTAACTTCGCTGAATTTTTTATCGAAAACTCCGCTAACTTAAAAAGATATATTTCACATTCTTGGACTTTGTTATTTACAACACTTTATAAACAAATTAAAATGGAGCGGCTGTTGTGGAATGGTAAGACACGGCTTTCGCAATCAAAAAAATACTGGTTTGTATTACTCCTTAGCCAATTATTGAGCTTAATTTTAGCTATATGTTACACTAAAAATAATTATATATTAAGTTGACAAACAAGAAACGCCCTACTTTTATGCGAACGTACCTACCCAATGGACAAATTCTTTGCAGTCTAAGCAAATTCAAGAAATTAAGCGGGTACTTCGATTCAGATCAAATTAGCGTAGACTTCAGATAACATAATTTTCAACGCACGTATCAAATTTTATATAGGTAAGTAAACTGATTAGCTAATTGCAGTCCACTAGTTGAAAGTACTTAGACCTCTCCAATGTGTTATTGTGTCAGTGCAATATCTACTAGTTATGAAACTATTAAATTTTAATAGCAGCGTTCATATCAGGCACTCAGGTATTAAAGAGTAGGTAGGTAGGTACTACTTATGTATTCCGTAACGGAGGACGAAATTTTAATTAATATCTATGTTAGAATAACCACAATGTTGTAATGTTCTTTGATGGACTTTCTACTGAGCCATTTTTGAACGGTTGACTTTTACCTAAAGCCATTAAAATAAACCCAAAATATTCATGAGGCTATCCATACCTAATTGGTAGAGATCTATGGGATTATGTGTGCTTCATCTACACCGGCAGTCATTTGGGGTTAATTCCTTTACCATACCAAGCTCTTGTGTTTTCATTGTATTTTAGCTGAATTCATTTACGTTTTAGAAGTTAATTTGCAAAAAAAAATTAGTCCTTTTTTATAAATCTTCAAGGCGATTCGTCTGTACGCGAACAGGGTAATGCGTAGCTACTAAAATTATTAATGTTTATAAAACAAATAATATCTAAACTCTTAGATATTTATTATTCTAAAATAAATGATGCCAATGACATAATCTTTTTTAATTGCGTAACTAAGATATTTCATAAGGGATAATGCCGGCAATATGTTCACAGATGATATTTACTATTCACCTATAAAATTATATAATAATAAAAGTACTGGTAGAGGCGATAAACTCACAGAGTGCATCGACTATCAGTCCCCACAGGTCTTTTCGTCCGGAGGACTCGGTCCTTTTCATTAAGAAGCTCGCGTGCGACCACCGCGTCGCCTCCTCTGACTCAATGAGGAGTTACCCAGGCCTACACCGCAAAGGCGCCAGGATGATTTTAAAAAAGGTTCTCTTCCTTACACCGATATCAAATCATCTTGTCTGGTAAACATAGCCTATCCCAGTTCACCACTGCCAAAGAACCATTATAAAAGACGAAACCTATTCTGTCTACTGTGCTATGTATCTACTATATACAATTCATGGGACACGCGGTAAAATTGAGTTAGGTACCTACCCAGAACAGTCTGGGTGCCACAACATCTCAGAAGTGACATTGCCACTTATGGTACCGCAAGAAAGTTTTCTGGCCCAGTTATTATTTGTGCGAAAAAGAGAAGTTTGGTCTTGCTTTATTCGAGAAATAAAGCAGAATTAGAATTTGTATAAATATAATGTACGTACCTATCTAGTTATATGCTACCGTGACTTTTATTGAAATATAATTTGCATTGTTTTTCTTCAAAGTTGCTATTTAGCTACTCCTTTTTATATGAATAGGTTTAATATCCTATTTCACCTTGAGCTTAAAAAGGACCATCTCAATTTTTAACCCTACAGTAGCAAAATAATTACAGATATTCATGAATTGATGTTTCACTTATAAATGTCACTATATAATAATAGATGTCATGTCGACGGTTAATGTATGTAACTTTAGATAATACACAATTTATATCATTGAAGTTAACGTTCTTCTACTTGTTACTTGCTTTAAAGTTTATTAAAAACGTAGGTAGGTACATAACTGTAGCGGCTTTAATTTGAAACCTACATGTGTACCTAACTATGTATGTAAGTATCTATTTGTTCAGTTTCTAGTTATTTGAAGGCTGGTATTTTAATTAAGTAAATAATAATTTTATAATAATTTAACTTCTCTGGCGTCTGACTGCAACAGACTGGTTTTGACAATACGTAGGTAACCGTGGAGTTATACCTAATAGCCTAAACCAGAAAATCACCAATAGCTAGAATGTGAACACCATGTATCGATTAAAATCGAAGGCAGTTAATGTAAGCAGGCGCAGTTTATACCTATGAGTTAACATAATATGTTTTACTCTTTTACTAATTACATTATACCTACCTATAGGTAAGAGTTACCATATTATTATTAAGTAGGAATATAAATGTTTACTAGATAATAATGAAATAACTGATTAGTCATATACTTATTGTAATGTTTTAAGGACTCTTTGTAAGAAAAATGATTACAGACTTGAGTCATATTCATTGAATATGATTTTTTTTTGTATATTTGGCTTCTACGTAGCCTGGACTGCAAACTTTTTTACAAATTGCTACGATACTTAGGGACATCTCTTAGTTTTACTGTATCTTTGAAATACTTTTGTAAACGATTTGGATGCTTAATTTGCAATGGAATATTTTCAACTATCATGTATTTCTCACCATATTTAAAGAACAAACAAACTAATCCGATTGTAATTGATGTCTGTTATATACCTAGGACCTACGTACTTACATATTAGCATTTAATCGATATACACATAAATATGCCATAGGATAAAGGAATGTCATGAATTACCCTTTTAAAAGCGGAGTCAAATTTAAAAGCGAAAGTACCCTGTGTCAACATTTGTAAACGCAATGTTCTCCAGGATATATCGAACATGATGAAAGGTATGCCACTGTTTAATATAGATTGTTACACAATACTTAATCATGTACTTAGTCAATATTGTCGAAATCCTTGTTTGTTCAATGTTTATTGCTGTATTAATAAATGTGTCCAATAATCATTTGGTAATATTATTTTAATATTCACATACCGCCTACAAGTTAAGTAGATGTCCGACGATTATGTCTTGAATTCCAAAGTGCTTCCAAATTTGAACTGATGAAAATCTGCATCGCTTCATACATATCTATCTGGATCAAATTCTTTCCCATTCTGCTGCCAAGGTTGAAGACCATTTTCATTGAAGACTCCGTTTTAATTAGTCCCGCATGAAGTACTCATACCTACTTACGCTCAATTGGAGTGAAGTCCGGACTAGCGAAAAAAGCGTTTTGGCTCTATGTGAGACTCGACACCGATTTTGTATAATGCAAAATAGTACCTATTCATACTTGGATACCTAGGCAGATACTATTCTTAGTAAACCACTAAGTATCTAAACCAATATTCTGAGTAGGTACTTAGGGACCTACCTAATCGATTCTATTCCTTAGCGATTTAGACTTTTGACACTTGTCTACGAGCCCTGGAAAGTGACATAGATGAAAGGGAAACAGTCCACCGGTGAATCAGTCTTCGGAGAACAGTTGCTGAATCATAAAACCTAGCCTATGTGCTATTTCATATATCTATACCTACCAAATTTTAGTCAGATCTGTTCAGCCGTATGAGCGTGACTGAGAACACTAACAGAAACTTCCAAACATCGAAACATCTTCACAAACTTTCATATTATTTTATAATACTAATAGGATAATAATAAGTACAGTAAAACTGTTCATTAATCTTAAAACACCAAACTTACACTTTTTATTGATCATCGGCTCTCGGATGCCACTAAGATATCTGTAGGACCTCTTATAATGATGACATAAGAAATGTGATTATACAATCCTACTACTAGGTACTTATTATAAAATGCGAAAGTTTGGACGGTTGGGTGTTTGGACGGTTTTTAATCAATAAATAATCACGTCACTGTTTAGTGTGACGCGATTCTAATTATTATAAAAATGTGAAAGTTTGTGAAGATTTTTGGTACTCAGTCACGTTCAACGTCTAAACGGATACGGCTAAAATTTTGTACAGGGATAGATTATAATCTGGAATAACACTTAAATAATAGGTTCCTGAAGATTGCGGGTCAGGATCAGAATTCCACACGGGCTGAGCTGCGGACAATGGTTACTTGACCATTTAGGTAACTACTTATGAGGTTTTGGAAACTAGTTCCTTTGAAGATTGAAAGGTTCAGGGACTGTAGGTGACGTTTAATTAAAACAATAATAATGTAAATAATATGATTATATTCTTAAATGATAACAGATACAGGTGTTAAAGAAATTCGGTTTAACAAAGATCTGGTTACAGTTTCGATGGTTAAGTTTGAGACATAGTTTAATCTCATTTTGTCATTATATAATTAAATGTCAATAAATTATCTGGACGCCGAATTTAGAATACATAGTTCTATCTAAAGATTATTTCTACATGCGAAATTTACTAGCCGTTTGCGATGTGTTTAAGCTATGTGTCAACTTATTGTCAAATATATGCTAAACGAACGTGTACAGTAAAACGGTATGAATAGACATCCATAAATAGAATAAAACGTTCATTTTTCAATCAATTATTTTACAAAGCGCCAAGTACCTAACTATATATTTTATAATTTTGTACATTAATTACACTGAATTTATAACTGCCAATTTATATGACGATTTTATCTGTAGTTGTCCCCCTCGACTTCTATTCACCCCGTTTTGCCCATATTCTTGTTATCCCCATCACCACAAGAGTAACAAATAATCACCACAAGAATAATAAATAAGTGAAACTACTGAGAAGCATTCAGGGTCATTTTAGAACCCTGTACATCTGGATACAAATGCTACGTTACAAAATGGGTGAAGGATCATCAAAATTATGCCCATTTAGCCCAATGTGTATGTTCTCTATGGGTGGAGACAACAGCCCTACTATTTATATACGAGACACCTAATATCTTATGCTCTTTCACTACTTCACGAGCAGGGTTATTCCTCACTGTAAGTGACTTCACTCCACCTTACAGAAAAGACTGGGTACAGCATAAAATACTACTTAATTAATGTGATGTCCCTACTACTTCGCTGGTCTCTTGCACTAAGAGACTGGTGGGCATTCAGGTAGGCCATTTGCTTATTGCTATTCTATTTTAAAAAAATGATAGACTGCAAAACATCAGTTACTTTATACGTCAGATACGGAAATTCCCAGTGTGTGACCAGCAAGAGTCGTAGTCAGATACGTAAAATAACCAATTTAATAATACTTAATTAAGGGACTCCACGTTTGGATGGTATTTGGATGGTATAGGTGATGAAAGATGATGATGGTGATAGATACGATAGCTGAGGTCTTGTGATTATACCGTTACAGGATATATACGTAACAGTTACAATCTGTAGTAAATAATCACACACAGATTAGGATTTTGTAGGAGGTAGGACACGACGGTATCTCCCGTCCGAAATGAGCTGTCCAACTGGGGTAGTACCTCCGCCCTACAGAACACTGCGGCCATAATAACCATCGTGTTGTGTTCCCGCCGGTAAGTAGGGTAGCCAGAGCTCACGGTACCGAAAAGTTAACTGTCGTAACTATAACACAACGCGTATCTGACGTTATGTGTAATTGTCGTTTTGCAGACAACTCGTATTTACCTATTGTACTGTACTACTACTATTGCGTTTTTATTCATTTTATTATTAAAAGCACTTGGTGAAACTTTGTCATACATCGCATACGAATACAACTACGGTCATTGATATACAAAAATACCAAGATACACAGTTCCGTACAAAACTTACCTACACTTGCAACTTTCACCAATTATATTTCTACTGTTTATACGTGTGTTTTCATAAATAGTGTTTGCAAATTCATGCTTAGTAAATACAGTGTAAAGTAGCATAAAATAGACCGCATAAACAAGTTGTGCGCTCTATTTTAAGTGTAGTTTTCTGTTGCCGATCGTGTATCTTGGGTTTTGTGTATATCAATGAGTACAATAAATATTTTGATAATATAATAATAACACAACCGAATAAAAAAATGAATACTATAAAAATATAAAATTTGGATCGGAAAAGTCAATAGCCATGACGGAACTTGGCCCTCGAACAGTCCTAACAGGAGGAATGTTTTGACCAACTGAACTGTAGGTATTTTCGAAATTCTCCGTTCTCGATAGCTCAATTCGTCAGAGTATTCCTGCTGTAAAGGAGTTTCGCCTTGGATGTTGACTATCTGATCTAAATCTGTGGATAAAATTAGCATACCATTTGTTTCAAAATTGAATTAAATTATGCTTAGGTACTATCAAACACTACTTAATGTAAGTACTTGTTTGACAAGGTTCGATAGACTATGCAAATGATTGTACATACCAATGACATTAAATTTGTGCAAACTCGTACACAATTATATTGCAATACAATTTAATAACATTATTTTAAGTAACATTATATAATCTTTAAGATTTTTTAGAATATTAATATAATTAATAGCATAGTTAATTACACACAGCGGCCGTCCGCAGTCATGGAACGCAAAAACGCATTATATTATAATATAATATTATTTTATTTACGCCTCTCTGGTTCTATTCGATACATTCAAATGTTTTAAGGTAATTAAATAATCCTTCACACGATATTAAACGGCTTTCCTGGTAGAGTATCTACCTCTGGAACAGCGCCAACTATACCTCGAGGCAAAAATGTTGACCAAAGGTTAAAAACTTCGCGCATGTGCACTAACTGGCCAATCAAAACACCAAAAAACTCCGATCATCCAATGACGAAAGCCATTAAACATCTACGATTGGTCGATTGGCGCGCTAAAGAGCACTCGTAACTGCGCATCTTGAATACATTGTCAAGATTTTCGCCCCTATCTACTACCTTAGTCTCAACATTTGAGTCTGCGACTAAAGCATTACTTGATTTTATTCTACACCGTATCACTATACATTTACATTCTTAACCACAAACTAAAACTGTGTAACTAATAAGATCAGTACAATAAAGAACCTATATAATGGTTCGTGTGACAAAATAATCCCGTATTTATATACGTATATGGTTAGACTGGGATGCATCGCCCACAATTATCGTCAAATATATATAAAACTAAGGTCATTTAAAATGTTGATAGGTCAGTTACCAACTATTTACACTAAGCATACCAAAGGTCAGGTCTTGTCAGGTTCAAAGTTTACGTCGCTTCATGACAAGCACTCCCATTGTAGATAACTCACCCCTTTAAAGCTCTTGTTCAAATCGACTTTATACGATTAAAAGCATTCATACAGCACTAGAAATGATCGAAAACGTAATATCTTATATCTCACTTTTCTCAAAATAGAACAAGGCTTTAATAGATACTAGTGAAAGCTACAATATAGGTCTACATCGAATAGTATAGATAATAGAAGATACGATTAAAAAGCAATTAAATGTAAACCGTACTCTGAGTATGTATGGTATCATAAATAAAAGTACTAAGGTGCATTTACCTTCATACTTTCATTTAATAATATTCATCACTTATCACTGTATTAATACTATGTCAAATATTAATATTTAAAAAAAAATGTGCGTCTGATTAAGGTTGGAAATTTTAATCTAAAATATTTACGCGTATCGAGGCTTACCTAATGGTGTCCTTTTAGAGCAGGTGCCTTTAAGCCTACGTTTTATATTACAAAAATACATTTCTATTATTGATGCTACATTATATCGACTATAAAGGTTACCCACCCTTCATGAGATGTGAATATCGTTACAGAGATAATTAGTAATAATAAGCTTTAGTTTAAGTGGTTAAGTTACAGCGCAAAGTATTCGTGTCACTGTGTTCCTTGTAGTTATACCTTATATTATCTACTTAATAAATAAAACCTTTTCATTCAGCCAGTTCGTGTAAATCGCTCACCTTATACGTCGTACAAACGTTCTATTAATTCTTTCGACAAATCAGTATTATTTATAGTGGAATAAACATACTAACCCTAAAATTCACCATTTCCTTTAGTTAATCGTCTATATTTTTTATATTTTTCGCTCTAATATTATAGTTTGAAGAAAATCTGGTGTGGTGTTCGGTGAATTTTATGATTCGATCAATTTTTGCTATAAGCAAGAGCTCTTAACCGGCGCTCGGCTAGACTGGCGGTATCGTCCACAACACGGCGGTCCTATCAGCAGAGGTCGACAGGAAGGAGAAGTCTTCTGGGTGCCATCTGGCCGATATCACTTTATCTGGATGGCGTGCCACTGGCACGCTTGGTAAGGGGCACGTCAGATCACCTAAAGGAACAAATGGAAAAATTGTAAGGCCCATTCGTGGAAAGATATACAACGCATTGATATCAACACATTGTATATGAATTTGTGCATCATTCAAAGGAGGGGGGAAGGGGGGAGGTATGTGTAGTCGTCAAAAATACAAGTAAAATAGTGCACTGCTTACCTTGCAAATCAGTTAGCACAATTCTCCCATCGTATCCAGCAGTGAGTAGGTAGTAGGCACCGGGTGAAAATCGAACACTGCGCAGTTCTCCCGAGTGAGGAGTGAAACCCTGTAGGGCCCGACATCCCCTGACATCATGGAGGGCGCAGGATCCATCGTCGTGTCCAGCCACGAGTAGCCTGCCACTCGGGTCTACTGCTAAAGACGCTACTGCATACTGAAACATCATTAGAAAACCATTGAAAGATTAGTCAAGACTTGGATTCAATTACGGCCACAAAGTGTTCTGAAGATATTTCGTTCTGTCAGTCATAACATGTCCAAAACCTTTTTCAACAGACCTGCAAATAAACTAAGTATACTTTTTCAGTTCACTATGATAAACAATAGACTAAAGCAAAACGGCACGTAGGTATTCATTAAATAACGTCCACATTGATGTACCTATCACGGCGAGAAAACTATTTCTTGGTGCAGGTAAAATTAATGAGCCATAACTTTGCCAAACAATAGCCATTAATACGCCTAGTCCAATAAATCTCTTTTTATTAAAGCTTGTATCCGGAGACATTTGTTGGACAAAATTTTCCTCGACATAGTAGTTTTGGTATAAAATACATTAGGTACCCAAGTCGCAAAGTCATGAACCAAATAAACCGTATGCGAATGTGACGTTTAGATTTAATTATTTCATGACTTTCACAAATATGTTTTATGTCGCGAATTTGCCCGTGAGGGTTTAGATCTGGTTTTTCTTTTTGCGCGCGAATTTCTAATTTTTATTTCTAAAATTATTGTAGGCTCTGTTACGCCTCGTAATATTATATCTATCTGACGGTGTAAACCCTATCATAATCTGCCCATTCTAGAGATTACCTCATTCTTAAATTGTAGTCTTTTCCCCTAAAAATATGAAAAAAAATATTTCATGGAAACCTAGTTTTGACAACCGAAACAGTAAAAACAAATCAGCTAAATCGGTTTAGCCGTGCTTAAGTGATGCGCGGACTAACACAATGTGGCGATCTGGCGATTGATTTGTTTGAGGTGTTGCATTTTTTCATTACAGATAATCTAATAAGAACATAAGTAGAACAAGAAACAATGAACGTTCTTGAGAGTCACAGCAGGCGAAGTAATATAAACGTAGGTCGTGACACGAAAATACAATTTCGGAGAACAACATTGCAGTTTCGTGTATACAGACTTTATCGTTTCCTTTCGTAATGTAGGTATAGCTGTACTTTACGTAAAACTAGCAACCTGCCCTCGCTTTGCCTCGGTTTATATGAGTATTTTGAACGCAAGCCATCGTAATTTACACATACATTATAGGTAGGTACTTATTATTAAATTGTAAAGTATGACCGTTCATTGAAGATATTTAAAACAAATTGTTATGCTCTACTTAGCCAATCACCCAATTACACTCAAACATGCTGTAGAATTAAGTGTGACCAAAACTTTTCTGATATGAAAAAACCGTAAGTTTAGCTTAGTAGTGTTTGCGTCCATACCTACAGAAAAACAGTAACCTAAAAATATTTTTGTGTTCAGAATCGTTCATTTAAAATATCCCAAGTTTTCTTTATAAATATCCAATTTAAAATTTACAAAGCTAATTTACAATTTTATAATAGTAAAGATTAATCAGTTTTATGTTACGTGCCTGATCATAATATGCGAGTTTATGGCCATAGGCTTTAATAGGCATTTATAATTTAAGAGAAAGTCAACTTCATATCAAAGAAAACAATTTCTAAGTGATTCTTCTAAATATTTATTCATTAAACACCTTTATTCTTCACTAAGTAAATTAAATAGGTATAATTAGTATATGGATATAAATTTAACTAAGTACCCCTACTTTAAATCACGTCTTACATACTTAAATATTTTGCCGTACCTTCATAAATAAGCTCCATCGAATGGAATGGAATGTAAGGGAACGAAATAGTACAATAGGATAGTGAACTTTATATCAACTGTATAACACACAAATTAAACAGTGAAAATAAATCGCGAGTATTCTGCGAAAGAGGTATTGCGTATATTATGTTTAAAATGATACATACCTTATTAGAGTGCCCAGATGGAGGCGGTATCACATTGACACAGCCGCCAGTACGAAGGTCCCAGAAACGTACAGTCTTGTCCTGGCTGCCCGAAACGAACATTGCTCCACCCCAGTTGTACAACGACAATATGTGACCAGAGTGACCGGTTAGCGCCTGCACAAAATAGCACATAATAATATCCTACGCTTGATCTTGTAGTCAAGTGCATGTGGTTGTACCAAACTCATCAGAGTCCAAGTCAACCTAACCTAAGAACCAGTATACACCTTTTGATTTACGCATGAGATTCTGGCGCACGCCTTTCTCTCAGCGTTGGGGATCAGATGCCAGTCCCATAAGAGTCAACCAAAACAAATCATGGAAAGAACAAGTAGGACAACGAAATCTTAGGGCAAATTGCTGTAATAAAAATAATTAGGTTCGAAATTCAGCTCAGTCTAGTCTCGATATCATTTCAATCTCCCAAATGTTATAAAATACTTTTTTGTTACGTGCTTTTGGTCACAAGAATACCTTTTTCGACATTTTTGGGTGATCAAGACGATACTGAGACTGAAATTTGAACACATTTTTATTATGAGAATTGACTCTGGTCTGCAAAGCGCAAGTTGTGCAAGCATTTCACTTTGTAGTATATAATAATAAAAAGATAGTGAACATCTCGTTTTCTCTAAAAATGAAAATTACAGATTCGTTTAATCAGATCGAATTAAACGTGAGCCCAGCGATAAAGATTTATATAGGTACTAAAAGGGAACCCCGATCTGGCAATGAGATTAAACTGATTGTTAAATAGCATAGAATGCGGTCAGTTAATGTGGTCAAGCCTACCGTACGATCATTTCAAGGCGTGCGGCAGACACTTCCAAGTAAAATGGCGAACCGCGTCAACGCTTATATTTATTTTGATGACGACAATGTTTATTGCGAACTAAATAAAATTATTCTAATGAAACGTTGTTCCAATTGTGGTCTGCTAATTTGTGATTCACTGTAAAATTTGTATTTATATTATTTGTATTTTAGACTTGAAATACAGTTTTAATCTCGAAAACTAAAAATTTTGATGTAAAAGCATTTTCATAGATGAATTTGTTATGTGCGTATCGTTTATGGATCTGTTTATCTGCGAATATCATAAACGACGCAATTTGCAAAACCTATTTATGAAAAATGATTGCATTCACCAGCGACAAGGATATCAAACCCTTTTTCCAATAAAGATAAAAGCTCTTATGAGCACGGAATGATGGAGTTAGGTACATGAAATGCGGTAAACGGTAATCAGACGAAATATACGATAAATTTACTTATAAGATTTTTATCCGGGCACTACTTATCTTCCTAGTTACATAATATAGCAGAAAACGAAATACCTTATTTCACAGAAATTCAGATCACATGTGAAAATAAAAATCTGACTAATAGAAATGTAATAATAGCTCTACTCAAATGTACTTATTTACGTCAAAAGATTTTTTTTCTTAACCACTGGACACGCTAACGGTTAGTTTCTAAAGGCCTGACCAATCCCTAAATAAAAAATAGTCAGAAATCAAACCGTAAATACTGTACGCCCATTGGTTGAAGATGACAATGAGGCAACCAACCAAGGTAACACGAGATTCACAACGCGGGGTAAGTGCTATAATGTACGACAAGTACCTATATGTCTATAGATATCATCATTCTCCGAGCCCTTTCCCAACTCATTTAAGGTCGACTTTTCAGTCTAGCTACGGCGTACTTCTATATTTTCCGTGAAACAACTGCCATCTGACCTCGACAACTCATTAGCAATATCAAATTGTCGGACTTTTTAGGGCTCCCAACTACCCGTAACTATTGTCAAATATGTGGATGCCAGCCGGAAACGATGGCTTAACATGCTCTCCGAGACACAAGTTTATATAGATATATATTTCACAATACCTGGAACGTCTTCCCTGTAGCACAGTCCGTTACGTATATTTTGCAGTCACCAGCTCCGCCGCTTACCAACAGGCTGGTCTTGTTTGTAGTATCTTCTATGAAGCACACGTCTCTAACGGTACCATCATGCATAGTCAGTTCAACCTGATGACAATTAATGATATGTTCATGATTCATGTTAAAAAAAGCTATGGGTATGGTTCAGACTAGATGTATATACTATAAAATTCCATGATTATAATATTTACTGTAGCTTCGTTGTCGCCTTCAAAGAAAATTGAAAGAACTATAAGAACGCAAGAATAAGCGCTGTTTGAGCGCGTACAGAATTCCGCAAATATAACTGCGTCCGCGCATATCGGTGTCATGTCATCAGTCTTTATTCTCATTAAAAAAGCGACAACTGTCATAAAACCTATTATTACATACTAGGATAGGCACGAAAACAACCTAGGTTACCATTAAATTTCATCAAGTTTCGCGTTCCATGATAATACTAAAATTTTAACGGGAAATCTATACTAATATTATAAAGAGGAAAGATTTGTACCTATTTTTGTATGTTTGTAATGAATAGGCTCCGAAACTACTGGACCGATTTCAATAATTCTTTCACTTATAGAAAGCTACACTATCTGGGAGTAATATAGGCTATATATCATCACGCTACTACCAAAGGGAGCGGAGCAGTGAGCATTAATGTCAATAAATCGGGCAGATTTCCATACATCTTTACTAATAGCACAAAAAAATGTTGGAACAAAATCCGAATTCCACGCGGGCGGAGCCGCGGGCAACAGCTAGTATTATATATAAATATATATTATATATAAATTGATAACAAATAATAGGTATATAGTACATCCAGTATACAAAGCCAGTCAGCCTGTGACCACGGTCGGTGTAACTTGGTCCTACCTATATCATGATTGCGTTAATTCCCGTTAACATTTTAGTTCATCAAATCAAATTAAGATGAAGATTTTACATCTTATTGAAAACAAGTTTCTTATTACTAACAACTAAATTATTAGAAAAATAAGCTTCGTGATACTTAGAACTAGAACTCTAGACTAATTAAGTTGTCTAGTTTTGTAATTTTGCTATCATATCATATTAAAAACGAACTATGAATGAACAAAAGGCGAATGCGGCGTCAGCAAACGCGCTGCAATGCAACTCTACTGAATTCTAGTTTACCGGGAAATCACGATTCGTAGGCTTGTAAGCGTATAACATTGTACGATCAAACTAGACCAACTTGTTAAACAGGCGTACATGCATTCAGGCGCATTTTTTTCAATGCTTACACATAACTGAATACAGTATCTTAGTACATGCAAGCGTTGGTGGTGTTATAAGTACGCGTACTTACATACAATACCACAAAAGTTACGGAAGAGATTAGTAGAACAGGCACGGATGCTTCCGCACATATTACGCTCATAAAGAAAAAACGTTACATCGTATCAATGTACCACTGTAACATAGGAACCACTGTAAACATCACTATGTTGTTACGAAAATGAAATCGAATTACCATAATATACCTGTACATTTACATGTTACTACACATTACAAGTAGATGTTTCAGTAAATAATTTAATAGATAAAGTACCTATTTACCTAACATAATGTAAAAGATAAAATACCCATTTTAGGATTTCTTACGCAACGTTATCAGATAAGTCTTAGTCATCTATCATCTACCTGCCCTTGTCCCAATTATTTGGGGTCGGCGCAACATGTATTTTTCCTCCATTCATTCCTGTCAGATGTCATCTCTTCGGTTACCCCCTTCCTTGCCATATCCTCTTTCACGCACTCCATCCATCTTTTCTTAGGCCTACCTCTACCCTTAAAGCCCTCCACATTCATACTTAGAACCTTTTTAACAACATTGCTTTCATCTCTTCTCATAACATGTCCATACCACGACAATCGCTCGCTTCTCAATTTTTCATTTATTGGTGCAACTTTCAAACTTCCTCTAATGTACTCATTCCTTATTCTGTCCATTCTTGTCACACCACACATCCATCTTAACATTCGCATCTCCGCTACATGTAGTTGTCTTTCTTCCTTCGCTTTCAAAGCCAAGCATGACGACCCATACAGGGCGGCAGGTCTGATAATGGTTTTATAAATTTTCCCCTTAAGCTTAAGGGGAAACTGCGGGTCACATATCGTAGCCTTGACCTGCCGCCATTTCATCCAACCTGTGTCAATCCTGTGCTTCACTGCACGATCAATTTCCCCATCGGCCTGAATAAGAGACCCGAGGTATCGAAAATTGGAGCAGACTGGTAGTGGTGCACCATCAAGCACCATGGGTGTAAGACTGGAGAGACCGCCGAAATCAGAGTACATGTACTCCGTTTTGGTTCTGCTGATTTTCAAGCCTACACTCTCTAGTCTACATCGCCATTTCTCCAATCTACTCTGGACGTCAAGCCCGTCTTCACCGACGAGCACAATATCATCGGCAAACAGCATACACCAGGGGGTCTCCTCCTGTAAATCCGATGTCAAAGCATCCATTATCAACAGGAAGAGATAGGGGCTTAGCGCCGAGCCCTGATGCAGGCCTACCGCTACACTGAACTCGTCGGTGTTGCCGGCAGCGGATCGTACATAGGTTCTTGATCGACAGTACATCGCACAGATCAACTCTATATACTTCCCAGGCACACCTTTCTCTTTCAGGGCCCACCACAAAACCGTTCTGGGTACCCGGTCATACGCCTTCTCCAGATCCACAAACACCATGTGCAAGTTTTTATGTGCTCGCCTATATTTCTCACCCAGTTGGCGGAGGGCAAAAATGGCGTCTGTGGTCCCACGACCAGGCATAAACCCAAATTGGTTTTGGGTTATCTCGCTTTCTTCACGCACACGTTTCTCTATCACCTTCTCCCAAACTTTCATACTATGCGACATGAGCTTTATTCCTCGATAGTTGCCGCAGTCCTGCACATCACCCTTATTTTTATAGATGGGCACTAGTGAACTATTGCACCATTCATCAGGGATCGTCACCTCATACAACAACTTATTGAAGAACAAAGTCAGCCACCAACATCCATCTTCTTCCAATATCTTCCACACTTCTACTGGAATGCCGTCGGGCCCTACAGCTTTCCCATTCTTCATGCTCCGTACTGCCTTCCTTACTTCGTCTCTACCAATCTCCTTCACTACACCTACATTCACTTGTACCTCTTTTAAATTCCCACTCCATACATTCTCTTCATTCATAAGTCTTTCAAAATAAGCCTTCCATCGATTTCTTACATTATCTTCTTTTACTAAAACTGTGCCGTTTTCATCTTTTATACATCGCACTTGTCTTACATCTCTCGTTCTTTCTTCTCTGGCTTTGGCTAAGCGGTAGATTTCTTTTTGGCCCTTTGGTCCATCAAGAGCATTATATATTTGTTCTTGGGCCTGAGTTCTAGCTATAGCTACCGCTTTTTTTGGCCTTTTTGTTCCATTCATTATACCTCCTCTTTTTTACTTCTTTATCACTATCATTTCCTTTTTCTTTCTGCCATTCTTTAAAAGCATTCTTCTTTTCTTTTATAACCTTTTGTACCTCTTCATTCCACCACCATGTATCCTTATCAAAAGCACCTTTGCCTTTCGTTTCTCCAAACACTTCTTTTGCTACTTTCCTGATGCAACTCGCCATTTCATTCCAACATTCATTCACTGATTTATTCGCCATATCTTTCATTTCTATCATTTTATTCACCACTTTCTCCCTAAATTTGCTTGCATACTCTTTCTTCTCTATCAACCTCCATTTAATCCGAGGTGGGGGCCGGTGTTTACCTTTTTGCACATCGACTTTGGTTTTTAGGTCTAATATTAGCACTCTATGTTGTTTCACTACCCCTTCACCCGGCAGCACCTTGCAGTCTTTGACACAGACCAATTTACTCCGTCGGATAAGGAAGTAATCGATCTGTGTCAAGTGAATACCACTTTTGTATGTGATGAGGTGCGGATCTCGTTTTTGAAACCATGTATTCACGATGGCCAGGTTAAGGGAGGACGCAACTTGCAATAGGTTTTCCCCATCGCTATTCCGAGTCCCGTATCCCCATCCTCCATGCACACTTTCAAAGTCATCATTTACTCTTCCTACATGTCCATTAAAATCACCTCCTATACATATTTCCTCACTATCTGGTACACTCATCAAAACTATATCAAACTCTTCCCAAAACTTCTCTTTCTCTCTGTCATCGCAACCACTTTGTGGTGCATACACGCTAATCACATTCAGAATCATACTCTCCCATACCACTTTCACAAGAATTATCCTATCGTTCACTCTTTTTACATCCGTCACGCATTCTTTCAAGTTACCATCTAGCACTATACCCACTCCATTCCTTTTTCCATCACTTCCACTGTAATATAATTTATATCCTTCACCAATCTCTCTAGCGCTTGCACCCTTCCACTTAGTCTCTTGCAAACAGGCCACATTTATTCTTCTTCTTCTAAACACATCCGCTAATTCTCTTGCTTTCCCAGTCATACTACCAACATTCCAACTTGCATACCTCAGTTTTACATCTCTAGTGCTATGGGCTTGCTTCTTACGTCGCATCCACCCTTGATACGACAACCCTTGTCCACTTCCCACAGGGACCGGGTGCTGTCCCTGCGCGTCGCCTGTGGGGTACGCCCTAACACTGTCGCAGTCTCTATTATGTAATATCATGTTGCAAATAAGATTTGGCATATTTTTTATAACCGGCCGCCTGCCTGACGTTAACCCTCCTTGGGAATGTTGTCGTTGATGGTTTACCCACCACCTGTTGGGTACCTTACGGCGCTGTTAACCTGCACCAGGCCAATTCCCGTAGCCGACTTCTACGACTCCCTGGGATGGAATTTGGGGCTGGTTCATTTTACGTTTTTCTTTCACTCCCAGACCAGCATAGAAGGTCCCAGACCAGCATAGAAGGTAAAGTCTTAGTATAAAATAGTTATTCACTAGCATGAAAGTAAAATCGTTCCTTCCATTTCTGTCAAGCCAATCTATTCCCCATTTTGTACATAAAACATTTGTATAAGCAAAAGCGTCTTGCTCAAGATGAAATTTCTTCCATCATGAAATTTCAGATTTCTTAATTGGAGTTTTATTTCATCTCTCATATTATTTTTCAGTTTAAACAACTTGCCTTTCGTAACAAGTTGGGATAGTTATTTATCTTTTGAGCACATCATCTAAATAAGACTCGGTTCATTAGAATTCAGGTATTGCATCAAGTTGCTAAAAATTGGCTTGAACAACTTGATTTATTTTTGTTGATGTGATAAGAGTATGAACTTGGACCGAAGGGTAGTTCAAAAGACAAAGTCAGTTGTAAGTCATGTCTTGATACCGATAGGCTAAGTCATCCAAGACTTGTTATATCTCGTGAAGGTCTCTAAATGTAATGCTCTGATGACGATAAAGGCAAACAACCGACTGGCGGGTATTATGAACTATTGGAGCAATTAGTTTAATGGACAATTTATAAAACAAACATCATAGACAAATAGGTATAATCCGCTAGTATTTTACGATTATAATAAAACGACATATTGATAACAATATCAGACCGGTCGATCTATGAAACCACAACAAAAATAGTCATGTGACCAAAGAAACATACATGATCTAAGAGACACGAAGTTACAGTGCCGTGCAAAGTGGGTTGATAGAAGTACCAGGGCTACGAATCTGATCCGGTGCAAAAATAATAGAACTCGTTCCACACAATTTGGAACTGTCATTCCAAAGTTCACCCCTAGTTTTTGAAATGTATATAAAATGTCGTCTGCCGTACCTTCTAAAGTACATTTTACATAATAACCTTGTTAATTTAACTGGATAGCTCTACGAGTATAATGAATTGGAACGATATACCTATATTTCATCTTTCTACTTCAAATCATTTATCCTTTTTCGTTAATTTTTAATCTTTTTCTTTTTTAGCTGCTGTCTGCGGTTCAAACTCATTGTAATTGCTGTCAGACCTAAGGAGGTCTGACAGCAATGAACACATGGACACAAGGGTGTTCTTGTGTTCATTGTTTTTTAAACTCTCCAAACTGAAAAACCTTGCCAAGTTAGATGCCGTACACGCATATGCGACGCATTTTGCCACAAACAAGTATAGTGTACGGCATCTAACTTGGCAAGGTTTTGGAGTAGTGGGGCCCACACTACTTCAAAATCTTACCAAGTTAGATGCCGTGTATTCACCTGTTACTTTGTTGGAACAAAGGGCAAACTAAGATACCAAAAATTGATATATTTTCACATGTATAGTATGATTATTCATATGACTATAAACGATAATAGTAGATATTAGATATTTACTGGACTAATCTGAATCAATTTCCCTCAGAGTGAATCACCTTTTAAGTTTTATATTACTGGTAGAGATAAAACAAGGTTAAACAAACAATTAGAAGCACAATATCGTCTTTCAATATACCGCCACTTATCTTAACACGATAACATTTGACACGACAAGATAACAGTATATAAATTAATAAAATTAACGCTCTCTAACGATGAATAGCTACAAGCTATGTAAGGGAAATTCATTTTGGGTCCATACACTTTGGCGTTTGAAGACTCAAAACGGCGTGTGATTTTTGTCAGTTCGAGTCCAATAAAACTCAACAAGTTACTGGTCAAAGGGGGTGGTGGTATCCGTAGGTATTGCCGCACAATAAAAAAGGTACAGGGAATGCATAAGCTGGAAATTTTTCATGAAACAATAGAAGTTACTATGTTTTAACTATATATAGAGAACTAGCTGATGCCCGAGGTGAGGTCCGTTATGGTCATATCTTCGGTTGTAATCAAACGTACAGCAGAGTCTAACCAAGAGTTTTCTATAAAAAAACCGCATCAAAATCCGTTCAGTAGTTGGTGCGTCTATTGCGAACAAATAGACAAGAATTAAAAAAATCATTTAACAAAACCCAAATATTTTTGAACATCCCCAAGGTACAGACAATGATTTTAAATTTTATAATAGTACTTATAAATATCATACATCAGTTACGGAATATAGCCGGTTCTAAGAAACCAAGAGTTACGTTTACACGGTAGCATTTCAAGAGGAAGAGAATTACGTTCTCAGTGTAGATAGCGATGGCGCGTGCGGGAGCAATTTACATAAGTTAATGAGATACAGATCAAACAAACCTGGCCCATTTTATTTAAAAGGACGTAAATGATTGATATTGTGACGAATTGTCGATTTAATCGTATTAGGAGATTACTGAGTGAGATCAGGTTCCAATTTATTTGTAATATATCAAGGCTGCTTAGCATATTGAGCTTTTTAACCGATTTCGAAAAAGGTAGATGTTCTCAATTCGGATATTTATATTTTTCTTTATTTACGAGTATGTTCGGGCATAACTGTGTAATAATATAGATGGATTTGCGAAAGTCTTTTTTAGTTAGACAGATATTTATTCCGAAATGTTACCGTTTGAATATCGTAGATATGACCAGTTTAGAAGGCACACAACGGAACTCTTCAATAAATGCCAGCAAATCATTCCCAATTGCTGTCATCGCGTATTTAGGCATTGTTCATGTAATTTCATAACATAACATCACGCCTGTACGCGCTAAATGGGCTCGCAGACGTATGCAGTAAAAAGTGCAAAAAGCTTTAAATCTGTATAATCATCACCTACTTATGCCGCTGACTATACCTAAGGTGTTTTGTGATAGTTCAACCAAAAATTCCTATCGTCAATTTCTTGTATTATTTACCTACAGATAGGTATAATAACTCTTCTGAATAATTGTGAGATAGTATGAATGTCCAAGGCAGTTAATCTATTTATCTAAAGTAGTGTCAGTTCATTATTGAAAATAATTCCAACTCACCTCTTGACCTTCCAAATTGCAGGCATGACTGTTGAATCTCATGAGTTTGACGGTCTTGTCGTTAGAGCCGGTGGCTAGGAGGTCGCCCGCTGGACTCCAGGCGAGACAGTAAATACTGCCTTTGTGATGTTTAGTCCGTTTCAATAAGACTGTTGGAGCAGTAGGAGCACTGCTGTCCCTGCAGACAATACGATACTTTAGGATTGTTACTAAAATTGAAGCAAGACCACACTGCGACGAAAGATGATTAGACAAACTCTAATTATTTTTCTTTTTAATATAATGCTTTTATGGCTTATGGCTCTTCATATTGCTTTAACCCGAGTACAACAGTATTAAGTCAGGCTAGCAACGCAATGTAGTTTCACCGTGACTTAAGATAAAAATTCAATTATTGCTCTATAAAGCGTAAATTTTTTGATTTACCTAATGCCGAGGTTACACAGAGCGAGCTAGCGTGCGCTACTCGAGTTGTGTAATGATATCATACGAGTTATTATCATGTACGAGTTGATCTGTAGCTACTGCTTTGCGAGTAGTACACAGGTGCTGTAGGTTTCCACTGTCACGTCAGTTGCTCGCACCACAGTGGCACACCTCACCTTAATTTGTGCAACGTTGTATAGCGAAAAAGACTTGAAAATAGGTACCTATATGCTTAATCCTAAATAATAAGCTTTTATTTAAACGAGTAATTTTGATTAAATCATAAGCTTATCTCCGCTTTGAAATTTCATTTTATGTGTTTGTTAGGGCGCGGGCGGGTTTAACTCTGGTGAAATCAACATGTACCATATCCATAATGATCTACTAATTCGATAATTACTGACTAGACAAAAGTCGTTGGCGAAGTCACGCCTACCCCAATGGGAAAAGGGCGTGATTTGTATATATGAAGTCAACGTCAATGCTATTTTTTATATCACTAGAAATTAAATTCAGTATTAATTCAATTAGTTTTTATAATCAATTATCACTTCCAATAAGGTACAGAAACGTAGCAGAGATATTATATTTAATTAGCCGAGTCTCATACGAGTATAACGAGTCCAAGTTAACAGTACTCAAGGACATATTATGTCCCTCGCAACACTACTAGACCACTTCTTCGCTTTCTTATTACACAACTCAATTGTGCGTGTCCCGCGAACTGGGGCAGTATTCTATTTGATACAAGTTTTAGTCACAGTCGTAACACAACACGAGTAGTCGTTGGATTTCAATTGGATAACATAGAAGAAAGAACTGGTGTAAGGTAAACCAATGTGAATGAGTTGGCTAATACGAAAATACTGATTTCGCAATTTTAAGCACGATAATAATACCGGAAAGGTGAAACAAATAATAACTTCACAATCACTAGGCAGTTTAATATTCTGTTAGAAAATTACTATAATAATATTGATCATAATCCTGCTAGATGCAATATTAAATAGGTACTATAAAATGGAACATTCAGCGTCGTTTGTACAAGTGTCAATTTTATTATAAAATATCGATTAATTTTATACCTGATTTCTCTTTTAATTAGAAACAGTATGCAATTACGTTCATCTCATCGTCCAAGCGTTGTTCCCGGTGCCATCCAAAGCTTTCACCTTCTTTTGCTTCGGCAAATAAGGTTTTTATGGGAGGGACTACCGTTTCACCAAACAACCTTGAGACGAAAGCCTGCGTGAGAGTTAAGAGAAGGCGTTCTGGCTCGCTGGTAAGATTGGTTCGGTCCAAGGTCTTAGTGGGGCCACGTACCTACATGAGGCAAATGCGTTAGGTTAGGTTAGAGAGATGAAGCTGAAGCTATTTTTGTATAGCTTCATCTCTCTCCCTCAGCTGAACTGTTTTACTTTTGAAGAGCGTCGTAGTAAGGCACCAGATTATAAATGAATGGTACCGATTGAGTGAAGTTTCGAGGTCATTTATAAACATGACGTACTTTTTTAATATAACAATATTTATGCTCTATAGTATAATAACAACTGCAAAGTAAATGGTCACACCTAGATGGTACTACGCATTATAACAGAGGCACACTGATGGACAAAAGCGTCGAATCACAGTTAGCATCTATTTGAAATTAGAATTTGGTTAACACAATAATTGTAGCGATAGCACGTATCTGTCCCTTATAAGATCACGCAATTCATTTTAGTAACAAACAATTCGGATTATGTAATGGATTGTAGATACATCATGACTCATGGTGGTAATAATACGTTTACTGGTGTTAACATTTCATAATAAATTTTGTAACTGCTGTACAGCGCAGCAGTGACAATAGTGCTTTGAACCCTTTTCATTATGACCGATAGTATGTAATATTAAGTTATTCAAGTGACTAGTACCTATGTAGAAATCGCAAAATTACATCCCCAACACTGTTGCGCTGTATCGTCGCGGGTAATTAGTTTGAATTATCGTAACCGTAGTAATTTTGCTGTCTGTCTACCCATTACGACAAAATGTACGTCGACTACTAGGTATGTAGAAAGTTCACAAGAATCGAATATTTTAACACTGAATAATGAAAATCTAAAATATATGAAATACCTATCTGTTAATATCTTAGACAAATCTAAACCCTAACCTTACACAACATAAATTATAGATAAGACTAAAAACTTTAAATTATTTTATATATACAGATAGGCTATAATGATACCTAAGGGTCAGTTCTCGTAATAAAATATGTTCATGTACCTACTCGTCGGTATGAATCCCATTCGTAATTTCCTTATCCTTCTATGTTTTGTGTCATGTTTTTCTACACATTTTCTGTAAAAAAAGTCATTAAACGGACTCCGCAATTCGACGTTTCACGTTTTTTAGGTAGGTACATAGGTAGGTAGGACTGAACCTTACAGCGCATCTACTAAAGCTTAAGGTAGTAACAATAAACATAATACAAATGTATCATATATCGATCAGTATAAACATTGAGCTCATTACCACAGTAAAATTTCCACATCCAACCGGACCTTACTTCATAAAGTACAATATAGTTAGCAGCATTGTTATAATAATGTGCGGAGGGAAGAACAAAAGGAGTTATTACCAACCATTGTATAGCGGTTAAAATGATAACTTTAGTACCTACTTTTTGTCATACATACGTACATCAAACTCGTAATGTATAACAGGCACTTATACAAGGAACAATAGGTGAAATTACTTTTTAGTTGTTCTAACATAGCTTTGCTTACAGAATGAATATCTATAAACATAGAGCTATCTAGAAGAAAGTTTTACATGACACTAAGACTTACTACATTTTGTTATTACTTTAGAAATTTGAAATAAGTTACAGTTTATAACCATATACCTACTTACATATTTATTCGGCGTAGTAGCCGTAGACCGAGCTACTGATACTACTACTATGACACAACCACAGTAGACAGATAGAGATCCATACTTAATATGTAATACATCGGTCAACTTTGCTGTGTCACTTTATTTAATGCACATTTCATAAATTTGGCAACATCTCGCATAGTAGGTACTTGTCAATAATCGTGAATGTAAGCATTATGAAGACCGCAACGTAATCTGTGGAAATATTTCGTAAGCGTCATATCCACAATAAACGAGTATCGCAGCTAACATTCTCACCGCATGCATTTTTGTGTGTTTGGATGAAACTTCCTAATTTCACGTATAAGCTGACGTCATCGCACACGTAATATGTACTCATCCATATATTTAGCTAAAAAATGTATAATTAATTGTGCTATTAACGGATACAATCATATACAGAAATTTTATAAAACTATGCAAATTAGAGAATTTAATTTAACTTACACGATATTGTGATATAATTATGCTTAATATGCAGCCTTTCTATATTGACCGATTACCTAATATAGCAAAATATGAAGCAAAAGGCATTTTTATTAAATCTATTTTTTTAAATAGTTTATTAGACACGTAAATAAATGGACGCGTGTTGTCAAATTTTAGATAGATTCATAATCTTTCCTTATTTCATTTTATGAGGCAGAATACATAATAGACTATTAAACTTAATAACATTTATTTAAATTAAATGATTTAATACCAATATAAGTGACACTGTGTAAATTTAACTTAGGGTCATCAACATGTCGTCGAGTCATCGCTTTCGCGGCACAAGTGAGTATATATCGCATGAATCGCAACAAGTCGAGTGAGCGCATAACTTATTCAAAAATGTACAGTACTGTACCTAAGTGTAATGATAAACTAAGCTTTGCTTGTAATGCGACTACAATCAATAATACGAGTACTATTATTATAAACAAAACATGTGGTATTATAAGTTTACGGGATATTGCTGCTAATTCTGTTGTATTGTTGAGCATCCGATCTATCCGAAATGTTATTACAAAGAATGGTCTGTACGATTGTTGGTCTAAACTGTATTGTATAGTTACCGAGATTTCGGGCAATATCTTTGTTTCAAGATGGCATCTGAAGCTTCACCGGAATCTGTCAGCATTTTTGTTTATGTACTCAGTACCTAAGTGATTATCATTCAAAAATCGGAACTGTATTTTAATTTAAAATTAACCAAAAACAATACGTGATACGTCCATTTTTACAGGCCTAACAGTTCATAGCACGCAATCAATTCATAGTGACACTCATCCAAATAGAATCACTGCTGATAATGTAGGCAAGGCATAGTTTAAAAATATGGTGAGTAAATAAAATTCACAATCCGTTATCGTTTCTGTATCACTTACGATTACGTTTATCGATTAACACATTTTACATCAACGAATTAATCATCTTGATGAAAACCCTCATTAACCAACTTCAAAAGGAGGTTCACTGTTTGAGCTGTATGTTTGTTCCGATTTTCTCGCGTTTGATTGAACTGATTTATATGCAGTTTTCAGAAATGTATTTGCAACATTACGGAGACTGCACTATTTGTACGATCATAAGGTTGCATTTGTCCGGTCAATAGCTCATGTCGCGTGTCAGACATACAAGGGCTAAATGCGATCTAATGTTAGTAATAATAAGAGTGCGTCGCGGACATTATGACCGCCCCGCGTCTCCGTCTGCTTATCGCCTAAGAGTGCGTCGCGGACATTTTGACCGGCCCCGCACCGCCGTCTGCCTATCGCCTAATACTCAACGATACACCATACATTGAATTCACCATACATTCCCAGAGATGTGTGACGGCTAGAAAATTACTCATTGATCATTTTGGCCTGAAGCCGTATTGCCGATCAGTAATTAGAATGTAATTTTCTAGGTAGCTGCCTGAGTCCGAGTGATTTGCGGCAAGCCACAATTGTGTTGTGCCTCTAAGCACTAAGAACCACCGCAGGCGTACCGACCATTCGGATGTCGGTTGATTGTAGTATTGCATGAACGTCATTGCCTGATATGAATTTCAGGAGCACAGCACAGCCGGTCAGGTTGCCATACTGACCTTTGTATTATCTGACAAGTAATCTTCAAATATTTATCTACTATTTTTGGACTGGGTAAGTGGGCCTGCAATCGGGTCATAGGTTTTCTTTTTGTTTCAAATTTGCCCTTATGTACCTAGCTGGGATGAGTCAACTGGTTAGTAATAAATCTCATAACGTCTCCAACATAAACACATCGCACGGCCGTGAGTATTAAGGTCACAGGAACATTTTAGTCCTGTAATCTCTCAATTTAACCATAATATTCATTCAATCTCTTGCCTGAGTCCACAATACAGCATAAGAGTGATGCGACATTTTCGCGTAACGTTAAAAGCCTTGACATTTCATAATGTTATTATTAGGTATAGATTTTGTCACAGTATGAATTTTGGAGCAGACACATTATAATCAATGCGTTGGCAAATATGCGTTGTTATAGGATTTATCAACGAAAATTGAATAACATTAAGGTATGTTAAAAAAGTTCACACAGTAAGTATACCTACGGATTTCTTTTGTTTAACTACACGCAAGGACAAGTTACAAACTACAACTACAAAAGGATAAATGAGATGTAGCTGGGGGCAGTTTCCAGAAGTGTGCCTACTTATTGAAAATGTTGGCATACTAAATATATAGCTGAAAATGAGGTAATTCCTTTGAAGTATGTAGAGCACAACACATAAAATAAAACATACCATTGCTGCAATTATACTTTAAGAGCAAATTGCCTAACCACCTAAAGTCATAAAGAACGAATGACTTACGCATTAAAAAGTATAAAAAATCTATATTGAGTAGTCGAATTCAGTTTAGATTTGTCCAATACAAAACGGC
Organism: Lithosia quadra; assembly: GCA_963576445.1. Taxonomy (NCBI): domain Eukaryota; kingdom Metazoa; phylum Arthropoda; class Insecta; order Lepidoptera; family Erebidae; genus Lithosia; species Lithosia quadra. Next base: position 7,349,694 of record OY754873.1, on the reverse strand, counting down.
CCGCTATTAATATAAATATCAGCATGCGGATAATATTCTAGTCGTGGATTATAATAAATCTAACGTAACCATCAGAAATTAAATTTAAACGTTTCAAACAGTAAAGGCCAAGATTACTCAAAGAAGCAATTTCGATTAATTGGCAGTGAATTGGGGAAGGTCAAAAGCGCGACGGCAACCGGTTGAAGAAAGTCCACGGTCACCTCCTCGCAAGAGACGCCGAATACGGAATCTCGAATTTCGTACGACAAATTAATCTCAACGTAATACATCGAGAGTATTACCTTTAAGCTCTAGTTAAATACTAACTATATTTAAACAGAAGATAACTAATGGATATGAACGTCGAACCGCCAAGGCTATATGACTGTTTCACCACATTTGTTGCCGTTTGCCACATTCTAAAACGCATTCACATCTTACACGACTGAGTAGATGATGCTTTTTGAGTTATAAATTACACTACACTCAGTTATTTATAATCTGTACATTTCTATATTAAATCATAATATATCAGGCAAATATGAAGATACTGTTACCCATAGGTATTCATATGAAGCACAGAAGACACTTCGGCATTATTTTATCTGTATTAACCTAAACACGAGATGGCAATATCGCTGTATCGCAAACTTTAAAAATCTTTCATTAATCCCGTTCGTTTAAGTTATAAGGTAGGTACTTTTATGAAATTTATGAAATTGATTAAACATTACATTAATTTATATGCCGATTCTGGGAAAGAAGCTTTGTCCATCAGCGTCAGTATTAAGGTATAATTGGAGTAATAGATTAATACGTTTTTGTCGAAGTTCGTTTACGATTGTCTAGCATGCAATAACTATTAACTACGAGAATGAAAAATGTTTTTCAACAAGCTCAACATGGCCTCAAGCCAACAATAATAATGTATCATCCTGTCATTAATAGTTACAAGACCTTTGTCGGTTCAGACAAACCCATTGTATGATAAATAAAAAGTGAACTTACTTGACATCTTCAATCTTCGGGTATGTACATATTCTGAGTGTTTTCGTATTGGAGCCGATGGCGTAGAGTTTGCCATTGGGATGAAACTCAGCGCACCGGACAGCTTGAAGATCTTCCAGTACCGTGACGGGTTTGAAAGTAGGCCTGGAACCATTAACTTCAGGTCCTACGCCCACGCTACTTGGAGTTGATAGAGGTACACCCTGAAGACCGCCATTCCTGTTCTGTGCCTGCAACAAATATCTTCTAAATAACTCTGAAAGAGCTTAGTTCTCCTAATTCAGGAATTGTGTGTGCTTGTGTCATACGAAAACATATTAGATTATTTTAACCTGTTAGCCGACTAACTTGCACATTGAAAAATAGCAATTGTATTGGTACTCGTATTGTATTATATTGTATGATGTGCTAGATTCAATGTTTAATAATCTGTAACAGGAAATTAAAAATAAACCAGCCAACAGATAAATTTTCACGCACCGCTAACAATAGACTTAATCGAATCTCACATGTTCATCAGAATCAAACAACCAGAAATATTTGTAAGACCTGAATAAATAAGTTTTTGTAAAGTATTAGTACGATATTGTGCGGCTAATACTTTTCAATTACAACATAATATTTCGAAATATATTTTATTGTTTTTAGTAAAAAATGACTATAATAGTGAAAGCTCTTAATATCCTATTCAAATTAACGTAAGTATATAGAACCTACGCTCTTAACACTAGTTAACACTCTTGTAACCTTTGTTACTCGAGTCAACGTTATTTATACACGATATAAAAATCCTAGCCTATGTCCATAGTGATAGTATAGTTTTCAAATATTTAAAGATTTTTTCCAATAACTGCAGTGGTTCCGAAGATTATCCAAAACATATAAACAAACTTACAAATATTAGTCCTGTCTCTTTATAATAATAATATAGATAACGTAAATATCACGACGACATTGACCATCGTAAATGTTTACTTAACGCGATAGGAAGAAAAACAAGAGCGGTAGAGCGTTCCAGCGACCTCATCGTGGTGAAACCGTGAATTGTGTGAAACCAAGCAAGCAACCTAGTGTGCATTCTCAGTGATCGCCTCGGAGATGGTGACGCACATTCCTCAGCGAGCCAAGACCATGACGCAGTCAATCGACTGTCTATGACTCTAAAACATACTACCTCTATATATGATACCATAAGTAGAAATTCAACGAGCCTTTGCCGCACTTACATAAACATGAGTCATGTGTGAAACCCAAAAGTGTTCGATAAATTGTATCCCAAGCAAATAATGACAAAAACTTATGATTAAACATTTTCGTTTATTATGACATGTCTATAAATAAATATTAGCGACGAATGGATGACATAAGAAGCTCAGAAATAAATCATTCCTATAGAAAGAGGCTTAAAACCGAGCTATATATTATTGTATAATAAACTGCCATAGCGCAGTCATGTTGCGCAGAAAATGAATGAGCTTCCATGTAATCGGGCATGTTCAGTATAACCACAGAGGCAAATATAGAGGGTATAATCGAGCGTGGTAACTAGAACAGGTTGTATTGTATAGACAGATAAGGCAGGTCGGGAGTTACAAGACGGCCTAGTAGGCCGTCTTGGAACCTGTTTGTTAACATACTACTATGTCACATACCTGACCGATAACACAGGTTATGCACTTATTACATGCATGATGCATGATGTTACGGTCAAAATATTTATTAAGTCAGCCATCATAATATCTATACATTACATAATAAATTCTCACGCCTGTAAATTCTCAAAGATGTAGGCAAAGATGCCCAACTGCGTTTTACAGTTCATGCAAGCCTATTGCCTACTGAATCAAGCACTTTTTATTGACTGTATTAACTGTCTCACGGATAACGGCCAATGAACGATATAATCTACGGTAAGTCATAGGGTGGCACTTCTTCGCGTAAAAATAATACTTTGTGTCATAGTATAGCGTAATCCAATAAACAAACACACAGGCTCTCCCCAGAAATCAATTCTGTTTGTCTTTTTTGTTCAGTCCGCATAAAATAAGCATAATTTAAAGATATAAAAGTGATATCAGAAATCCGAAATTACGCCGACAAGACACGCATTTGAATCTCGTTTGAAACAGTTCAAATCGGGTAATTGGTGTAGCTTTTCGTTTCATTGTAGCGCAGTTTGCCGCGAACACGTTTTAATAGAAAGTGTACTTTACCGTATTTTTTCTCATACCTACGGATTTGTTTATGCATTGACAAAAAAAAACCTGAAACATTTTCTTGTTAGTTACGAAATGCGGTTTTGGTGGGTTAGGTATGTCTTATGTTACGTCAGGTACTCAATTTTAATATGAGTAGCTAGATTTATTTATTTGTCATTTATAACTATCACGTAATATTTGTAACTAAAGTTATTATATATTATGTCGGCACAGGAAAGTAATGTAAGTATAATTTTTAGATAATTGTAGAAGAAAAAAAAACAGTTCCTCTTACTTTCATTGGAATAAAGAAAGCGTAAAAACTCAAGACATAGACCAATAAAAACTGTATGTTAAAATACTTTATATGAAATCAAGATTAATAGATGCATTGTCGTCATGATTACGTACTCCTGCTATGCCGTTTCGTAGAGACGATAATGAATACCATTTGGAAATCTGGCATACTGTATAAATTCAAGTTGAATCACTGTTAGAACATAGTTATGTAATATAATATATTTAACGATTTCCGTATTATCGTATAAACTACATTTGATGTTATAAAACACATTTGCAATTAAAATTTAGAGAAAATCTTGGTTGATCAATCAATATACCTACTTACAATAAATACATAATTAATAACTATATTGAAAATTACATAAAATAATGACTAGGCCTTTCCACGCAACCAAGAATGTCAATTTATTTAGACAACTTAGGAATTTTTGTACCACTTCATGTGTGTAGTTCGTAAATGAATTAATTTGAAGATGTCTATAAGATTAAGACGCTGAATACATTTGTTTTGAGAATTATTAACAGGCATGATCTAGTTTCTGTTCTTAAAGTGACTTGTTTAAAATAAATATTTGAATAGGTTTATGTTTATGTTTAAAACAGGTCCATCGGGCCTACAAAAGCAACGATGAAAAATATATGGTAAGCGAATTCAAAAACAATTATCTGCTAAAGAAACACTTTAGTAAAGTACTGAGAAATATTGAAGAGTACATTATAACCTACCCATAATTGAGAAAGAAGGCGCCAAGAGCCTATAAAGAGGTAGGTGCCTTGGCCTGGATCGCTGCTTGAAGTAGGCAGTGCGAAGAAAAAGACAGAAAGCCCATTCCCAAGCCTAAGCTATATTCAAGTTCGAGTGTACAGTACCTAAGTAATAATTGAAATATCGTCACAACTACATGATAACAACATAATTTCGTACCTACGTCTTACATAATTAGATGCCTCATTTTGAAATGGACTCAATGAAGCAATAACTGTCCAACAAAAGAATTCACACTCGCATTGCAAAAGCCGAATCAATTAATAGATGAAAACTCGTTCTGTTTTCGAGTTAACCTAAATTCGCTTGAGTAGGTAGGTACTTACAAATATGATATTGAAGTATAAACTACGATACATGTGTGTAAACTCTTGTAAAAAAACAAGTATTGAACATCCGTTACACACGCAGGACGGTGCGTTGCGGTTCAACGGAGCTGAACGGGTCTAACGAGGCGTCGATGCTTCCATTCCCATTCCCATAACACTCGGCCGACAAACTCTGTACACCATACCTATACATCATTATAAATCCTAACACGTTCGCTAAAGCACCATAAATATCCAAATTATTTACTTCGCTTAGTATTAACAAGATAATCATGTAGATTTAAGAACTTAGAAAGTACGCATAAATACATATGAAACAGTGGTTACAGTTAAATACTATAATGAAAAACTATAGTAAAATTATTTCTATGTCGTTTATGTTAATCTAGCAAAAACAACTGCTCAAATGCAGTTACTTGTCTCACAACTTACAACTGTCACGATAGAAAGTTAGTTCAATTACCTGAAAGGCAGAGATCCGTTTGGGTGGCAGTAACTGCGGTGGTCTATCGACTAGATTTTCCATAGAGTGTCTAGTAAGGAATCCTTGCTTTTGGAAAGCAGTGTTTGTTTTGTACGACGTACGATTAAACTTTGTAGCTGGTGCAACAATACGGTTGCCGTTTTCGTCGTCGTCCTCCCATTCAGTCACTACATCCGTGCGCACATCTTCCAGTGAACGCGAGCGACTGCAAGGGCATGCAGCTGATGGAGAAGGGTTTGGATTTCTTAGCTGGCGAGGGCGATCCCGTTCACCATACAAGTCAGCGTGACCCCCAGGCGTAGGGGCGCCCGTCGAACGATAACTGGGCGATAAAAAATAATAATCTCGCGATTTATTGCTATACGCACTCATACCGGAGAAATCCGAGTAGGTAGACCCTTTGGAGGATGATGTTTTAAAATGCCTCAAATCCATGGGGTCAGGCGGTCGGAAATAAAAATTGGGTTGTGCCTGTCGGGAAAGCGGCGGCCACGGTCGGAACGGTGCTTCTATATAATGTGCCGGTTTAGACTTCATGACAGATCGCGATTGATCATCCGAGCGCGGTGGTGTCGGTTCCGTGCGGATGTGGTCGAGGAAACTGCGCTACTGTTGTCACGGACGGCGAGCGGCCTGCGCCGGCCCACCACAGGTGTTGCACCACCGTCGGCGCACGTTAGACAGAGACGCAAATAGAGAGAAAGGCGCGCTAGCGTTCCGCTCGATCCGTTGAATGCGAATATAAGTGAAAGGGGTAGCCCGTGCGCGGTCAACGCGCGTTGAGTGTGCTCAGATATTGCTCGCGAGCACACATAAGAGATATCTCTTCATGTACATACGCGTGAATTGCAAAATTGTGTTAGACTGCGTACGTTATTGGGCCTAGTGAGTCTATTTAATAGTTTGTCAGTCTTTCAAATAGTTTAGTGAACATACAGGTACAAATTTTAGTACGATTATTCTCTAGTTACTATTTCGAAATGTTACTGCCCATACATCGGCACCTTACAAATATATTTATTTTAAACTAAAAATTACTTTTATGTAACTAGAATAGGTATTGAATACGGTATTTCATTGTAGCATGTAAGAAATTAATTACGACACTATTGCCTGTTAGAGTTGTTTCCAAACGCAAGTTTTAGAAAGAGCACATAATTCTTTACGCGCACATGCAACTTTCGCTTCTTTCTTACGCCTGACTAGTGATTAAAAACCATGGCATAACAGAAAATCATTTCGTAATATTGGATTAACTTCGACGCGTTCGCTATCGATGAATGAGATAGGTAGGTACTCATGGGGACAACACAAAAAACCATACAATGTAAATTCCTCCCAGGCACCCACACTAAGTCTAGAATAACATAGGAAAACTCAAACATTTAATTAGTCACCTTATTTATTATGAAGGAACTCAAGGCTGTTCCATATAAAGAACATAATAATAAACAAATTTATGTCAGAAGAACCTCATCATAATCCTAATTTCAACCTACACGTGAAAAACAAATATAAGTATAATAATTAGGATCGCATTTAGGGACTGTGCGTATAAAAGCAAAGATGCTTATAATTAATACAGCGCACAAACAATAAATTGATTATATTCATTATGATAATGAATTACAAAAACTATAAACGGAATGTGTTTGACGTGAACAGACCTTATATGTATAGCCTTGTATAGATTTTCCCTCTACTATTTATCACAAGTAACCTATTCGACTCGTATGATAAAGACATACTGCTACAATATATCTTGCCATTGATGCTTGCCATAACAAAAAACAGGCAATAATGTAAGCTAGTCAATCAAAATACTATTGTTAACTATTTGATTCAAACCAAAATATATTGACGAGTATAAAAGTATACCGTGTACAAAGAAGTAGAGCAAAATCTCACACTTTTTCCTAGTCCAGTAACAAACATTCACGAAGAACGAAACAATAACCGACGATAAAGCATAACTTATAACAGATTGCGTAAACTTAATCATATTTATGTTACACAAGGCGATGTTGGTGCCCATGACTCCAAAGTGAGTCACAGACTTCGTGCCTAAAATCCTTTTGCGATGTATGTGTATATTCTAAGGCAAGAAACATTGATACGACTAGTGATACAAAACGTACGTTTAAACTGAGTCATCTATAGTTGGTGTAATTCCGACATCTTCGTCTCTTGATCAATTGCAATTTATGGAATGATTAACCAGGATATTGTCTGCGGTCAAATAGTCTAGGGTATCTACAACGGGCTCCAATTATAGTTAAATTAAAATATTTGCTCTGATATTTCATCATTACATTTTGGTTTTTTAATTTACTAATCTAATTGAGGTTTCTGAGGTTTTGAGTTGATTGCTTTATAGGTTGTAGGTAGGTATACAATAATAAAATTGTGTGGCTGATGTATTAGTTCACTTATAACTACGAGTAATTAGAGAACAATAAAAGATTGTTAAAATATTGTAATCGAATTTTAAATAGTACATTTCATGCAGTATATTTCAACTATGTAAACAGGTGATTGACGTCTTCTATGAACCGCTATCATCAACGTTAGTAGGTAACGTAAATTCTTGCTGCGTGTATGAATTAGAAATTCTTTATTTAGTCTCTTAACTGTTGTTTAAAAGCACAAAAGTTGAATTTTAGTATCTTGTCCAACAAAAAAGTCAAATATTGCAGTGGCATGTGAGATAAAATGTAAATATTGTCATGATTTAGTCGTGGCGGGCGGCAGTTGGCGGCGGCGTCATGTCCATTTATGGGAGTATAGGTCACCGCGAACAACGCGCTAAATGAACGGCCCTATCTCAGAGCCATGTAGAGCACCCAAGGGATGTACCACATAAAAAAATACTTTTAACTAATTTTACAAAGGGCGAAAATAATTTCAATGCTTTTCTAAACGAAACATCATCCCTACACATTTGGTCCTTTATCTTGCTAATTCTCCTTTCAACCTTCATTCCACTTTGCTTAACAAATTGGCATAATTTCATCGCAACCGGATAAATTGTATAGTAATGTATCATGGACAAAGAAACATTCATTTTCATGTTATTATATATAGGCAACAGATGAATAATAACAAGCTCGTCACGTATGTTCTTATATTCCTTATCACCGAACCCAAATCAAACAACGATAATGGCTCCTTATTTAGAAAAATGTGAAAGGTTTCTTTTGACATGAGCAAGAGCTACGTCATTGGGTCAAAGCATTATACATATCGTTTCCCAAGGGCAGCTCAACAGATAAAAGTTTCATTTTCCCTCTTTACTTCAACTATTAACTTCTACAAGATCTTCCTAAAGAATGGACTCAGAAGCAAGTAAGAAAGCTTTAAGATGTAAACCTACTGCTGAATATTTACGATCGACGAAGATCTGCAGAAGCTGCAATTCTATCAATTAGAACTCTTGCTGCAATTCAGTACAATCGTGAGCATAAAATATCACATAGCACTACATACAATTGACGGTAATAAAATCATTATTTCATTATCATCACAAAAATAAACGCGTGCTTTTTACTGTTCAAACATCCAATGATGAGATCATGATGTACACTGGTGTTAAATAGTAGGGATCAAGTAATGTTATATTACTGCGACGGATAAAATTACCTTATTTCCATTTGAGACTCTATCCTCATGTACTAGTGACGATATTGAATTATTTCTGTCTGTGTCCCAAGTACTGTGCCATCCATCCAAAGAATCTGTCGAAGATTTCGTAGTGTTGATGGAACTCTTTCTGGACAATGAATTCATTGAGCCGACGTAGTCACGTTTCATATCTCGGACACCGTTGCTGGATATGGAATCTCGTCTGTTGTAATTCACAATATTGCTTCTGCTTAAGTTAGGGAATGATCCCATTGAGTGGCGTTTGTGATTCTGAAGTCGTTGCGTGGGGCTTGGTGTATCACGACGCGGTGGCGTTACAGAGGGGCTGTAACGGTCACGGCGCAGGGTACTCGGAAAGGTCGAAGGGTGCTCCAACTCCCTCGCTGGCGAACCCGATAAACCGAGTGAATCTCGACGCCTGTTTTACCATATTATTTGTGTTAGAAGATATATATAGATTCATACAATTATTTCAAAAAAGTCATTTTATAATACCTGATGATGAGCCCATTTGTGGGTGAAACCGACTCCCTGTAATAGGCAGGGGTAGATTCTCTACTGTGAAGATAAAGCGAAGATCTATACGGCGTACTACAGCGTCCATGTACTTCGCAGCGAGGGTCCTGCTCGACGACAGAGCTGACGACCGGAGAATACCGGCCCTCCCCGTCCAAACTCATATTTCCAAACATAGAATCCAACTGCCGCATCATCGCCGTTGCTTTCTTCACCGCAGCCATCTTCACTGAACGTCAACACTTTGCCCTTGCGATATATTTTTAATTCACAATTCAAGTCAATATTCTTTACAAAGTTCGATCGTGCGCAACGTAATATAATTAATTAAATGACATGTATGTCCACTAGGTATGCCGTGTTGCGACTGGCCTGTGCGGAGTGCGGACGGCATTGTGCGCAGAATGCTTACCGATGACTCATAAGAGGCATGCGCGCGAGCAACGAGACTACGATTATCGTTGTCCTACAATTATTTAGTAGATATAAATATAGGTGACAAAGAGGTAAATAATTAACCAATACATACTTGAAGACAGCCATCATCATAAACAAGGACCCATGGAGTGTAGGCGTAGCTTCAAGTTCACGCGAAGGTCTTTTAGCTACATGCCACACGACAAAAACGCGCTTTAGTTTTGCTTTATTACGAGGATGACATTAAAATGATTTCGTGCTTAAATCGTTAATCGAATAATGACATGAGCCTACACTTGTTATCACATGTGTGTTTATCCAATTAGTTAAAATAATAAACTAATAGTTGTTTTAAGAGTGTATCTGCCAACGTAAATAACTTGATGAACTGACGAGGCTAATAACGTTAACTCGCCGATTACACGGTTCCTTAAACGGTTACCGATTCCTCTCGAAACTAAGCTACACGTGGCTAGTTTATAAATTGGTAATAACAAGCGTATGATTGAAAACGGCAACATCAGAGACAGAAATGAGCCCTACGTCCTCGGTTTTTATTTAACCACAACAGCTGTGCATCATCAAAAGTGGGTCATAAAGTTGGATAGACATTGTTTACATACCGGGCCTCTACAAGGTTCACAAGTCTTGAAAGCTAAAGAAAAATAAATGTTAGAAGAAACTTTCATATTGTACATCAAGCAAAGTTTATCAAAACTATACATGGTGTTTGAATATGGAATTACCTAAGTTCCCAGTGAACCTGAAAATGCTGCCTGGTTCCTAAATACAAAGGAGAATAAACCCTTTGTGGCTTGACATGTTATAGAATGACAATGGAATCCCTAAGAATTAACCTCAGTATAAGTTCAAAGGCATAAGTTCAAACCGGTTTTTACAGAATTAGTAACGCGCTAAAGGTATCCATATTGTTAAAGGCATTCAAAAAATTAATACCCCCTCTGCATCTGCTTGTGAACAAACCTTATTGGTAGATACGAAAATGACCATCGGAGAAACACTACCTCAGTCAATATATTAAAAACCAGCGAAAATCTGTATTCAAGAAAGAAAGACATTGACAACCTACTTAAATAGATATTTTAGTTTGTACAGCACAAAATTGGCTTCCAAGCGTGGGCCTAAAGCATATAGTTGAAACCGTCTTAAAAGGTGTGTAATATTAAGAAGTCGTTCGATAACTTTTCTAATAAGGCTATATTCCATAGATCAAAAATCAAGTGGATAATAGAATATGTTCAGCAAGAAACTATTATAAGTATAGGAATCGTTAAGCTCTATATGCGGAGAATCCACACGGACATAAACTTAAGATACTATAATACATCATAGACATAAACACAATATGGTGACTACAGTTTTATAAAGCGTGCGAGTGTTGTACTTATTCCGCATTCGCTGATCTGATTCTGATCTATCATCAAACAAAGTCAGAGATTGTCGTTGAGTGGTCGTTGGTATCAATAATATATATTAATATATCCTACATAATAACTTCCGTTGATATAAGGATTGAATTCGGCTTGCGAGATTTTATTGCTATCGGGTACATAATTTCTGAGAGGGATCTCGTTTGAAAAGTTAACGAATTTCAAATCGAGAAGACGAAGACAATATTGTAATAACAGACTAGTACAACAATTTGCTATCTCACGGTGGCGTATTAAGTTCAACCTTTCAAAGTTCATATGCGTATTAGAAATTAATTAGGTACCTATATGACTTGTTCATGAAGTCTTGACTAGACCAACTATGTGGAAATAATATACGTGATGAACGCTATAAGTTTGGTATAATATAGGCTAACATAGGTTAAAATAAAAAAGTTTATGTATAAAGTGGCATATTTACCCAAGGCCTATGTCCAGCAGTGGACTACAGTAGGCTTAATGATTGATTAATTTACCAAAATACACCTACTGATGTAAGTTAGAAGACTTTGGTCCCGACTACATGACGGGAAACTTTTTCTTATACCTACTTAGTGCATAAACTTGTATGGTCATACACACACCATGGCACGTTTACCGTACACACAGGTACGTACTCTTACCGTCAGTAGGTACATGCCAAGCCCAACCCAATGGCTTTTAATTCAATCACATTCAGTACATCCTAACCTAATGGCTAAATGGATTTTATTTAATCAATGAGATGACTAACGATACCTACGTTTAAACCTAGATACTAACAATACGACTGAGTTTTGAACCTCGAACGGCAGACCGCCGTGAACTATGGACAACCAACACGCCAACGAGACTAAGTTTTGTTTTAGTAAAATGAAAATATCCGTCATAAAATACAAAACGGCAATACCTAGTATGGAAGGCAAAATGTATCTACCTACCATAACGGCTGTTTTGTAGATAGTATCTACATATTTCTTGCAGCGCGAGATTGATGAATATGTTCCTAAAGTAAGTTGATATGCATTCATTAGTTTCTTAAAGGCGATTTATAAAGAAAAATGTTACGTTATGATCGTAGTAACTGGCAACATGTGGTCTCTAGCCGCTGCAATGGAAGGGAGGGGTGACATGAATGGTATTTGTTCATAAGAATGCGATAAAGTTTTTCAACTAAGAAATTGCTTGAATAACTGTTCTGATTTTTACCCATTCGTCTATTTGTGAACAAGTAATACGAGCAAAATATTTAGTCACCCTATTACAGATGCCGCCTCAGTACCAATCAACGTGTATGGCTATGCATATATATAAAATATATCTTGCACGTATATTTAAACGACGATGATTACTTCCCATCCTACACAACTTCGCTACCAAGAATCACATTTACTCATCATTAAAGGAGCTCCCCAGTTTCATATAATTTGTACATGATAATATTCTAATTCCTTCAAGTGGTTCCTATAGTGAAAAGTTTGTAGGTATCTAGCATTTCATTTAGCCGATGCGAGATATTTTCAGCATACAATATAATAAAAGCATTGCAACACAAATGGGACAAATATAAAAACATATAACATATTGATGTATCAAAATCAAAGTAAAACTCGAAATAAGTACTTATTTAAAAAGTAAGCTAGGCAATTGTTAGACCCAGATTTCTAGCTACCTTAGCCGCAAATGCGTTGTGACGTGACTTAATAGCCTTCTTTTGAAATTGGTTTTCTACCTATATCCTGATTTTGTATGCTCCCACGGTGTATAGTAACCACTTCTATCTAATCCTAGTTCAGTCACAGTCGTTTTAGAAACACGTGATTTCAATTCGATTAGAAGGAAAAATGGAAAAATAACTTCGGTATGCTTTGTCAAAATAAATACGTTCGTGAGATTACTATTGAATCTGCAGAATCACCCATACATAGGTAAACAATTCGTTTTCAACGAAATTTAAAAATTGAAATTTTATAAGCACTCGCAAATTTTGAAATCGCACGTTTTAAAAACGTAATTTTAGTTAATCGTGGGCCGCAGCATACGTTATTTACATAAACCAAAAAGAAAGTTCAATTCACATAAGGACAGATTCTCAGAAACATAGATTCTCAAAAGGACATATTCTCATTAAGACAGAAATGGCACCGTTCCACACAACTTTCTTAACAATTCGATTTTAAAAGTTAAAACTTCTGTCAATTTACTTATACTATAGACCGTATTTTTTATAATTCACGCGGATACCACCACCGTCGGCTATCGAGGCTGGTCATGTCGGATCCCAACCGACTAGAACCGCACGCCGTTTCGGGTCTCAATTACCGGGGTTTAGGTTACCCAATAGGCATTTTCATCCGTAACTAATTAAAATAATACTAAAATATTAAGTAAAATTCAGTAAATAAATAGATTGACTGAGCCTCTATGCTTTCATGTGGATAGATGATGATTTAACGTTCTAACAATAGCGAGAATCTACTAACCTTACTAGCGGGTCACTTGCTTATTTAACCGATATCGCCTTTCCTCACGGAGTCAGGAGGTCAGACAGCAGTCGCGCCCGCAAAAACCAAGTTAAGCCCAGTCGAAAGAATGAATAGGAAAGCGGAACCCGACCTCCAAAGTATCTACAAGTTTCGGGTATAACCGGGACGCTGTAATGATGATGATTTAGTGATCATTTATTAACCAATACTGGACTAATTTTACTATGGCAAAGCTTTTGCACATATTGTAAAACCTCTCAGGATCTACTCTACTCAAAACAATGTGTGGATTGTTTTGAGTGATCTTCAATAATCTCATTTGCATGTCCATAACAACCGTGGGTGTGAGAGAAAAAGCTGACGTCATGTGGGACTCTTGGAGCAAATGACTATTATAGACAGATAGTACCTAGGTGCCTATAAACCAGCTTCAACAAGACCCTAACAACTTAAACAAATTGATGAAGTACATTCCTCACCTGAAGTTTTGGCTTTTTCTTATAAAAATATGTCATTTCATTATTTATGTGAATATGCGTTTTAGGTATTAAAAGTGGGCGTAAACTGATCCAATCCAGTACATCTGAAGGTCACAATCACAGAGCAATAATAAATACGAACGGTCGGTACGTTTATATCGGACTAGTAAATAATTTATATACAAACTACTTATGTACATGTAAACAGGCTTGTAGGCGTCTTGACGTTTTGAAAGGTTGTGATTTATGCATCGTAATTTACGATTTACAGCTCTATAATTTTTTAACGTCAAGGCTTTGTCTATTTTCTAAAAGTACCTACACTAGATGTAACGCCAATATCTAACTTTGTAACGATTATCTTATACAAAGAATGATAAGTGATATAATGTTACATCAACTAGAAGGAAAAGGCTTTTATCTGCCAGGAGCTGCGAATGCGAATAGGCATGATACCCGGGAAGAATTTCATAATATTCATCGTAATTACTCATAAGTAACATATTATCTGCGATCTGCGATTACCACGATCGCCATGAGTGTCATTATCTGACAGTGTTTGTGTGAAAATATTCAGTATTTGACACTGACTGGTGATCCAACCGGATAGGTATGCAATAAAACATCTATAGTACAAAACGTAACTGACAAAGTTCATTGACATAAAAGCACGAACAACACTTGCATAATGAGTTTATTATTAAATTGGATCATTATATTTACCACATCATATTCAAGTATGTACACAGATAACAAGGACTGGAATGGAACTGAATGGACTTGGACTGAATGGTTCGAATACTCATAAATGTAACACATTGATCACTGGATCACAAATATATTTTCGCAAAGTAGGCAGGTGACGATCTATAAACAATAGGGACGATCTGCTAGGAGAACCACGGTAGATGAAAAATGACAGACAAAATTGTAGCGTCTCAAAATAATTGTAATATCGAACTAAAAACAAGGGGCAATTTCAGCAAACGGCAATGAACATCACGCTACGACCCATAAGAGACGAGCAATAACACCGGGAAACCGTTGAGCAAAAAGTACGGCAGGTGAAACCGTGGAGTACAGATAGTTTGCCACTGCTTCAAAGTAAAGCCACTGGATCTCCTTCTGAATCAAGGTTTAGAGCCAACGATAACGCCTACTAAAGTCCAGATTATGTACCATCACTCTACCTGTCAAAACTAAGGTGTTGGCGCAGGAGTATGGTAATTACCGCAGTATAAAGGTCTCAATTAAACGCCTAAAAGTGGCCCACTCCATGAAGCTGTACGAGAAGCTAATGGATTCTGGGATTCAACAGGACTACACGATCAGAGAATCAATATGGGTTTTGGCCCGGTAAAATAGTGTTTTTAAATTAATAATTTAATTGAAACTTCGCTTAACCCTTATTCGTATTAGGTATGCATTTACCGTTGTAAACCTCAAGACATACCTATCTACAACATTACATAGTGAAATTAAACTATGAATGTACTATTTCGTTAAGATTATGATTACTTTGATGTGTAATTTGCTTAAACAATCCTATGGGGGACTCTTGATTTGATTAGATGTGAGATAAACTTCGAATTGCCTTGAGTCTATGGTATTAAATTGTGAGCACAAGACAGATCTTCTATTTATAAATTCATTTTTACACAAGCTGCCTTTAATTTAGTTAGAAATAGATAAGTATTTCGAAAGTTAAATATGTAATTATATAAGATTAAGAATGAAAATCGTGAATTATACAAAAATAGTATTATGCATTCGTTAACAAATAAACTAGAATTAGAATTAGATTAAATGAGCCGAAACTCAGGTTTATTAGTAGCCCTTATAAAGCTCGACTTACAATTTAATTAAGCCCCGAAATAAGCACTCCTACTAAAGTCTTTAAAGAACGAAGTAACCTGGGAATGCAGACATTGTCGGCGACTGATTTTGATCCGCCTCTTGATTCAAAACTATGTAAGTACATACAACGACACATACAAAGTTTCAAAACTATACAACTGTTGTTTATATAAATGAAAATTGTTTATCTACACATTTATATTGAATTGTCCCGACTGACGGGCTGATTCATCAACATCAAACCTAAACCACTGGGGCTAAAACCTGAAATTTTGACAGTTACTTAATATCATTTATGTTTTAAATAATAATAATAATAATAATCATTTATTGACCAAAAGAACTTAAATCTAGTTACATATACGCCAACTACCAAACTAGATCTTTGCAGATCTGTGCTGTGGCAGTCAGGCTCGCAAACCTTCGTGGTTGTTTTTGTGTGTGTGTGTGTGTGTGTGTGTGTGTGTGTGTGTGTGTGTGTGTGTGTGTGTGTGGGTGGGTGTATGTGTGTGTGTGTCTGTGTGGTGGAGTGTGCTCGTGTGTGTATGTGTGTAAATAATAAGGAATAATTTTTGGAAATTACGTTAAAACTGAAAGTGAAATCGTCAACTTAGCGTAACTATCTGTTTCGACGTTTTCGGCCCATTTAGTAGAAAAAGTAACATTGATTTATAAGTACAAAAATTATAACTATTAGTATCTCGTAAGGCTTGTAGTCTATTTCGTAATACTTACTGCCGAACAACATCTGAGGTTTATTCTCCTTGAACCATCTCTCGAATTTTAAGCTCGATCAACGAGTCCTTTGTTATTTTTACAACCATTTAACAATACAAAATGCAGCATACTTTGGATATTTTCATTAAAGTCATGGTAAAGGTCCCTATTACTTTATTAGATATGTTTAACAATAAAGTACTTATCGATAGAAAGCTTTCCAATAAAATATTATATGATTATTTGACATTTAAGAAAATTATCACTTATTACGACGTTTTTACCGAACACTTGGGTATTAAGACATCAGCTACGCTCTCTCAAATAAAGTATAAAGGGACACCGTGGTTACCAATAACCTATTAGACCTATATAAAGTAACATAGGTTGCAAAATACTCCTCAAGGATACGTAAGGATAGTGATTATAGTGAGCGTGCTACTAGGTGGTTCAGGGATTTGCTGTCTAAGGAGCAGTGTGCTACCGCTTTACGGAGCAACGAGTGATATTTTAAAAAGGTTTTGTTTGGTTTGTATACCTTAGTAAAAGTAAAGAATAAATTAGATTTTCAAAGTTTATCATTGGACACTCGAGATTAGCCTAGGGTTTTCTATTAGTCCTTGCCCAATAAATCATCAAACTCACTTTATGATTGAAAAAAGTGAGTTTGTTACGCGTTCATGCCTTAACTACTCAACTATACCACCTCGCCTGCTAACCGTTACACTTGCTGATTAAAAGACGAGGCTTCAGCGCAGGCCTTCTCGTATTTTGGGAATCAGACAGCAGTCTTTCTGCCAATAGCCGACATATTATTATTATGCTAAATCAAGAGAAAGATTAGGAAAACGGGTCTTGTGGTCAAAAGTATAAGTTTTGAATAAGTACGACCGGCACGATTGTGACGAATGATGAGACAGTCATATTAACTCGAGCAAAGCGAATATAATATAATCGAAACGAAGTGAAAGCAAATAAAATAATCCTCTGTCCTTCATAAGTAATTTATAGTCATAGGAACCTACATCTCATATACCCAAAGTGTCTTAGGGCATAAAAACGGCCCTAGTACTCGGTAGAGACCACAAAACAAAGAATTTAATGTTCTGTGGTAGAGACTATATAATTAAACCTTAACAATTAACTACTAACAAAATATATAGCCAGTTACGAGTTGCCTCTTTATGAATAAAAATCGGCAAAAAAATATATGCCTCTTGATGATTTAAAAACCTACAGATAAAAAGTAAAATTAAACTGGTACGCCTTTATTAACTTTCTAATATAATCTAATAGTTTCCTTTACTCGTTTATGAACCAAAAAGTTAAGACCAAAACTCAAACTGACTGATTCGACCAATACGCATGTCTTGAGAATCTTGGTGGGAGAGCCCTTTTTTATAGGATATAGGGTGATAGGCGGCCTTCCTGTCACCCTCGTCTGCGCTTGGACAACCAGCCCTCCCTCCGCTTGCTTCCTACTATACCCTCTGGCCCGCCTTGGAGGTACTGGCCCGCTGCCTGCTAGGAGGGCCCTAATCAGTCAAGCATTTATGAACAAGAAATCTTCCAATATTACTGTATCCTATTGTAAATCTTCAATCCTTATAAAAAGTCGTAAACAGACCGTTCTAGGGAGAATATACTATGATCAACTCAGCTGCCTGTTTTGTATAGCTGAAATTTTCTGGTCTACATAATTCCTTAGGATATTCTCTACGGGTTTGTCCAGACCCATCATGGAGGACTGGCTAGAGGGACGTCACGGAAGCCTCTCATTCCCGCTGACGCAGGTGATCTCCGGGATGGGGTGATCTCCGTCTCGGGTCTCTAACAGAAGCAGGCCGAGGCGGCGACGCGCGAAGGCACCCTTTCCCCTCACCCTTTTTTAGGCGTAAGACGAGGACACCGTGGATTCCAAACCTGAGGGTGTCGTCTCGAAGTCAACGATGGCCAGGGTCTGCCGGTTGATATGCGTGAGGATTTCTACACTAAAAGGGTAATTCTCGCCGGATTTTTCTAATTTTCTGCACGTATGTATACACATTCACGTTTTTCACTTAATATTGTTTAAAAATAAAACGGATGAACTTCGATAATTTCCTTTTCGTCTTTTCTTTGCCCCACCATAGAGACTTTGAATCCTTCACCAGTACACGTGTTTTCTTCTTCCTACAGTCCCGTGTCCTTGAAGCGGGGCGTGAAAAAGCATCTGATGCGGTAGGCTGAAGACCATTATTGTAACAATATCGGTGTCTTATAAGCTTACTATCAGGCGAGGTGAAGTCATATTGACTTGACCATCATTGTAAAAATCTGTGAAGCGATTGCCACAAATCCCTGTCGTACTTATTAGCTTAACGTCTTCTCCCAGCCACGGAGGGATCTCGATATGTAAGTAGGGTAGCAAGAGCTCACTGTACCCCTCCTCCCTCCACCCCTTCCTAGACTCCCCAACCCCTCCCCCAAACTCCTTAACACCACTCCCCTCCAGGGTCGACAGCGCGAGTGTGCAAACGTCTATAGGCCACGGTGACCGCTTCCCATCAGGTGGGCCGTGTGCTTGACTGCCACCTACGTGGTATAAAAAAAATGTTACCAATGGTCACCCATCCTAAGACTAGTATTGCTTAGCCTTGCAATGTGCTACCGTACTCGGTTACCATTTGCTTACGAGCCACTCGTGTCGGTTTTTGAATGTTCGCCAAAATACAATATAACCAATATGGTCCCATTTTATTTTAGTCCTTTTAAGTATTGATCATTTGCCTATTGCATTTTAGTCAATAGGTTCTTACGCATCAAGTAGTAGTAGTAGGTAAGTAAACCAAAAATTTCAGGCGCTTTCAGGCATCTTTACCAATACGTCTTTTCTTATGCCTTTCTTGAATATATAAAGGGCGTAAAAAAGCATCTAACAAGCCGCCAAGCTTAAAATCCCCATTGTAGACTTGGAGAAGGTATACCTAACAGTGGCCTTCATTCCTGAGTAGATTGGCTTTTGCCTCAAGGTTGTTGGTAGAGATCTGTATTGACGTGCCTCAAATAAATATAATTTTTGTTAATTATTAATTAACTAATTTAGTAAAAGTTGATTAATTAATTGAAGGTGTAATCATATAAGATGACTTACATATACGCCTTTTTTTCGAGATAGGCAGAAACAAAAGCCCACCATCTGCTTCCATCCTAAATTCACGAATTTCATTATTGTCATTGAACCATTCATGCAAGCCCGCTGGTTTCAAATTCTATTGACCTGCCCTTTTAGGGTACCGTGGTGCACCCGGGCTACAGAGGCGAGCAGCGCCTCCCACTCGCCACGGGAGACGCTGCTGTCAGCGGCCAATCCAGCCAAGGTGGGAGCGGCCCTCTAGAGGGCTGCTCCGAGGCTTTCCACGAGTGTACAGTGGGGAGCGAGCGGGGGAGCGAGATGATGGTCCGCGCCGAGGGTTAGGTGACAGGATGGCCGCCTGTCACCGTACACCCCACCGTCAGCTAAACTTCTGCGTCAATGTAATGAAAAGATACAGAACAAGATGTTTATGTAGCAAATTCAAACGAATGTAAAGGCACCTATAATGTACATCACATTGAACTGGAATCATAAAATTTAGTAAGAAGCAAGGTCTTATATTAGGTCTTATATTTATAGCACCACCTTATAATTATATAGTTATATTTATGTAAATGTTTCTACAGCGCTTTTAGGTACCTCCTGTTTAAATATCAAAATTACAATTTTAAATATAAAAATATCAAAATTCACAATAGTATTTTATACAAGAGACTGTACTACAGACTATTTGACGATGACTATTATACCAATTTCTGTATTGTTTGACTCGATACAATACAAGGTTGGATAGTTGTCGAAGGACCCATGATCGCAAACGCAATCTAGCTTCTTAGACCCATTCTATTGCTGGAATGATTTATGATCTAATGAATTGTTTAAGAGACCACAGCTGCTGACTATCATTGTACTGCCAGCCATCGGTTCCATCCTCACTCAGTGGCATGGCCAGAGTGGAGGCATGCAAAAGGAGTTAGGTACTATTAAAATCATGGCTTTCCTCTGCCTACAGTTTTTTTTTACATCGCTCACGTCAATATGACTTCACCTCGCCTGATGGTAAGCTAAAGGTAAAGTTTCAGCAAGGGGTCCCCATTACATACACCGACAGTGACATAATGGTGGCCCTTAACTTGACGGCCTTATAAAAAAAAGTGATGATTTTTGTCGCAGCACTGCGTGACAAAGCGCAGATATTGGTTTAGACTATGCCAATACCCACTCGTCCCACAAATGCTACGACAACCATCACCTCAAGCCCCGGCTATACTGAACCCTGACTGCAATCCAATATGAAATTTTCAAGGTAATTTTTTTTTATGTTAGGCTTAATGACAGCATAGGCAGCTCGTAAGGTGTACGTATATAAGGTAAGCAGATGGCGGTCTATTGTCTCTGCCTACTCCAAAGGGGAAAAGGCGTGAGTATATGTATACACACCTGCGGCTAATTACGGCCGAGGCTAGACGTCTGGACGAGCTGAGGGTACGTTGCAGAGCAGGCAAGGGGTGGGCTGGTTCTCTGAGCGTGGAAGCGTGGGAGGGTTTGACAGGACGGCCACCTATCACCCTACTGCCAAACTCTTTTTTCAGGGGCAAAACGGGCCCACGATGGTTTCCAAACCCGAGGGGGCCATCTCGAAGCCGGCAATGTCTCTTGGGTCGTCTTACACCCCGGCGTTTGAAGACCTAAGACGGCGTGCGGTTTTAGTCGGTCCGAGTCCGACATAACCACCCCCGATGACCAAAGGGGGTGGCATCCGTGGGGATTTCCGCACGAAAAAAAAGTACCTGTATAATGATTTTCTGATCGAAAAATATGAAAAAATGATCATCCAGGACGGGACTTGAACCCGAGACCATCCCTTACAGGGGGAATGCTCTGACCAACTAAGCTACCTGGACCCCCTATAAGGGAATGGTCACGGGTTCAAGTCCCGTCTTGGATGATATTTTTTCCGATCAGAAAATCATTGGAAGTAGTTAGCATACAATTGCTTTAAAATTTCATTCAAATACCTATAATAATGTTTAACAGGTTCGGATCCGAGCGCTTGGCTGTCCGTTTTTTAACGTTGCTATTACCTATCCATTGACACCACCCTTTTTATCGTGTGGAAATCCCCATGGATACCACCTCCGTCGGACATCGGGGATGGTTATGTCGGGATCGAACCGACTAAAACCGCACGCCGTCTCGGGCCTTAACTACCGGGGTGTAAGGTTACCCAATGGGCATATCCCTCGCACCCCAGCTGACCCCGGGCCATCTACGGTTTTCAGATGGCCCCCTCGACCCCCCGAAAGGGGGGGTAGGGCGAGCATCGCGCCACTTCGCCAACGGTAGGGTGTAGGGTGACAGGCGGCCGTCCTGTCACCCAACCGTCGGCGCGCAGACAATCAGCTCGCCCCCCGCTCGCTCCCCACTGTGCCATCTGCTAGTCAGAGGGACACGTGGAGAGCCTCAGAGCAGCCCTCTAGAGGGCCACTCCCAACCCAGCCGGATTGGCCGCAGGCAGCAGCGACTCCCGTGGCGAGTGGGAGGCGCTGCTCGCCTCCGTTGCCCAGGTGCACCACGTGGAGGTTCCGGCCCGCACCCCCATTGTCACCACCCTGTAAGTGAGCCATGACGTTGTTTGCTACTGGGTTTAGTACAATATAAAAAATATTTCATCATATAAATTAAAATAGCAATAGGTAAAACGGAAATGCGCCAAAACTCTTTAACCTTACTTATATATTTTCTAGGACGGATTGTGTACAAATAAAAATTGAGAGCCAAAATACACGCGTTGAACAAGTTAATAGACAGCGAAAAAATATGAAACCTCGCTTTATTGTTACCTCAACAATTCGTTGAGTTGTCTTTTTAAGGCAGTCTCAATCTAAAATATCGTGGAGCCTCTTAATTATACATTGTTATAGTAATTATGTGACAGTAGAAAATATTGCACGATTTCCCACACAAAGCTTAAACTACTGAGAGAAATTCTTTATAATATTATTATCATTTAATTTTAACAACCCGATGTGATCAATCCAATAAAGTCTCAACAAGCATCGTCATTACATACTGGTTCCGGCCTAGAAAATCGTTAAAAAAATATCCGATTTGGACCGTGAACGCTTTCATGAAGAAAATTTCACAAGTGTGAATTTTATGCTCCAAAGTACTCCAAAGTGATATTAAAAACATAGCTGTCGGATATTTTAAAATACCGATATTTCGTAACTATGAAAACTTTTGTAGCAAGTTCCAAAAATCTTGAACGAACTCGCGCTTTTACATTAACTGACCAACCAAAAACCCAATAAAAGGACTAATCAACCAATGACGCGAGGCCTTTCAACGATTTTGACGTTCAAATAGCCTATGATTCGTTAATAGGCGCGCCACCGTACGTCGCGCCCCGCGCTTTCCATCAAAGAAACCTAAAAATATGAAGGTACGCAATTGTCAAGATTTTACAATTACGCTATAACTATAATACTGATGCTAGAAGTATTTTTTTAAAGTTGACCGTATTGAACTATAAACAATAGTAATTCTATAATAACATTCTAGTTTATACAAAAGTACATATTTTTGAAATAAATCCTAAGAAGAATATCATATTTTTTGTAATCTTCACCACGCCATAAAGGCAAGACATGTTTTGACACTTCTACATGACTCAAACACAATGGTCAAGGCTAAATACGTTCAATGCGGTCAATGTCACGAGTTATAAAAAAATCTTACGTTTTTTGGGTCTCCCATCTCTGGTGCTTCAAGCATATTATCGTTTTTCCTGAAACACGAATAAATTGCTAATATTAGAAATGCACTTCGAAAACACACCATACAAGGAAATTTCAGTTTCATGCACTAACGTCGTCACAAACGGAAATCACTAATCTAGTTAACATATATTACATTGTAATTTATCGGCTCGTTGGAGAAAACGGCGCAAGAGCAAAAATGGCGACTAAACATTCAGAACGAATTACTTGCTCGCTCTAGCGATGAAAGTACACTAGTCCGTAAGAAAATTATTGCTGTCTGCGATGTGGATGCAGTGCATACGGCAATAATCTACGCAATTTTTAGATCGTTAACTGTTCCACTCTTTTTTTTTAATTATATTGCTCGTAGCAGCTAAGATGAAAAATATCATATTATAAATTAGAATAATCATTTACGCACGTACCTCATTAAAGTGTCGGGCTTTTGATCTTGTGATAGCAGCTGGGGATTTTCACTCTTGATACCTGATGGAAACGCTGCAGCAGCATCTCCAATTTGTTCTATCCTGGAATATGTAATAAACTGATTAGTGAAGTACTGTGGAACTAATTTGATAATATACATTTGAATTCAAAAAAATATTACATTTTTTGTTGCCGCAAGTCGGATGAGCAAAGATTGCGCAGATAGTCGTCACACTCACGTTGTTTTTGAATCTGATACTCTTTCAAAAGCTCCCTTCTAAAATCTCCATCGTTTCCAGGTAACATAGCCGATTCCGGTTGGTGTGGCGCTCGTTCTGCGAGTGATGAGCGTTCAGTCGAGACCGCGGTATTCGAGATTGATGTTGACGCGGAATAATCATGCCCCCGGTGCTCGGGAGTAGTGGCATTTGACGCACCTACACTACTGGTTTCATTAGTTTTCGTCGAAGATGTATATTCACTGATGGGTTTTAATGTTTCTTCGACGGGTTTCAAAGATTCGTCTATGGTCTTCAAAGACGACTCGTTTAATCCGTTAAAAGTACTCTCAGCGTTTTCATTGTCGAACAATCGGTCAACGGATGTATTCATCAACTTGTTGCCTTTAATTCCCGTAAGATGGAAACCAGCGAAGCACGAAGAGGAAGGGCCATAGTCAATAGCCGACAGTGCCATGACGGCGGGATGTCGGGGTGCACCATCAGGAAGGGGCCGTAGCGACCTCGTCATAGCGTCGGCCGCAGAGCGAGGTCTTCTAAATGGCATAGCCAAATGTGGAAATGTGCGTGGTTTTATAGGTGTCACGAGCATGTGCTCCGTCCAAGATGTATGCAAAGATGGACGTTCTAATTTTTCCACGTCTACATTTAACATTCTTTGCTCAAATGGCACGCTGAATATCTCAGCCGGGATTGATTGCAACCATGATAACAAACTCAGATCCGACTCGTCAAAACCTGAACCATCAAGAAGTCGTGAAAAACTCACTTCGTTGGACTGTGCTTCCTTGGATCCGGTTGCTTTAGCTTGGCAATAGTTTACGCATGATTCGTACAATATCCCTTTAATAAGTAACTGCATCAAACGATCATTCTTTGCACATTTAGAGACAGTACCACTAGATTTTTTATCACATGGAAGGAATTGTTCTACTAGAGGATATACCTCTCGGAAGCACTGAACTCTCGCATTACTTGGATTCCATTTTTTGAACTGGGCGTGATCAGTAATACTTGGCAGTGTTAACAATAAACATAGATTTGAATATTCTTCTTTCGAAGGGGCTAGCTTTTCTAAGTCACTTAGAACTTTTACTACTTCATCCACTATATTTTCAACATTATTATAAGCTTTTATTTCAGATCTTATACACAACAGTTCTATATATTTATGCCTTAAGATAGCGTAATTAAATTTATCAGCTTCAAAAGCTTTAAGTGCGCTGAGTGGTTGAATGAACTCCAGGACATCATCCCACTGTCCATCAAGGATGAGTTGACGTAGAAATAGTACGTCATCAGCGTAATTGCCGTTTATGACACCGGTTTCACGCTCGAGCGATAGTTGCGTAATATGCAGGTCACGGTTGTGTAGAAATTCTAGGGACAACCGCACTACGTCATCCTCGCGTAGGTTTAGGTGGGTAGACGGCATTCTGACGGCTAAATACCTTTTATCTGGAACAAATACAAATGATAACGTTATTGACTGTAACTGTGGAATAGTTAAAATATAATAAATTATGTGACCACATAAAGTGGATAAGATTATAACAAATCGAGTAAAAATGGCATTAAGTAATTTTTTATACTACTTAGATGGCAGACAAGTACACGGCCCACCTAATGGGAAACGGTTATCGCGGCCTATGGATGGCTAACACCAGGGGCGTCACTTGTGCTGCCGACCCTAAAACCCTGAGGCGCTTAGGCACACTACAACTATCCTATTCTTTTCAAGTATACTTCGTATAATACTAAAAATTGGCTACTACTTTCAGACTTTCTACTATTGCCGAAATGTCATCTGTAGACACAAACATAGCATCAAAGAGGATTGACCTCTCGCGTCCATCGCACAATAAAAATCCTAATGCCCCTTTTACAACTTTCGATATTTTGGTATTTTTGCGAAATGGCAAGAAGGTCTTCATTTAATTTTTATTTTTTTGTTTGAAACATTAACCTTGAGAAAATAATTACATTTGTGCTGCCGACGAAAAGTAAATCCAAATAATTGACGAACTTAGTATTTTCGTGAATATTTTTGGGGCACTGATTTACTAGGTCATTGTTCAGTACTTAGACAAGGAGGCAGCCTGCGACATGTCTATCACTTTTTACTTTCTGTACGGACATGTCTTTGTCCAGAATAGAATACTTAGATGCGTTTTAATAAGAGCAAGTAATAATTATAAGCACGCGAAGTTAATTATTCCAATCGAGTCAAGCGTAAAAAAATGTAAAGAAGAAATTAGAATAGATAATTAACGTTCAATATATTTCTTTATATTTTTCACCGCGGTAGTGGGCTCTGTTATTCCACGAGCATCTACACGGATGCGATGACGTCGGATCTCGTAGAATTTCTCTAGGTACCGATTAGGTTAAAAGATTATCACGGAGATCTCGTAGAC
Organism: Lithosia quadra; assembly: GCA_963576445.1. Classification (NCBI taxonomy): domain Eukaryota; kingdom Metazoa; phylum Arthropoda; class Insecta; order Lepidoptera; family Erebidae; genus Lithosia; species Lithosia quadra. The sequence continues at coordinate 7,323,158 of OY754873.1, read as the reverse complement.
ACCTATGCCATGTCCTGTGTTGACGGCTGACGTACCTAGTAAAAACGTAAGTCACAAGAATATCTAATAAAATTGTATTTTTGTCATCATCCTTTACCAACGTTTTGACGACAGGTTTATCGTAATAACTTCCTTGAGAAATCTATGTTGACGTCATTAAACTAAACAAGACCTAAATGAGATGCGCGGAGTAGCAGTCAATGTACGAATTATTATAAGAAGGTTGAGACAGCGTGATATCATGATGAGACAAGCACAACATGATTCAAAATTGTCTGGAGTTAACAAGAATACTTGCCTCGAATTTGGCTCTAAGCATTTAAAGTGGCATGATAAGTAATGGGCTCCCGTACTATTTACCAACGAATGCAGGACGAGCCGGTACAGTATTAATCTAACCTTGACAAGGCAAGTGCTCAAATCTGTATCGAAAAACGTGTTCGTTTTGGAGGCGGTTAGCTTGGAATACCAAATATGGGTATGACAACCGCGGTTTTTGATGTTATAACGCTGTAGCTATAATATATAACAGAGATACTCAAATGAAACCTTATACTTAATTTGTAGGCGAAAAGCAGTTCAACAACAATTTACTGATCGTATCGTACACTTATTGCTCAGAATCAGATCTATGGAGCCCCATTAAGACACATGGGACCATGCCAACCTTACCAACCAAACCGGTACACGTGCTGATTGACTGCTAGGCTCTAGGTCAGGCTTTTCTCTCGAGTTTAGTCCCTGGCTACAAGCTTTCCCCACGGATTCCGATGTGAAAACCTTAGACGCAACCGGGAATAACGCTAAGATGCAGATGAATATTCCACATGTTCTCATAAAATCACGAATTATGTCTAAATATGTAGAACAATTATAATAAAATAAATTTTCCAAACTGTTAGATCGACTAGTTTATAAATATAATCTACGCAACAGAGATATTGAGCCTTCATTGCGAATCTGCGATTAAGGAACGCCTTCTAACAGACATTTCAATTTCCCTTTGTTTATATGTGGTAATTTCTTATAAGATATTTGTGACAGTCTTCTCGGGACTGTGAGGGACCAGTGCGCTACTAAAATCAACCTACTTGGTTCGAAGCTGCCCATATAATCGTTAACTACGCTCAAGGTAGCCTATTCTATCAGGTGAAACCATTAAAAAACCAGGCAAAATGTGCATCCGGTCACCGATATTGAATAGGACACGGCGTACTAGTCTTTTTCGTGCGGAAATTCCCACGGATACCACCGTTGGTCATCGGTTGAAACCGCAAGCCTTTTCGGGTCTTCAGACACTGGGATATAAGGTGACCCAAGAGTCATTTCCCTCCCACCCAAACCAGCTGACGCAGGGTTAATCTCCGGTTTCGAGATAGCCCCCTCGGGTTTGGGAATCACGGTACCCTATTTTGCCCTGGGAAAACGGGAAGAGAGGGGGGGCATCGCGTCACTGCACTGTTCTGTCAACCCCCTACGCTCGAAGAAACAGCCCCCCCCCCCCTCTTAACTATGCTCCCTGCTAGTCAGAAAGACACGCCTCGACCGTAATTAACCGCAGGCGGCACCGTCTCCCCTGCCAATGGGAGACACTGTCGTCTACGTTGCCGAGTGCACGGGTGCAAGGGTGTTTCGGCCCAGTTTTGCCTCTACCTGGACTGGACATCGTCTCGAAAAAATATGGTTGAGAACTAGCGAAAATTCGTAGTTTCTCCGCAGAGCAGTCACCGATTTCCCTTACCAAAATAATTAGGAGTTTTGACCCACAAATTCAAGACCAACATGTTAAAGAAACTTTAAACAAGAGATCAAAAAAAAACAAACCTGTCCGACTTAGCTTCCTATGCATTATTCGTAATGTTAATCTTATTGTACTATTAAAACAGTTTACATATAAAATGTATATTGCTGCCAAACACTTCAAACACTGTTACCTAACCTACCTATCTTATCAAAGTAAAAGAGATGAATTACGTTTCTCAAACAGAACAGATAGCAAATCTGATTGATACTGTATATTTTACACAACCCAATCATATTTATTTCATTATCATCATCTTACAAAATGCCAATGTGAATGTTTGATAAACCATTATTGAGGAGAAAACAGAATTTAACACACTTTCTAATTCATGTCAGCTTTGCAAAACAAAAGAAAGAAAGCTTTGCACACAAATAAAAAGGAAAATATAAAATAGGCATCCTCAATTTTGACATTGAGATAGCTGAGAAAGTAGCACAAAGTGGTATAAAGGAAGCAGGGGAATCAAATGCCCTGTAGTTCTAGAATCTATTTGAAATTGTACAGCATAGCATAATAACTAGTCTGAAATAAATACCATATTAATCTTTTGGACCTTTTTGGATGTTTTTCTAGTAGCAATGTGGTAGTGTTCAACATTCAAAGATAATATACTTGTATTGCAACTTTCAAGAGATTGATTCATTTCTTAAAAAAATACAGTAAACATTATTAGGATTTGTTAATTTACCTAATATAGGTAATCTCCTCTCAATTTTTAATAATACTTCTTAAATGACCTTACAATATTTTATTTCAATATTATATTATTTTGACAATGCAAAAATTACTAACTGCTTTAGGTTAGCTAATATAATATTGACCTACATAAACTACATTGACAGTTTTTCACTTGGACTTTATGAATATGGACTATCAGATGAAGGTGTGTTAGGACGGAAGCAAATAGTAAGCTATTCTTTGCACTACTCCAGAGTATCCCTCTGGAGTAGTGGTAGGCTTATTGATCTTGTTGATCTGAAGTACTGAAGTATATTATTATTGTCTTTATTTATTTTAGTATGTACATATAAATGACCTATATTTTTAATTATGAATATAAAAGATGCATTTAAAAATATAAAAATAATTATTAGATATTATATTATTTATATTATGAATATGTGATTATAACTGTTGCCCTCTACCAATGAGTCAACCTACCTATGGAACGCAGATATCAGAGAGCCTTTAGATAAAGGAGGTGTAAGATTAATCATTATGGAGGCCTTTGGCAGCGGTTTGTATTCAGCTGTGGATTTTCTATTGCTGAGAGGATTCAAATATGTAAATTTATATACCTACAGGTAAAGGAATATATTACAATGAGCTTTGCCTATCTTGAATAGTGTGAAATGACTAACAAATTTGAATACAAATGTTTTATAAAAGTATTTACCCACAATTTTTGTCATTCAAAGTGGTAGATGTATGTTAACTGCCACAGTTTTTAAATAAATTAATAGACTGGTATCTAATTTATTATGAAGATTTATTTATTACGATACTTTCACATAAGTTATGCTTGTGTGCGTAATTAACGCTCCTGAGAGGGGAAAGCCTGTGTTCTTGCTTAGTGAAATTATTGGTGCATCTCTGACATAGCACATACCTCTAGGTGAAAACTAAGGCCTGGATATAAAACTTGAAGTCTCAATTCATATTTTGACAGACTACAATTGCGCGTACCACAACAGTTCAATACTTTATTGAAACAGCCATTTTATTACATTCAAACCGAAAACAACATCCACCTACACAAGTTTTGCACCAGGAATTTCTACCTTCGCCACACATACAGGTAGATAATTATTAACCAAATAATTAATTAACTTTCTAACTAGTCTATGAATCAAAATACAAGAATTTTTACAGTTACATTAAAGACGTTAAGCCATAATAAAAATAAAAACGTAGACAAAACAACACTACCTTTTAAATGCCCGAAGAGCTTGATGTAAGTCAAACCAACAATACACAAACTAAAATCCTACATTTACAATAACAACCGACTGAATATTCTTGAGGATTATATTCAATTTAATCCACATTTTAAATAAATCATGAGAGAGCAAAACACAGATCATCAGACAGACAGAGTTGTATAAATTGTATAAAAATTGTCTATGCTTGCGTCATTGACGTTTCGTTAACAATAAGGCACTGCACGCACTGGCAAGTGGCAAAACTGGCAAAGCAAAAAGGCAACTATACCAATACATAGAGTATAGATTATCGAGTTATTTTTATTGGATGCGCTCAAAACGTAGACTGAGTAGCTACTGGTAGCTACTGAGTGGTACTGAGACAGAATACAATGCAGAATACTGAGTAGGAGTAGACTAGACAGATTGACAAAGCTTTATAAAATAGTAAAAAAATTGTAAGTAGTAAACAAGGATTATCTGGGTAGTACCTAACTAGTGATTGATCAACTTCGGAGGAAAATTCATCATCATCACGGGGGCAAAAAAGTGCTGATAATACATTTTTTACCCGACTGCGCGCTGCGCCAGCGAGGGTAATGTGTTTCGTGCGTATGTATGCTATGAATGTATGTAGTTTTCTTTGTTCCCCTCTATAGGCCTAACAGCTGGACAGATTTTGATGAATGAGGTCTCAAATGAACGGTATGCATCTTCCGAGTGTCATAGGGTACATGAAATGTGAACAAAAATCATAGTTTTGATTTGTGGTGCTAAAATGTATGTTGTGAAAATAAATTTTACTCAAACTTGTCGAGTGGGGTATCAAAATGAAAGGAATTAAAAGGAGTTTCCAAAAATATAATGGTTATATATCGTAACCACAAAGTATACAATGAAATAAATGATTAAAAAATAAAAAAAAACCCGACTGCTGTTAAAAAGACCAAAACAAGTTTGATAACAGGCGGTACCCATTTGCAAATAATGAACCGAAAGAAAATTAATGGCTACCGCCTGCTATCAAACATGTTTTGGACTTTTTAACAGCAGTCGGGTTTTTTATTTTTTATTCATTCTGGATGAAAAAAAGAAACTAGAGTTCCAGAGTTCTTATTGATTACTGTAGGAATTTGTAGGTACTAATATTATGAAGCTGAAAAGTTTTCTGTTTGTTTGGTAGGTTGATCGCACTAATCTCAGGAACCACTGGTTCTAATTTAAATTGAAAATTAATTTATATGTTGGATAACCCGTTTATCGAGGAAGGTTAGAGGCAACATAATTATCATCAAGATACCATAGGTACCTATATAATCTGAGCGGAGCAGTAACCATAATTGTATGGTAGCCAACAAAATGAAATTTCCACGCTTGATTGTAAAACTAATAAATTACGGACATGTAGGTAGGTTCTTTTTCTTATTACCTTTTTCTTATTTTTTCGTACGGGTTTCCGCATGGATAGGTACCACCCCTGTCAGCCATTGGAGGTGGTTATGTCGGACTTGTATCGACTAAAACCACGCGCTGCGCCGTCTAGGGTCTTCAGACACCGGGGTTTAAGGTGGCCCATAAGGTATTTCCCTCACAACCTGATTAACCCCGGGCCAGGGCCCCGGGTTTAGGTACCACAGTGTCCCCGTCATGCCCCCGGAAAAAAGGAAGCGAGCATCGTGCCGCCGCACCGGGTTGGTTACCACGTAAATGTGGATTAAAGTATGTAACGGGTGAAACCGTGTGGCACAACTAGTATATTTATTTAATTAGGTCTGTAGTTTATATACATATTAATCTTTATTTATCATCATATAATATGATGCATGAAGAGAATTAATAATAATGATATTCTACACAGCGCAGCGGTACATACTTAAATCTAATAATAAGCACTTTATTACGCTCTAGTACACTAACGAACACTAAATTTATTTTCACACCTGGAAAATAATAAAGAAATAAATAATTTATCATAATGAGTAAGATATAATATTACCTTTTTGCTTTTTGCCCAGGTCACCTGCATATGACTCGGCCTTAGTTCTACAGGTTCTACCGACTAAAGTAGATAGGTATACAAAAATAATTATGATGGTGTTCAGAGGAATTATTGCACACATTGATAGAGGCCATAAGCATCTTGCTTATGGCCTCTATCAATATTAATCATATCTCAGGCTAATTGGCTATAATAGTTATGTCCCTGTATTGTAATATCACTAGTATACAGATTGGAACATGGTGTGGAGACCGTACCTCCGTCCTTTCCCCTCCCCATCAAGAATGGATGTGACCCTGAAAAAGGAGACTGGGATAGACTGGATGCCCAAAGCGCGTAACTGCTGTTTTGAAAATTGCTATAATAAACGAGTTAGAAACAACTTGAACATAATATTATCATCCAGGTAATTAAACAAATAAACAGTCATCAAGTCATCACATCAGTCATCATTAGAGTTTGTCTAATGAAAGCTGAACCACGACATTTATTGATTTGCAACACCAGTAGACTATAAATGTCACCTCCTGTCATTTCTCTGTGATTGCGCGTTTACAATAGGATTTTGATACTTTGTATATTCACATCAAATATTAACGAGATTCAGATCAGAATGATGCGATATCCAAAAATATTCGCTTTTGTATTAGATATTTGTACTTTTCGACAATATTTATTTAATTATTATAATTAATTATAAGTGTGACTGATGATGGATAAAGCAGCTCGAATGATGATGAAAAATATTTGGAATCTAATTTTGATTATAATTCATAATATTTTTTTCGAATAAATGATTCTATTCTTGCACACGTTCATTAGGCCACATGGCCACATTTTGTCCGTGAAATATAATTATTCCCAAGGGTAGCGGGAACGGGGGCAACAGCTAGTCTTAGTCTATATCTTCACTACATCTGCGGTTTTAGTCGGTTCGATTCCGACATAACCATCCCCAATGGCCAACGGGGGTGGTATTCATGGGGATTTCAACATGAACCTGCTACCTTTTCCCCCGATATTCTCACAGTACCAAACTCCCACGTAGCCGAAGTCGTGGGCAAAGGATAGTATTTAATAAAGAAATCAAAATATAAATAAGAATAACACCAAATAAAGCTCAATAAAATTCTTTAAAAATATCAGTTAAACTATAATAGGTACATACTTTTATTTCACGATCAAAATGTCGATACCGGAAATTTCAATTGTCGTAAAGGACAAAACACGACTTTTCAGGAGAGCCAAAAAACGAAAAAAATAATTTTATTTTCCTTATAACTTTTTTAAAGAAAATGCTATATTCATGATGTCAAAGGAGACCCTAACTATTTTTTTGTGTTCTATCCGTTGCAATTAAGAAAATAAACCAAACTTAATAATTGACGAAAATGAGTGTCCGTTACGACCCATAAAATTTGAACTGAAGTACTTTACAGCCACAAAAAATTGGTTGTGATAAAATTAGATATGTAGTAAAGAACTAATCTTGATCATAAATGGGTCGTACGAGTCAATTAAATCGGAGACTAAGGGGGTACAATGAACAAAAGAAGCTAAAGATCTAGTTAAGAAATAGAAAACTAAGTGAAATAAAAGGGATTTTTAATACTTTGTATTTTTAATCAAAAAATTCAGTCAAAAACGTTACAAAAATTTAATATTTTTGTAACTTGACGGTCTTATCAAATGCTTTTTCACGCCCCGCTTGTAAGGCCCGGGACTGTAGGAGTAACGAAACACGTGGGCTGGTAAAGAATTCCAGATCTTTATGGTGCGGCAAAAAAAAGAGGCACCGAAGCGCTTAGTTCTTGATGGAATTGCTTGCACGGTATGAGGGTGATATCTCAGCCTTGCACGTGTTGTTCTGTATAGGAAAGGAGAGGGTGAAACTAGTTGGGGGAGCTCATCGGAACACTCATCATCACCATGGTAGAGGTTGTAAATAACTGCCAAAGAGGCCATGTCTCGCCGAAATTGTCACGGTTTGAGAGCGTTGGTAACTTCAGGACTCCCAATAATACGGCCTGCACGTCGCTGCAACCTGTCGAGAGCATCTAGGAGGTACTGTGCAGAGCTATCCCAGAGATGAGAACAATATTCCACACCGGAACGGATTTGTGTCTTATATAGACACCGCTGCTCCGGCGTTAAAAACCACCTCACCTTGTTCAGGACTCCGAGTTTCACAGAGGCCGTTTTGATGGTGCTCTCGATGTAGTTTTTATTATTCAGTTTGCAGCGAACATCCATGCCGAGTATCTCTTGGTTATCCTGAAGTGGTGGTGGAGTGTCCCGAAGAGTAGGGAGGGGAAGGAAAGGAGATAGTTTTGCTGTAAACGCATAAGCTTGCGTCTTCTTGGCATTGAACTCGACCAGGTTCTCAGAGCCCCATTGCGAAATGTGATTCAGGACCCGATCAAGCTTAGTGACAAGAAGCTGTCTTTTCCCCTACGTCAGCCTGCTTGTCCGCAGGGTGATCGTGATATCGTCCGTGTATGGTGCTATCATCTGTATAGCAATGAATGCTGCCTAGTGACAGCATGTCATTGATATGCAGAAGAAAAAGAGTAGGCGACCAAACGGACCCCTGCGGTACACCAACATTGATCTGCAAGAACGCCCATGTCCACCCATCACAGAGCACTCAAATGCGGCGCTCCTGCAGGAAGTTCTCAATCCAACTGCATAATAGGGGAGGTAAACCAAAAGCAGGCAGCTTGGAAAGGAGCGACTTGTGCCAGACCCTATCGAAAGCTTTGGCGATGTCAAGACTGATAGCCAATGACTCGCCGCCATGCTTGTCCATAGCCTCGCCCCATAGATGAGTGACGTATGCTAGTAGATCACCCGTTGACCGTTTCGGCCTGAAGCCATATTGCCGATCATTAATTAGGGAGTGATCCTCTAGGTGACGCATGAGCTGTGTGTTAATGATAATTATGCTCAAAAACCTTGCACAGCATTGAGGTGACGGCTATGGGTCGATAATTGCCCGGGTCTGACCAATCCCCTTTCTTGGGAATCGGCTGCACATTCGTTTCCTTCCAAGCTGGCGGCATTGTACCCGAGGTGTATGAGATGCGGAACAGACGCGTAAGCATGGGAGACAACTCCGCTGCACATTTACGTAGAACCACCGCTGGAATTCCATCGGGACAACTGGCTTTCCGGACATTGAGTGATTGCAGCACTGCACGAACATGGTGTTGCCTGATAAGGATATCAGGCATTGCGTGGTCATAGTTGCATACAGCAGTCATCGATCCCGGAATGAGCCACAAAGAGATAAGCCAGCAAGTCGGCTTTCTCTTGCGGCTCATGAGCGAGTGATCCATCGGGGTTTCGCAACGGGGGCTGGCAGAAGTTTGATTGCACGGCCTTGACCAGGCGCGAGTAGCCACGGCTGCCCGTGAGATGCGCCACAAGCTCCTGCCCAAGCCGTGCAATGCGCTGGGCATCCGCTCTGATGTAAGCCCTCTTGCATACCTTTGTGGCTTTATTGTACGCTGCTTTAAACTGGCCTACGTTAGGATCGCGTTGCGCGGATGCTCTGGTCCAGGCGCGGTACGCCAGCTGCTTCTGGTGAACAGCCTTTGCGCACTCGCGCCCAAACCAGGGACGCGCCTTGCAGGTACCGGTGACATCAGTGTAGGGGATATAATATTCCATACCTAAACTGATCTCACCTGTGACCGCAGCAGTACTTTCAACGAAATCCCGCAGAATGGCGCTGCGAAATGGATCGTACGAGTCACGATCCTCCCGTACCCGTTATTTACACCCCTCGTACCCTAGGCTTCGTGCTTCCGCACACCTCCGTGTGACCTTTACGCCGTAATTACAGAAAATAAAGCAAAGCGTAGATTGGGTCGTAAGGGTATCGATTATCAAATTAAACATTTACGACCTTATAAATAATAAAAATATGACTTTACGCTCGCTGATGTAAATTACTTGTACGATACACCCCAATTATTAAGAAAAATCAAGCCAGAGCTCGTTGAAAATCTAGGTAGTAAAGGACTTTTTTTTTAAGATAGGACCACTTTAAGTATACCATTCGATAGAGCTCGCGACGCTGATTCCGAATATATATATAACTCATTTTCGTCAAAATGTCCTTTACGACAATTGAAATTTCCGGGGTCGATGTTTTTATTCAACTATAACTGGTGATACCTGCCCTAATTTTTTTAAATTTGCCGCGGTTTTGTTGGTCCAGCTTTCATTAGACAAACTCTAGCAAACAAGTAAAAAAGAACAAGGATATTTCTAATGTTTTTGAAGTAAAACCAAGATACTGGCAATTAAAGTTATATTATCTGTGAAACTGAACACCATCCAAGTGGCGCCCTCATACATAATGTCAATGAAGCTGTTAAAGTCATCAATCTTTGAAGGAGTTGAATGTCGTAATTTTGATTAAAAATTATATTTATATTGTAAAAATGGATGAAGACGGCGATAATATCTTGCTTGAAGAGAACTACTATCAGTTACTGAATGTTTCAAAAACGGTAAATATAAATCACGTGTATTTTAGACATTGTTTTGCGGTTTTTTTTATTATCAATATTATATAACGGCAAATATCTAAATTCTCCTAAATTACAAGTCCATAATTATTAAATTTTTTGGGAGTGTTTTTCACATTATTTAGTTCTGTTCAATTTCGAATACATGTAGGTTTATCGTAATAATCGAATTTTTAGGTTAGGAGCGTTGCCTTCGGCGCTCGTTATTTCACCCTACTATTAGATTTAATAATTTTATTTTGTCTGCGTCGGTTATTTTTTATTCACGTACGAAATTAAAAATTGCAGTCTTACTCTTTTGACCATGATGATGTAATATTTTGAAATGATTTAAGAAACTATTATTCTTGCATTATTAAAAAACAAAATTATCAAATTTAATAACTTCTTCATTGTTGAAAGTAAATTTTAACTTGCAATAGTCAGTCAACAGAACTTTTTCTAAAGGTATTGTAATGTGCCCGAACAGTTATAATTTGTTTGTGATTTTAATGGTTAGATGACTATGATTATAATTTTTTGTTAAATAATAGCCTAATAATACATTTTTATTGTAGGTAAATTAGCTTCTCAGGTGAAAATCCTATAAGTAGTCCAATTGCAGCAATCTTAGGCCATACATACCTACTATGTGTATAACTTTCATACAAGTACAGGCTATAAGTTAACAAAGTTCTACCTCAGTCTTGTGAATATGCCTTAGAAACACATATAGAAGACAGACACAACATTATTTTTAATTGTATAGATAAGAGATTTACTTATTTATAAAATGTCTAAAATGCAATATTAGGTTAAGAAACCACTTATTGAACTGGCAATGGAGCTTATTCTTATTAGCTACCATAAATACTTGAATTGATATCCAAAACCTGGACTTCAAATCAAATATTTTTAGGTCACAAAGTATCACTATGTGTATGATTATTAGTTCTAAATTTATATTTACAGCCAGATATGCTAGGCAACAGGCAATGCCTGTAAGAAAAGAATCTGGCAGTAAAAACTAAACATAAAACTCTTATCATATTTGCTTATGAGCAGACTTGAAAATGACTGCCTAGAAATACTTAATAAATAATAAACAGAAATACCCCAAATAAGATATTAATATTATCTTATGGTGAATACTGCACATTAAACAATGTCAAAACACATCAAGTGTATTGGGGTAGGCACGATATTAATTTAATGAAATGTCCTGACTGCTCAATCAAGACATAGTCTAAACAACTGGGGCTACAAACTGAAATTTTAGTTGACAGATGTAAGCTAAATGATCTTACCACCAGGTGAGATAGAGGTTAAATGTAAGCTTTTCTTAAAAAAAAATTGTGCAAATCCAAAAGCTAGTGAGATCCTTGTTTGCAGACCTCCAATTTATAGTGAGCAATTTCTTTTTGGTATTTAATCTTTTAAAAATGGATACTTATAAATATGTGTTAAAACAAAAAAAAAAATCCAATTATAATTTTCTACACAGGCAACTCCTGAGGAAATAAACAGTTCATATCGCCGCTTCTCGCGTATGTTTCATCCAGACAAACATAGCACAGATCCAAATAAAAAAAAATGGGCCGAACAGATATTCAACAAAGTAAAAGAAGCCTACGAAGTTCTTTCTGACTCACATAAGAGGGCTATTTATGATACATTAGGTATGTATATTTTAGAGTGGTAATTGTTCTTAACTTGTAGCAGCTGTACGTGACTGTATAACAGTAAAGAGCATACATAGCAAATATAGTATTACATTTGGAATGTAGTCTATAAGCAAGTGGACCTATATAAGATATAATAAATACCGTTATAACACGTAAATTATCTTTGAATGAATGTTTCGCCCAACAAACTCATTATTTGTTCAGTATGATACAATTTTTTATATAAGACTAGCGACCCGGGACCCGGCTTCGCCCGGGTGTAAATTCCAGTTTTCCAATAAAATATAATAGCCTATGACACTCACAAATGACGTGGCTTTCTATTAGTGAAAGAAATTTTAAAATCGGTTCCGTAGATCCCGAGATTACCCCATTATAATTTAACAAATTTACAAACACACAAACTTTACCTCTTTATAATATTAGTATAGACTATGTACGAAGTATGTACAACAATTCAGTGTCTTGCAAACTGAATAAACAGGAACGGAAAATCAGAATATGAGATGTTTCACTCACACATATAATATATTTCGATTTCCAGGTAAACGTGGTCTTGAGGTAGATGGATGGGAGGTGATATTCCGGACTCGCACACCTAGAGAAATTAGAGATGAATATGAAAGGTAGCTATGCACCATTTGTAAATGTAAACAATTTACTTTTTTATGCATTTAACCTGCTCATGCTTAATCCGGCGCTGCTCGCTATGGGTGAAATTTACCCAGTGGTATAAATTTTTGTCTATATTTTTTGATGAGCCAGTCACAGCACGCTGTGCTTGTAGGTAGCTTCAAGTTGTGCGTTTGACTCGCAGCTCGCGGCTCGACAGCATGTTTGCGCGACGTGCTTTCATATGGTGGATGTGTAAAGTGAATATGGGTATTTTTCACCCGTAGCGATTAATGGTGATACACATTTTTAGGAAATTCATACTATATTTTTTTGTAATTTGACCCTATTATGGCGTACCGTGGAGTTGCTGACGAAGAAATCCAACAGTATATGGAACAAAGTGATAGTAGTTGCTCTGAAATTGAAGGTATTGAAGAGATCAGCGAACAAAATACGGACTCAGAACATGAACCTTTTCACGAACTTCCACCGGAAGCTGCAGAATTTTGAGAAGATGCAATTTATAGACCGGTACTTCATGATAGTAATAAGGATGGAAAGCCGACAAATAATGAACCCGTAAATGATACCATGTCAATGATATATCAAGAAAAAGGTGTGCCATGTCAAGATGCCAAGTTTGTTCACCCAAAAAGGATAGAAAAACAAATTCATGCTGTCCAAGCTGCTAGAAAATGTTATGCAGAGAGGATTCATTGTCTGTATGCTCTGAATGCATACAGAAAATTAAATCCTACTAATATTATAAACGCGAAAGTTTGTAAGAATGTATGTCTGGATGTCTGGATGTCTGGATGTCTGGATGTCTGGATGTCTGGATGTATGTTTGTTACTCTGCCACACAAAAACGGCTTAATGGATCTGGCTAAAATTTGGTACAGAGATAGATTATAGTCTGGAATAACATATAGGCTACTTTTTATACAAGCTAATACTGCGGCTCCGCTCGCAATGTCGATCGGTCGGGATTTCTAGATATATCTTTGTTACTCTTTCACGTAAAAACGGCTGAATAGATCTGACTGAAATTTGGTAACGAGATAGAGTAAAGTGTGGAATAACACATAGGCTACTTTTTATACAAGCTAATACCCGCGACTCCGCTTACGGAGTCGATCAGTCGACCCACGGAGTAGATCAGTCGGGATGTCTGGATGTATGTTTGTTACTCTTTCACGCAAAAACGGCTGAATAGATCGGGTTGAAATTTGGTATAGAGATAGATTATAGTCTGAAATAACATATAGGCTACTTTTTATACAAGCTAATACTCGCGGCTCCGCTCGCAAAGTAGATCGATCGGGATGTCCAAATATTATGTTTGTTGCTATTTCACGTAAAAACGGCTGAATGGATCTGGCTGAAATTTGGTACCGAGATCGAGTGTAGTGTGAAATAACATAAATAGGCAACTTTTTATACAAGCTAATACCCGCGGCTTCGCCCATGGAGTCGATCAGTCGGGATATCTGGATGTATGTTTGTTACTCTTTCACGTAAAAACGGCTGAATAGATCAGGTTGAAATTTGGTACAGAGATAGATTATAGTCTGGAATAACATATAGGCTACTTTTTATACAAGCTAATACCGCGGCTCCACTCGCAAAGTCGATCGGTGGGGATGTCCAAATATTATGTTTGTTGCTATTTCACGTAAAAACGGCTGAATGGATCTGGCTGAAATTTGGTACCGAGATAGAGTGTAGTGTGAAATAACATATAGGCTAATTTTTATACAAGCTAATACCCGCGGCTTCGCCCATGGAGTTGATCAGTCGGTAGGTATATCTGGATGTATGTTTGTTACTCTTTCATGTAAAAACGGCTGAATAGATCGGGTTGAAATTTGGTACAGAGATAGATTATAGTCTGGAGTAATATATAAGCTACTTCTTATACAAGCTAATACCCGCGGCTCTGCCCGTGGGAGTCGATTGGTTGGTAATCGTTTTTGGTCATATCCTCGGTCCTACTAAACCAAATGCAATCAAACATACGGCAGATTTTATGTAAAACTAAGACCTTTCTAATGAAAGGGCGGCATCAAAGCAGTTTTTGCGTCCATCACGAACAAACAGACAAGGATTGCAAAAAAATAGATATTTGTGGTCAACATAACCAAGTCTTTTTTTTTTTCAAATATCGATTAGTAAAACTAAAAGTACTGTTATAAAGGGATATGATGTCCACACTGTCGCCTTAGGTGAACCCTGTAAAGATGGTGTAAGGTGAAACCAATAAATACGGAAAAAAAAATTTTTGGTCATATCTCCAAATTTTAGGTCTGACCAAGAAAACCGCACTAAAATCCGTTTAGTACTTTTTATCCGAATGCTTTTGGCTAGACGAGTGGAGACCAGTGGAGTGGAGAGTGGAGCGGAGTGGAGAGTGGAGTGAACAGCGGAGTGGAAAGTCGAGTGGAGAGTCGTTTCATTCAAATAGACTTGGTGGCAATACCGAATTCCACGCGGGCGAAGCCGCGGGCGGAAGCTAGTAATTATTATAAAAAAACTATGCATCCTAAAACTATCAGTACTGATTATTACTTTTTTTTTGTAATTTTATTTTGTTATTTCTAAAGGTGATTTTGAGAAGTAAAATATAATAAATCTTGGTAGTTTATGTTCACAAGTGAAAACTAGAACTATTATCATTAAAAAATACATTTAGATTAAAATATTTTAATAATAAATATATATTTTTTAAGTTTGTAGTTTAGTGGTCATAAAAATTTTACTTTTTCCCATAACATTGTAGCTTTTATCTGAAAGTTTAATAAATACAGTTAACGATGATTACTTACTTTTATTTAATATTTAACTAAACATAATTTAAGTATAAACACATTAAAAATATTTATAATACATAACAAACACTAGGTACACGATTAAAGATATGGGTATTTTTCACCCGTAGCGAGCAAAAGTGTTGCTTTTAGTAGCGCGATGAACGCCGAGTTAAACTAAAAATAATGTATACCAGTAGAGACAGATGAATTAATAAAATAATATCTCGAATGACTACTTTCTCTTTAATACCATAAATGTTTATCGAGCTTTTTCTCACTACCTATCAATATCATTCCAGCTTATTTATCTAAATTCCATAACTTCCTATAACTGACTAAAATGAACTCTCATGCATTTTCCGCAAAGGACAACATTCACACACACAAATGTGAATAATACCAACACTCCTCTATGTATATACTTACAATCAGCCACACCTTTACATAATACTCTCTTATTGCTAATAATTCTATAGAGTCCTGCATTCAGTTTTCCCACCAACACTTTTTCATTAAGATTACAGTCATTCTACCATAAATTTGGTGGTTTTTCTCCTTTAGAGCTTTCCTCTCGGGTTTGGGAGGTCAGATGGCATTCACAAACAGCTGTAAAATCCAATTCAAAAGGAGGACTAAGAGTTCTTCAGGTTCCAAGCCAAAAGCCTCAGATGCAACTGGGAATAACGTTAAAACGATGCTGACGATCGGTAACGGTCGAATTATTGAAACGGGCAAACCATGAAGCGCGGCTCCTACTAGGCAGCCTACTAGCTTGTTAACAGGCCAGAAGACGGGCGTGAGGCTGGTGGCAAATGTATTCTACCGTCGTAAAAACTCCCGGCAACGTACTAATGTTTCCATGAACAATAGGAGTCAGAATTGTTTATACGAACGTGACATTATGCGCCGGGAGGGTTTTAAAACCTGTACTAGTTTGTCACACTAACACCCTTTCCTAATCCGTATTCAATATGAGGCACGTGTCCTTCAATCACATTGAATTTGATACCCAATTCTTATTCCAAACATATTTCATTTGATGTTAGTAAGACAAACCTGTTCAAGTTTCAAGGTAATTCTGCAGTTTATTTCGCGGTAGCCTAGTGGTTTGGGTAATGGACTGCTGAGACGAGATCTCGGGTTCGATCCCAGATTCACCATGGCACACACCAATGACTTTTCGATGCTTTTCGAAGTTATGTGTGTATTTATCGCAGGTTTATTAGTGCCTCGGAGAGCACGTTAAGCCGTCGGTCCCGGTTGCCATACAAACATCTATGGCTGTCGTTACGGGTAGTTGGAGCCCACAAAAGTCCAACCAGTCTAACTTGGAACTTCGATATCGCCAATAGCCGGATCCACACCAAACGATCCAGCGCGCTCCGATCGCGGGCGGCAGGAGCGCGCTCCACAGGAGCGTTTGATGTGGACTTGCCTCGCGCGATTCAAACTGCGCGGCAGGAGCGCTCGCTCCTTGCCGCGAGCGATCCGTCAGTTGTCGGTTTTTGGGAGTAGCACACAGGCGCCTCAGTCTTTAGGCGCGCTCGGTGTAGACGTTTCTGTGTGGAGCGCGCGATCACACATAATGGACAATTTTGAAAGTCGTCGTCTAATATCCCTTTACAAGGAACATACTTAAATGCTTATGCTTATGGATCCAAGTAGGTTGTAGGTTGTTGCTGCCACAGCAATTCGACATCGTTGCTGCGCGTGTGACTCCATAGCGACCGAAAGTTTAACTGTGCTATAGGTGGATCAGTCTGGATCGCTTGGAGCGTATCTTTAGGATCGCACGTTTCCAAAATTGGATCGGTCTAACACGATCCACGATCCCGCTCCATGATCTTGGACCGCGGATCGCGGGATCGCCGATCCAAGATGGATCATTTGGTGTAGATCCGGCTATTGGTCATAATGACCATTAGTTGTGGAGGTCAGATGGCAGTCGCTCCACGGAAAATATCGAAGTTCAGCCGCATCACAGTTAGACTGGAAAGCCGACCCCAACTGAGTTGGGAAATAGGTTCAGAGAATGCTGCAGTTTATTTCGCACGGGAGGGTGTGGTACGCCTCCCGGCAATATGTCTGGTATCGTCGACTTCCTGTGATTACATGTGTAATAGGTGCGAGTCCAACGTAACTACTTCTTAATGCGCACAACGAGGGTCACTACAAAGGAACAAGTGCGCGACACTACAATGAGATTTCGATGCCACCCGATTGTCCACTTCTACGATAGTTCTTTAAATATAATATAGTTACTACAGATTGCGTTGCAGTATGATAAGGATTGAGGATTAAATAAGGGCAAATTCTGATATTTTATCAGACAATACTATGTATTATCTGAAGGTCAATAACAAAAAGGACTTATTTTGCAGGTTGAAAAGGGAGAGGGAGGAGCGAAGACTTCAGCAGAGCGCAAATCCTCGCGGAACCATCACATTGTCTATCAATGCAACTGACATGTTTATGAAATACTATGATGAGTATGAAATTTTGTGAGTGATGCTTGTTTTCTTTTTTTTTTGGTATGCACTTGACTTAACTGTTTTGCGGGTGTTAGTAGGATGTGATGATGAAAGATGGCCGACAAGTTTGCAGTAATTGGTTCCGTAGCATTAGTTTCTTTTATCATTTATTCATAAATCTTTCGTATAGTAAAGATAAAGTACTAAGTTCCATTTGGGCCAATTGGTACCTGTTAAACCAATTTATCATGAGCTCTACGTTTAATAGGATAACCATATTACCTAATTTTTAAATTCAGTTTGACTAATTGCTCATAAGACCTAATTTGACTTGTCATCACTTAGACTGACTTGACATAATAATCACTCAGGATTATTTATGCTAATATTATTAAGCACCTATTCTGTGACGTTACTGACGATAGTTTTTAAATATTTTGTTGCATATACTATAAAATTTTACCTGCATTAATAATGTGATATTATTGCAATTTTCTGTTTTAGGGAAGACCAAACTTTTATGCCTACTATTGAGGTATCGGGTATGACTATACAACAATCTATTGATGCTCCAGTCACATTAAGAAACACTATGACATTATCAGGAAACATATCAACACAAAATGGAATAGGTGATAAATACCTCTTACCATTAAAATTTTCTCCTGCTCCTATGTTTATAGAAATACAATTTGAATTCCATATTTCAGGTACCGGTTCTGTTAATGTGTGCAACAGAAATCTTAGCTCAGAAAAAGGTTGGACAGAAGTGGAATGTGGAATAGGAAATGGGCCTATGGTTGGTTTTAAGATATTTAGAACCTTATCTCGATTAATGTTTTTAAACTGTGGAACGGTTTTACAATTTACACCTAGAGGTGTATCACCAAGTCTTATATCAAGTAAGTTTAATGTTGATGATATAAATTTAAGACATAATTGAAATATTTACTTGTAGTTTACTAGAGCTTAAATTATAACGACTATATAAAATGTATGTACCGATTGCATTGTGCTAAAAAGTTATTAACACTGTATAGGCTATTGTTACTGTCCGCCATGTTTTGTTTCTCCCTATTTACAAATTTTTGAATGTTTTCCACAGCAATGGCTCTACAACTAGATGCACATTCAGTGGGTTACCTTACATACCGAGCAGGTGGTCCGGGAGGGTCCTCAATGACTTCTATTTATGTTCGTGACTCCGAAAAATATCACTCCAATACCGCACTTCAAATTGGGAACCCACACTCATTCATATCATTTAACTTTATGATGAAGATGCCACAGCACGATATGAAATTAAGACTGGCTTTGAAGTAAGTTCATTTGAATAAGGGCCACAACACACTTTCGATTAGCCCCAATGCGGCATGCCCAATGATAGTTTGAGGTATCCTCATAACAAAACCTGCAAAATCACGTATCTACTACTTAGGTGATTGTACTTAGGGACTGTCGATAAGCAACAAAAACGCGTGATTGAAACTTCCGTCACGCCGCATCAGTGACAGCTCGCCGCGTTGTTACAATATCGAGTACAGATACAGGCACGTTACTTGGCCAGGTTTGGGGTAAGTTCGCGCATCGAGCACTTTGAACCAATCAAATGATTCAAAGTACGAACGAACGGAACGTTGAT
The DNA here is from genome assembly GCA_963576445.1 of Lithosia quadra. Taxonomy (NCBI): domain Eukaryota; kingdom Metazoa; phylum Arthropoda; class Insecta; order Lepidoptera; family Erebidae; genus Lithosia; species Lithosia quadra. The sequence continues at coordinate 7,303,693 of OY754873.1, read as the reverse complement.
TCGCTACAAGACGACTCTCGGAGACATTTGATTGGTCCGTCAAGTGACGTCAAGTGACGGACCAATCATATGTCCGCGACGGCGCAACCGCGTCTCCCGCGACCTAAAAATCAACCTTTGCGCATATGACGCGTCGGGCCAATTTACGTGCCGGTATCTGTATACTTCAGTCGTCGTCATTCATCAGTCAATCAAGTTCAATAGTCAGTCGTCATTAGTTGGGTCTACGTCTATCATAGCAATTAAAACACAATACTCACCGTGCACTCGATTAATGATCGAATGTATGATTCTACATTTTTTCTAATACTACGTAGGTGGCAGACAAGCACACGGCCCACCTGATGGGAAACGGTCCCCGTGGCCTATGAACGTGTGCAACACTAAAGGCATGGCAAATCGTTATTAGAACGATTTGCCATAAAATCTTTACAAAATGCAGCTGACAATGCGGCTAGGTGGACAAGCTGTGAAGCCGCCGGCCTGCCGCATTGCTGCTAATTGGAAGTATGTTGTGGCTGTGGCCCTAAATGTAAATGAGCGTTAAAATAGTGAGTTCTATGAAAACTTGGCAACTATGACAACTGTTAAAATATATACATATTATTAGATATTGAATAATTACATAATAATAAAATAAGCACGTCTATGCAACGAGCTTGGATGTGATTGGTCGACCGAATCTGTTCGATTCCTTAGCAATTTACGCTGTGACACTTGTCTAAGGGGGCAGTTAGGATAGGTTTTCAATCGACGAAACGATCGAATTTCGATATTTTTCGTCCAATTACCCGTAATGAATGCCAAATAAATACATATGTGTTTGTATGGTAACCGGACCCAGCCGCCTAACGTGCTCTGCGAGGCAACGGTCGCTTACGATTATTTATTGAATAAAGAGATATTATCTATATTGGCAGCTCCCCAAATCTTATTGTGATTTTCTGTGTTTATTATTTTAAGTTAAATCGCTTTTTTATGAAATATGTTGCTTGTTCAAAATTATGTCTCATTTGCATGTTTTGCGAAAGTTTCAGTGATATTGGAATTGGTTTACCCTTGTAGCTCGTTTGTTGTTTTTATTCTCTTATTAGATTTTTACTTAGAGCTTTGCGCAGTTGGTGTTCCATTTTTGTTGATAACTATTGTAAAAATATTTGAAGACCTCATAAAATTAATTTTGCGATTGTTTTTTTTTTTGCTTTTATTACGATTATAGTTTTTGCTATTTTTTTTGTGCAATATTAAATAAATAAATGTTTATTTTCATTCCAGTAAGTTACATTAAGTACATTACGTAGATTACAAAATTATTAGCTGCCTCGTACGTAACGTAGATTACATCAATATATTAAGTTAGTTTACATGATTGTATTATCTTAACGTCTATTTTACATTTTATTTATATTTTACACATTAGCAATTTAGTCAGATTCATTTAATGAGATGTAGATCAACTTGACTAAACTGGGAGCAGCCTGATCTAGGTTTATGTCAAACCTGTGTTTCAGACCTTCTCAGTTCTCATTTTACATATTATGTTTTACATAGTTGTAAAAATACATACAGACAAAAGCTTAAAGCGAATAAGTGAATAGCAGCATTGCCAATTATTATATATTAGCTGTGCCCTTGGCTGCGCCCGTGACATCCCGATCCCCTATGGTACCCATTTAACCCATATCCATAATTTATATGGTTCGAATAATAATTGACATTAACATTTATGATAAGTAATGCACTTTCCTTGTAACTTTTCTCGAATAAATAAAATAAATCTAACCCTAAAAGATTTTTTTGAATTGACGAAGCAATAGTTGCTGTTGAGTTTAATGCATTCAACCAAAGAACAAAAAACAAATTCTTCTCCTTTATAATCTAATAATTATTATCTTATAATATAAAAGAAAGTCGTGTTAGTTACACTATTTATAACTCAAGAACGGCTGAATCGATTTGGCTGAAAATATTTTTTTTAGATTAAAGAGTGGAGTGGAGTGGAAAGTGGAAGTGGAGAGTCGAGTGGAGAGTCGTTTAATTGGTGGCGATACCGACTTCCACGCGGGTGAAGCCGTGGCGAAAGCTAGTTGCAGTATAAAGTATAAATTAAAGCTGTGCGAGGTATCCTGTACGTAGTGGTATGGGCAGTGGCGTACCCATGGTTTAAAGTAGAACAAACCCATCAGATTTTCACGACAACGAGATACATTGAACAACATTTTTCATCATGATGAAATTCACTTATAATATTCATAGAATGCTGAATATTTAGAGAATCATAACTCTAAAACTTTTAGACAAACAGATTTTAGTGTTATCGTTATATATTTATTAAGCCCCTCTTTCATACATCCACATGCCATTGGTCCACTACTTACTGGACACCCAATATACATGATTTCTAGTAACACTTGTGCTGCTAATTATGTTAAAAAATAGTCTTTATCTGGATATCAAAATGTTTATGTATTTAATAAGTAATATAGTACACTATAAAATGCATGGCGGCTTATGGCTAACTGATTGTTCTTACAAATTGCAAAGTAAAGCAATTCTAACCACAGTCTTAGGATAAATGACCATCCTTACCATATTATGACCCTCTGTGTATCGGAGAGCACATTAGGCCGTCTATCCAGGTTGCCATACAAACATCTATGGCAGTTGTTACGGCTAGTTTCAGCCCTAAAAAGTCTGACAAATGGTCTAACTATACAGCCTCGCTAATGAGTTGTGGATCTCAAAATCTAGAAGGTTAGATACTTCGTAGACTGAAAAACCGACCCTAAAATGAGATAGGAAAAGGCTCGGAGGATTAGGACAATCTTTATAAAATGCAATTGTGTCATAAATAAATTAATAAATTAAAATTAAGACTTGCATTATTTTTTGTAGCAATTAAGTAATTATTGTCTTCAGATTCGGCACGTTTGGCGCGATAGCTGAATACGGCGCAGAGAAAAAAGTGTCACAGAACAGCAGCGTGTCCGCAGCTGTCATGCTTGGAGTACCCAGTGGAGTGATGCTCAAACTTAAGTAAGAGTCCGCTTCTGAAAATGTATTTTTTTTAAGGAACTTCAAAACTAAACAATATAAACCAATCGTATTTAAGTTCACTTATTTTACATACATACATACATATATACTCACGCCTATTTCCCTCCGGGGTAGGCAGAGACAACAGACCGCCATCTGCCTCTGTCCTGACATACCTCACACGCTTCCTCTGCTGTCATTAAGCCTTTCACGCAAGCCCGTCGGTTTCGAGTGCTTTTGACCTGCCCTTTTTGCAATAACCCCTTAATTTGGTCAGTGTATACTTTATGAGGCCGACCCCGGCTTGCCACTTATTTTGTCTTGGATACTATGATGCTACATAATATCCAGGGTCTGCAAACGGCGATAGTGAGTCGTCATAGGAACTTCTGAAATAAACAAGATAAACCCGACAAATTTGGGCACATCCGATTTGTCTGGTCATGCACTTAGTAGAAAGCATGTTTTTAAGTGTTTTTTTAAATTATTTACTTATTTTTTTATTATTATTCCACAGGTGGACATGTTCTTCTCAAACAATAGTGGTACCTATTCATCTTTGTGAGGAAGTGATGCCTTCGCCAGTTTTTTACGCGACGATAGTGCCTTTAGTTTCCTGGCTCGTGCTCAAGAAGCTTATATTAGATCCTATAGCCAGGGAGCGCCAAGAACGTGACCGTCAGAGATCTATGGAGGCTAATTATGAAAGGTAAGATTTGAGATTATAGTTGATTAGTTGATTGATTTGTTAATAAAATGGCTGTGTCTCTACATTGCAGATAATAAAAAAATCTTAGGTTACATGATGAATTTTGGAATTCTTTTTTGGAACGTAAAAACTACTGAACGGATATTTTTTGTTTCAAAGTTTCAGGACTTAAAATCTTACACTGTAATGTCCTACAAAAATCAAATCAGTCACCACCAGAACAGACTGGCCCACGGTCTTGGTGTCCAATTGGCAACAAGAAGGCTGAAAAGGCTGCACACATGGGATAACACAAAATAGAGAGTGGAAAGAGGACAGCCTAACGATGGGAGGGCATGCCCAACACGTCAAACATACCTATAAAACAACTGCTTATGGTTCCACAAAAACCGATCTCATGTTGGCAACTACATAAAAAAAAAATCTTGCACTGTTTGATCATATTCGGTAGAACTTTCGCTTTATTATATTAGTAGGATCAAATCAAATTTTTCACTAACCATTTTGTCCATAACTTAGATTTCAGGAAATGCAACGACAAGCGCATGCTACAGTGGAACTTATGAGAGAGACATACTCGAGAATCAGATCCGATGAGGAAAAGAAGAAGGGCCTCGTTATCTTGCGCGCATTGTACGGAAAGTTGCCGGCTGGTAAGTGGTTTATATACTACAACAATGAATGTAAATCACAATTTTATTATATTATCGACGTTCCATAGGTAGAAACCCCCTGATTACAAAACGCAAAATTTACAGGAATACGTTTTTAAGTTTTAAACCCCTTGTTTAAAGCTTTGAAAGGCTTGTTTTCTACTTAAGGTCATGAAATTTTGTATAACAAACAGGTAGTAAAAGGAATATTTAGCGTATTAATTATCGCGTTTTTTTTATACTACGTAGGTGGCAGACAAGCACACGGCCCACCTGATGGGAAGCGGTCATCGTGGCCTATGAACGTGTGCAACACTAAGGTGTCACACACGCGCTGCCTACCCTGAAGGGAAAGGAGGAGAGCTTGGAAGGGGTGGTGAGGCTAGGGAGGGGTGGGGGAGGAGGGGTACAGTGAGCTCTGGCGTTTATTTAATCATTGGAATTGTTCCTAAAGAAAGTAGCTGAAGTTTATTGAATTACATAATTTTTTTTAACAAAACTGCAGTTGAGGGTAGTCTGAAGGTCGTGATAACAAAATCTGCAAATACTGTATCTACCATTTAGGTGATTGTACTTAGCGACCTATTACTAAGTCTTTAATATAATTGTAATAGGGTCGTTAAATTATCCACCCACTTTGAATTCTGATGCCCTTCCCGCAACTCATGAAAACATTCCTAAAATATAAGCAGCCTATGTGTTAATTACAGACTATATCCTTTTACCAAATTTCAGCCAGATCCGTTCAGTATTCAGCATTTGATTGAGTTACAAAGTTTTACAAACATCCAAACTTTTTCACAATATTTATAATATTAGTAGGAAGTACGTTTGTCACCCTTAGCTGACGAAATATTTTTTGTATATAGATGCTACTGATCACGAAGTGGGCATGGAGCAGGCCGGGGACGCATCGTCACCAGAATCGCCAAATGCGTTCGGCGAAGTTATCGACGTCACTATACCTGTGCAGTGTCTCGTCAAGGACTCGCGTTTAGAACTCCTCGAAGCTAGTAAGGTATGTCAATACTTTGGAAATTATAACCAATCATTATTTTTAATCTGATACGAATATTTTTATTTTCCTTAATTTTTAATATTTATCTTTGTAATTTATATCTAACTTAAAGTCCTATACTTCATAGGTACTCTTCAGATAGGTATTCCCCTCTTACTATTTTCCTCTATAACTCAAAGGTTTGCTGGTAGAAAACTCATATTGAGTTAAGCTCGTCTTTGTACATAATCGCTATATATCTCATTAGACCAGTGCCGATAGACTTTGAGACAAAATAAATTTATAGTAGGATGAAACCTGTTGTAAAAGGAAGAGAATATAATAAAAATGATAGGAAAAATAAATTACGGGCGATCTGAGCTCGGGAAGGGGGGAGGGGGGTGAGTTTTAAGGGTAAAAACGGTTTATCTCGATTTCCGGCAAAACTACAAGTCCTATGGAAAAAAGTTAAATGACAAAGTTGTAGGTAATAAAGAGACCTACAACTTTTGTATTTACACTTTTTTCACATAACCTCAAAAAGTATGTGAAAAATTCAAATAATCAAGTTTTTGATTTTTGATTTTTATCTTAAGCAAAACAAATTTGTTTTCCACGAAATTTGGTGAAAACTTAGCTTTTTATGTCCCAAAGACACTGTAATTTTTTTGATTTGAAATACTCTTTTTTTCAGCTTATTTTGACTAAATATCGAAAAACCACCCCAATTTTCAATCGAAAAATCTCACGTCAAAATATCAGCTTTTTAAAAAAAGTCAAAGAGTTTTTTGTTCTTTGAAATCTCTTCTTTCTGATAATGTAAAAATATATATACATTGCTATGGTAAATGTTCTCAGAAAATGCAAAGAAGAAAAACTCGAAATCGAAATTAACATTTTTGTATTTAGTCATTTCCTCGTTGAGGTGGGATGAAAAGTTACATGTTGCACTATAACTTCATGGTTGCACTCGAGTGCAAAGATTTTTCACCTTGTGCTCTTTTGATTCCCTCGCTAAAGCTCAGGGTTCTATTTTGTGATTATTGTATTTAGTCATTTCCTCGCTGAGGTGGGATGAAAAGTTACGTGTTGCACTATAACTTCATAGTTACACTCGAGTGCAAAGATTTTTCACCTTGCGCACTTTTGATTCCCTCGTTAAAGATCTGGGTTCAATTTTTAGAACCCTTCGCGTGCTCAGTTTTGATGACCGAGCAAGCGAAGGGTTCATAATTTGAATCACGAGCGCAGCGAGCGATTCACAAAATAGAACCCTGAGCTTTAGCGAGGGAATCAAAAGAGCACAAGGTGAAAAATCTTTGCACTCGAGTGCAACCATGAAGTTATAGTGCAACATGTAACTTTTCATCCCACCTCAACGAGGAAATGACTAAATACAAAAATGTTAATTTCGATTTCGAGTTTTTCTTCTTTGCATGTTCTGAGAACATTTACCATAGCAATGTATATATATTTTTACATTATCAGAAAGAAGAGATTTCAAAGAATAAAAAACTCTTTGACTTTTTTTAAAAAGCTGATATTTTGACGTGAGATTTTTCGATTGAAAATTGGGGTGGTTTTTCGATATTTAGTCAAAATAAGCTGAAAAAAAGAGTATTTCAAATCAAAAAAATTACAGTGTCTTTGGGACATAAAAAGCTAAGTTTTCACCAAATTTCGTGGAAAACAAATTTGTTTTGCTTAAGATAAAAATAAAAAACCAAAAACTTGATTATTTGAATTTTTCACATACTTTTTGAGGTTATGTGAAAAAAGTGTAAATACAAAAGTTGTAGGTCTCTTTATTACCTACAACTTTGTCATTTAACTTTTTTCCATAGGACTTGTAGTTTTGCCGGAAATCGAGATAAACCGTTTTTACCCTTAAAACTCACCCCCCTCCCCCCTTCCCGAGCTCAGATCGCCCGTAATTTATTTTTCCTATCATTTTTATTATATTCTCTTCCTTTTACAACAGGTTTCATCCTACTATAAATTTCTTTTACTTTTTACCATTTTCATAGCTATCTGCACTGGTCTACATAGCTTTATTGATGTTTTCTTTTGTGTTTAATAAAAAAATTAAAGAAATAAAGAATAGGAATGAGGGGGATTTAAAGACTCTATCTCGTGATGCGTTTGTACTTCTTGGCTTTAACCATAGGCACTCCAGACTCCTCACTTAAAAAAAAAAAAAGTGAAATACTATTAGTGGAATCACGTGGCACATACGGGGCGGGACGTGCAAAACAACGTCGGCGACGATGTATTTCCCGCCCCGCACGTGTCGTGCATACATTTTGTATGAAACAATATTTACAAAACTTCACGTCCTGGCCCGTCCGTGTAAAATCCCGTTACGTATATTTCACGCTTTAGTTAGTAGCGAGTATTATATAACCACACGGTTTTCTCTACCGCAGAAGAAGCGAATACCACTTAAGTGTGAATAAGATTGACCGTATTAGAACTATTCGAAATGCAATCAAAATAAATACGCTGCAATACCACGAATACTAATTTTAATAAGTGTTGCATGTAAGCAATTTAGGTATTTATAGAAATAGCAAACCCCTATACTATTAATAACACCCGTATAATATTTGCATATATGCATGAGAATACTCATTCATGAATGGTAGTTAAAATACTAGGCAATTAGTTTAGATTGGTTCGACTTGTCAATGTTTGCGTTTTTGTCATGGTTCATTGATAGCAAGTTATTATCTCTTATTCATAAACGTTGGTTATCGATGTTTATTATGAACTAGCTTCCGCCCGCGGCTTCGCCCGCGTGGAATTCGGTATTGCCACCAAGTTTATTTGAATGAAACGACTCTCCACTCGACTTTCCACTCTGCTGTTCACTCCACTCTCCACTCCACTCTACTGTCCAATCCCCTCTTCCGACTCCACCCTACATTCCACTCTCCACTTCAATCTCCACTCCACTCCACTATCCACTCCACATTCCACTCCACTCTCCACACCACTCCCCACTCCACTCTCCACATCACTTCCCACTCCGTTCCACTCTCCACTCCACTGGTCTCCACTCGTCTAGCCAAAACCTTTCGGATAAAAAGTACTAAACGGATTTTAGTGCGGTTTTCTTGGTAAGACCTAAAATTTGGAGATATGACCAAAAGTTTATTTTTCTTTATTTATTGGTTTCACCTTACACCATCTTTACAGGGTTCACCTAAGGCGACAGTGTGGACATCATATCCCTTTATAACAGTACTTTTAGTTGTAATAATCGATATTTGAAAAAAAAAGAGTTGGTTATGTTGACCACAAATATCTATTTTTTTGCAATCCTTGTCTGTTTGTTCGTGATGGACGCAAAAACTGCTGAACAAATTTTGATGCCGCCTTTTCATTAGAAAGGTCTTGGTTATACATAAAATCTGCCGTATGTTTGATTGCATTTGGTTAAGTAGAACCGGGGATATGACCAAAAAACGATTACCAACCAATCGACTCCCACGGGCAGAGCCGCGGTATTAGCTTGTATAAAAAGTAGCCTATATGTTATTCCAGACTATAATCTATCTCTGTACCAAATTTCAACCTGTTCTATTCAGCCGTTTTTACGTGAAAGAGTAACAAACATACATCCAGATATCCCGACTGATCGACTCCATGGGCGATGCCGCGGGTATTAGCTTGTATAAAAAGTAGCCTATATGTTATTTCACACTACACTCTATCTCGGTACCAAATTTCAGCCAGATCCATTCAGCCGTTTTTACGTGAAATAGCAACAAACATAATATTTGGACATCCCGATCGATCTACTTCGCGAGCGGAGCCGCGAGTATTAGCTTGTATAAAAAGTAGCCTATATGTTATTTCAGACTATAATCTATCTCTATACCAAATTTCAACCCGATCTATTCAGCCGTTTTTGCGTGAAAGAGTAACAAACATACATCCAGACATCCCGACTGATCTACTCCGTGGGTCGACTGATCGACTCCGTGAGCGGAGTCGCGGGTATTAGTTTGTATAAAAAGTAGCCTATATGTTATTCCACACTTTAATCTATCTCGTTACCAAATTTCAGTCAGATCTATTCAGCCGTTTTTACGTGAAAGAGTAACAAAGATATATCTAGAAATCCCGACCGATCGACTTTGCGAGTGGAGCCACGGTATTAGCTTGTATAAAAAGTAGCCTATATGTTATTCCAGACTATAATCTATCTCTGTACCAAATTTTAGCCAGATCCATTAAGCCGTTTTTGTGTGGCAGAGTAACAAACATACATCCAGACATCCAGACATCCAGACATCCAGACATACATTCTTACAAACTTTCGCGTTTATAATATTAGTAGGATGAATGATATACATATACGTTAGGTACAGTCCCCCGCTTTTAATTTGGCACGTCGAGAAGACATGTATTGTGATGTAGTTAGAATATTTTAACAAGGTTAGGAAAATTCAATACCGGTTTTAATATCTTATGAATATTAAACAGTTTTAGCTACACTATAAAGGTATATACGTGCAATAAAACTTAGCCGCTAGCTGCGTAAGTGAGAGTCAATAAAGTGAGAACGTGTAAGTGGTTAAATTTTCGACCAACGGGCAGTTAATAATTATTATATTCTGAAATTTATACTAAGATTTATAGATTGCATTTCCTTGAGTTTATAAACTTCTTAATTGCAGTTAGGCTACTTTTTAGGTCATATTATAGATCAAAACGTCTAGATGCGATTTAAAAAAAGGGCTTACAAAATTAAAATTGACTGATTTCTGATAGATTTATTTTGTAGTCGATATTTCGCCGAATTTGATAGTTTATTCAGTCTTATAATCTTAGTTAGTAATTATGTACAGTGAACAGCCATTGTAATTGATTAAGATCGGGCAAAGAGAGGTAGAAAAAGAGAATTTCGAATATCTAAAACGTGTCCATGTAACTCAGTTGGTCAGAGTATTTCCCCTGTAAGGGACTGGTTGCGGGTTCAGGTCCTGTCCTGGAAGTTTCTTTTTGCAATCTAAATGTATATAGTGAAGACCCCCTTCCTGAGACTTTACCATAGCTTACCATCAGGCGAGGTGAAGTCATATTGACGTGACCGATATGTATAAAAAAATCATACTAATTGCTTAAAAATTTCATGAAATAACCATTGTAATTGTTCACAGTCTGAGCTGCCAGGCTTCTACGACCCTTCTGTGGGCGACGACAAACATCTGACCGTACAATACATGTTCCACAATAACCTTCACCTCTGCACCGTGCCCGACAGTCAGGCGGTCGTTCTGCCGCGCAATAGTAAGTACATTTAACTAAATTGATTTTTAAAGTTAGGAACAGAACAGCGTGATAAGGAAACGTTGTGGTTTGGTAGATGATGTAGTGTCTCAGGATATGTAGAGAGAATGAACGAAAGAAGTTTTACAAAACTGATTTATGAAGGAAGGGTGAATGCGCAATCCAGTAAAAGTCGACTTGGGCGTCAGTACATCAATCACACCGAGGCCGTAAGGAGAGGCCAGTTTAGAGTATCCGCAAACGATGAGCATTTAAAAGTAGAAGAAGCAAAAAGCGTATACCAGGGTTGTAGCAAGAGGAAAGAGTTTGAGTAAGTAGAAGAAGCAAAAGGCGTATGCCAGGATCGTAGTAAGAGGAAAGATTTTGAGGAAGTAGTAGAAGCAAAAGGCGTATGTCAGGATTGTTGCAAGAGAAAAGATTTTGAGGAAGTGGAAGAAGCAATAGGCATATACCAGGATCGTAGCAAGAGGAGGGATTTTGAGGCAGTAGTAGAAGCAAAAGGCGTATGTCAGGATTGTTGCAAGAGAAAAGATTTTGAGGAAGTAAAAGAAGCGAAAGGCGTGTGCCAGAATCGTAGCAAGATGAATGCCTTCTTTAATAGGAAAGATTGTGATTTTATTGTCATCAATCCATTATAGGAAAACTTAACATTGTATTGAACTTGTTACAGATCATCGAGTTAAAAATAGATCCTGAAAATTAAAGGTGAAGCGCAGGTGGTAATCTTTGGCGGGCTTGCCGTAAAACCAACAGACATTGGTACTACGCCGATCCGAATGTCTCATAAATCCAAGAAATTGTAATCAAGCTTAGGCAGTTAACATTCCGTTATTTTATTGCACATATACATTTAGATGGGTTGCTGCTGCCGTACAGAAGGAGCTTGAAAACTCTGGCTTTTGAAGCTTATTGTACCAAACAAATTTACAATTAAACATATTGAAGTACTACTTTCATTAAAAGCGATATGAAATATAGTTAGTTTAAAAAGCTGTTCGAAAAGTTGTTCGTTTATCGCAAAATGTTGACGGCTTCTTCCAATTTGATGCTGCCGGTGAAAGTTTCATGAATAAAAGGCAGCTAGTCATACATTACCGCCATGTGTATGGTGGGCCTTTTGATATTATCCTTATATTCTTTTATAGTACATATTTTAATGTATCTAAAACTGCTTGTTTCAGTATTGTACAACGTTATTCATATACAAATATATTTACGTAGACTGTCATTTAAATTAGTTAGACGATAGATTAGTACTGTTACATCACATAGTTGTCGCACATTTAACGTAATAATAATATCTACTGAATTTTCTGGGTTAGGGTTTCTTCGTAAAATGAGATGTTTGGGTTGGGCCAAAGTTGGCCATTGGTCGTATGCGGGCAGGTCAAATATGAGATAATAGACGACGTTAAACCAGAGTGATATAAGTGTCATTTCTGCTTTCATGCTCTAGATCACTCTGGCTCCAACGTCGCTATATATGATATACATAGTTGTATACACTTCCAAAGATATGTACAAAAGCATATTAGTGGTTTTAATTAACTAATCTTTCAACTTGTCGTAATATATTTTAGACTACTAACTGTTCGGATTGGGAAGCACCTCAAATGATAAACAGAAATGTGCTTACAAGTGTATAAAGCAGGATTGAACATTCGTAGAATATACCGTACAATAAAATCTTGCAAATATGCAATGTGCTGTTAAGTCGTACATATTCTCCAATTCATCATATTCAACTAAGTCACTCAATTTAGTTAGTAACATAAAGGTAAATATTTTTGATATTACTATCGAACTATAATAATCCCGACCTTCGAAGTTTAAAAAATATTGACAAACTCGCGCATGAGCACACACTGGCCCATCAAAAATCCAATAAGGACTGATCAACCAATGACGCCGAGCCTTTTAAACGTTTTTGAGGTTTAAATGATCTATATAATTGTTTGATGTGCGTGCCTCCGCTCTAGAAGAAGAAATATAAAAATACAGACTGCGCAATTGTCAAGATTTTTGACACCAGAAAGATACATTGTATTGTATCTGCTCTTGTTACATATTAATCATTTAATTTAATTTTACGTTACCTTTATTTTATCGTATTATAAATTAGAAGGTTTATTTATAAATAAATATCATAATTATATACTTACCGGCTTTAAGTTACTGAATAGTGTTGTGCGTCTTCTCCATTTCTTCCATTTTAATGTAATTTACAATTAACTAGCAATTTCTGTCTAGGTTCTTAGTATAATTTTCGAAAATTTTCAAAATTTTGTTCTATTATTAAGTACCTTTATTAGATAAAAAAATAAACAGCTTACATAAAATTTATATTGCGCCTACAATATATTCGCAATATAAATTGCCTTACGAATAAGTAAATTAAATGTGCTAGGAGTATATTATAATATTTTAGGATATAAATTATGAACAAAAAAGCAATAAATATACGAGAGAGTTTTAGGACATTTTGGCCTCGAATCAGATGCAAAATATATTTTTAAATTACATACATGGGCTATGAAATAATACATTACTTGAAAAAAATTTAGATCAAAAACCTTAGATTATTAATATGTCTAGATGGAGTATCGCGCTGCAAAATGACAAGAAGAAATGGGACGAATTTTCCTTATTAGTGTGCGTGACAGCTTCGTCTTACACTCGCGTTATGTCAGTTTGCTTTTTAGTGTGCGTGTATAAATACATACCAGTTGCTGAAAACTGCCTTAAAAATAGGGAAAATTTTATGTATTAATTAATAATATTAAATGTATATTCAGTTTAGAAAATATATATTTTATTCAACTTGGCTGCATGGATGTAATGTAAGTAAGTATGTATGTTTGTTCGTTTCAAATTTTGCTACTGCATTTTGAAGCAATTATCCTAACCGAAACCTAAAGCGTCCACAATTAAAAATAGGTACCTAATAATTGTACCCGTTTTTATGGAATACTAGCTTTTGGCCGCGGCTTAGCCCACGTGGATGTCGGTTATCGCGACCAAACATAGCCTATGTCTCGAGGTCTAATCTAATCTGCCCCTATACCGAATTTCATCAAAATCGTTTCAGGCGTGAAAGCGTAACAGACAGACAGACAGAGTTACTTTCGCATTTATAATATTAGTATGGATTTGAATATTTGTTTTGACGTGATGACCATATTATTATAGTCTTGACTTGCAAAAATGACATCAAATTCGTACTCAGCATACCGAAAAACCCCTCATACGATACTCATAATATTGTATTTCACATTATATTGCATAATATACCCGCTAGGCCATGATTTTTTATGGGAGTTTTGACTTGAGTAACTAGCAACACACCCGTTAAGTACAAAATGGCGACAACAATATTAAATTATTTTAGAAAAAATCTAATGGCTTATTCTGCTAAAATTAGTACGATACAATGGTACAAACCGATGATGGGTAACTTTTTTTATTTATTTAATACGCCCTGAATAATTTCTGCACACTTTTACCACCCATATCGTTATTTTTAAAATCTCAAATTATTGACAGTGCCCACTGACAGTGCATCTGACACTAAAGCAGGAAAATCGTTTACACATCAACCTTTGGTGAGTATTTTTTGGGCAGCTTTCAACGCTTTGACAGTCTATCTAGACATATTAATAATCTAAGTCAAAAACATCCCTAGATGAAATCTCTGGTATCTCAAAAAACTATTTTTTTCAGGAAAGACGAAATACAGATTTTAGGATACCAAGTTATCGTTACGTGAGTTTGATTAATGTCGGGATTTCGAAAACGCCATTAACTTAATATGAGCGGTTTTTGAATCAGCGAGGTTTTCATCTAGGAATGCTATGTGTATAATACTGTTTAATAGATGTGTAATAATAATCTGCAGGAGGTATAATTATAGGACGTAACATAACTAAATCATTACTTGACGTATGACATATTTAATGCTATAGTCCGACCGGGACCGCTGTACCGCGCCTTGGGTATGTGCGCGGCGAGAGGGGGGGTAAAGTTGATCGCACACATAATGTCAGCACCGCACGCGCCGCACGCGGTTTCATACAATTGCATACAACGAATACTAAAATGCGGCGCGTTCGGCGAGTGCGGTGCTGACATACTCGTATGTGCGATCAACTTTATCCCGCCCCCACCACGCCGCGCGTACCATGGGAGCGGTACAGCGGTAGCGGGCGGACTATACCAAATTAACATCTCCTTTGACGTTGAACCATTGTTAGCATGTAAAGCTTCCATAGTTATTTTCTGGCCTTAGATTGTTATTTTTTTTTTATACCACTTAGGTGGCAGACAAGCACACGGCCCACACTGATGGAAAGCGGATAATATTATAGTTATATGTACGAGTTAAACGCCAATTGTAGGTATTTCCTATGAAGAAACGTGTTAGTCTATAATATACTCATTGCTTGATTTCTGTGAAAAATTATGCCTGTTACGAATATTTTGTGAAGCAAAAGCAGTTTCTACATTGAACGACTTATTTAACATGTTTTATTGGTGAATTATTGTTTCTTCTGTTACAAGAGCCTTAAGGAATATATAGGTACTGCGAAATAAAGTACTATTTGTTATTACGCTGTTTTATTTATTTTGAGTATACCTATTTGGGACGGAGTGTGGCCATGTTTTAATAAATAAGAATTTTTCATTGAAATAAATCCAGTAGGCCAAAAGAAAAAGAAAAAAGATCAAAACAATAAAACAAAAAAGACCAACAGAAAAAAGAAAACCACAACCATAGTTACCTACAACTTGTCTTTACCGATTCTATCGGTTTTAACTATTTCTGTAGTGGTAATAATAGGGATGACAAATAATTTTTTTTTATTGTTGAAAAATAATAATTTTATAATATAATGAACTGCAACAGTGATATTTTGTTATGACAAAAGAATAAAAATACTTGATTTTGAAAATTCAATTTCTCGAGCCACTCAAAAACGCTCCATACAAAATCGTACCTAGTAGTGACGTCTTAACCCTTAATAGGGTAAGGGTATATATATTACCACTTTCTGCTTTTCTACAAAATTTGAGATATATTTAAAATGGAAACATTTAATGTTATTCCTTGATCTCATTATATTTTTTTAGTAAGTTTACTGTCATATTTTTAACACTTCATAAGTTGTCAAAGTCATTTTAGCAATCTACGGTACTGTCAAAGTTGACCCAACGAATTTTGGTGGCAAAAATTGAATGTTTTAGTGGTCGAGTGCAGATTTTGTGCAAATTTGTTCTACAAAAATTCTTATAAGAGATTTTACGATACAAATTTATAAAATAGGGTATATTTACTTTCGTTTTACGTATTAGCAGCTTTCAGGAACGATTTTTAATACATTTTTCGATATCATTTTTAAGTGGTAAAATAGTTACCATTGCCCGATTATAGGTACTTACCAAGAATATTAAAAGTTACAAGGAAATTTCTAATGTTCTTGGTACTTACTAAAAACCGTAGGTAACTACTACACGTGCGCTATAAGTTGAGACCTGACCGCTAGACGTCACCGGTGCGTGTTTGTACAGCGCACAAGAAAATATCGTAAAAAAGCTTCTGCCCGAGTCGTTACCTACCTGTCTACCTATTTTTTTGCGAACAGTACATCACGAGCGACTGAGGGGTAGTGCAGGAGGAAGTAGGCGGAGAGCCCAGGTCTCAACTTATAGCGCACGCGTTATATATATAAAAATCAGTTTGTTACGGTAAGCCGGGACTCGTGTAAAGTTCACTACTAAAAAACTTTCATAGATAGTTTACGTAATTTCTTTAGAAGCCGATGGATATACCTACCTAGTCATAAAGTACGAATATTTTTTTTAGTCTATGAATAGAAATCTTACTTGTTTTCAATATTATATAGTATAGATAACAATAATAATTAATAAATAAGATAATAAGGTAGCTACATAAATTTATTTAACAAAAAATGTATGACAAACACAGATGAAACCACTAGTCTTAAAATAAAAATGCGCCAGAAGGCGGGGCAATGGTAACAATTTTACCACGCAAAATTTGAAGTTGTAAACGGGTAATGGTATATTATTTACCACCGGAAAAACTACCCCTAAAATGCAACCCCTATAAAAAATATTTAGAAAAATGAAATCTGTGACCTATTATTAGCCAGGAACCAGTGTTAGTTTGAAGAAAAAGCACTCACAGGCTCGGGCCCTATTAAGGGATAACTAGGTAGCCCGTAGTGCAAAAGAATATCACATTTAATTTCAGTCTACGTTGCGTTTTCATGTGTACACAGTGCATAACAGAATTTATTTGAAATTTAAGGAATCTAATCTAATAGTTATAATATATATTTTGACTTAATTTGATTGTTTATTTTTCGACCTATTTTGTAAACTAAAAACAATGAAAAATCCTAATTGCGGTTTAGTTAGGCAATATCTAATTTTACAATGCATATTTCAGAAAAAACTGAGACATTAAGCAGTATCTAATGGTTAGAATCTGACGCCTATGTCATCATCCCAATTATAAAATATCAACCAGTCTCTCAAATTATCAAAATTTAGTCTTAAAAATATTGGGATCCTCAAATGGATATGACGACATCGTCAAAGGTATAGGAAAACCAAAGTAGATATAGAAGTTTGACCACGAGGAAACGTTTAATTCCTCATAGTCAAACCAGTTTGACCAAAAAGTTTGACTACGAGGAAGAAGCGATTTTTTCTTTATCGTGCTACTAAGTGGTATAAAAAAAAAAAACCCATATATACTTTTTCCTCGGTTTTAACGTAGGTTCCCTTCTTTCTTGCGGACATCCTCACGGATCCCACCGCCTGGCCAGCGGGGGTGGTTATGACGGACTTGAACCTACTAAAACCTTTTAACGTACCTACCTACTTAGTAAAAATTGCAGTTATTCCAGGTAGGTATCTACTCTGATGAATAGTGAACAATGGCCAATAAAACTAATAATAGCGAAATAATAACGAGCGTAGGTATAGTCGTCCCGATCGGACATGCGTTGCTAACAAATTGTATAGGTAAGTGGAATCGATTTATTGGTGCTATAAAATTTTAAGGCATGTGATTGAATCGCATGTGGACTTTAATTTTTGAAATAGGTAAAAAATAATTTTTAAATTTAAAATGTTCAAAAATTTTATCATAATGCTAGAGTTTGTCTAATGAAAGCTGAACCACGACATTTATAGATTTGCAACACCAGTAGACTAGAAATGTCACCTCCTGTCATTTCTCTGTGATTGTGCGTTTACATTATGATTTTGATACTTTGTAGTATGTATGTATTCACATCAAATATTAACGAGATTCAGATCAGATGCGATATCCAAAAATATTCGCTTTTGTATTAGATATTTGTAGTTTTCGACAATTTTATTTAATTATTAAAATTAATTATAAGTGTGACTGATGATGGATCTAGCAGCTCGGATGATGGTGAAGAATATTTGGAATCTAATTTTGATTATAATTAATAATATTTTTTTTCTAATAAATGAATTCCGTCTGATTCCTATAAGCCCGCTTGAAGATAGTTTTTAGTCTGGAATAACACAGGCAATATATCTTGCACACGTTCATAGGCCACATTTTGTCCGTGAAATATATTCCCAAGGGTAGCGGGAACGGGAACATAATTTCACGCAGGCAACAGCTAGTCTTAGTCTATATCTTCACTACATCTGCGGTTTTAGTCGGTTCGATTCCGACATAACCATCCCCAATGGCCAACGAGGGTGGTATTCGTGGGGATTTCAACATGAATAAACCTGCTACCTTTTCCCCCGATATTCCCACAGTACCAAACTCCCACGCAGGCGAAGTCGTGGGCAAAGGATAGTATTTAATAAAGAAATCAATATAAATAAGAATAACACCAAATAAAGCGCAATAATATTCTTTAAAAATATCAGTTAAACTAAAATAGGTACATACTTTTATTTCACGATCAAAATGTTTTTATCCAACTATAACTGGTGATACCTGCCCTAAATTTTTTAAATTTGCCGCGGTTTTGTTGGTCCAGCTTTCATTAGTCAAACTCTATAAACGATTTAAAAATTAAAATCATAATATTTATTCATGTGGTATTCCTATGGCTATATACCTACCTAAAGCACCTGCTTAGGTTACAAAGCATCAAAGTCAAAAGGTACAGCATAATAAAATTATATTATGTAATGTAAGTATACCTACAATAGATATTTTCCCGTTTTGTTGACATTTAAGAGTACTGGTCTACTCCCTTGGGTAGTAGCGTGATGGCATGTAGCCTACATCCTTCCTCGATAAACAAACTACCCAACACAAAAATAATTTTTCATATCGGACCAGTAGTTCCTGAGATTAGCGCGTTCAACCATACAAATAAACTTTTCAGATTTATAATATCAGTACCTACCTATAGATGGCATACAACATAATTACATAATAATATGTAGATAGGTACTTTGATTACGCATCCCAGAAGTCGTATTATCGTTTATTATAGGCCGATTACCGGCAAACATCCACATTCTTCATTGTGTGTAAATTTCGCACACTTGCGGTCTTAGATACCTACTTATCTGTAAGCAATCTCGTTTCAATAAAGGCAAAATAATTGTTTGGACTTAATTAGTCATCACATCATAAAGAAAACGACCTATGTGCCAGCATTACATGTTATAAATACAGACTGTGTCATAGAGTTAAACATAATGATTCATACTCGTAGATGTGACGCATCTTCTTATTTAGATATTTTTCCTTCGTTCATCTGAAAGATTTCTGCAACAGAATTCTCGTAAATTCTCGTTATAGTGGCAATTTCAAAATATTTGAGACTCATCCTACACTGATAGGTCGGTGCAGGTCAACGTCAAAAGTAGATTATAATTTCCAGATTTCAGTATATTTGAAATTTGTGCAATCATCATCAACTTTTGCCGCTGACTGTACCACGAAAGACTGCACATTGGAGATATTTAAAAAAGTAGGGTTAGGTATGTTAATGAATGATTCTGAACACAAAAAATTGTGCGCGATGAACCTAAAAACTTGAACGGATTTTGATGCGATTTTTTTTGTCGAAAGGCAAGTATTTCTTGCTCAGACATAAAATCTTACGCATGTTTGATCACGATCGGTTGAGTAGAAACGGAGACATCGTCAAAAAACGCGCAAACTGATAATATATATAGGCTAGTAGAGTAGGTAATTTATTTAGTTAGGTACGTAGGTACCTATAGATATTAGTGAATCGACAGATCTATTATAAGATGAATTTATTATTGTTACGAGTAGTAGTTTCGTAATAATGGTCACCCGTTGGCTTCATTTACCTATTCATCGATGTGGTCAGGAAAAATATAGTTTTTCAGACCACTACAGATATTTTTCAAGAATTTTAGAAAAGTTTACCTGTTTGGGTTTTATTACTAAGGCATATTATTATATGCCAGTAGTCATCTACATAACCGCAAAATACAGGGAATAATAACTAACCACCTTGGCATTATGGCCCACCTTGTATTCATTTTTCATTAGTCATATCTTTTTTCTTGACCATAAATTTATAACTATAATAGGGCTAGAAACATTGGCGTATCTAGAGTTACTTTCCAGGCTCTTTTCGTATCGGGGGGGAGGGTAGAGAGGCGCGCGGATACACAACGCGCCGTCACCCTAGGCCTGCTGCTGCTAGGGCGACGGTTTAGTCCCGATCGTCACCCCCAGGCCCGCGCTAACGGAGTATGTAGCCTATGCGGCCGTAAAATAACTTTCATTACAAGTGTTCAATATTGTTACGCTACGAATCGCATAGATCCAGTTAATATCCGACGATAACTGGCTAGATGATTCACATTTTCTGATTATGAGCTTTTGCGTGTTGTATCAATCTTGTTTAATAATTCCTTCCTACGAGTATTATCATCATCTCACCATCACGCATTGTTGATTGATAAATTAGGCCCTTACTATGTTGGTAGGTTCTGAGACGTAAGCAAAAATTAGCCGCAGAATGATGTTGATTGTCTGATTAATTCGTTGATTGTCTTGTAGGATTTGATGACGTCAATGACTTGGTTCCGTCTATAGGCACGTTTTTAATACCAGATATGTTACATATATGGTATTAAAACGTGCATAAACGTATATAATGGTCTCCATTTTTTATAACTAGACTGACACCTGCATTTTTAAAATTTTTAATTGATTAGATATGTAACGATGGATAGAAAGAAAATAATAATAAACTTAGGTAGGTATTATATTAGATAGCACTATCGAAATAAAATATCTTATTAATTTTGTTTAACCAAATGAGCATAGCTTGTATATAATATGCACAAACATAATATATTTAGAATATACTTACCTATATTTTATTGTAAACATTAAAATAATACATAAACATATTTATTTATATACAATTTAATATAGGTACATAGAAGACACAGACTAATGCAAATGTTTACAAATATTCATGTTTACAAATATTTGCACTATGCGGTAATTGAACCCGTGACCTCTGACGTTCTAGTGAATGAAACGTTCTGCCATCATGCCTCACATGTTGCCATTATTAGGTAGGTACATTATATATATTTTAATATAATATATCGACGGCTGATAGACAGTTCATAGGAAAATCAATGTGTGGTACCTATAGGGGTGTGCAGCGCCCTAGGCCCAAGCTAACTACACTACTTGGAGGTCCGTGCACCTGCCAAATAATGGATGAAGGTCTGGCGCAGACTTTCCCTCAGGATTGGAAGGTCAGATGGTAGTCGTTTCCAAAACAGCAAACTTATCAACCAAAAGCAACAAGCAGACCTCGGGCTCCAAGTGCAAAATCAGGATGCAACTGCGCAATCGCAGATGATGAATGTGTTTTATAGTGTTTATGATGACACTGGGGACATTTCTTTAAAAAGTCGACATCGCTTGCAGTGACAGCGTACATACCTTTTCGTGACAACGCGATAAAATGGCAGGAGAGTTCGCCTTCGCTGCTGTGGCCACGTTGAGAGCATCGCCAGGCCACCAACTTAAGGTTGATGATGTCACCCGTTTAATTAATAAACAATTAATGCATTGGTGACGTAATTGGTGTACCTATGATTAGAGGATTGCTTAAAAATATGGCCGCAACCTATCATAGGTTTACAAGTTGTTACCCATCCTAAACCTGCGGCAACTATATTATAATTATTAGCAAGCTGATCGCCGCATAATTGCGGTTGACTGGGGTTTTCCCTACTTCATTTTGTAGACCATTTTCACCACAATATTAATTAATTAAGTCGGATAAAAAACATGAAAGGTATCGTCGCATGTCTATCGCAATCGGATGATCAAAATTTTGCTTATAGCACATGATATTGCACCTTCGACGTTTTGGTATACCTATGGGGCCCATTATGAAAAATTGGGGATCCCGTTTTTTAATCACGATTTTAACTTTAGTTTTACAAAATTGTGAAATCGTCGCTAATGTTTCCTTAATGCTCCCAAGATCTTGTAGGAGACGTGGGGATACACCATTTCAATATTTATGCAAGATACATAATAACATAATAACGATTGAAAGTATTCATAATGACAAGAAACAATCAAGACCATGCCGCTATATCAAGACAGACAAATCTATAACTATAAATCTATACTTATAATAAATCTGTAGAAGTGAAAATTCTGTACATTGAAAATAAAAAAATAAAAAATAGCAGGGGGTGTTACTAAACTGACACCAAACCCAAATATGTGATTAAAAAAATTTTTGTCTGTCTGTCTGTCTGTCTGTCTGTCTGTCTGTTTGTTCAGGCATCACACAAAAACTATCGGTTCGATTACGATGAAACTTGGTATAATTATTCTTCAATATCCTGGGCAGCACACTGGATACTTTTTATCCCGGAAAAGTACACACTATAAAAGACAAATTTAATTTTGCGGTTCAATTCCTAGACCCGATTACTGTACCAACCGCAAATAATAAGTTTGTCGTAGGTTACGTCACTCACAGTTCAAAATTCAAAATTCAAAATTCATTTAAAGGTCACGGGTAGATAGAAGATGTTGTCAATTAAAAGTATCACCGTAGCATGTCTGATAAGACGTACATTAGTATAATCATATTTTATGAACCACATCACACTAGGTACAAATTAAATTGTGAAATATATAATAATTATACTATTCTTTCCACCTTCCATTTTCTTTACTAATTAACATTGTGTGTGCATAAATATTAAATAAATAAATAAATAAATAAATAAATAAATAAATAAATAAATAAATAAATAAATAAATAAATAAATAAATAAATAAATAAATAAATAAATAAATAAATAAATAAATAAATAAATAAATAAATAAATAAATAAATAAATAAATAAATAAATAAATAAATAAATAAATAAATAAATAAATAAATAAATAAATAAATAAATAAATAAATAAATAAATAAATAAATAAATAAATAAATAAATAAATAAATAAATAAATAAATAAATAAATAAATAAATAAATAAATAAATAAATAAATAAATAAATAAATAAATAAATAAATAAATAAATAAATAAATAAATAAATAAATAAATAAATAAATAAATAAATAAATAAATAAATAAATAAATAAATAAATAAATAAATCAATAAATAAATCAATAAATAAATCAATAAATAAATAAATAAATAAATCAATAAATAAATCAATAAATAAATAAATCAATAAATAAATAAATAAATAAATCAATAAATAAATCAATAAATAAATAAATAAATCAATAAATAAATAAATAAATAAATCAATAAATAAATAAATAAATAAATAAATAAATAAATAAATCAATCAATAAATAAATAAATAAATAAATAAATAAATAAATAAATAAATAAATAAATAAATAAATAAATAAATAAATAAATAAGTTATTTACATGAAATTATGTTTTTTTATGAGTAGGCTAATTATGAGTGGGGTTCAAGTAAGATTAGTAGATAGTGGTGTTATTAGTTTTTAGGGATTTTGATTTGAGTGGAAGTGGGGGTGGGGGTGGGAGTGGGAGCGGGAGTGGGGGTGGGAGTAGGAGTGTGCGTGGGAGTATGCGTGGGAGTGGAAGTGGGAGTGTGGGTGGGCGGGAGTGTGAGTGAGAGTGGGGGTGGGAGTGTGAGCGGGAGGGGGGATGGGAGTGGGAGTGGGAGTAGGAACTGGAGCAGGAGTGGGAGCGGGAGTGGAAGTGGATGCAATAAGCGACTTACACGCGAGCGGAGCCGCGGGCAACAGCTAGTACCTAAATAAAATTGAAGCGTCTGTTTGTTTTATTAAAATTATAGGAGAGGGGCCGGTGACGATCGACCTTCACCCATCTAGTAACCAGATGAGATATATATTTTTACCTAATCTAACGAATGCAATTTAACAGAATGACATTTAACTTCCTGTAGCAAATACGCATTGCACACGTTTCATAATTATAGGTACCTAGGTACTCTGCCAACATTATAAGTGAAGTTTAAGGGAACGCCCTTTGTTGATGAAGTATAATTCTCATGCATTAACCTGTAAAATTTATGGACGAAATAACTGACGACAGTGATGACACAAGAGTCAGCCCATTTGCTCATACTTACAAGTTGACACGCACAAGTAGTCCAGGCATTACGGGGCATACATCATTAAATTCAGTCAGTTTAAGGAACGAAAAAAAAGCGATAAGTAGGTAAGTGATAGTGACAGTAAGAAAAAATATCCAGTAACCACATTTCAATCTAATTTGAGTAACACATTGCAGCACCAAAATTCACTCACACGTTAGCCGCCGCCATTTTCTGTGACAGTCTCGTCTTCAACGCGTTCCGTCCATGGTTTTACAGGTTCATGTTTTCTATGTTATGACAAGTGACTCC
Organism: Lithosia quadra; assembly: GCA_963576445.1. Classification (NCBI taxonomy): domain Eukaryota; kingdom Metazoa; phylum Arthropoda; class Insecta; order Lepidoptera; family Erebidae; genus Lithosia; species Lithosia quadra. The sequence goes on along the minus strand of OY754873.1, from coordinate 7,279,071 downwards.
ATGCGAGTAGCTCACTTATATTGAACGCGGAGTATAATTTCTACCTGTACCACACGAGCGGATACACGTGTGTTAATTGTCACGTTTATATTCTGCTCAATCGTCATTTACTTAACTAACATACACATACGCAACTAACGCAACTGCAGCGTGACACGAGATAATATTTACTTCTATACTAATGTTATAAAACAGAAAAGTTTGTTTGAAATTAACGCGTTCAACCAATGAACGCGTTAATTTCTAGAGCTACTGGTTTGAATATTTTTGTATTGGATAGCTTTTTGGACCCTTTTTTGTATGGGGACCGGTACCGACGACGGCTTAGCGTCCTCTCTAAGGTATGAAGGGTCCTCAATTGTTGAGAATGGTCACCCACCCTAAATCTGACCTGGCTGGTATTACTTCACATAATTAGTTATGTTAACTTAACGATAGGTTAGGTTAGGTAACCTATACGGTTACCGTTTAACCTCGAGCCCTTCCCAGGAATGTTTATGGACTATTATATCATCACGCTACTGACTAGAAGCACGGAGCAAATTTTCATGCATAGGTAAATAAATTTAAAACTAATAAATAACGGACATGTAGGTACCTATGTGTTAAATGGGCGCCTCAGAGAATCGAAGTACGTTGAAATAACACATGAAGTAAAACGTTAAATTCAGTTTAGTTGGTCGGATTTCACTTATATGGCAACTGTGATATTATGTTGGTAGAACAAAACTTCACTCTAGACTTGATGACTCCCAGTTTATAGCTTTCCGGCAACACGACTCAGACAGGGCATTCCATTCTTTATCAGTAGGTACGTGTGAGGCCAATATACACCCCATGTATTGGTGGCGCGTCACTTCAGGGTCTGGGCGTTCGCTGATGGAAGGGGCTTGGAGGCTTTAGATTGTGCAACTCCAGTGCACACTCCACGAAGAGTATGGTGCTAATGAATAAATAACTATAAAAATGATCCATTATGAAAGTTCTAATTTATGATCATACGGGATTTTCGATTTTATTATTGCACAACAGCTGACATGAAATCAACATAAATTAAAAAATAATAAATACGTTTACAAATCGAACTTCAGTTTTATGATTGTTAACATCATAAAACTAGGGAACACCGGGAAAGGACCATAAAGTAACCTAAGCTAACTACTCGCAGCGCCGCCTACGTATTTTGCTAATTCCGTTCCCTCAACTGCCACGATTCACAGAAACTCATTACCGGGATAAGAAATAATATAACATGTGCTATTCCGAACTACCTATATCCCATCGAAAAAATTCATTTGGGTCTGTTTCGCATTTATTATCTAACTGTTTCCTGTTTTTTACCCGACTGCCGAAGATAGGAGGGTAATGTTTTTACTAGCCGTACTAACGCTGGTGTCCGTACGCCTCTAAATCGCATCGTTAATAATTGTAATAAACTGTATTTAGATTTAGATATATTCACACTGTCGCATAGCACATTAAGAAATTTATCATTACAAAAATTTTGCTAACTACAAACCTACATTCTTCTAAATTTAAAGTAATTTGATAATTAATTATGTACTACTACCTAACCCACATTGTAAATTAGACCACAATATTGCTTTCATTATAGCTTTTTTGGATCACAAATAAAGTAAAAAATACTACCTACTCTAATAACTTGTGGATAACGCTGTAGGTTACATAAGTATAATAACTTTTATGTTAAGACCTTAAATTAAGCTAATTATGTAACTGTTTGTTGTGTGTGTTTTCCCAAATAAATAAAAATAAAAATAAAATAAAATTAGTATGCCGACCTGCGGCCCTGCGCGAATATTGTAACTTCAATCCACAAGCTACGAATATTCTTTTCTAAATTAACCGTAGCACTAATATATCATTTGATAAATGGCACTACATCGACGGCGACGTAGCAAATGTTATTTGTTTTGCGAGACACGAACTTTTCGTAGCAAATGACTGACGGTGTATTGTCATAGTTTTAGTTTGTTAATGACTTATTCGTCATCTCGACACTTTCGGCGCCTGGTACCTAATAGACTAAGATCCCACTGCAAAATCATGCATGAATCGAATATTTGGTAAAAACCAAATTTTACGCATATTTATGATTAGGAGAACATTTATTTACTAGGTTGCCTATCAAAATGTGGCCGCTATATGTTTAATTCAATTTTCGCTAATTCATTTTTCGGAAAAAAATCCATCACATGGTTTTTAAATAAAATATCATCCACGTCACGGCAATACACAAAAGGACTCTGAAAAATCACGGTTGCCGTTGCGCACTTCGCCGTACCTCTTCGCAGCCAGGTGTAAACAGGTATGATTTTGATACATTTATGCAATTATAACGGACATTTATTATTTTTACATCAAATTAAAGCTAATTTTTTTCTGATTACTATAATATACGGCTGCCTAATTAAATCTGGCCGCAAATAATGGTTGCTGGCTGTTAAAGATGGTAAATATTTAAGATAGAGTGAAAGAGAGCTAGCGCGTAGCCTCACTAGTCAGACGAGGATAGCGATTGCCAGCTGTATGACGCTTTGAAACCATTGCGCATGCGTCGGATGCTAGGGTTCTCAACCACCGGTTCAAACAGTAATAGGGACTACTGAATAAATACTCCAAAAGAAATGTCTTCTTTTTCAAAATGACAAAGAAAATTACAAAAAAAATTAATATCGGTGAAAAATAAAACCAAGGTTACTTATATAAAAGAAAATTTTATTGAACAAGTGCTGTTTGAAAAAATTAAACATTGAAGCAAATCAAAATTAAAAAATGTATTATATTTTCGTAACTTATGAGTTTATGTTAACTCTTATTTAAAATTCTGAATCAATGGAGCTTTCACTTATACTATCATCGCTGCTATCACTTTCATCGCTACAAATATCTAAATCGTCGTCATTATCGGAGGATTTGTTCATTGACTCGCATAGCACACTCTCAACTTGCGTTGGAGTTGAGTCTCCCAGGAACCATGTTGGTTTTAGAAAACCATTTAATAGTAGCCAGCCATTATTTTCCGCGCTGAACTTGATAAGTTTGCCGCTGTCAACTGTCACGCGTTTGGCGTTGTCTCACTCACTCAATTCTAGCTCCAGTGAGATAACGCTATACTGACGTTATTTAGTCGCTATCCTCGTCTGACTAGTGATGCTACGCGCTAGCTCTCGTTCACTCTATCTTAAATATTTACCATCTTTAACAGCCAGCAACCCTTATTTGCAGCCAGATTTAATTAGGCAACCGTATATTATAGTAAACAGAAAAAAAATAGCTTTAATTTGATGTAAAAATAATAAATGTCCGTTATGATTGCATAAATGTATCAAAATCATACCTGTTTACACCTGGCTGCGAAGAGGTACGGCGAAGTGCGCAACGGCAACCGTGATTTTTCAGAGTCCTTTTGTGTATTGCCGTGACGTGGATGATATTTTATTTAAAAACCATGTGATGGATTTTTTTTCCGAAAAATGAATTAGCAAAAATTGAATTAAACATATAGCGGCCACATTTTGATAGGCAACCTAGTAAATAAATGTTCTCCTAATCATAAATATGTGTAAAATTTGGTTCTTACCAAATATTCGATTCATGCATGATTTTGCAGTGGGATCTCGTACTATAAGTATCGAGTTGCTCTGAAGTATTTTTCATTTGTCAACTCGGCAAACCATTCAAGTCAATTCAAGTACATAATATATAAGTAGGTCAAAATATCATTATAAACATTATAGCGGTAATCCGACGCAACTGCATTCGAAGCTTTTAGAGCTTTCCGTCCGCTTTCTGTTTTAAGTTTCCCTTATATTATAAAGCTGAAGAGTTTTGTTTGTGTTTGGTTGAACGCGCTAATCTCAGGAATGATTGGTACGAATTGAATTTGTTTTATTATATTAGGTAGCCTGCTTATCGAGGAAGGTAGGTTAGGTTTACTCCGTCGTAGCTACAAAGCAGCAATTTGACGAATTTATTTGTATTGCCCATATGAATATTGTAGGCGTTTTTGTTGCGTTGAAATATAGGTACGTGGCTCTTGGATCTTGGACTATAAGACAAATTAAGAAAGAGGTACGACAAATAATTTTTTTAATGATTAAAGAATAACTGTCCAAAACGAGTGTATGCGCGTTCCACGCCCCGCTAGGTTTAAAAAAATGTAGTCTATCGACTAAAGTTCAAAGCTACCGGATCTTTAAAGCAATAGGTATAATTATCGCCTAATGATATATTATGGCAGCACTTCGAAATAATCTCCGCTGACTTAAAAACTATTGTCGGACTGTTAAATTGAACTCGAATCTCCTTAAGTATCTTTATACTTAAGCTAGCAGTTACCAACTCTTCAAATCATGATAGATATACCACACTAAGGTTTGCACTACTGTCGTGGTTAGACTATGCACTACGATTGTAAGCTTTCTTTTGACAAATTTTAGTAGGTGCTATTGCCAAGAAAGTTTTGAGATGAGACTGTCTAAGAACCTGAAGTCACCTGGAGTACGCACACGCATAATAATGTACCTAATACCTACCTTTTAGTACAAATATATCGATGTCCTAAAGCGTATTAAAAAATTGGAATCCTACTCATGACATTAAGTGTATGATGCTAATCCACAAGTTATTTTTATTGGCAAGTATTTTAATTTGTAAGAATAATCTTAGGTTCCTTTTATGTGGTCAAACCACAAACTTGAGGCACATTTCAGAGACTTTGTCTTCAGCTTACCATCAGGCGAGGTGAAGTCATGTTGACGTGACCGACATAAAAAAAACAGCCAACCTCATTTGCAAGCCGGTACACCTGCTGCACTACTGCTGATCGACGAAAGAAGCTCTGCCGCAGGTTTTCGTCTCAAGGTTGGGAGGTCAGTCGGCAGTCGTTCACGTATTTGTGGATGGGAGAAGTGTAAGAACGGACCCCGGCAGCAAAACTTGGATGCATTCGGAATTGATGCTCGGATGAAGAAAGAGATTATAGCGTTAATGGATCAGCCTCCGTAGACAATTGTTACAGCGTAAATCGCTAAGGAATCGAATAGATTAGGTCAACCAAACACATCCAAGCTCGTCGCCGGCGTACGATGCGCGCGCCGCGGCGGGATCACGAGCTGGAGTTTGATTGGTCGATATAATCTATTCTATTCCTTAGCGATTTAGACTTGTGACACTTGTCTACGCGCCCTGGAAGGAAAAACTTATGTCGACGTTTTCAATGAATGCAAATTGAATTATCAGCAGGAAGACTATATACCTACTTACTATTGGTATTGTTTCATTAACACTTCTTTGAAGAAAATATTGTCATATTATAAGAGTATTGCACGACTTGCATATCATTAACATAATAACCTGTCAGTAAGGTATGCGTGGCATGCCGCATGCGTAGTGACGCGAGTTAACTAACCTGTAGGTAAGCTAAAAACTAAAAAGTACCTCCTTTACTAAGGACCTTGACATTATCATGAAGAAACACGTTTCTTTGGATACAAAGGACGATAATTTATAAGGTAAACATAACTGATAAACTAGTAGATATGCAGGTCTTTAAACACTAAGTAGGGTTAGTTCGCCTGTTCGCGTCCATCGCCCTATTCGCGTCCATTTTACGGACCTCTCTTTGAAAACTCTCGAAATTAAGTATACTAACACATCAATTAGTCGAAAAGTCATTACCACCAATACCTCATTGTATAAGAGCCACGTACGCATAGGTAAAAGTAAATGCGCCCAACCAATCCTGTGTAAAAAAATAGTTAGTGACGGCTGTTCAACGAGAGAGCGCGAATCCGCGAAATTTTAAGAAAAAAGGTAGTGGACAGCGGTGCGTTTGAAGGCAAGTCTTTTATTGTTTTATGTGTATTTTGGATACATAGCTGTTTCTAGACGTCGATAATGATAACAGGAATTATATTCATTATGAATTTGCAATTTTTTTTGATAATTACCAATTAAAATAAGGTGGACGCGAATTACTACACTGAATTTATAGAACTTCCAGATTGCGTCCGCAATGGACGCAAACTATACCTGCAGGGAATAATGACAAGAACAAATCGCGTCCATTATTAAAATTAATTTCCTACTGCTAATATAAGCAAGAAGGATAAAGAACATACACAGAAGACGATTTAAGGAAAGCATTGAGTGAAATTCGAGAGAAGCAGAAATCGGTAAGACAAATATGCTATTCCCAAAACGACAATATGGACATGACAAAATCAGTGGGCACAGACCAGATGGGGTAAAGAAACCGGGCACAGAACCTGCGCTAGGTTTAGTAGGTGACCATCATAAGGACTGGCTAGAGAGGCCATACGGGACCTGACGCAGGTGATCTCCATGAACACATACTTCGGGGATCACTTGTGTCTGATCAGGAAGCCGTTGGCTCCTGCCAACGGCTGAATGTCATCACTGTGATGCAAGTTAGAACTTAGGGATGCACACACTGGCAGAATGCAGGGCGTAGGAGGTGTCGAGGCGAGCCCTCGTGGTGGCCCTCGAAGTGGGAGTCCTCTCACTGAGAGTCTGACTCACAGCGATGCTGCAGAGCGGGCGGGCGATGCCGCTGCCTCACTTTGCGAGTAAGTCATGCTCGAGAAGGAGGCGACGGAAAAGGTCCGGGAGAGGCGACCACAACAGGCGCAGGCGACTCAGGCGTCAGAGGTCATTCAACGAACTTTGTCCTCCATGAGTGCAGGGTTGGGGATGACGCGTGGAGCCACCTGTCAACCTAGCAGAAGCAGGCTGAGGTGGCGGTGGCGACACCCTGGCGTTAGAAAACCCGAGATGGCGTACGGTTTTAATCAGTTCGATTCCAACATAACGCCCCCACTGGTGGGTGGTAACCGTAGAGATTTCCGCGTGAAAAATAGGAGTAGATGGTAAAAAACAAGGTTGTTAAATGGCTTCTTAACATTTTCAAATGTGAATTTCCAGTGAAAAATTCAAATTTCCTGTGAAAAATTCAAATTTCCAGTGGACGCAAACTGGTCCAGCAGGTGGACGCAAATTGGATTTTATGGACGCGAACTGGGTAAATCGCCTATTTCTGAAGTTTGTATTTTTAGAAAAAAAACTACAAGATATTTCGAATAAAACTAAAGGTTACCTTAAACTAGACTAATATTATGAACAGATTAAATAAACTTTTAATTGAAATTAGTACTGGTACATTGTTATTTTCTCCGTCAAACTTGCCAACTGCGCTAAGTGGACGCGAACAGGCGAAATGACCCTATGTCGTTTTCGTGCAAAATTGTTTTAATCAAGTTAATCTGTACTTCAGAATGTTTGTAGACGCAGATTTATCACATGCAACCCTGATTTAACATTTGCCTTGCAGTATTTTAGAATTTGTCTCAATTTTGTGCTACATAAGGAAATCATGCGATAAAAAACGATAAGTATTACTGCTTCAAGGATCGACAATCAATGTCTGAGATATATCTAAACTGTTCTGACACCTTCGAGGAGATCCTCGTAAGACGAAGGAAACATTTTCACGACTTTATTTTTATGCCTGTTCGGTATTAATGCAGACTAATAATAGCAGACTGCTCCACCTCTCACGTTATTTTATCAAATCTCTCTGCCCAACCATCCGCTAGTTCACCCTTCATCTCACCCTGGGCTTTCTTAATTTATAGGTGCCTACCTAAATGGCATTACAATCATTAAAACTTCAGTGTGCAATAATACTATTATTTATTTTTGTACCGACAGTGATACTCGAGCTTGAAATGTTTCATTCATTCAGAAGCCAAACGCCAGGATGTGGTTTGAATCCACGGTAGTCCTTTCTAGGAGGAAATTTACATATAAACAAATGAATGACTTTATAACATTTATTACGTTAATTTTCCTTCTTGATTTTTATAATAGCCTAATAACTCTCGGACTACCTACTCGGTTTTATTCAACCGCATTGCATCTTTTACCCGCCCATTTCTGCCTTTCCATTCCGCAACTCTGGGGAGTTGAAGAACTGCGTATCAAAATACAAAAATATTCTTTTGTGCAATTCGATTGTTTTTATTTTTATACTTTTTTAATTCTTCATTGTACAAACAGAAAACAGTAAGTATACAATTAATATTATACCTTAATGTACAAAGGAAATGATTTATTTTTGGTTTTATAATGTAAGTTTTTTTCCTGACGCCGGGGCACGGTGACCGCTTCACAACAGTTGGGCCGTGTGCTTGACTACCACCTAAAAAGTGGTGTTCAACAAATACACATTAACTATATTAAGTATATAGATAGAAAGAGCTTTATTCTGGTGCAAAATATGTCTATTCGCAGTCGTAACGTAAGTAAGTATTCGGTCTTGGTATCCGGTAGACTGCTACAAATAATTTTATTGTCTGCTAATTTATTTTTCGGAAAAAAAACGACTGCTATAAAGTCGAAAGTTTTCCTCATTCGTGATTAGTAAGTTACTAGGTAAGTAAAGAATATATTCCTTCCAACGCATAAAAATCGCTTCACATAGTGGCACTCAACGGATCTCAAGACAAAAACTTGTGAGCGGAGCTCTGCCGTGTTTAAAATCCGTCGTGGCTTCACTGCTTATGAACTATTTTTCAACACAGATCCGTAAGCACATACCCGCGTTTTCAGAAATTTTGTTCATCCATCAATCGTATATATTAACTGCTATGTAATTTAGGTCTTCAATCTGCATTGCTGGCTTCTTTGTAGTCCTGTAGGAGGCTAATATCTACAGGGTCAATTCTCGTAATAAAATATGTTCAAAACTAAGTTCCGATCTCATTTCGATCTCATCAATGTCAATATTCTTGTAACGAATCGTGATCAAAATTTGGAAATGAGGCAAGTAAGGTCTTTTAGTAGACTATATAGATATTGTAATGAGAATTAAACGTTTTGTATTCTCTTTCCTCTTTAGGTATGCATCAAGTTTAACGTTTTGTGGGATCGAGATGTGATTGGAACTTAATTTTGAACGTATTTTATTACAAGAACTGACCCTCAGGTGTAATGTTTGTATTCATAAGACAAATACCCATACTTTGTCTATACTAATATTATAAAGAGGAAAGATTTGTTTTTTTGTTTTTTTTTGTTTTTTTGTTTGTAACGAATAGGCTCCGAAACTACTGGACCGATTTCAATAATTCTTTCACCAATAGAAAGCCACATTATCTGTGAGTAACATAGGCTATAATTTATCCCCGAAAAATTTAGGGATCCTTACTAAAACTTCAATAATGTAACCCAAGGTGTAAAAAAATGACCTAAACAAATTACTTACATCGCGTGCGCTGCGAAAACTATTGAAGATAGAACAAAATAATGTACTGTGGAAATGTACAACTTAAAAAGGTCTACATAAAAGTCCGCGATAGCATATGTCTACCTAATAAGGGTAGCCCACAGTAACCATTTTTATCTTTACAAATTACAAAAAAATTAATGTGTCATTTTCGAAGCTAATTTTAACAATACAGTATTATTTCTTATCCAATTAAATATGTTAGATACGTTGTACGTTTAATGTAGATCAAAATTGCCATTTACACTATATAATTACCATAAATAGTTTAAGAGCTATCGCAATATGAAAAATAATGCGCGGCGAAATAAATGCAAGTTGAAATGCGGACGTAAATCAAACCAATATACTTCGGGACATTATAGGTACGTAGATAGGTAGGTATCTAAACTGTGCTCAAAGTATTATGCTCTATACACGCAGTACAGTTTTCTTGGGTGCCTTTGAGGATAGCACGGGTGCTACAGCACTGGACGAGCTCAAATTCACCAATCATGGATTATTGCAAAACAATCCGCTCGCGCCAGGACGTCGTTTGTCTCACGAATTATACCTATCTAAGATTATGTTTCCTTATGTATATCATTGTATTATCACTGCGATGCGGGCGAGGACTCAGGGCTGCACACGTTGGCAGAGTGTCCGGCGTGGGAGGTGCCGAGACAGGCCCTCTCGGCAGCCCTCGGGGTGGGAGTCCTCACACTGCCGGTGCTGATCGCGGCGATGGTGCAGAGTGCGGACGCGTGGTTGGCCGCCGCCTCCTTCTGCGAGCAAGTGATACTCGAGAAAGAGGCGGCGGAAAAGGTTCGGGAGGGGCTGCACAGAGCTCTCCCGGACGGAGGCGGGCGCGGACGCCTATCGCGTCGGGGGTCCGACGACCTCCGTCCTCCATGAGCACTGGCCTGGGGGTGACAGGTGGAGCCGCCCGTCACCCTAGCAGAAGCAGACCGAGGCGGCGGCGCGCGAAGGCGCCCCCCCCCCCCTCCTATTCCGGGTCATGACGGGAACCACGTGGTTCTCAAACCCGAGGGGGCCATCTCGAATCCGGAGATGGCCCGGGTCAAGCCGGGGTGCGAGGGATATGCTCTTTGGGCCACCTTACACCCTGGCGTCTGAAGACCCTAGATGGCGTGCGGTTTTAGTCGGTAAGAGTCCGACATAGCCTGCCCCGCTGGCCGCGGGGTGGGTTTCTATGAGGATTTCCGCACGGAAAAAAAAAGGTATATCTTTGTATTCCCATCCAAATAAATTATATCTAAATCAAGACTTTCAATAATATTGTGTAAAAATTATTTAAAGACTGTTTGAGTTATTGAAATCGGACGTCAGAGGAGGGGATTGGGGAGATAGGGAGGGGGGTTGTGAGCTCTGGCTACCCTTCTTACCGGCGCGGCGGCGGTAACACAACACAATGTCTATTATGGCTGCGGTCTTCTGTACCCCCTGTCACCCCATCTCCTCTTTTCCGGGGTTCGGAAAAGAGGTAAGGACATCATGCTTTTTTTATACCATTTAAGTGGCAGACGAGCTCACGGCCCACCTATGTGACCTATGCACCTATGGACGTGCACAACATCAGGGGCGTCACACTCGCGCTGCCGACCCTGCAAAATCCTTCTAATGCCCTTCTTGAAGAACCCCATATTATAGCCGCCAGGGAAAACCACTGCAGGGAGATCGTTCCACAGCCTAAGCGTGCGTGAAATGAAATTTTTTTCATACCTTACAGTACGCACTGCAGACGGATGCAACGTGTGGGGATGAATTCCCTGCCTGTGGCAAGCAGTGCGATGATAGAAAGTGGCTGTAGGCATCATAAATCAAACAATTCCCATCCCAGGGTCAACTGGGTAGCGCGGGATATGCTCTAAGTAATCTTACACCCCGGCAACTGAAGACTTGAGACGGCGGCGTGCGGTTTTTTGGCAAAAAGGCATTTGAAACAGAATTCGCAATCCACGCGGGCGGAGCCGCGGGCAACAGCTAGTAATAAAATAAAGTTGCAAATTGACAAGAACTGTACAAACGAATAAATTCCTAAATCTGTGATAATATAACTACGTGAATATTTGATATTATCTATTATTTATTCAATTGCTTAACTTACGGAACGAACAGGTGTGTTTATATACACGTCTTTATCTCTTAATATACCTTAACTAACTGTGGTGTATCATATGGGACCCCCCTAAGTTTGAAGTTTGTTATACTCGTAATAGGTTTGTCTCACTTACTTAGTCACTAGTTTTCATATAATATATTAAAGTCAGGTTGCATAGGCGCATAGTCATACGTCGGTACCCACTTGAAGAGGGCGCCTTCCTTGACTGAGTCTGGCACCAGCTGGCCCTGACCCTGGCCCAATATTCTTAGAAGAGTTCGTTACATGAAGCTAACAACCACAATTTGCTAAAAAAGCAATATCTCCACGTAACTGTAGAGGCTCGAGGGTGTTGATGACCTCAGGAGTCCCAATAATACGGACGGCATGTGAGCATGTCGCTGCTGGCTGCAGTAACGACACAGGTGTAGCGAATTATAGCGTTTTTTGATAATCGACGCCGTGTTACACCTAAAGGATGGATTTTTTGACAAGCACACGGCCCACCTGATGGGAAGCGGTCACCGTGGCCTATGGACGTGTGCAACACTAAGGATATCACACACGCGCTGCCTACCCTGAAGGGAAAGGGGGAAGAGGCTTGGAAGGGGTGGGGAGGCTAGGAACGGGTGGGGGAGGACGGGTACAGTGAGCTCTGGCTACCCTACTTGCCGGCGGGAACACAACACAATGGTTATTATGGCCGCGGTCTTCTGTAGGGCGGAGGTACTACCCCAGTAGGATCTCTGGATATTGGTAATGTGGTTAATTGCCTAAGTATTCATTTGCATTCATTCAGCTGCATTAACGAGGTACTATGATATCATGGAATGCCGTCACATCTGAGATGACTGGTGCACAGAATACCATTCTTGCTTTTCACCACTAATCTTCGACAGATCCTATCCAAATTGCGTAGAAGCAGCATCACTTGCTGAAGATTTTGTCCGCGTTAATAGAGTCATCCACAATAACAACAGAAATGCTACTAATGATAGATCAACACTGTGTACTTCGCGATTGATATTATATGTACTTAATTTGCTATTGCAGAATGTGTTATTTGTACAAATAAGATGTCTAGTTAAGACCCAAGATTACAATGCATATTACAATTGATAGATTACGAGAGACCCGACAATAATATGTCGTGTTAATAAGATCCTCGTTAGTCAAAATGGAATCACCGCTCATTCCTTCCTCTGCCCTTGGAATGAATGATATTGTCGGCAGCGCGAGTGTGATGCCCCTGGTGTTGCACGCGTCCCTAGGCCATGGTGACCGCTTCCCATCAGGTGGGCCGTGTACTTGTCTGCCACCTAAGTGGTATAAAAAAAATTACCTTATAGCCTACACCCGCCGCTGTGGATGTCTGTTTTCGCGTATTTTGACTATATCCCCGGTTCTGCCCAACCGACTGTGATCAAACATCCGTAAAATTTAGGTCTAACTAATACCTTTCAAACAAAAAAACCCGCATCAAAATCAGTCTAGTAGTTTTTGCGTCCATCGCGCACAAACAGACTAGAATTAAAAAAAATAGTGTTCAGTAGTAGTAGTAGTATTTTTTAAAGATCTCCAATGTACAGACAGCCGCTTCACAATTTTATAATTGTATAGATAGATAACTTAATGTTGATTAGTGACCAGTGGAATACTTCCACGTGTATGAAAATTGCAGAGTTGCTGTAATAATGTTCCAGAAGCTACTTTACCAGGTATACAAGTCATTCGTTTGATAATACCCTATATTTAACATCAAATATAAAAGATAACGAGATGCCTATTTGTATTCTTGTTATAGGTTCTTATTAGGTTGGTACCTAATGCGTTTCCGGTGATCATGACGGTTCACAATAGTACATAACTATTAATCTGTGGTTCACAACTGCCGCTGCCACAGAATAAATAGACATGCCGTATTATCACACACCCCCTTTTTTATCGTGCGGAAATCCCCATGGATACCACCCCCGTCGGCCATCGGGGGTGGTTATGTCGGGATCGAACCGACTAAAACCGCACACCGTCTCGTGTCTAATTACCGGGGTGTAAGGTTACCCAATTGGCATAATATATCCTCCGCACCCCAGCTGTCGCCGGGCCATCTACGGATTTAAGATGGCTTGATGGATTTCCCTCGACCCTCCCGAAGGGGGGTTGGGGCGAGCATCGCGCTACTTAACCGACGGTGGGGTGTAGGGTGACAGCGGCCGTCCTGTCACCCAACCGTCGGCGCGCGGACATTCAGCTCACCCCCCGCTCTTCCCACTGTGCCCTCTGCTAGTCAGAGGGTCAGAGGGTTACGTGGAGAGCCCCGGAGCAGCCCTCTAGAGGGCCACGCCCACCCCTGTGATCACACACCCCTCCTACCGATTGCAGAGTTAAGCGAAGTGTAAGTAACTTAACAAAAAAGTATGAAAATCATACAATTATGATGATGATGATCAAATGATAGAGAATTATTCCTATCCACTTGACTGCCAGAGTATAACACCTGTCAACACCTTGTACGTCCGCGGGCGCGGAAGTTATAACACAAGTAAAGGGAGAAGTCCGAAATCCATAAATTATTATCATCCAGACCTTTTTCTAAGGAACGCGTGAAAACGTTAAATTGAAATTAACGTCGCAATATCTGCAGCAATTTCTTGTAGCTGTAAAACGAGCATCAAAACAAAACTTTTTTTTTAATTTTTTTTATAATATTTCTGTTTCTCTTACAAAATAGTCCCTGTCTCCCATACTAGATACTCCTTTCTTTCTTTTTACCCGACTGCGCAACGCAAAGGAGTGGTAATGTGTTTAACAGCCTATGTATGTATGTTTGTATGTTCCTTTGAAGCACTATACAGACCAAACGCCTGGGCCGATTTTCATGATTCACACGTCAATCGATTCCTCTTAGCCCGGCGAGTGTCACTAAAGACATGACGTCAGTGAAAATTCAATATGGCGACTACTGGCCGCCATATTGTGAAAATTAAAAAAATGAAAGTCAGCAAACTATGTCAAGTGGGGTATCGTTGAATAGGTATTTAAAAATCATTTTTAGTTTCCTTTCAACATTTTTCGATTCCATTGACCATTTAGGATCTATAGCGATTTAAAGTTGCGTAACAACAATTCATAGGTTTTTATTAGACAGTAGAAAGTCCAATCGAGTAAATAGCTGGCTAGGACACCTATAACTAAAAAGTATAAAATAAAAAAATATAATTTAGAAATTAAAAAACCCGACTGCGTAAAAAACTAAACAGAAAAAAAACAAGCACTCAGATGTCCGGTGGTCTAGAAACATAACAACTTAACAGTCGGGATCCATTGAAAAATAAGATTGGCTGATGAATAGTGGATCCCGACTGTTAAGTTGTTATGTTTCTAGACCACCGGACATCTGAGTGCTTGTTTTTTTTCTTTTTAGTTTTTTACGCAGTCGGGTTTTTTAATTTCTAATTCATTTATTTATTAAACAGAAAAATATACATGGGATTATAATTCCTTAGTGTATCAAAAACCAGAAAGATTTATCCGTACACTACGGTCGCCGTCGAGTCATTGTATTCGAACTGGATTACTTAATAGGTACTATACATTACAATATTAGATTTCAATTTGCAGAACAAAGACAAGTTTACAATAAATCAACAATATGAGGGTAGGTTGGTGAATTTACAACGGCGCGATGCATCAATGGCTCACAATGTAGGATCAAGTTTGCCGCTGAGTCTTACCGCTCGAGCTCTGCGTACAGGATCTTACATTACTTTTGACGTTTTTTTTTCTTTTTCTCTTTTATTTTCTAGCTAATTAATTTTTTTTTATGTATCAATAAAGTAAGTTTTTAATGTAGTTTTTAGGTTTTTACTATTTATATTTTATTTTTTAAATATTTAGGTAGTTTGTTTATTAAGTTAGGTAAGTACTACATAGTTCAATGTTCTTTTTCCATGTAGGTTATTGAATCTTGGTGTTACCAACTTTTTATTGATCACGCTTCTGGTTAATTTATTATGAGAAGTAACTATTTGTAGGGCTTCATTAAAATATTGTTCCGTCATGATATTGTATTTTATTTTATCCTGAACCGGCATCAAAGAGCAGTATGAGAACAATAATTTGTGATGATTATTTTTATACTCTTCCCTTACCTTCCGGGGAATAATGGTTTTCAGAATACGTAACTGTTGTTCATAGATTCGGTCTATTTTTGATTTGAAAGTGCGTCCGTAACTACTCAACCCGTAGGATATCACTGATTCACCCAATGCCTTATACAATGATAACAGAATCGGATATGGAATTTTGTGCCTTAGTACCTATAGAGAATTTGGCTAGTATTGCGCGCAATTTATCACATACATGTTGAATGTGTTTAGACCAAGACAATAATAATATAATAAGATAATAAGATAAGATCCTGTATTATGGGAGCCAGTGATCTTACCAGATGTAATATATATTTATGTGGACTGAGTTATAATTTTATGGTAAAAGTATTTGGTATCAAGTAGATAGATTTATGCAACTTATTTAGATACTTGTAAGGGAATCAAAACCTATAGAGCATTCAATACATTCGAGGTGCCTTTTAACCTCAAAACTAGCCTAATGTAGGACACCACCATTGAACGCCGTCGGTAAAGGAAACATTTGAGTTTGTATGTGGTCATGTAACCTTTTTATTAAGGAAGCAGATCAATGATTTTTTTACATCGAATTGTAATTCAAAATAATTTGATTTTGTATGTATGTACTGAGGATTAACCGAAGTGACCTACAAAATGCCGAGCTTTATACTTGGGAAGTCCCAGGGAAAGTCTTTGAGGCCTCATTAAAATGAATCAGAAGTAAATTGGTGGAATTAGAAATGCATATTATAAGGCCACTTCCCTTCGTAGCAAGCGGGAAGCAAAAGAGACAAATAGGAAAACTACCGATGAATGAAATAAAGCAAGACAAACACAAATATATGGATCACAGTTCTGAGAAACAGGAGAGTCCTTAAACTAATATACTTAAGTATTTTACGATTGCAACAATATTGTAAAATTATTAAACGAATGTGTACTGAATGGAATAATTGTAATTTACTTATAACTCAAAATACTGAATCACCACGCTGAAAATAACTGTGACCATGTGATATATAGACTCTCAGCAAATGCCTGATAAGTAAAATTGCGTTTTTAAAACGTGTGATTTCAAAGGGTACGAAAACTTGTACTTACTCATAGATATTAATTTTTCAAAATCTATTACTAACTCATTATTTCAAAGTTTTAGTCATCATTCTCTAAACCTTTTCAGTAGGGTCGGCTTTCCAATCTAACTGTGATGCGGCTGAACTTCGATATTTTCCGTGGAGCGACTGCCATACTGACCTCCACAACCATAATATTTCAATGTTTTAGTAAACTCTCGAAAGTGAAAGTACTTAAATTTTATTTTGACAGATCATTACCAATTAACAAAGTTTTTCCATTTTCCTTCTAATCGAATTCAATCACGCGTTTTGAAAACGGGGAGTTACTGAATCAGTCGACAGGGTAGATTAGCAAACTAAGCAATAATGGTCAAATACGGTAGGTACTCAAGGTGATTTTTAGATGATTTAGGTTATCGGTACAAAAACCGATTTACTTTTAAGTTATTATTCTATTTGAACTCATAGTTATTTAAATATAACACATTCAATAAAACACACATTTAAAGCAGATTGTTTTGTTTTTGTAAGGAGCAATGCAATAGACTGATGTTGCTAGATAAAGGATTCTATTTTTCCCAATGATGAATGGTGAGTAACATACAACTTACTATATAATATACAGCCTGCCTTCCCACTTACATGGGTTTGCCTTCGGGAGTTGTTTAGTGTAGGCAATTCCTAGTAATCATAGCCAAGTATTCTAGTGCATATTACAATTTTTTGCTAGCACCCGCCCTGATTAAAGCCTGATCTGTGGCAAGGGTGCTTGCCTCAATAACATAATACTTTAAGTACGAGTACATTAATACGTATATACCTATGGTTACGCTTCTTACCGTTGTATTGAGGTAGGCAGAGATCACATGTTTTCATTTGCAACGATCCTAACGCGCTCCTTTCGCTTCTACTTGCATACTTACATGCTCGACGGTTGCGGTTGCGGGTACGCTTGAAATGGCCTTTCCTCAAAATGCCCTCAGTCAGATTGACTTACGGATGTCTATCCTTTAAGTAGTTTTTAATTAATTATACCTACTTAGGTACTAGGTAGGTGCACTAGTTTAATATACGAATCTTTTGCATTTAAGCAATTCAGAAGCGTTTGTAGGATGTTGAAGCGGCTGAAAATTTTTCAGTAAATTTATTATTTAATAAGTAGGTATTTATTTTAAAAAATACTATGCATTCAACGAAAAACAAGGTGTATTCAAGTAGAAGGAAAAAATGAAGAATAATGATTAATGAAATTTCAGGCTGTGGTGGGTATGCGGTCACAGGCTGCAGCGGCGGCGGCTGCGCGGGCGCAGCGGTGCCGCCGGCGGGGTGCGTTCGTTGCCATAAAGTGGCCCCCGCACCTCGCGGCCTTCAGTCCAAGCTGAGACCCGCAAACGCCAACACGGTTTCGCGACGCCCACTCTCGCACCGCACAGCCGAGCTGCAACACGCGATAGTGTTCACTTGTGAACGAGTTGCGCGCCCTTTCTCTCACGCAGTGTGATCGTGCTTCGGTACGTGAATGCAAAACCGGACTACTCTCTTGACACGAGACACCTGCAAGGAATCCAAAGCGGTTTGGACCTCTGAAATTTTTTTTACAGGTGAGAGATTAATTTTTATTTTTGTTTTTATTAGGCACAGCGACTGTCTGCACTTGCGAGTTCACATCATCAAGTCGATAATGTTGTTCCGATCTTACTTTCCAAAAGACCCGCACCTCCTTGAAAGGAGTGTCGCGGCGTGCGCGCCTTCACCGCATAGTGCGATCTGTGATACCTACTCGCAAATTATGCGTTGGCGTTCCTCAGAGACTCGGCGGTTCGACTTGGATTACCGATTACCTGCAGTTTGTGCACGTTATACTGTTAAGGTTAACAGCTTTGACGGTATTTGTAAATATTCAGCAGCCGTCGTTGTAATACCAAAACTAGTCACGGAACGACAAGTATTGTATTTATCTGCTTTTCTAGACTTACTTATGTATTTGCCGTTCTATAGAAGATGGTGTCGATACGGTGAAAAGTGGCGTTCGATTCGACGCGTATGTTTGGTTCTTTTGTTCGCGCATTACCCACTCGCGACTGGTACACTCGAAACCTATTTTAATAACAGCATACTACCTTAACAAGACGTAAAATTCAAAAGAATAATAAATTAAAAATATGATGGGATGCTTTTCAAACATTTAGGTAATTGAAAATATTATTGTAAAAGAAATAATATTGACATAAGTCAAATTGAAATAATATTGAATAAGTTTAACTATTGTGTGCAGCTGATGCCTGCACTATCTTGGTAGTACGTGGATATCTAGCGTTACTGTATACAATTAATTAGGAAATAATTAGTGTAATGGAAGATAATGTTAAACAAATACCGATATTTTTGTTGCGGATGGATGTTTGAAACGAAGACCGTAACTATAAATTTATATGAATACGTAATAATGGATTACTTCACAATAAACTAAAAAACAAATATCTATAATTGTAATTTTTTACTGTTTTTGAACTTTTTCTATACTAAAACATTTCCTACATTATGTTTGTAATAAATGGCTAGATATGTAGGTAGGTACACAATAGATATTCTACGAAATTTTACCTTTAGACAATGTTTACACACAAAATACCAGCTGAACAGTAAAATAATATCTTGATAAATAAAAAAGTATCATTTAAGCTAAAATAAACAACAATATACCTAATTAATGAAAAAAAAATAAAAATGAAACAATTATTATTTGTCTAATTCTAAACGGCGATTGAGCCAGATTATAAATTGATCTGCGACAAATAAATCCAAAACGAATGTTATTTACCTGCCTATTAACCTACATACATAATTTTACAATTATACATTCAATTTGTATCACATTATATAGGTAAGTTAACATTATAAAAACCTTGTGACGCCGAACGAATGAGGAAGCTTCTAATAAATTTAAATTATAATTTATTTTTCTACATTCTTTTATATCCATGGCAAATTCGTATCATCGTACAATTATACCTAATTATTGTAGGAATTATTATACTGTAGGTACCTAGTTAGTTGAGGGACTGACATTCTGAAATTTTAAATACCTATATTAAATAGAAAATCGTTATGAATAACAGTTGTTCACCCACTGGCATAGAAAGCGAGCAAGGAAAATAAATAAATTGCCTGGTTTTAAATAAATAACTTTATTTTTTATTTTATTACTTTTTGATGATCCATAAAAATTATTCCGCTACTAAAATGTAATAGACAATGAAAAAACGGACTATAATTATGTATGTTAATATTTATACAAATCGTATTTATTAATCACGTGAAGCTGTTATTGAGATCAGACATTTAGATTCTACGACATTCTACACGAACTATCTAGACCTAAACTAAGTAAATCTTAACTAGTTTGTGTTATGAGTTCTGCAATGCGGATAAAAATGCCTAGATATATTTTTTAAATACATATCTACATAATATTCGTAGAAACACCCTTTTATCTATCTATATTTCGTCATACTACGAGAACAAGAAGAATTTAAATGTACCAATTTTTATTTGATATTGTATAGAAGAAATACAGAAAAAATACGTCCCTCTATGATTTTCTCCTTCATTGTAGTCATTATCATAGCCACAAGGAGTGTACTTATGAATATAATTTTAAAATATGTTTAATGATTCAGAATTCCTTCCAAAATCTTTAAACAAATCTTGCACAGCTACCACCCAACACAGCGCAATGTATCTTCGACCAAGTACGTTTTTATTATGTTTTTCAATATACAAATTGTAAACTAGACTCAATTTACTATTTATAGCCCAGAAATGAATTTTAACAGTTACAAAACAAATAAAAACGCGTATCGTCCTAAATATTACACCGATGCCGGAAGAAAAAGAAATAAACATATTTGACATTGTCGTTTCATGAACTCATTAACAGACATCAATAAACGCAATTATAATAATGTATATACCTAACTGCATATAGTAGGTACCTACATTAATTATTTATTAAAGAAAACAGATGCCGTTTTTAATGCTACGAAAATCGAACATCTGTGTTTGAACCATTTTGTACTTTTTACTAACTGATCCGTGCTAGCCTCCATTCAGGAAAATTTTGCAATAAATATTGTTTAACTCGTGTGCAGTGTAACCTACCGGACTAAATATTATTGTACCTACTGTGCCATGTGCAGGTGCAAGCAATGGTGCGGCAGTATTTTAAATATGTACGAACAATTTTTTTTAATCTGAAATCAATTTATTGATAATTATAAATATGTTATTTATTATGTATATTATGTTTATCGATTCTATAACATCGATAGTGAGATATTTATTCATCAGTGCGCAACATAGACATAGAGTTCAAATACTGGTCTTTATTTTATAGAATGTGTCGTAAGTGGAATGACGCCTGAGGACGTGTTTACATTCCGTTTATGATTTCGAAATCTGTATAAACGACATAAATTTTCGAAGACGAAGGCTTTCTGACCACATTTATGGAAACATCGTATAAAACATACCAATATTAATTTGCTATTGTGTAGGTACCCGTCCATATAGTAAAAATATGGACAATAAATCAGGGGTTGCGGTCAATCGTGCAATTGCACAGTGTGCATTGTAGTAGAACACAGAACAAAAAAAAAAACATCTACTAGTAGAGGTAATGCAACTTTTATGAATGCGAAAAATAATAAAAAATACGTAATTCTTTCAAATTAACTGGATGTATCTAGTTCGATATAGCAATGCGTTAGTTTGGTGGCATGAAGAAACATAGATAGAGGTGGACAGCCGTTATATAATCTGTTAGCGCTTAGGTTGCGTTTAAACTACACTAAACATCATTTTGTATTCCTCTTAGAATGAAAGCGAATTGGTCCGGTCTAATTTATCATTGTTAATGGATTTTCTATTCGGAAGCCAACACAGCCAATGTTCTGGCCTAATTTTTTACTATTAACGGAAATATTGTGTACGCATTCTTAAATGCATTTACATTTTTATTACCTTACCTGTTCACATACTTTTAGTATTGATCAAGATCTGCCTGTTTACAGCTACTTACAATAACTATAAGCAACAGAGAAATTAAATGAAATAAAATGAGTTGCACGAAGTATTTTGGCACTATTTGAAGTAAGTTTGTAGTTGTGAAGTGAAGTATTCTTATCTTTATTGTGAATTATTAAATGTTATATATTTCAAGTAATTACAAAGCAACTTTATTGCTAAAATTGGACGAAACTATTAAAGTAGGTCCGTCCGTATTACCTACTGCATATAATTTGGTAAATAAGTTATGAGAATGCACTGAACTTAACAAGATAACCTCAAAATACGTCTTGTCCAGGCAAATCTTCAACTATAAGATAAAATAATGGTACTTACATATTCTAATAGAAATTTTGAATGTTTCTCGACGTAAATTTATATCAATCCTCGGTCAGCAAAACGTGACAATATAATGTAAACAGTACAATGCGGATATTGACTAACTTATCATATTTTTTAACTATTTATCATTTACATCGTTATTTTTTATTTAATTACTTGTCTGTATCATTTGAAATGGTCATAAAGCTGTCACCAGTATTTTTCTAAAATATTTTCTATTTATAAAATTGGTGGTGCTGGTAAAGAACTATTGATATTTAGATGATTTTATGTTTTATTATGTAGGTAGTTATTGTTTGGACAAAGTTAGTATGAAAGAAAATTATGTGAAATCTACGGGAAAGGTCGGCTTCCTCGTAACGCCGGACACGAAACATTAATTTATAATAAATTAGAATGAATTTTAAATATTTAAAACATAAATACCTAAGTCCGTAAATTTATAAAAATTTCTGCATTGGTCACAATAAAAAGTAATAGCACAGTGCGGCAAAATGCCAAAGAGGAGAATGGAAAGGGATAATGAACAAATTTTTTTTAAAGTTATGGGCAAGGAAAGTGTGAAGTAAATATTCGGGGTCCAAACCAACCTGTATTGCAAACCGGTATACATATCTATTAATTTTCTCTGACCAAGGCTTTTAGGGTTGGAAGTTCAGACCACTGGGCTTCAAACTAAGGTGGGTGACCCAAATAAAGCCTACGGCCCAATAAAGCCTATTTTCAAAATTTCCCGCTTCCCGATTTCAAATTGCCGCCAATGTTTGTAGAAGTGTGCGTGTACATTAACTAACGCACACAAGCGTAGCAAACAGCACGTGCCGCTAATGTGTTGGAACCTGCAGTCAAAAACAAACACGACGCGGAGCGCACGCTTGTTTTTATAAAATTCTGCCAGATTAAACAGTAAGTATTTTTATTTTTATTCGTATATGGTGTACTATGTTTTGTCAATGGGATAATTATATGTTTAGCCATCTCCTCATATAAGTGAAAATTCTGTAATATCGGTGTATTCCATATAATTTTTGTTTTGTTTACCCATGTGCTATGCCCTAATAAAGCCCATAAAAAAGATCTATAGGCCTTATAACGGCATAAGTGCAAACCTAATTAGGAAAATGTTTTTTGTCAATTAGAATAGTAAAATAATAAATCCTTGTTTTCAGTAACATCATGGAAAACGGATCACCAGCTTCTACCACAATGTAAAAAAGGGCTCAATGGACTTCGCAATAGATGGGAAACGCTGTTAAAATGGTACAAAGGGAAGAACACTCTTTTTTATACTACGTAGGTGGCAAACAAGCTCACGGCCCACCTGATCGGAAGCAGTCACCGTGACCTATGGTCGTGTGCAACACTAAGGATGTCACACATGCGCTGCCTACTCTGAAGGGAAGGGGGGAGGGCTAAGAAGGGGTGGAGAGGAGGGGTACAGTGAGCTCTAACTACCTTACTTACCGGCGGGTGGAGGCACGACCCCAGTCGGACTGCTCATTTAGGACAGAAATACCGTCGTATCCTACCTCCTTCAAACCTTTGATGAGTCCAGCTCGTGCTCAAAAATTAAATAAATATATTGTTGGTGATCACTTTTCCAGATACAAAAGCCTGCTGGATAGACGCGGAATTGAAAAGCATTTACAATATCGATGAAAAAAATTGTCGCATATCTTTGCACTATCAGCAGGAAGTTAAATAGTTACTTGTTTTTGTTAAGGCTTTATTAAGACACAGGGTTCCAAATGAGGCCAAAGTAACATTTTATTTATTTATGTTCACAAAAGTGTGATTTTTGTTTCTAAAGCAATTTTGTTGCATTTATTACAAAGTTTAATAAATAAACATAAGTATTTCCAATTACCAGTGCATTTTTATTATAAACCTGCTAGTTAGGCAATAAAATAATTAAGGTAGGCCTTATTTGGTGATCTTACCTTACAAGCTTTGAATGCAATCGGGAATGGCACTTGTGTGAAGAAGACAAATAAAAATAGTCATAAAAATAACATTATAATTACTACAATAAAAAATAATTTAATTCAATATTGTAAATAAAAAATTGGAACCAACATAAATCTTGGTTTTTAGTGTGACTATACATAATTGATTCACTTGTACTGTTTAGTCAATGTACCCTTTGATTCTACGGTACATTATAATGTGCCAAGTTCATGGCACACTGTATTGTTATACAAGCAATTTTCACTTTTATGCGTACTGCTTACATACTTTTTGCCTACCTACGGAATTTTATGATTTCTTTATTTGATTATTCGAACATTTCGTTATCTAACATGAATTGAAGCATTTAATAGATTGTATAGAGTTATAGGTAAGTACTTATATGCAAGGAAGGATGTATAAAAAAGGAATTTAAAAATTTTATTTCTTGCAAAACGAGATTACTCAAAAAAAAAACAAAAATCATAAATTCTTTTCACTATTATTGTTCAAGACCCCAGGTCAGTGACCAGACAAGACAATTTATTTACTCAGAAAAGTGTTAGTTAAGTTAGTTTTGTATTGTGCTCCGTGGTTTAGTACTATACACCACAGGGCAGAGTATCTGTTTTTTTTTTGTTCTGCAGGAACCATGAGTGTATGCATATCTGCTAGATTGGCTTGACGGCCATTAAATTTGTCAGGTACCGAGTGCTAAAGACAAGCAAAAATAGTACTAAAGTCTGCGTATACTATAGGTACTTATAAAAGCAGCTTATAAATCAACCCTGAAATTTTTCATAAAATAAAATAAGGAATAAAACACGAAGAATAGTTCAGTTCAACTGCTGGTCAGCGCGTGCGGTTATGTCGGACTCGTACTGACTAAAAACCTTTTAGTATCGTCTGGCTAGTGGCTGTACGTGTTAAGCGTAAGTCAATCACAATTCCAAGTTATTTTGGATTCTATAGCGGGCCTATATCGGGCTCGAACTGGCTTTGACTCTGGATGGCGAGATAAGCGAACAAACTGGTTATTTGAGAACCGTCGGCCGTATGTGGATTTGGCAATATAGGCAAATTCACTCGGACATCCAGTCAAGGCTCCGAGCTATTGAAATAAAGAAGCGATGTATACTGACCTATTTAGGTAACCGTAACTAATTAGCGCCATTGTTTATTTAACCGTGGATAAATATGACATTTAATTTAATATCAATTTTGATTTACGACCTGCACACGAACGATAAAAAAGGACGGTGGTTATTATATTATTACATTAGGTACGTCGCATTTTCTCATTGACGTTTCGGCTAGGTACCTACTACTGTTAATCAGTTACAAAATTCTCAAGAGCAGCTTGAAACGTACCTATTTATTAGACAATATTATCAGGTGGGGCATTTTTCCTAACGGCGTATTTGTAATATAGTGCGATAAAATAAAATTAGGTACTGAAGAAACTATTGTGTTTAATTTTTTTAAATAAAGTTAAGATTACTGAAAGATAAATGAATAGGTATAGTAATTTGGATTCCAAAATATAATATACAATAAGGTTTTAGTTTTGATATTCCCATATCATTGAGAGTCCTGAAGTCACTTATACCCTTGAACTTTTGCAGTTGCATTCTTTAGTTGGTAGGTGCTTTAAGCAGGATGTGAACAAGTGTCTGTCAGGTCATCAAACTGTAGACCAGTTTTTATCGTAGTTGACTTCTATAACGATGTCTGCACTCATAGCCCACTACCATCAGGTGGGATAAAATATTATTAAAGTCATAGACCATTAAAAAAGTATATGCGAGAATTATTTCATTGAGTGCGCCATTCAACATCAGCATAGAGGTTTACGACCCTACGAAAGTTCATAGGACGGATAATCTTCTAAACAAAAAGGATACCTGAAATGAAGGAAAGAAATTACATTTTAAATTAACTTGCATCTCAGAAGTAGGTAAGTATTCAAACACATAAAAGCTTTCTTGATCGGTTCAAGTGAAACATAAAATAACAATGTTCACAATTTTTAATACTCTTTCAGGTTTAATACCCATGCAGCATGTTTCTTTAACAACAAGGACGTATCGCATGTCACATCGATCATGACTTATTCTTTTGCCGTAGTTGTAACATAAGTGGCACCGGTAAGAACCGTTACTGGGCTTACGACAATATCCTGTTAGCAAATATCTTGATCTGAGTTTCTAGGTTAACTTACGAGACGAAAAAGTAGACGGCAAAGTCGTGCCCCCATTCGTATCGTATCTGATAATTTATCATGCACACAAATGAGCTGATATTCGTTACTATAATCTATGACATCCTGGACTCTAAACTTGACCGTTAGCAATAACCTCCTTCGATTTTTTTTAAATATCGTACTACTTGCTTAAAATCTTAAGACCTTGATTTGTTACAATATTTATTAGGTTTGTAATCACGTTTTTTCTATTTTTTAACCTCACAGAAGCTGTCTTCAGGGTTCATGATCAAATTTGTAACCTTAAGTAGTAGGTAGTATGATGATGCACAAATTCTTGATAGTGTTATTAAGGATGAGGCTATTGATAAATTGGTGACATCATAATTTTTTCGGAATACAACCCAAATCTCAACTCTTGGTGGATGTGTCTCGGTTACAATTTCTTGAGCAGTACTAATAAAGACATCGTAACTTCATCTGACTTCTGTTGACTTTTGGGTTTTAACTTCTTGAACAAAGATAACTTATTACGAGCTATGAAAACATTTGAACCTTATTGCATGAGGTAAAACATTCAAGCACTTTCATCCAATTTTTTTTATATTATTGGCTAACCTAAATTACTAATATATTCTCCCTAAGCTTTCCAGCTATGATAACACAAGCAATTGCTTGTGTTAGGAGTGTATTCACGGCAGGAGTCTTCGAATTCCTTTCTTCGGTACCTCTCGATTGTAATGCAGAAATAACCTCTTGAAGACGCAATGACAGTGTCTCGTCGTTCAATACACTGTTCATACCTACTAGGAAATAAGTACTGTAATTTTTATAATGGATATAAAATTGTTACATCGGCGTTTGTAGTTTTTCTAACTAGTCAAATACGCACTTTCTCATTAAAATATAAGTGTTGAAAAATTATATACCTACGTACAAACGATGCGACATCTTAATACAGAACATTTAAATTTCAAAGGTTCAACAAGGCCATAAGAATTCAGTTATCATGTTCGTATTAAATCAGTGAATGGAAAAAGATCAGCCCTTATCTTAAGTCCATTAGTAAATAAAATGGAAGCATTTTTAAGTATTTTTCCGAAGTTAGAAGAGATTAAGGCTTTAAAGTGGGCGTTATTACATTAGTGGGCTTAGTAAGTAAGTGTGTTGATAATACTGAGCACACATTCAGATGCAAAACATGCATGTACTGTCAAAATGATGTGATTGTAGTACAAAGATTAGAATAAGGCACACGCTGCGCAACATTTTGAATAAAAAATTGTGGCCGGTAATCGATGCCTCAACATTTTGAATAAAGAATCGCGGGCGGTAATGGATGTCCCAACATTTTGAATAAATAATCGCGGGCGGTAACGGATGTCCCAACAATTTGAATAAATATTTATTGTCTAATTGGATAATGTTTATTTATCTAGCAGTTGTAGTCATTAAATTTCAAAAAAATTGGGTGTATCAAGGGCGTCGCGCCGGTTTGTCGTTATGAATAAGAGTATAATAATTAGTTAGAAGGGTTATTTTATGCCGGTTATAATTACATACATATTTCCAGTAAGTAATCGTTTTGTGAAAACTCACTTAAGTAAAATCATTTAATTATGCGGTACTTATTTATCATATTTATTACCTGAGGCTTCTTACGTGAAGATAGGTATATGAACATGTGAAATAAGGAAGGTAAACATGGTAATAATAAGATTAATTGGTACATCACATAATCCCGCTTGTATCATTGAAGGGGTCAAAGGGTGTTACTTAATACCCATATTTCGCAAATATGTATGTCTGTAGTGTGGTGTACAGTAAATGTAGGTAGAGCATTGAAATAAGAAAATATGCAAAATGATACAATACGAAATATAAAGCAACCTAAAGCAATAATCGAAGAGAAAGAGATAAGTTATAAGACGTAATGCATAATCAAATGAGAATCGTACGTATTGATGTGATTTTGTTCTTCTTTACGCCCAAGGAAAAATTTGTTCCTAATTCGATTTACAAAATACATTACTTACCTACATATAATACGACTTTAATTAGTACGAGATGCGGTATATGGTGTATTATCTAGAATTGCCAAAGAAAATAAGCGCGTAGTAAATAACATATTTATGTACGTATTACGTATTTACATTCTTGTCTGTATTACTTTTGACTAGTAGATACATAGGCATTTTAACATTAAAATGCCTATGATAGGTATCTACTACTCTACATATTTTTGGTGCAATGTTATGTACCTACGTTAATCTCAATAATATTACCATTTACCTTGTTTGTTGCGTGAAACCACAATGAAACTATTAATTATAAATTTACCTTAAATGGATTCGTTAAAGAAGAAAGTATGTACATAAATTAAAACAACACATGCACATGTAAATTGGCTAAATTGCCATTCATTAATATCGATTGTTTACCTAGTTTGAAAGTTGCGTCTGTGAATGAAAATATTAGAAGTTGGCTGCTATCGTGACACGTCATGGTGTGGACATAGATGAGAAGAGATAAGAGCAATTTTGTTGGAAAGTTTTAAAGTATGAATCCCCAAATGCTTTAGGATCAAAGGTAGGCTCAACGAAAATGGGAGGGATCCCGTAAAAGAGGCCATGAAAGGAAAGGAGCAGGAGATGACGTCTGACAAGAAATTATGGAAGGGAATGACGTGTTGACCCCAAATCATGGAAACAAGTGGCGGCAGATGATAATATTGCTTAATTAAAGAAATACCACTTAATACTTCCATAATATGCTTATTGAACGAAATGGTAGCTAGGAACTAACCTGAATCCTTTGAAAATTTTCTCATTATTTACTTATTCCTCAGGGATTAGCGGTAATCCTGGTAATTTTAGTTACTAATACTATAGAAATAAGTATAAGCACTATTTTACCCTTTGACTGCCACACCTACACTATACCTATACCTCACCATTTCCATAATAGCTCAGGGTTTTTCCAACTTTCACCAATTTTATTATTCATCGATAAGTAAGATTTTAATAACCTTTTCAAGAAAATGTTCAAGTACGAAGAAAATACAGGAATAGGTACGTGTTTATTAAGCAAACGCAGACCACATAATCTCTTAGAAGCAAAAATTCGTGCGATTGAATAAACAAATATTA
Organism: Lithosia quadra; assembly: GCA_963576445.1. Classification (NCBI taxonomy): domain Eukaryota; kingdom Metazoa; phylum Arthropoda; class Insecta; order Lepidoptera; family Erebidae; genus Lithosia; species Lithosia quadra. The sequence goes on along the minus strand of OY754873.1, from coordinate 7,249,725 downwards.
GAGTTGGATTTGAATTTCCTTATTTCAAAATAGTTACATCATTACCTTCACACGCATGAAGGCCTATTTGATCACTAGCAAAAGTGAATAACATACTCGAGACACATAATTAAAGGAATCAATCATTGTTTCGCATGTTTATTAAATACGTTTGTGGTTTTGAATAAAATATACCTATGTGGAAAACAGTCACGCGTGTGTTGTCATGGTGAACGTTCTCAATAACACTGTTACACATGCTCTTATTGTCGATAATCTTCACGCTACTGGTTTCTGTGTCAGTTTCAATGAAAGGACATCTTGTATTTATTAAACACACTCTCTTTTAAATTGTTTACCGGTATTCTGAATGTCCGCTGCGCTCGATATTTTCTAAAACATAACCGGGTGATACCTAGTCACTGACTGAAAAGGATTGCAAAATGCAACTTATATATAAACTAATATATATACAAATAAAAGCTCCAAAAGTTAGTCAGAAGTGTTTCAATAGACAAAATAAAAAAAAGGTTCTATGTAAAATTTTCTCAATATTTATAAAATGTTAGTTGTGCCCTTTTTAATTAAGACAGTAATATTAAACTTTATTCTCTAAACATGCAAGCCATGCAACACAGTATGTAAATAAACATGTGAACACATATAATATTACCGTCTAGTGACACAAAATATTAATTATATTTAATACAAGTAAACATAAATAAGCTCTTGTTGATGTTTACCTTTACATTCCAACGGAGTCTTAGAACCATAGAACATTGTATTGAATGTCACCCTACGCGTATTTCACAATATAATTTAAGAAAATAAATAATATGTAACCTACGTATATAACTTGAATAAATCTGCTTTGTTATTTATTCAGTTTCTATTTAGTTGGCGTGCCAACTGATTCGAGGCACATGAAGACTTTACTAACTTTGTTGCCTCCTTCCACTTGAATCCACCAATCTCGATCCACATGTGGATCTGGGGATACTTATTTTTCCACTTTAATCCACCGGTGGATATTGGATACTTTTAATTCCTCAAGAATCCACCAGTGGATTCATTGAGTACTTTTTTTTCCTCATTAATCCACCGGTGGATCCTTGACTACTTATTCTGCCTCATTAATACACCGGTGGATCTAGGGATATTTTTATTCCTTTTCAATCTACCTACGTACATAAGGATGTAAGCAGAATATTTCATTAAATATCCTTTTTTATTAGCCCTATGTTTTTGTTTTATAATTTTTAGAATTGTTTTCTGTTGTTAATATACCTACTATATTTAATTTGTTCTTGATTGTACTTTTGGTTAACTGCGAATCTGGTGAGTTGAGAATCTGGTAAGTTGCGTATCTGGTGAATCGAGAATCTGGTGAACCTTATACTTGAGGAGACCAAAAGCACATTGAACATTTTGCTTTGTAGCCGATCCGATCCCTAATCATTATTGTTACGGTGTTGTCTACAGTTAATAAATCTTTTGTGAGTATTGACATTTCTTCAACAAAATTCCCAAGGATATCATGACTTTACCTCTGTAATAAAATAATTTTAAAAATTCTGTAAGAGTCATTTATTAGGAAAGGGCTAAATATATAATAGTTATTATTTAGATGACACAAGCATGGAATTAAGTTTGAAGATCTTATGTGAAGATTTTGATAGTGGATCCAAGTGGCATAGAAAATATATTAGTATTTTTGGATCCCCTCGCTTGTGGATCGAAGTGGCATATAATAATTATGTGTATTATTCGATCCACTTGATGGTGGATTCTTGAGGAATTAAAAGTATCCAATATCCACCGGTGGATTAAAGTGGAAAAATAAGTATCCCCAGATCCACATGTGGATCGAGATTGGTGGATTCAAGTGGAAGGAGGCACTTTGTTTAGTAACAGACTCTTAAGTTCTCTTTTTATACCTACGTACTAGTAGATAAAAATAGGGTTACCCCTTTTAATAATATTCAATACTCTCAATCTGCCCAACCTTTCTGAACAAATTATATATAAACGCTAAGAAACATATTCGAACCACTTGGTAACGGGGCACAAACTGAAGTGGTAATGGGTTGGTCATTATTATTATTACGAAGGATTTGACCATCTTTGGGGAAGACAAATCCTAGCATGGAGACAGTTCAGATAAAGTAGATGTAGGGTAGAAACTTTTTTCAATTATATACTTACCAGCCAATGACCTGAAAGTAGCTGGGTAAGTTTGATATGAAAGACTCGTATGTGCTAAATAATAGTTCAACCCATTCACTCAAAATATTCCATTGATGTCGATGCGTACTACAAAACACATTTTACACCTGTCCAATTCAAATATCACCTTTTTGGCACGTATAAGATTCGCAAACGTATTGAATAAATTTGAAATCATAAAACTTCGAATATTGTTCCGTGACTGTCATTTATAACTTAACTTTATTATCATTCAATAACATTCATCACACGTCTTTGTCTAAAGCCAGTTGAGGTGTTCTGACACGTGCCCGCACCTGCATACGGCTTGATTCATTTGGAAGGTTACTTATGGACTCTTATGGATCCTCATGATTGAAAGAAGTGTCCATTATTTGTAATGTATTTAATAAATAATTAGTTTTAGTAATGCGGGTTAGTGTAACTATATCAATTTATATGAAAATTTATTTTATTAAATCGCTTCAAATTTTTCAGTTTAGAATATTTTTCTCTAAATGCAATGAACTGCGTTGACATAATGCTCATTGTTCTAAGTTTTATGGTTACTCACGCACCTTACGCTTGACGAAAAACTGAGTAGATACCTGTGCAAAGATTAATTTCATAAAACCAGACCTAATATTTCCTAAGAAGTATCCTTTGTAAATAGATTTCATAATACGGTTGCCATTAAAAACATTGCTAAATTTATTATAAAGGTGTACTCAGATACGCACTAAATGACTCTCATCTGTCAATTTTTAAAGAATGTAGTGTACTGCATAAATAGTTAAATTGCTTCATCCACCAATGAGCAGTAATAATGTTGTCCGAATGACCAACTTTGTAGAAGATACACAACTAAGATCGAACTGCCTGTATCTAGTTATTAATTGGTCGCTTATCTCGACGAAGCTATTAATTCTAAATTTTTTACAATGATTCAGTTCTACTTCCTCGGTTTATACAAGGAAGTTTGTTTAGGTCGGCTGGACTTGATCATCTCTGTTTTAGGTACTTACATATGAATTGATTCATACGTATTGTGTATGGACGTTGTTTTTAATTACTTATGTTCAAACTGTGGGCTGCTGACTTATTCAGAACTCGGTTAAAGGTAGTCCTAGCCTAGCTCCAGGCCCGGCTGCCTCACTAAAGTTAGTTTCGATCTGAGGTTTAATGAATCAAATAGATGAACAGCAAAGTAAAAATAATATTTATATTGTGTACATTGATTTCGAGGCCAACAACACAAGCGCAGACAGATGCCATTGATAGGAACTTATTGCATTTGAATAGTTTTACAATAGTGTTAATAATGTGCGACACACATCGCACAGTTGTGCAAAAGTACATTTTATAATGTAGTTGTGTCGTTGTATTTGTAGCTAGATAATTTATGAGTTTATTTATGTAATTAAACTTAGTAAATGAGGAGGCCAGACTTTGTGTGTTTTTATAATGTTGAGGGTAATTTTCAGCATAAAATCTTTCAGAATTTGAAAGGATATCCTCGATAGACATAAGCTATATATTATAATGGCTTAAGTTGAAATTAAAACTCATATAAACCGAAAAGAAGCGAGGGCAGATTGTTCGTCACTAATAAATCTAATAAGACGCCGACCATCCTTGTACCTATATCAGCAGCATATCACAGGCTTTATAGTATTAAACGAAAATTCAAGTTCACCCTGTAATCATGATTTTGTGTGCACGACTCGTGACGCTAATTATGATATAAAGTAATTTTAATTCGTTATGTTAAAGGCTCATTTTTACTAAACATAATTCTCGATGTTACTCACACAAGTTAATGCCGAGTAATCCCGATGCTCGAATTTTAAGCTCCAGAACTTCTTGTCCTTTGATTAAGGGTCCCTGTTAGGTCAAACAGCGACGTATATTTAGTCATTACGAATATCACTTAAATTCATAAAAATGATTTTAATAGATGAACAACAGTTGAGAAACGATTTAGATGTTAAAACAAATATCAGACAGCTGAACAAATATAGTGATTGTTTCTTAACTCAGATGAGTTAAGAAACATATAGATATAATGTAGCCATGAAGTGAGTCAACTCATTCAACCTCAGTTTATAAATTGAAATGCAATTCACTAACAGTGGAACTGAAAAGCAATTTAGCGTGACATTTAAAGATTTAATTCAGTATTTTTATTCAGTAGATAAGCATGAGGTAGGTTTTTAACACATTTGTCAAAAATGTTCTGATGACATTCAGTGTTTTTAATGATAGGTCGTCTTATATAATTATGTCATCCTCCATTTGAGGACAAATGGAAAGGCTTAAACAAAGGACACTAAACTTGTATATAAAAATTATTATTAATTTCCACTATCACTGTCAATATAATTAATAATAATTAATTAGTCTATAATTACTCGTCTCGCCTATGTCTTGGCAACCACAATGCCAAGTTTCTTGAGAAGGAAATTATTAAAACCGTTAAAATTGTTTAGACTGTTAACCAGCATTGCGTACATTTTTTCTAGGTTCATAAATACGTGAAGATTGTCAAATATCTCTCATATACCTAGCGGTTATAAAAAAATGTTTTTGTTATCCATGATGTCGAAACAACTATACAGATAAGAGTTAATATTTAAAATTAATAACAGGTAATAAAATTTGCAATAGCGCATCGTGTTTTTTCGTGATGAATGTCTTCGCTATAATTATCGCCCATAAAATATTGAATATTAATATATACACAAACATATCCAAACACTTATAGATAGGTATGTTGGAACGATTATGTTTCTCAGAAATAATAAGTAAAATGAGCGCGACAACACAAAGGAGAATGACGGCCGTTCAACAAAACGTTCTACGAATGACTTGTATGCACATATTAGTTAAAGAACTTTTGTGCCGATAAATACTTTATGGAGCAGGTCATTGTTAACGAGCGTTGTTAACTTTGTAGCTATATAAGATTATAGTAAAACAGCTCAAAGAATATTCATGGTCAGGCAGAGAGCGTAATAGCGCGTGCGGTTTCGGTCCTGAAAATTTGTTTTTTACTGTTTAAAATTTAGAATATTGGCAAAATCGAGATAGAAGTTAAGAGGTGATTGGAAATAAAAATGATTATTAGAAATGTTTCAATGATTTAATTTATCTAGTATCAAACAGGTAACTAGCTATTATACATTATTTACATTAAAATAATGCAAAGTTGCATGTTATAGAAAATAGCTAACTGCATATTAGTTTGTATCAATTCAATTTTATAATAGTACCTACTAGTAATACCCGTAGTATGATGCTAACCTACACCTGTGTATTGCGTATCCTTATCTGAAATAGCCAAGTTACATAACATTAAGAAATATAACTATATTGCAATAATACCAATAAAATAAGTTATTTGTTGTTCGGTAACATGGAATGCTACATAATTTGGAAAATGTGGCCCGACTGCTCACCGTGAAGAACATAATGACTAATACTTTAAATACTTGAAATGCATTACCAAAATTATTATGGAACAATAGAGGTGCCGTGTACGTATTTTAATTAAAAGGTTTTGTAGTAATACCTCTTGTATTTATTTAGATTTTATTCCTTTGTTATTATTCGTGGGACTTGTGCCTCATTATCTTAATTTACCTCTGTATTTAATTGACTATTTACTTCGAGATTTTCCCTATAAGGCTATTAGCGAATAACTTGTAATTTGTTGATTCTTACAAGATTTTACGATTGGTATTTACCGCTAAAAAATTTCCACTCCCTCGCTACAATGTTTCAATAACAATGTAGCATGCTTCACCCCTGTGGCACCCATTAATCCCAAACATGTCCGTAATTTATTAATTCTACAACAATGTATGGAAATTTTCTGAATTTGCGAAAATATATTTATGATTACTACTCCGGTTGCCTGCGCAGTAGCGTGATAATAGCCTATTACCTTTCTCTATAAATGGCCTATCCAACACAAAAACTATTTTTCAATTTGAACCAGTAGTTTCTAAGACTATTGCGTTCAAACAAACAAACATGCAAACCAACTCTCCAGCTTTATAATCGTACCTCTAATTCACACTGTTACGCTCAATGTTATGTTCAATCACGCTTATTTAACCTGCAAGGGGTAGGTTTATTAGAGCCCATGTTTATTAAAGACATTAAGACTTGTCGGTTTTAGTCAGTTCGAATCCGGTATGCCCACTTCATCGCTAGCTCGGATGGTGAAGCCCGAAGTGATTTTCGCACGTAAATATTGGTTGTCAGACTCTGCAATCTGCAAGGCAGTTGAGAAATTTCTAATAGATAATTTCCAATATCGTTTTGCCTTTATATAAAAACGCTGTCATACATACAATGACTGTTAGTCAAATAAATATTTACATTGCCACTGAGAGACCGTTCCAACCACGTTCTAACAACATAACATAACAATCGATTGTAGATTTAGGTCCCAAGCTGTACATAGCCTAGTGAGCTGATTGCTTATTACCATTGCTTAAATTTAGTAGTTATTGTTATTTTTTGTTGCTACAATTTCATGGTTTAGTTACGTAGTATTTTGCTGAAAAGTAGGTTCACTAATGGGTTTAAAATCACAGTTTGTTGAAGAGGGTTTTTTATATATGTTTATTGGCCAGCGTCAAAAGTAGATTGCATAGATTTTGAATGATATCTTAATCAATATTTTAAAATAATTTGAAACAGCTCACTAAGTAATAAAACATCATTTTCATTAATTAATTTAAACTGCGGATCCACCGTGGCTCAAAAATTTTTTTAATTTTTTTTGTCTTTCTCCAAATTTTTTTATATGAACGCTGACAACAAAGCGTTATAATAAACAGTTCTGTTTCAGGACACTCAACTGCGGGAGAGAGATAGAGTTATACACTGTGTAGCTCTATCTTTCTCTTTCTTTATATACCTATTAGTTAATTCTACTAAGAGTTTATCAATTCATCTACCTAGTTACCTACCCTGATTGTGATACGACAACTCATCATCTTCCTAAACCTTTTTCCCAACTCACTTCGACAACTCAGTACATGAATATGAACTCGATCCATCAATTCGTACAGAATTTGCACGATAACCGACAGATGCATCAATAAAATTTATAATAAGGATTCATCTTGAAGACCCGTTATGGTCATGTCATTATTTTGACGAGTGATCTGTCATACAGATAATAATTATGCAATATTGCCTTTGTTTTCTACAAGGATGTTAGTATTGACATATTAGGTTATCTTTTATGAAGTTAAGTTTGTGATGTTGTGAGGTTGTAGGGGTAATCTCTGGATGTACTGAACCGATTTTGAAAATTCTGTTACCAATAGATAGCCACATTTATTTCTGAGTTGCATATATCAACACTACCCAAGGGAACAGAGCAGTAAAAATGCCGCCAGATTCCCATAAGTACATTATTATGAAATCTAATGAATTACGGACATAATTATATGGGTTATAGGGGTGCAACGAGGGTCCGAAATGTTTACGGACGAAGCCAGGTGGACTAACTAGTCTTCAATATATACCTATGTGTAGTTAGAGTCGTGTTATGCTCTAAATGAAGTTGTACATTATACTTACAACACGACAAATAATATAAATTAAAATGCGAAAATAAGTCCGTCAGTTGCACAGAACAAACAAATGTTCTGTGGTCAGTTGCTTTGTTATCTGTTTAAAATAATGTCATAGAGAAAGCGTGATCACATGTTCATTACGGACGGCAGTTGCTAGCGTAAAAGTCTAGACAAACTGATTCATAAGGCAAGGAGGAGTAGGAAAGTAAACCCCGTTCTCTAAAATGCAACCTATTGTTTTAATATTGATGTAACCAGAGGGCCAATTCTCGTAATAAAAATATATTCAAAATTTATTCTCAGTTTAGTCTCGATCTCATGTCGATCTCGAATACCTTTTTCGACATTTGGGATCTTTAGATGAAGAACAGTTGAGTACCTTTTAGCTCTACTTACGCCATTACAATAGATAATGTGTGTTATTTTGTCGGTATGATTAATGCAGTCATAATTTTGTTTGCCAGTTCTTTACAATTTTATATTTGTTACGCTTGAAAGGTTCCTCTCCTTATCGCTACCGAAGTGAGTAAGCGACACATTCACATTAGCTACTCTTAGAAACGCCATAACTGGGTAGTCAAACAATGTTACTTTTTTGTGGACAGTTACTAAATGCATAATTAAAAAGTAAAAAGCAAACTCAACGTCATCGCGTCATCCTGACCGTTAGGCACAGATAAATGGCATCGTTTCAACGGTTCTTGCAGAGACCGCATCTACTAGAAAAACCGTCCCCTTGTTGATAACATTTTTTACATGAAAAGCTACAAGAATTTATATTTGGAAATTCAACTGTTAGGTCAGTGGTTTGATTGTCGTTCTGTGCCAATATTTGCATACATAAATGACACTGCATTTATCCACGTTTATCATATTCTAAAATTCGTATTATAAGCAAGATGAACTTCGCTTCCATTGGGTCAAGCAAAGATCATCTAGCTTATAATTGAGTCACTGAATATACTTTATGACCTATTCTGATACCTACTAAATATACCACAAAGAAATCATTGAAATAAAACTATTTGTAACCGATTCTACTGCGATTTATTTGATAAGTAGATATTAGTACTATTTACGTTGAACCCGACGTTTTGAACCATAGTCAGATGAAACTAGACAAATAGTAATAACAACAAGTAAATCGCGATAAAATGGGTTAAAAGGTAATAGGTTTACCTCAATATGTAACATACAAGTAAATTGCCGCAAATACCAACAAAGAATTTATTAAAGTCGGCAGAGCCGGCAGGAGTGCGACCATAAATACCATGATACGAGATTTTTATATATCACAAATTAATATTAAAAAAAATTGGCTAACTACCAATTGGATAACTAGGACTAAGATTTAAGTAGTTGAGACACTTCTTGCCGATAAGAGTCGCGTAGTGACAAATAAATACTCGTAAATTAAGACTTGGGGTGCCGTGCCCACGCATTGGCACGATGTTTAAAGTTAAAGTTAACTCATTACATATTACGGACATAATCTCCAAGGATACGTTAATATTCTAGATGTACCATCAGCGTCTTTCAGTACACGTCTCTAGTTGTGTTTTTTAAAGATTGAGATGGTATTCGGGAGGCTAGCTCCAATAAAATCTTGAGGTCGACTCTTTTTGCTTTGAAAACCTGTTGTATGAAGTAAATATTTTGATTTAAGAATTAGTTATGGACAATGCGTCAGTGACTAGTAGGTATATCACTTTGTTAAGTTAGATTTATCGCACGTTTATAATAGCTTTATATATGTCGCTTACGTATAATGTCCTCCTTGATGCTAGATTGCCTTGTACGATATATTAACGACAAAACCATCGAAAATCGAACATAACGACTTTTTATCGAACATTAATTTGAATCGGTTGAAACATTTCTTTTAATTTTTGTGTCGTTAGCGTATTATATTTCACATGGTATGCACATTCATTATTATATCCTTACAGTTATAAAATTAAATATTCTTATATCTATTAGCGTCGACGAGGCTGTATGTGTCTGGCTTTGGAGCGTTAGATTAAAAGTATAAGATATAAAAACTAGCAAAAGATATTGGAGTTAGATTTTTTCTTCATGTTATTTTTTGCACCTGTGTTAATTCCAGTTTACAAGACATACACATCTATAACAACGGTAGAAGAATCAGACTTATACACATACTTTAGACAGCCGGTAGCAGAAGAAATCTACACTATTTCGTAAATATTATACAAATACATAGTATGCAGTATTGTAAAGCAAATAATGTAATAAGTACCTACCACATTTCACACAAATATTGAATTGCATTTGATGTGCACGTGTGCAAATTTAATAACTGAAATTTAAATTACAAGGTCTGACCTTCAATATATTTGAAAAATATAAGAAGTATTTTTGCACCCACCAATGTATAAAATAAATGCTCACCTTCCTGTTGTAATATTTATATTATATAACACTATCCGCATATATACGAGAACTAAGTAACTATTTAAAATTATTAAGTTAATGAATAATTATACCATTCTAAGGTTGGGTTCTGCTAGTGAAATTTTTTTCAAGAATACGTACTGAATTCTTACATGTTGACGCTGGTTTAGGTAACCTTGATCACAGTTTTTATCCTTGATTAAATCTAGTCTAAATGATTAACACAACGCCTGTGTACTAAACGTGTTTATTAATCAGATCTACAAGTTCTTAACTTGTTCATATGAAAAGTCTATGAAATATAATATAATAAACTCACGCCTATATCCCCGAAGGGGTAGGCAGAGGTGCTAGTACCCACATTTCGCCAGTTTATGTTTAGGTCCCAATGTCCCAATAGGTGGCGAGCCTATTGCCATTAACCGGACACTTATAAACCTGCGATAAATACACACATAACTTCGAAAAGCATCGAAAAGTCATTGGTGTGTGCCGTGGTGAACCTGGGATCGAACCCGAGACCTCGTCTCAGCAGTCCATTACCCAGACCACTAGGCTACTATAACAAATATCGATTTATTAAGTTTATTCATTCCTCGGCAGATTACGATTACCTATTAGGTAGTTACATTAAGATTTCTCTCTTTCTCAAATACATGGTACGAAATGTGAATGACATTAGGTATGTGTGGTTCGATTTCGTTGCGAGAGCTACTTCAATGTTTACTTTATTTTATTGGACACCAGCTGAGAGGATATCGGCACATTGAAATTTCTACTATTATAATGTGGGTTCTGTATTCAGTTTCGTAATTAGGCCGTCCTTTAATATGAGATTTGATTGACGTGTGTATTTAATAAATACCTTTCCAATATGAAAAAAGAAGATCATCTCTTACTTTAACACAATGATACAAGGGTATATGATCCCAAACTTTATCTGATAATGAGAATTCATTACAACAGTGCAGCGCGCAACTCCGCTATTTTCGCACAAGAATTCTTATTAGGCGACAATTTTCACTTCAAGTAAATTTTGTGCACGTTCGATTGAGTGAGGCGCATACGTTAATGCTTAACAACTCTCAGTTTCTTTCACACGGGACCCTAAAAATAACAGTATATTGTCGTTCTTGCTTACCTTGTCTGAGTTTAGTCAATAACAGGTTTTCAGGTGACCGTGTCACAACAATTAATTTTGAGTGTATTAAAACGGAATATACATACACTCACGCCTTTCTCCCTTGGGGGTAGACAGAGACAACAATTCAGTTTACGTCACGAGCTTCCTCTATCTATTGTTAATTAATCCTTTCATACACACAACGTATTTCAGTTCTGCCTTTCTATTGAAACATACCTATCGTATCAAACAAATCGAACCTAACACTTTTTCAAGAAATTTTCATTTATAATTATATTTAGTTATTTAAATAAACGTCTACAAGGTATGTTATGGGAGTTTTTTAACCGGTGCTACCCGTGCTCCGAAGAGAGCATTACGCTGTGAGCTAGAATTATTTTACATTGAGGTAGGTACATGAGGCTCGTTGCTCTGTCCTGTAGTGTAGATAGGTACAGTCGCTCTCAGAAGTTGCTGAACACTAATAAAATAAAGCGATCTTATCATTGATTAGATTACATAGAACCAACCAATAATCTTCAGAAAAAACATTTTGCTATTTTCATTTTATTTTTTTTAGGTAAATTTTTAGAGCTAAAGTAGGTAGTCAGTAGCTTGGAATGTGTTAAGCTAATATCCATGGCGTCTGCACTTTTATGGTGGGTACTGACCGCAAGACATACGCATACATCATCACTCTCGCCTTTCTCCAACCATGGCTGGTAGACATTACATTACAGAATGACGCATGGATCTCATAACCCCTGAATATTAATAAGTGATGTACAGTAATAGCCTTGTGTACCTATATTGATGTACTTCCCATATTTACAATTCTATATATACTTATACCTACGCGGTGAATTGTAAAATGAAGAGTTGACCTTTTAGCGAGATATTTTAAACCGATGTGATAACTGTAAGTAAATATTCGATCATCAATTTGCAACAAGCTTCTAATCATTTGTAACAGTTACACAGTTAAACGTATGTAAAGTGTGTTGACAGCCCGTCTTATTTGGTTTTTATTATCTGGGATAGAATTGGGTCAACAAGATCTGCAAGCTGTTGACTGACAGAATATACTTTGAGGTAGGCTTTTCGCCCGGTGTTGCATGATTTAGCGGCAGTTGCTATGCTACTCTACTTGTACCAAATATGGAAGGAAGAAAGAGTAGGCGAGCCGACTACGGGCTATGAAGAGCAAGGTTTGGATGCGACTCGTATGATGGTGGATTCCAGCGAGCGCCTGTTTTCTCACCCAACTTGCCCGTTCGGAGGTTGGTTATCGTTTTATGAACATATCTTAGGTTCTGTCCAACCAACTAAATTAGACATACGGCAAATTTTAAATCTGACCATGACCTTTCTGAAACAAAATACTGTATCATACGTTCAGTGGTTTTTGCGTCCATCGCAAACGAACAGATAAAAATTCCGGACAAAAAAATTGTGCTCAGATCAGAATCGTTCATTTAACATACTTAAGGTTTTTTTAAATATCTCCAATGCACAGGCACAACTAATTTACAATTTTTTATAGTATAGGAGCTCTACATTAGAAAATTATCGTACGCCACGCTGACTTGACAGACATAATAGTTTAACATTCCAATCCTAAGTATGTCAAATAAAATTTAGCTCGGTGCTTTATAAAAAGTCTGTAGAATTGACAAAGATCGATGGTTGATTGATGAGATGAAGTAAAATTGTTGGGGTCAAGTGAATAAATGGAAAACCATTTAGAAACAACTCCACTGTCAGTCTCACTTGCCATGATGATAAAGATGACAAGACATACCTACCTAACTTTTGTATGGCGTATGCCATTTAGGTATCTAAATTATATAAATATTCAAATGAGTTACGGAGGTCAGATAACAGTGATCCCAAAAAATGGCTCACATTCGGAAGGTTTAACTGCGATGTGCCTGAAGTCTGGATTTCGTCAATAACCAGTGTACTAAAGGCCTACGAACGATGCGTTTATGGAAACCGGTTGCATTATTTTAAGCTAGACGCGTGGTCATCATAAAATATAGTTGCATCACGATTTTAAAACAGAGTTTGATTGATATTGTCGTATACGAGCTCGTAACTACGTCATCGCATCATGTTAAAAAAATGTTAGTCATAACAATCTAACCAACATCACCTATAGAACTTCGATAATCTAAAGTTTCTACACAGTAGTTATGGTATCAATCAAACATAGTATGAACCTAACAAGGGCAAATCAGTTAAGCTTCATTGCTAGCACCTACAAATCATAAAATATTTAACTCCGACTAACTGATATGTCTTTGTTCGTGTCAACTCGACATGCATTTTCACCGACAACTTTATATTATTTTTAAAACATATCTACATTCTGAAGTAAAAACATCATTATTATTTGCTAATGGGTACGTCAGCTTGTCGACCAAGTGTTATTTTGCCAATGAATAATGACACTTAAATATTTGCTATTATACATCATTTTCTTTTTGTTTTACGCCAGATGTCGTGGCAAATAAACTTTACAAAAGACGTGACGATTGTGGTGTACAAATAACCTGGGTGTTGAATGAGTGAACTAGGTAGGTACGCCGCACGTGCCAAGTTGAGCCCTATTTAGAAGTGGTTCATACATTCGTTCAAATCTAAGACTGGACGAACGTTATCACCTAACTATTCATGAGTAGTATTTCACGTATGTGCAGCATTATTTCATCAACTTCATCACGTTTTTGAAATTAGTCACATAGTAACTTAATCTAACAGGTAATAAGCCAGATTTCCGCTGCAAGTGTAGCGGTAAGCGGACTCCGTACAATCACTGTTTACATACCATTAAACGGAAAAATCAATACAATAAATTACCAAAACCCTTTAGACGTTCGATGATATGTAAATTAAGTGGTTTCCCGATTTAATACTTACTTTGGATTGTATATTATAAATGCGGACCTACCAAAAAACCAGATACTTCATGCGCGGTTGTCGTATTTGCAGGCTACCAAAACTAAAACCATTAGGCAATAATCAATATGACAACAGATAAAAAATACAACACTAAATTAAAAGTGATTCAACTCTAGGTTAAAGGGAATATAACACTAGATGACAAGTAATATAACACTAGGTATATAATGTTAATGATAATGTCTTATTTAAGGTAGTTAACATTAACATCTGCACTGAATTAATACAGTTGGTGTTGCGTCAATATGGCGATATTATTTTAACGATAACAGCAACGTGAGTCACGTACTTACACCTCGAATCTTTTCATCATAGGTATGTATGTACCTTATTTATTTATCTGTATTTTTTTTACCTAGCCTTTGGAGCAGTAGAGAGGATTCCTAATGCGTCTATTCCCACCTGTTCTGTTGAGTTGTTCTGTTGACAGAACTAGTGGGATTTTTTTTCCCATTAGTTCTCTGTCCACAGAACAATCAAACGAAGAATAAAATAAAGAGATCGAAAACGATGTGATGATTAGAGTGTATCAAATGCAATTTAACAGTGACATCGGAATGATTGCATGCGAAAATGTAAATCTACATGTGTTGTATAAATATGGTCACGCTTCTTTAAATATAGGTAGGTACACCTTCCGGTACGTCTACTTACACAGTTGTTTTTATACAAGCTCACCGGTTGTAAGTATTCTTGACCTGACCTCTCTTTAGAACGTCCTCAATTTGATCAGTAGCATACTATCCCCATCCTCGCCTCTTAAATCTCTTTTATCATTCTTCTTTCATATCAGTTGTCTTTTATGCTATACACAGCTAAGGAGTGGAATTCCTTGCCTGAGTCTGTGTTTCCGGAAAGCTATAACCTGGGAGTTTTCAAGTCATGAGTGAATAGGTTCCTTCTAGGCAAGCGTGATTCATCGTTGACCACATCGTCACTTACCATCAGGTGAGATTGAGGTCAAACGAATAAAAAAAAAAATTTCGCCATCACTCACTTTCTGGACTTCTCCTACTAGCAAGATACCTTTTATGCAAGACAATCTCTATACGAGTTTCGAATTCTTTTTACTCATATTCAGTTTTTTTAATCATCTATGGTCTCTGAAACTGTTACAATACTACTGCGAGCATTACACTGGCGTTACGTGTTTACACTTACCTAACATCGAAGATGTTTACGAAAACCACACATTACGAGTGTTCATGTTCATTGATAACAACAGTACTAATACCAAATACAGTATACCTTCGCGGCAATTTATAATCTAAACTGACTGCATTTCCGGATCAAAGTGTCCTTATATTTGCCAACATTGTCACAGTTTTAGTCGGGATAAGCATCAGTGTTCTTCCCCTTATTGGGCTTATTTTGGCCTGTTTACACCTGATACTGTTAATATCACGCATTTATTAAATTAACCAACGTTTGTACTAAGGCTTGGTCTGGTTATAAAGAAACCCTATCAACGTTTTGTGTTCAAACGTAGGTACGCCACATTACCAAAGGAGCAGATTAAACAGTTGTTTGAAATTGAAATTATAACTTAACTCTAGATTATTATTTATAACAACAATTTATTTCATGTGTAAAAAGACTATAACTGTTATGTAAATTCATTTTGAGTTCTTTATTTCTTTAAAGCGGTCAGCAATAGTACGGCGCTAACATTACAGTGAAAGCACAGTGAAACTCCTAGCATGAATTTTCAGTTCATTTAGCAGTCGTTTATCAACCAAATTGTACTCAAGCTCGACGGAGGTCCTGACCCGGTTTGGATTGTATAATCTCATCACGACCCTTACAGGTCATGTCAACCTTGCAAGCTAGTAGACCTGCTGATTCCTTTTTGAGGTTCAGATGAAGGCTTTCATTTCGAAGTTGGGTGTTCAAATGGCCATCGTTCCCATATTATAATATTTATAAGCCGTACATAAGTTAAACTAAAAAGAAGACAATGAGTAAGGAGGCCCGGTCTCCATGATTCTTAGCGTTGTGCCTGGCTGCATAGGTGATGATGGGCGTATGAAGAGAGCTGTATCTATATTCATCGACTTAACGATATAAATTACACTATCCTTCTCGTGAGCCTTGTTACGGGGCCTCACGTATTGTGCAACCTCCCTAACAAATGTATATTTTGAATATTAATGAAGCAGCAAATAAACAAACTACACCGACATAAAGGTATACCGGTAGCCGGTAACTATATACATAGAAACAACTCGGCATATAAATGGATAGAACGGGTTACAAGATGCCACTTACATAGGTATAGGAAAGATGAAAAGTGAGGAGGAAGTCCCCGGCACTTTAACAAACCTTTCAAGTTCTAGGTAAAAGACAAAGAAAGAGCAATAAACGCGAAATTCAGAGACAACAGACCTTGGTATAATGAGCGTAAATCTGCATTTTCCTTTTAAAAAAGAAGCTTAGTAATGCAATCGAATCATCTAATCGTTCGCATCACAAAGTGCTAGTAAGTGATGTCTCCGATTTAGTGATGTAATCTCTTAGCTGTAGATATTTGGAATATTAATCAGAGTCAACTTTGCCATCGTTTTTTATCATGTCGGCTAGTCTACATCATGTTCGTATGTTGACGATTTTTTCGGTTATTTTTTATTCGGATTTAGACATTCAGTTGGTTATATGGCCAGAGATATGAAGTTTAAAAAATGCAAGTTACCGGCGTCAATGTGAGGATTGTAGGTATTTTTTTATTAGACCCTACCCACCCATCCATCCAGATTTTTCAATACACCATAAATGTCATATATCTTTTTTTCTATTTATCATTATCATAATTATTAAATTTGTCAGAATTTTGCTATTTAATGTCAATTGTATTGTATCATTATGATTGGACGTAATATATTATTTTTCTTTAGATAATTTAACATGTACCTATTGGATATACCTAATAACTTCGTTTAGCAAATATGTGATAGCTACGATGACCAGTATTAACAAGTATTAATTTTATTATATACAGGTATTAACTAAGTTTCATATTTTATTTATATTCAAAACCGGGCCTTGCTACATACATTTACATAGCTACACTTGCTACAACTGAACATACAAAACATTGGTTATTGTTTACATACATTTTCACGTTTGTTGGTTTTAAATTTTAAATTTTTACTTTCAAAATTTGTGAGTGTTTAATTGTTTTCCAGCTTGTTTTTAAATGTGAGCGTGGTTTGAGTTGGAGTATGGTTTGCAGCGCGAGTGTGACACCAAATGTTGCACACGTCTATAGGCCACGGTGACCGCTTCCCATCAGATGGGTCGTGTGCTTTTCTGCCACCTAAGTCGTAAAAAAGAACTTGGCACACTGCATTGGCCTTGTAGTAAGGGTGAACTACCCTCTTATAAGACTCACGTCATAAAAACCATTTATATAGTTTGCTCATATACTAATATTAGGTATGTCTAGATAGTTTTTCTGTCTCCGGAATGAAAAGTAAAATGGACGCCGTTCTTACATCTTCAAAAACTTCGACATCTATAATATTGTTGTCTTGTTCTCAGAATCATTTATAATAAATAATAATTAATAATAATTGCAAGTGGGAAATATTTTTATCTAGCATTCATGAAATGCATAAGTGCGTTCTTAAGTTGTACATCGACGCAAACAAGCGTACTATAAGTGCGATTAATATCAAAGTGGTTATACCTTGAGTGACTTTTTCTAGAAACAAGTCTCCACGTAAATTACAAGCAGCATGTTGATGGCACATGTTCTTATTCTTTACTATGTTGATAAAGGAATCTTGATCTTGACTGCAGTGTCATTTTCATATAGGTACTACTAGCTGATCCCCACGGTGCAATTGGTTCTACTCAACCAATTGCAATCAAGTCTAACCAAGATCTATCGGATAAAAAAATTCGTTCAGTAGTTTTTGCGTCCAGCGTGAACAAACAAACAAAAATTCGATGCAAATAAATGAATTGATTGATTGATTGAAGAATTCCGAAATTAAATATTTAGTGTTCAGAATTGTTCATATAACATAACCCAAGATTTTTTAATGTCTCCAGTGTACAGACACAACTACTCGTAATTTACAATAATAATAGCATAGTTGTTCATGCTGTAAATAACACCAAAAGTTATCTGCCAACTCAAATTTAATGGTACGAGTTGACTGTAATAGCGCGATCATATACGCTGCCTTTATCGCAGCAGTAATAATAAGGTGTGTCGTATTTAAGTGTATACCCACTTTTTACAATATGACATTCAATGAACAATAGCCGTGGTGAATCCTAAGGCGTGGTAGAAAAAACTTGCTAAATTGGGCAAAAAGTTAAACAGCAACGCAATGACTTCTCTTGATTTGATTTAACCATGAAGTCATTCACTGACATTTATTTTGACTTTTATATTCTTTGAACATCATCAAAAGTAACCGCATGGAATTTCATACACCTACTTCTGATTAAAAATGTAGATGAGTATGACCGTTTTTCAAAATTTTACCCCTAAGAGGGTGAAATAGGGGTTGACAGTGTATGAGTTACGCAATCGGACCTATAGGATTTTTTAAGAATTTATATAAAGGAATAGTTTTGTTTAGGACATAACAGATACACAATTTTAACGGTTAAAAGTTCGTAGTTAAGACAGCAACGCCCCTCAGTCGCAGGGGAGACGCTACCGCCTACAGCCAATTTCGGCCGAGGTGAGAGTCACCTTTCAGAGGGCTGCTCGGAAGCTCCCCGTGTGTCACTCTGGCTAGCAGATGCAGAGGCTTAAAATCGTAGATGGCCCATGGTCAGCCGGGGTGCGAGAGAAATAACTTACTAACTTAATAACTCAGTACTAATCTTTTACATAGATATGATGTATTTGGCTGAGAGTGATAATGCAGCTCGTAAAATGACCCTGACTAGGCTCAATATTCCTTTATCTCTTTTGTGACATAAAATCCTTTCTGATTAACACTAGTCGTGCAACACTGTACATCCTGGTTTGTTTCTACATAAATTAACACAGTACATAGCTCTATGATTTGTGCCATTAACATTGTAATTCTATGTGTGATCCTTCCAACTAGATGCAACGATACAATGATTTAATAACTCAATAAATAAGTCTTAGAATCCTAATACATTTTATTTAAAGTATTTATTATTATGCACCTTTGAAATACATGTTTTGTTATCAGCCTATTTCTTCTCTGTTATTCTCAGGGATGAGTGATCTTAATATACTAATATTATGCAGTTTAGGTAGTTACATATGCCATTTTAATCTAATTAGGGTTCGCATCAAACAACTCATTAAAACAAAATCAAAAATTATAACAATATTAATAGAAAATAAGCAGTGATGCGCATCAAAAAGTCTTACTTTAAAAGGCTATTAATTCAAGTATTATATAATGCTACTTAATTTTTAATCAATAGACTCGGTCTAGTGACTCGAACGTATTGGTTCTTTTTTTTTGTTAATTTTCCTTATTTTTCTAGGCTGTTACCATACCACTGTTAGTTATATAAAATAAGCTTGTTAATAAACACATTTACCGAAGATGTTGTGTGCCTACATACATATTTACACCAACAACTGTTTACTAGAACAATAATGGTATTCAACGTAAGAATTTTTTATCAAACAATAGCAGTTGAAGAAAAATATGTGCACATAAATACATTTTTGCGATACGTGTCCGTCTAGCAATGTAATATTTATTTCATGTGTTGTTGTATATAATAAACAGCAGAGATATTCAATAATCTTACTTCAACATGTTAATTAGCTAGTTGAGTCATAGGAAAAAAATAGCCTATCGCTTCAGTTTTCGGACGCCATCGGGCCTTCACTTAAATATAGGTACTTACCTACCTAGTTGAAATAAAATGAAGCGAAACGATGATTATTTTTATTTTAAACCCCCGAAGTATAAACGACGGGGTGATATAAGTTTGACGCGTCTGTGTGTCTCTGTAAGTTGCGTCGTAGCACCCGAACGAATGAACCGATTTTGCTGCGGATTTTAAATCGGGGCTATAAATAATTTGCGTTGGGATTTTTTTATTTTTTTATTCATGTTATCTCAGTTGATATTTAAATATCTACTAGACAGTGTGATTCAATAACCTAATATATATCAAACGGAAAGAATTGTCACTGCCCTGTAGTAGCTTTATTTAAAGTTTATTAACTTATTATTCTCTTCTACATGATTTGTAAAAACACTCTGTAAGGTATCTATTTCAAATTACCTAGGTGGTCAAGTTTTTACTAACTGTCGCTTTTCTCTGACTCAATATTAAAAACTAGCATCGCCACACAGTTTCTCCCGCGTAAGTCCTGAAGCGGAAAGAACAGCCGTATAAAAGTAATCTATGATAGACAGGGATCATGCAGCATTCTAATGCTGAAAGAATTTTTGAAATCGGTTCTGTAGTTTCAAAGTTTTTGGATTATTATCGAACGAGTATAAATATAGATAAATTCTGATCATGGTGAGATCAAAGTATGATCTCCACGATTAAATAATGTTATTTCGTTATTTTAATTTAGCTGAATTAATTATGGCGGGCGGTGTCAAGAAGTATGCACATACTTCTACTACAGTATATTTTTACTAAATTTGGATTTCAAACAACTTGCCTGGTTCATCGTACCACGTTCAGTCAATGACACCGAGCGATTGGCGCACCATTGTACTTCGTGATTCAACTTGAAGTTATTGAGAAAGTGAGTGTACGAGTTGGTACGATGTGCTTTTCGCCTCACCGAACGGTACTCGGCAGCCTTTGGCAAATGTTCAATTTCAATTGGTAGACACGAAGGACATTGTTCTAACAGAAATTTTCGAAACAAAACATCCTAAATATTTTTTATTTATTTATTTATTTACGTCTAATAGATACATCGCCCTTACTTATTGTCTAAGTACCTATACCCCACACCGTTTTATTGATGTAGTAATAACCAAATATTAAACAGGAAATAAATAAAATAACAAGGAAACACAATAGCAAATAATACAAAAGATTTTAATACAATATGTCCTATTCACAGGTAAATAACTGTCTGTCCATTAATTTTTTATGTGTTTAATAATTTTATGGTTATGGTTAATGTCGTGTGATGATTTGATACCTTATTCATGAGAAGTGAAACATCACGAATAAAAAACTTCAACTTAATAACAAATGTTTTGAATAATTAAGGAAGCGCAATGTAATTAGACACATGTTATGTAATAAAAAATATACGCACATTTTATCAAGGCATGGCGAGAAACATTTGAGGCTGATCTCGTCATACTGAGTGACTCGATTTGGATGAAGTTAGATTAGTTTTTAAAGCCGATTCTCTGGCATTCATGCAGTGGTCAGGTAGTCTAATAATTTTAGCTTGTAGCTTTGTAGCGAGTACAAAGTAGTAATCGACAATCCACTGTTTTAATCTGTTCGATTTAAATATCTTCATACCCAATCGTGTAATGAAGTAAGGTTAATTCGTAAACAAGTTCTGTGCCCAGTGGGCAGGTCTTGCAGGACGAATTTGTAGGTAGCGAAAATCGTTTTAACGACATCGATACGGCTTATCCAAAACTTTCCTTATTGCCTACCCTAAGTTACTTAGTTGATTTATTTTATGTGTGTGCGCCGGGTTCTTGATGTTTCATTTATTTAAGTGAACGTTTCTTACAAAAGACGGAGTGCAAGCCATTTTTTTCGATAGCTTTTATCAATACTCCTACTAGGATCACTACTTCCTATTATTATTGTATTATGCCTAATTGTGGTCCACCGTCAACCAAATCAACACTTACCAACAGGTTAGATTGTGGTCAAACGCGAGCTTATTACTTACCAATAAAAATATTTATTGGTAATAAGCTCGCTAAATATTATTATTAATGTGGCATATCAAGAAAGTGATTTTGTGTGGATAATTTGCATCGGTTAACTAATTTTACAATATACAAAAATACCCCAACCACAAAATATTTATTTATGACGAATTCTTTGTGACTGACCTGTATAGTGTTACAACACAACTTGGACCACACGTCAACAGCTTGTTAGATGATCAAATTTGTATAAGGTTTAATTTGTTAGCAGTCTGAGCATTCTCTGGTCGTGATCAATCTGTAGGAATATATGGTAATATATACACCAAGTTAGTATTAGTAGGCATACTAAAGAATGAAATGGCGCCATCTATAACTGTTCTCTAAAACTTGCATAATTGGGCTTTAGTTTCTTATTTTGGGATACATTTTCAAAGCCAACATTCAAGCAAATGATTAAAGCAATTATTTATTGAATGTATCTAAGAATTTAGACATCCTTGGTGACAAAACCAAAAATTCAAAAATCCTGAAATTGATCTAAACTAAACTAAGAAGAAATTGAATTCATGATCCGAAACTTTTAGGGCTACACGTAATGTGAAAATGTGAAAGTTTTTATGAATATAGTAGACATGGGAATGGGTTCCTATGGATCGTGAGTAGGATTAGTAGATTTGCTGTTGACTTTAGTAGGCTACTAAAACCACCAGCAAACTTAGTAATCCTACCTACTAATGGGTCTATATTTTGTAATATTTTCCTCGAGTTTATGCAACACGTATGGCGCACGATTTCATCAGCTACTTAAAATACTTTATAGGAATCTAAAATACTTAGAAAATGAATAAAAAATCATAATTATGAATTTGTAGAATATAATATAATATATGGTTCAGATATTAAAAATGTATGTCCCGTAAATCGTTCAAGTAGAATTCGAGTCACACGACCTAAAGTCGTCGGTTTACAACGAAAAAGCCTTGCAACAAGGTTGTTTCGGCGCGATGCCGCGTGCTTGGAATCCGTAATAGCCTTGCAGAATATATACAACACGGTGCTGTGTGCCTCTCTTTCTACTCAACACGTATTCGTGAAACAGAATTTTTTAGTGGTTTTCTAAAACTCATTTAAGTGTATTAATTTCATAGTTGTTTGAAATATAGTGGAAGCTGTATCGATCGATCGATTATATAGCCACACATATTTTGTATGAGTTATAGAATTTGAAATGACAGAATTGAAAGTACTTATTTACCGTTACCAATATTATTCTTATGCAATTACAGCACAACAGTGGTCTCGAACATCATAAATTCAAGGTAATATTTTACAAAAACTGTATTTTAAACCGACAGTGAATGTATTACCAGTTATTCACAAAGCGAGAAGATAAATATGGACAAGGGAATTGTAGGCTCCCGAGGCATTCCACCGCATCCACTGGTCCCGGTTGGAGTTAAAAATAGCTTACCGGTTATTTCGTGGCCCAGGTGAAGTAACAAGCTGTATTCGCAATACAGCGCCAGATTTTCTTTCATAAATACGTAAAACAGTTGTTTTTATCTTTCTGTTTGCTAACGATATGCTTCATACTGATTCGATACGGCAACACAACTGATTTGACATCATGTACCTACAATATAAAACGTTTTAATGAAGTATTCACACATTTCTTACTTATCTATATCAAATAATTACAATATATTATCCTGCCCTGCTTTGTGTTAAAACTTCATTTGTAAAGTAATAAAATACTTTATCGAATGAAAATTAGCAATAAATTGCGTTTATGCCTACTTTCCTTCGATTTACCGTTCTGGTGTTTTTTGTTCGAAGCATTTTTCATGTGATAGTAGAACTAAGTAGTACCTAAGTGTTTAGTAGATAAATAATATCAAGCTCGTCTATTATTACATGGGTTCAAAAATATTATTTGAAGAAATATGGGTGTAACTTACCTCTCTAAAAAAAATACCTAACAGTAATTTGTTTTAAAGTAAACTAACAATATTAATAATTACTGTTTTAACTATAGGTAACAGTTGTCACATTTCCTTATGTGAATTTTATGTGTTTATTGACCTGAGTATATTTATTCCTAACCTAGGTCGATATTGTATTTATCACGTGCCCTACGCAACCCCCTTAAAAAGTATGCGTTATATAATGATTTTTTATTTTTTCATAATTACACGTAAGTACCTACCTAATAAACAGTTCTCAGTTCATCCAAATCTTTATAATGTCTGAATAGATCGTTTATTAATCTTCACTATAAGTGAGTGGTTCTATGTCCACTTTGTGGGCTAAGAATATTAAAGTTATTATATGACATTAGTATTCAATACATCGTACAGTAAACAAAGACATGTCGCGTTGATATCGTTCGTATCTGTTCTTAATAATTATATTTTTATGTTTGTCAAAACAATTAGCAATGATAATATTCTAGAACAATCTAAATCTAGACGTAAAATAAGCATAGCTTGTTATGTGGGTTCCAGAATATGGATCAACATACTTAGTTATATTTTGATTATCTCTTCATTTGTTTCAACACCGTTTCTGTGAGGATTTATATTTTAAGCCAATATTTAATTTACCCTATAATAAAATTGAAAATTAGTCATCTGAAATAGGTACTTACTTAAAAATGAAACTTGGGTTACATTAAATTAACGATTCTGGTCACAAAAATTTTGTTATTGGAATTCTTGTCTGTTTGTTGGCGATGGACGGATAGGTAAACTATGGAACGGATTTTGACGCGGTTTTTCCTATTAAGGTCTTGGCCAGACTTGAAATTTATTTATGTTCTAAAGTTGCAATTGATTACAAAAAACGATAACGGACCTCCGCACCGGCAGATTAATTATATTATAGTCCACAGATACCACACAATACCGCACAGAAAATCAATAAGTTTGTTTTAGTCATATATTTATTCAAATTTATCTATAAGTAAACACGAAACTGGGACATCGTTCCCGTCGTGGACACAACATCCGTTCATTTGTAAACAAATCACTTCGACAAAGAAAACATGTATGCTTTGCGAACCATTGACGTGTGATATTTATATAATTTCAAACGTCTATGACAATATTTATGTCTAAACTCGTTTTGGAATGTTGGTGTGATGGGTCCTACTTACATCGTAGAGGTACAAACTTGGCCGGTACACCTGCCGTTCTATGGACGAAGCTAAGCGCGGACTTCCCTCTCAAGTCTTCCTCTATTTTAAAAAGAAGATGAAAGAAAATTACTCTCTACTATCATTAAAAATGGTGCAGATTTAATAATAAAAAATAAAATAATGTACAGTCGTCAGTAACCTCAAAACATATCACCTCAACATGGAGGATATCAAACTAGGAAGATCTATTTGACCTGAAAGAATACGTATTATGCATACAAACATATGTTCCGGTACACAAATAAAGCGGAAGTTCGAACACGTGAATCGTTAAATTAGCGAAAAGGTCGATTAAAATATCACTAATTCTTCAATAATAAACACGAAATGAATTTGCATCAGAATAGATCTGCATATTTGATCATAAAATAAGGTCGGATTCGAACTAGCCTGACATAAGTGGAGACAAACGTCATTCGATTTAAATAACGAAAATAGAAGCAAAACAAAAACAGATCAACTATGGCGCCTCACAATTACGTCATTATTAATTTATAAAAAAATATTGCGATGAATAAAGTGCAACGACGGATTCATGAGCCTAAAGCGACTTATTATGGGCGGGAAATGGGACAAAGATTATTTTGTCTTTCACAAGCTAAATGAGAACATTTATATACGTAATCTTTCTAAACATTTTATGGTCCACAGTAACAATTAACATGTCCTGTTCCAAAATCTCGTCCCGTATGGTGGCTCAATCAAAAATATTTCCTTGTGCAATCTTAATTAAATCGACGTCTAAATATGGATTGTAAAAATAACTAGGAATTGAGATATTGTAGACATTGGTAAAACCGGCAAAAATTGCATAGCCTAACTGATGGCAAATGTGTAAATCCACCTCTGCATTATTATTAATAAGAATAATTAGAAGAAGTCTAGAAAAAATACCTACATGTCCGATTTGATTTTTTGTGTGTGTTGGTCCTGAAGTTCTACACTTCTTTAAGTCCTTAGTAGCATAATTTTGTTAAAATATCCTTCGCCATAGAAATAGCCTCATACAAAATCGGTACATATACGGTGATAAGATAAGTAAACCGGCCCGGTTGCCGGCGCCACTTTCAGCCAGACGGCCGGCGCCGCAACTGCAACTGTAATTACTCTCACTCGCAAGTCGCAACTGAGAACGGTACCTCAAACAAGTTTGTCGACCGAGATGGATACATAGTCGCTCATCGCACCACACGCACCTGATTCCAATTCTAAGAATCAAAACTAATCAAACGATACAAAAGGAAAAAGAACACAAATACGAGATCGCGAATTCTGTCAGCAATTGAATATAGATTATATCCTACTTGCTGATTTGTACAGCAACTAAATGAAATTCGATTTAGCGAGCTTCAGTTCTAAGGTTAATTTATTTAGGAATCGTCCATGCAATAAGACCGCTAAGCCACCCAAGTCCAATCGATAAAACGATGCTTCAATACACTCATGATCTTTGAACAATAGGCCATAGCCTCCGTATCAATAGCTCGTGTTGAATAATGTGATAGATGTATCGCGAAATGGTTGCACAGCTCGCTAACAGTGAACAATATATTGTTACCTTTGCCAAAAGTCAAACGGTAATGAAATAAAATACTGATATTCCATCTTATAATAATTGTATAAGTAACCTCTTCGTTAATAACCTTAAATCATTAGCATTATGGATCGTTATAAAATACTGAGCAAGTTAAATAGATATGACTTTTGTTTTGTATTATTATATATGTCATGTTATAATGAGTTAGGGAAGGTTTTAACAGTAACAGGTTCACCACATCTCGGAATAAAATAGTTCTACCGACCTCTTCAGGAATATACGAAGAGTGTATGAATACATAATAACATGCATTAACATTTGAATTGTTTAATTTGTGTGGTCTCGTGACTAGCTTAGGAAAACTAGATTTATTTTTCCTCCCTAGTGTGTAAGCAACTTTAGTAATAGAGACATCAATGGTTAGGTTCGCATAGGAAAAAGACAGTTATGTATTCAATATATTTTATACTTTATTGACAAGGAAATATAAAAAACGGTAGGTACATTTTTATGTTTACTAGATGGAAAAACGCTTGAATTTTCTCATAAGGAAATACGTGCATCTCTTTTCACTGTCCGCGTTAAGGAAAATAATGTCATCAAGCTTTACAATATTATTTATAAAATAAATATTCAAAGCAGAACTCGCTGATGAGTGGGAATAATAAAGTACGCATTGTCTGTCATTGACATGAACCTACATTGTCGATGAGCTAGACAGGATGTATCCGTATCCTTTAATTACAATCGTGTAGCAAGGTAATTAAAAAGTCTTGATGTGCCTATAAACATAAAAATAATTTAATTACCTCGAGATAAAACCAATTACCGATCACTTTTTTTTACTTGACACACAATTATTTTGAATAGCTTTCTAAATCATCTTTACATTTGGCTCACTGTAGGTACAGGTTAGGTTTGCAACGAATTGTGGTTAACCTGATGAATGACATAACATAAAAGAAAACTTAATCCAAGGTTGGAATTTAATTATTCTACAGACTACGCGGATATGTCATTAGCACATAAAAAGTTGCAAAAAGGAGATGATGAACGCAAAATTAGCGCTTCTTAATTCTATTTGAACGTTTTAAATGTTAACTGCTTATCGAATTGAATTGCGGATACATGACGAACTAGTAAGACATCACTGGTGAGCAGATTAATCTTATTGTCGATAAAGTGATAAATAATACATTCATGAAGGTGACTGTTTAATGGTTATTAACTAAACTTCATGGTCTGATAATGAAAGCGTTGATCGCTATCACCGATCCCGACCTGCAGAACCCTATCCTTTACCCGTACTAGACTAGCATGAGTTATAGAGTCCATACATATATAAAAATCACGCCTCTGTTTCCATTGGAGTAGGCAGAGACAACATCTTTCCACTTGCTACGATCTTGGCATACGCTTTTCGCTTCTTCAATTTTCTTGATTGTTTTCATACATACCTACATGCACACTGGTTGCGGGTACTCTTGATTTGGCTTTCTTCAAAACATCCTGGATCTGATTAACATACGTGCGTCCAGGATCGACCTTTACCGGGTTGTCCAGTCGTCCTCTCCTCATATATCTGTTTCATCAATCTTCTTTCATCCATCCTCAGTGTCCACTTATACTTTTATTATTTTAAAGCTATATCTCAGTTTTTTGAGATAACGCAAATAATAATTGCCAATGCAAGCAATAGTTACATCATAAAATATTGTTACTATTAAATATCTTAATGTATTGTTGGTTGGTACGGACTGTGCGAATCTAATATCTAGTCACAATAAAATTATCGCATTGTCTACGGCGCGGGCGGCCCAGAGACCTGACAATGAGCGGTTTTCGGTACACAATGAGCATGTTCGGTTAGCTTGTGACATTTGTTTGTGGGTCATTGTAAATATATGTGATAAAATCTCTCTCTACTTCGACGTTTTCAAAGATTGTAAACAATTTTACCAGTCTATTATACATAACGAATTTGTATTTGTGATTTCTAAGATATTCGAGATTATTCGGTCTAACTCACGGTCCGAAATATGTTAAAACTAAACCATAGTTCCATCGAAAGCACTGACAGTCGTTAAGTTTTACATCAATTTACTATGTAATCTTCTTAATTTTGTTTCCGTAAGAACATTTTGTAGATTGTGTAGAAGAACGAAATATAATTTTGTAGGTACGAGTAGAATTGAGTTACTTCTTTCTTTCTAACTTTCTACGAAGTAATAAAAATCGAAAAAAAAACTGCACGAAATCATTGAAGTCGTTCGCAAGTTATGGCGGATTTAATTACTTGGTTAATTTGTGTGGATTTAATTTTTATGTAATAATAGGTAGTTTGTCAGTGACGGAATTGCTATAAGTATCACTTATACGATAAAATTTTGCTGGATTGTGATTGTGATAGGTAGGTATCATACCAAACCTACCATATTATATATATCTTAAACAATTTACGGATTAGATTTTGGATTTCGGTTTTATTATTTTAAAACATTATTATATTATAGTAAGAAATAATTCTATCAACTTAGTATACTGAGTTATTTATTACTCATATTTCATCTTGTTAATTGCATTAACGTAAAGGACAAATTAGCCATATAAATTGGTTATATAATTGATCCTGTCAAGTGACATGAAGTTGGTTGTGTTTATAGGCACAGGTAACTGCTACCTGACCATGTGCCATTTTGCTTATTAATATAAATACATATTGATTGATACAAGGAAATCTGAATCCTTAAAACCAAAAGTAGGTGATCATTTAAATTGATCGATTAGGTGCTAGCGGTAATTCAGATGACACCTTGTCGGTCAGTCTTGTTAGAGGAAGGAAAACGGGTGGTTCAGTGTTTCGGCCTTGTTATTTGAAGTATCAGATCTTAATTAGAAGCAGGCTTACTATCATCTTTAGGTCAAGGTTTGTAAGCACTCATCAGTCACAGTCAGCGGTAATAATCAAGGTACGTTGTCAGCTTTGCCCTGGTGCTGCTGCAGTTCTAGCCTAACCTTAACGCTATGTAGATGTACCTATAGTGTCAAGTATGTGTGATTGAATGAATGTATGACAAGCGTGTCTGTGTCACCCATTGACATTTAGTGAGTTAGTGACACATATTTGTGTCTGTGATTTGTTCAAGTAACGGGATCGAGTAAGTGAAGTGAGGATATTATTTTAATACGTATTGATGTATTTATATAATGATTTCAATTGTGTAGCAGGTATAAGATAACAGGACTTTTTATGTACCTACCTGGTTTTTAATAAGTATAATCAGAAATCTATTTTATTTAAATAGTTAAATAAATAAATTAAAACACTTCGGAAAACTCTTAAAGTCGTATATTATGCTTCTTCGTTCGAGCGTCAATCTAGGGCACATTCAAAGTTTGCACTTCGACAACCGGTATCCGCCTTCTCATACTCAATTTGGTTTACTTACTTATATAATTTTGACTCTTAAATCTTATCTAACTCAACCTTGGAAGGAAAGTGTGCACCAATTGCAGATGAGGTTTGCTTACGCCTGAAAGATCCTTAATAAAAAACTTAGATGAACATTTAAATTTATTAAGGCGTTAAGCAGACGGCGGGGCGGGTAGGTCTTTTTGACCGCGACGCTCTCTTATTTGTACGATTATAAGGTTGCATTTGTCCGCGCAACAGCTCATGTCACTTGTCAGACATACGCGGGATAAATACGATCTAATGACAAGCCACCGCCACCCTAAGAAACGAAGAAGATATAATAAGAGTGCGTCGCGGTCATTTTGACCGTCCCGCCCCGCCATATTATACTTTCGGCCTAAAAGGGAGAATTTGAGTCATTATACTTTATTCTTGTTGACTTAGTTGCCAAAGTCACTTTATGAAAAATAATTGCTCTACATTTACATTATAAACAGTAAAATCGGTAGTATTATAATCGGATTAGTATTGACAGTGAAAGTAGTACCTAATAGGTGTTCATATTTTTATCAAACGATTTAGATTTTGACATAACAAGATTTCTTTTATGAGGCTATAATAATATGCGTGAGGTAAAAGATACATAAAACGAGTTATCAGTTGTTCAGTTTTACAACGCAATAAACATGCGAGTTACTGCAGTGCGCGCAGTGGGCATGCGAGAAACGTTAATAGCATGCAGCGATAACGGGCAAATCCGACGCAAATACTTGCGTTTTAACGATATTTTAACTAACCTGGGTTAAAAATAGTTCTTGCAGTCCAGGTCAATGAACTAATTCATTTCTTACAAATGTTTTGGCTGCTCTTAATTTATTTTAATAAGAATGGGTCGGTAGTGTAACGACCAAGATTAGAACCCGGGATCTCATGATCGTAATCCCGACCCCTTAACTTAAATTAAGCTATACTCCATTCGGTTAGGTACTTGACTAAACGTAAACAATCTATAGATGTGTCTATTTAATCTGTTTTATTTAAAAACTTAGTTTATTGATATTTTTGAGTTCAGAAACTCACTTCGAAGGCAAAAAACCGAAATTGAACTAATATAGTTTCGCCGATGAAAGAATGCGATCCTGACAGGTTGTGATATTACGTGGTTACATAAAATATAAGGCAGGGTGCGGCTACGTTATGCGGTAGCCGGCCTGACTATGTTGGTAACAACCGCGCACCGGTAGAAGAGCATACGGAAAAAGTGCTTTTATGACGTCGTATGAGGTGACATTCGTGTCAATGGTTCCACTATAATGGATGCCCAAATCCATGCGAAGTGGATAAGGATGAGCAGGCAAGTGGACCCCGGGCTCCGAGGTGTAGGTCTCGAATGCAATTGGGACACAACAAGAAGATATTGGTGCTACTAACTGATACTTTTTAGTAGGTACCTATCTATTATAATTTTATAAGACTATAATCATTCAGATGAGAAGACAAGTTATTATTTTTCCCAACATGCCAAGATAGGATTATTTTGAGTTTCTCATGTTGCAAAATAATTAAGTAATTCCACTTAGCTTTTTTTAAGGTAGTACTAAAGTAAAAAAAAATATTAGTTACCTTCTTTTAGTTTTATCATTACAGAGTATAATGGAAGTTATACTTACTAAGTCTAGCTTCTTGCGTGCTGTGTTTACCTACTGACACAGAGACACAGACTATAAAATAAACAGAAACAAAGCAAAATATGTTAAGTATATAAGCATTTTTAAATAATATAAAATGAGTGACACCGTGTGTGCACGTAGGTACAACTGACCATGTCCTGTAACAAGACAAATATTACTTATTCGAATATACGAGTTCTTGTGGTTTCACATTTAACTTTCTCTGGCGAACTTTTAGCAACAACTACGGAAGTATTTATCCTTAAGCCATCGCGAGACTTCGTTTATATATGTAAATGTTTAGAAATACCATTGAAGGCTGAATCTTAACTGACCTTGCGGTTGATTTAGTAATAAAACAATTTTACTGTTGATACAGCTAATAAAAATTAACTCATTAGTATTCCGCTTCTTGAGTGCTAAGTAGTTTAAGATTCATTGCGTATTGACATTGACCTTATGGCCCCAGCGGGTTGTGATCTTGGTGTGTTGGGAGCTGACATCTAGCAAGCGTCTTGCAAGGTATCATTGGCACATCATTGATAAGTAGGTACGTAGGTAATCGATAAAGTTTTTCGCAAAGTTACATCGTTCGGTTCAACAGTTTATTGAATGCTGAGCTCTTTGAATATACTCATACGGTTTGTACTCAGTATTAAGATTTTGAAGATATTTACATTTAATTAGCTTGAATATGAATAAATGTCATTTGCGATGTCATTGCGTGCAATTCATTCTCATTCACTTCTGCATTTGCACCCTAAAGAAATCACACGCAACATCACAATATATCGTACCAAGACTTCTACGAAAGGTACATAATCTAAACAACACAAATAAGACACGGGACACGTGTAAACTGAATGATGATTATTGTAAATTCGTTATAAACATATAGGTACTTACTGGGGAATTCTGATCATCTCTACTTACCTACATAAATAATAATATAATTTGAAACTGCAGATTGAGTATAATGTTGTATAAAAAATACAGCTGCCGATAAAGTACCAAGTGTGTTCTTATTAGTCGTCACAGACTGTCACAGTACCTACACGATCACATCTTAATATATATAAATCTCGTGTCACAATGTTTGTCCTCAATGGACTCCTAAACCACTAAACCGATTATAAAAAAATTCGCACACCATGTGCAGTTCGATCCAACTTGAGAGATAGGATAGTTTTTGAAACGGATTTCGACATCCACGCGGGCGGAGCCGCGGGCAACAGCTATCTTAATATATATAAATCTCGTGTCACAATGTTTGTCCTCAATGGACTCCTAAACCACTTAACCGATTATAATAAAATTCGCACACCATGTGCAGTTCGATCCAACTTGAGAGATAGGATAGTTTTTGAAACTGATTTCGACATCCACGCGGGCGGAGCCGCGGGCAACAGCTAGTTTATTATATGGATTTACTGCAAATTGGAAAGAAGATAGAATCACCGATTACCTAATAAGTAGTTCGTAATAGTCCTTATAGAATTCTTACTTACCTATGCTATGTTTGCATTGGGGTAAAATACAAAAAAATACAGGATATCCGCAATTGTTGTAAAAATATTTTTAAATAACAGTAACTAAGTGAATTATGAAATATTTTGATACACAATACACCTGTAAACATCAGTCATTATTCGCTGAAATTGAAATATAACAATTTGTGATTTCTTCAATTTTTTAATTGACAGGTACATTATATCCATCGAATATTATTTACACCATGTGCATCTACTGTACTGAACGTCTAATGATTTTTACATGTCATAAGTATGTTGACTATATATTATTATGTTGATACACTTAGGTATTTCATATATTTATGCGGCTCACTAGGTATGATTTCTAAGCTCTTCTTCTATGTATTTTGGAGGAAAATCACGCCTGGTAACGAAACAACAAAATAAAAAATTGTGTGATTATGTTAAGAAGAATGCTTCACCACTTCGTATATGTTATTACCGAGTCTTGACTAGTGACTAATACCCGCGATATATCACGTCTGTCGGTAGGAATACGCACATTTATATCGACTTATTGTAAGTCTGTTACAGTTTTGTATCTGTACTTTACTCCTCATTATCGTTAGGTAATTTATTTGTCGTTCCAATGTCTATTCACGAACATTGTTCACATATTTGATGATGATTAATGAGGTATTTCATATGATTATCACACTGAAAAACAAAGGATTTGACTTATTAATAAAATAAAAACCACATTAACAAAGCTTCAAAATATTTTATTTAGGTACCTTTCGAGAATTAATTTGATCTACTTCATGTTTACTTACGCAAATACATTTTGCGGTTCTATTCAATGTTAAAATACAAAACAATGGCCTCATATGACTTATAAGATGTACCTATAGGTATAAAATCATTACCTGTTTTATTAACTTGAATACAGCACAGGACAAAAAATAGCAACATAAAACCAGTTATTTGCGGTTGCACGTGACGATTGCAAACGGTTTTATTTTCCATTCATATTTTGTTATCTGTTTACAACACGTTTCTACCATGTGAGTCATGTCTGTAACTATATGAATCTAGGAGAAAGAATTGCAAATAAGTGATGAACACTATTCAATTTTGTACCTGTAAACTAAATTAAATTTGTAAAAATATCAACAAGAAGTCGGCTAAATAATTAGGATGTATTGTCTTGTTTCTCATATGAACCGATTAGGTACCTAGGTATTCAAAAATATTTTTGAATTCCCAAAAATTCTCTCACAATCTAGTTTAATATTTTTTGCGCCCACTATACCGAGTTATCACTTGCAGTGTACACGAGTTGTAATAAAATATAACTGAAGTTCCGGAGGTAGGTACAAACTATTAATAATGAAGTTATTCTAACCGTGGTAGGTAATTATAGTACCATCTAGATGTTATCTTCTATCTACTACATATCTATTCGAGCTAGGGTCGTAATCAAGCCTCATCTTATATGTACCAGGAATCGACTCTGTAGATTATTGTGTTCAATTACAGTATGTAACTACTTTAGAGTTAATTATGTAATGTCACGGTGGTCTCATGTTTTTAATAGTCAGTCCCTAAAACCTTTTACCGCCTTCAAAGGGTACCGGGTATTTTAGTAGGTATTTATATCTATATAACAATCGTAGGTATATATAGGTATAAATATATAAATATTTCGACTTATTTACATTTATTTGCTAGGTACCTACTAAGCAATTTTTGTATAGGTAACGGTTTGGATGGGAATTTGTAGTCAGATAAGGTTTTGCTTAATGCGAGATCTTCTTCATAATTTATTGCTAGATATGAGGTAACAAACAATAGAATTTTCTTTTTACCGTTATAACTTAGATATCTACACGCATTTATTCTGCACGCAAAAGTAAATTACCTTTACTGTTTTCTAAAAAACATTATGTAGTTTGTTAACCATTATCAAGTTCTTTGTGATATTTCGAAATTTTTTTTTCAAAAATCCCCTGATAATATACCTATTTGAATTTGTACCTACTTTAGAATTGCGAAATGTTAACTCTACACAACATCGTTTGCAGTAAATTATTACAAATTTTCTTGTATACTTGACCCCAAGCGTTACGCGGTCATTGGTAGCAATTGTGTTTCCACCTTCGTGCCACTCATACCTACAGTTAGTTATAGACTCGTATAGGCGAATACAATAAAACTGATGGATTTGTTTGTACAGCTTATTTCGGCACAATATAAAGTTAAATGAATATTTTTTGCACAGACTACAAAGCGCTCATCTTCTTGCAAATATAAAAACAATAAGACTGGTAGGTAGTGCCATACGTCATAAATGAATTATTGTTTACACACACAGACATTTACTATTTCATATGTAGGCACTAGATCATTCGTGGGTCAGGGGGACAAAAAGCAAAAATATCGTAATATTATTCATGTAGAAAAAATATAGAATTTGGGAGATGGAGGGTTTGGGTTTTCGAACCCCTCTACGCAATTCATAAATGTTTTCGCATTTAACAGTTTTATTAAAAAAAAATGACGAATAAGGATCCTATTAATTTGAGTAGGTATATAGATTTTAGATCGTGTTTTTTAAAGTTATTGAGTCGTGTTTCCTTATGTGTAAAATAATATTTTTTCACCAAAAGATGTCTATGGATAAACCTTAAAAGCACATCCTTATCCATAAACTATTTTGTATCTAAATAGTTGGAACAGTTTCCGAGATAGATATTGAAATGATTTGTGTATGAGAATTCATTTATGACAGTGTATAAAAATTATAACAATACGAAAAGGGTTGGAAACGCCAGGATTTTTTAAAACGTGGACCACAACACAACAGCTGCAACCACCAAGTTATGACGTAATTTTATTTACCTGGACTCATTTCGAGATATGTGTAAAACTACTTATTTGTACATCTGTCAGATTTATTCTCGGAGCGAGTTAGATAACTTAGAGTGAGAGAAACTGCGAATGTTTATGTGATTAAACTTTCATTTTCTATTGATCAAGTCAGCGCATGTGACTGTTTATAAACGCTAATACTATTTATCAACTTGTTTGAATTTTGCTATCCTATCTTAGAAATTTTGCTCTTCGGGAAGAATCAGGTTAGATGCCTTATCTTACCTCAATAAAATTTATGTATCTAAAAATATTTTATAACCCTAAGAATATCAATATCAACTCAATCTGTGTTAAGTAATAGTAATTAAAGTTATGTTAAAAATCCAATGTGGGTGTTAGCACCTCTGCCTACCCCTTCGGGGATATAGGCGTGAGTTTATGTTATGTTATGTTCAAAATCCAAAACCCATAAAAACAACAATCGCTATACCTACCTACACTATCTTTGAATCTTGCACGGATGGTTTGCGCGCAAAAAACGTGTTTGCCAATGTTTTACGAATTCTAAACACAGTAGGTACTCAATTTAAGTTTTTAACTTAATTCCGTCTTAATGATACTATAAATTTCAAAGTTTGTTTATTTGTTATTGAATCTTAACCCCTCAAACCCACTTAAAACCAGCGAGCTTGCATGAAAGAGTAATAGCAGTAGAGGCGGTTCGGGCAGTACGGAAGGACAAAAGCGGATGGTGAGAAAAAGGCCTGAAACCTTAAAAATTTTACTCAAATTTGGTATACAGATAGAAAATATTAATAAAGCATATCTCAAGCACATAATACTTACGATTTAATAGCGTGTACAGTCATTTCAACAGTTTATCACCGGATAAGCCGCTGGCTAGTTTCCCAGGTTCGTAATACTAAAAAAAAATACGAAGTCTATTTACAACGAATAACAGTGCTAATTAATTAAGTGTTGTTATCAGAAGCTTGATAACATAAAAACTTGTACCAGGCGGCTCACACAATGCCAGGATGTTCATAAATCCTAATATCTAAAGTAGTAGTAGCAGTACGTATCTAGCGTAAAGGCTTCCTTTTTTCACCTTCGCAGACATTATAATACTCTATGTATATATATTGAAAAAACCTTTAACACCAATTAGAATAAGGAAAAGATATAATTTAAGATAATATCCATTTGTTTAGCAGTGCGTGTCATTGCAACAACGTTAAGCGTCGTGAAAGATCGCATCATAAGCCATGCAAGATGAAATCTCTCATTAAGCAAATTACTGAACATTATAACCTTCGTCATTCCTGTTGATGTTTATTAAAGTATTATATTTAACTGTTGTAATAGGTACTTTGAAATTTGTTGATTAGTACTCACAAAGGTTACTATCATACATTAAACCCAAGAAAAGAAGGATGAAGGATAAAGAGGATATGGCAAGGATGGATGTCGCTGTAGAGATGACACCTGACGGGAATGTACGGTCTGACATACTGCATCGATCCTAAATAATTAGGATAAGAGCAGGCAGATGATGATTATAAAACATTCACTATTTACAAATATTTGGAGTAATCTAAATCTAATTAGTCCCCATATACAAGTGTCAAAAGTCTAAATCGCGACCAATCACACTCCAGCTCGTGATTCTGGCTCGGCGCGCGCATCGTACGCCGGCGACGAGCTTGGATGTGATTAGTCGACCTAATCTATTCGTTTCCTTAGCGATCGTTAGTGATTTAGACTTTTGACACTTGTCTACGGGTGCAGGTAGCTAGCTATGGAAGGAATCTCTAAATTCAAACTATCTAAAGTCAAAAACATTTGACAATAGATAGCTGTGACAGCCTTTAGTTTAACACTGCCTATCAGTAAAAGAGCGAATAATGGCATGTTACTACGAATTGAACTCTCACGTAAGTCTATCATGGGGTCTTTAAAATAAAGTAGATAGGAAGGACCTTATTTCTCAATCAAAGTTATATTATTTGAAATTCAACTCAGTATTCATTATTCTACTTACTAGTTATTATCCTAACTATTACTTAATTCGTAGAACTTACGAAGCGGTTTTGACGAGCGGGAAATCCCCAATCTTTTAGTGAAAGGATAAAACTTTGAACATTTATATAAAAATCACACGGCGTATTAGGTTTTTGATTGATGTATAACAACTAGGAAGAATCTCTAGCGCGACACAGACTAGGTATATTAGAACTAGGCATTTTAGTCCAGTACCTAGGAAGTAATAGAGGATTTCAGCACGAAAATAAAGAAAAGATACCTTCCTACTTAATTCATCTTAAATGAACATTGACAAAATGAATGCGTTCTACGAATACAATTTGAATTATAGTTACAGAAAGGGTTTTGAATACCTATTGTATCCAGTACTTGATCAAATCTGTAAGATAATAAGAACTTGAATGAAGGCTTCCTCAGTGGCGGAACTATGATGATATCTAGACAACAGACTGCAGGCACGTGTTTTTAAAAGACGAATGGTTTCCGCAAACGACACTCGCATACCTAGAATCTGCTCTGTTTGCTACTCAGTAAAGTTATTCTCAGTCTTTTTAGTAGTCTATACAAAACGACTGTTTTCCATATTTTCAGTAAAGAGACTACCCCTTACATCTGATCTCCCCAACCTACTGTCGAAATCGAAGTTTTGTTCATTTTTACGGCTCCAATCGTGATCGTCTTCGGCGACGACGGTTTAAAATACTCTCCAAGGCTCGTATTAAAACACGTAGTACGTATACATAATAATGTCTTTAAAAACCTAATCGTTTTGGGTAAATAAAACCATAGCTTTAATGTCGGTTTTTCGGAAGCCAGTCGGACAATGTAAAAAACATCTACACAAATTAAAACTAATATATGTCTTACGTCGTTTTGATAATACCAATCAAACTAGCCAGCGGAACGGTGCTGTCCATTATTACCCTTGGCAGAACCGGACAATTTTATACATTTTCCACAAAAAAACGATTCTTGTTAATGGAAAATAATCTTTATGTAATAATACCCATCGTATTTTTTAATGTAAACAATGTTCGTAGTTACGGAACTACGAACATTGTTTGATGATTTCGAAGCAAACTACGGAGTTTGCTTCGAAATCATCTAGTTAGTGTACATACTCATAGACGTTTTTTTTATTCTCGAGATATCTTATGAAACAAGTTGGTAATTTTCGTGTTTGTGTAAATTTAAGCTACATTTTCTGCGGTTGCCGACGCGTTATTAGAACAAATTTCCTTCACGGCACTAACTGCTTTTACATAATAATTACAACGAATTAGTGTTATTACAAATAGGTACACATACCAACTTACTGCACAATTCGTTAGCGATTAAGTTGGCAAACGAAATACCCACCTACCTACATTTCAGTTTTTGATTGAGACGATAAGAAGATAAATCTAAGAATCGTTGTATGTTAATCACGTTTTTACAAAAAAATGTTTAATTATTGTACTCTTCAAATATATTTCCTATCTTACATGTTTACACTACATTATTTGCTCAACGTACTAACTCTAATTCATTTAAAATGAGCGTATTATTACGCTGTACAAAAAACGTGCTTATTCTAGACTACCATGTTTGAA
The DNA here is from genome assembly GCA_963576445.1 of Lithosia quadra. NCBI lineage: Eukaryota > Metazoa > Arthropoda > Insecta > Lepidoptera > Erebidae > Lithosia > Lithosia quadra. The sequence goes on along the minus strand of OY754873.1, from coordinate 7,209,811 downwards.
ATCTATCAACTGCCCTTATTATACAATACATAGCTATTGGAAGGACATATAAAACACTTCCTCGGTCTATTTTTTCTTTGATCATACTACGAATGAGTGTATAGGTATAAGTAGGTACTTATAAATAAAGGTCTCTTATTATCACACAAGCGTTTAGGTGCGTTAGTTAGTGTTTTAATTTATTTATGTTTTGCTGAGCGCCGTTAACCACTTTTTCTATAATATCCTTTTACTCGTACACAATTTCTTATGAGTTTCTTTTTATGATTTGGGACCAGATTGGCCAAATAAAAAAATGTTGTTACATTATCAGTTCAAACCACAAAAATGTATTAGGAAGACGATACTTAGTTAAAATATGAAACCAAAATTTGAATAGTAGATACATAATAATGTTGGATGTTTAATAACATATATTATTCTACTTGTAAACATTTTTACGCACTTACCTGGCTTGGTTACACGAGAAAAAAAGAAACCATATCTAAATAGGTACCTACAGTTAACGAGTACTGCAATTGTCTAGAAGCAACAACAAAAACATCTAAATTCAAGTGTAAAGTAAGACGGAGTTTTCAATTGCTGGCGTTGGCTGTAGCGAATGATGGCTATGCGGTCTAGTGTGAACCGGCTCTAACCGGTGTGGTCTGCTTGTAGTCGCCGAGGACTGGCCAGCCATTCGCCCGGACCCCGCCACTGGACTGCGGGGACACTGCATCTGCGTCGCGATAACAACAAACACGTAGTACGTATTAAAATTTAATCTTTACTGGCTACAGGTTCTTCCTGTGCACTTATAAGCTAAGAGAATCCTATTTTATTAATAGTGAATTACTAACTTAGGTACTTACTTATCATATGAAACGCTTATGAACGAGCTTCAAGCTGTAATCTAAAAACTAATTGAGGGAATTTAGACCTGGATATATTTGGATCTTGATATAGATGTATACAATCTACTAAAAAAAAAGATAAATCGATTATTGAAGTTTTTCATAAGTTAAGGCTCAGAAAATAGATAGATCTGGCAAGTGATTTAGAATATAATATGTTTTTTAAGTTACATCTAGAGGCAAACCGTTCTTCTAATTTGAAAATAAAATTATGTTATAACTGTCCCTGTCTTAGAACTAATAAATAATTCAAGTTCTATGGTTCCCGATGTCGTCGTGGTCAATTATTGAGAAGCTACCGACTTCATCATTGATTAAAGTAACTTCCAGTAATTGTTGATTAGGTACAGTGTTCACAAATGAATTTGTCTCACTGAGAAACACGTTTCCAATAAACTTGTTGCAATTCTCTTGTACATTATCAAGAATGCATGATTGATTAAATTTCCTTTATTGGACTTTTATGTAAGCTGAGTTCATTCTGTAATGTTAAGCTATCAATTATTACTCTTGTTGCATTATTAGGTATATCATACAGAATCAATATACACGTAAGTATGTTCATGTCACAGTGGTGACAGCCGCGTGAGATTTTTCAACTTCACGCATGATTAGCATCTATACAATCACACGGCTTAAATGATAAATATCTTAAATACAAGGTAGCTAGGCAGCGAGTTTCTAATGTTAGGTCCTAGTATACAAAACGATTTAGTCGAGGTTGAGCGTTTTGTAAAAAGTTATTGCAGACTGTAGCTAATACTCGTATAGGTATTAGGTACATTATTGTTGTATTTGTTTTAAGGTTACGTGAAAATTTGTAGCATTAAATCTATGTAGTATGTAAGAACATTATGTACTTCTTCTTCTTTCGTGTCAATGATTCATCAAATTATACGGGCGTAGAATTCTGCCATCTTGACCGCGCTATTAGTGGCCTTGTTAAGGTCATCTTGACTGCAGGCGGTAGGGCATAAGGGGCAGGAAAGTAGGTGCGACATTGACTGCACAGGGGCTCCGCAGTCACACGCGGTTAAGCCCGGATCTCGCATATTCCACCTGCATAAGTTCTGTCTCGACCGGCCGACCTGAGTGCGTAGGCGATTTAGAGACCTCCATACCGGCCACTGGAGGTCGTGACCAGGAGGTAGCCGTTCCTTATGTACTTACTTACCTATATTGATCAAGGTTTTGATTTAATTTACTTTTCTGAGATGGTTAGTTTGATGTTGGACTTTTGATTTGGAATAGGTTCAGTGCTTAAATAATATCAAATCTCAGTAACATGATTTAAATATTTTTTTTTAAACAGGGAGTTTAACAGAAAACGTTAACTGAAAAAAAAATTGTGGAATGTAGTATGAGTTGGTATTGAAATCTATAGATTCTATTACATCACCATTACACGCAGTACCTACCTACTCACAGGTCAATTTGATATTGTTCTGATTGGAATTTATGTATAGCAATTTATGTTTTTCTCGCTACTGTGTTGCACATTGTAATTGTCTTTTATGATTTATTTGAAGTATTTTATTGCAATATCTATTATATATTTATGTGACATACCTATCAACAATTTATTATTATTATGCCAGGACTTTTATAGTTTGGTCGTTTCAGGAACAACTAAGAACATATTCTGGTAAAGTTAATTTGCCTTTCGATGCCCAAACTTGCAAATATTAAGGATAATAATTTTTATTTTATGTAGGCCTGTCGCCCTATCAAGTTTGATAAGCGATGGACTATGGGCACTGTGTGAGATGGTTTATCCGGCATGTCTAGCACTCAGACTAGAAGAATATCTAGTCTGAGGTCTAGCATTAAACGTTCTACGCGGCGTACTCTTTATAAAAAAGATGTTTTCGTAAACTTTTACTTTGAACTATTACAATTTCTTCTGTGATAGATACTTCGTGGCTGGTTATTTACTGTTCTCCGGGAGATTAGTCTGTGGGTACATGGAGAATAAATAAATAAATGAAAGCTCGCAATACCTGTTTGTCGTACGTGCATTCTCTCCCTTCTCAAGAATCCTAGGTAATCATACGCATTGCGAGGATCTATTTATATTTAAAGGGGATATATTTATATCCCTCATAGTGATATCAATGCCTTATTAAGGCTTGATAGCATTGCTGGTAGGTTAGGGTTGGGCTTGACAAATAAGGCTTGATCGCTATCAAACCTTATTTGGTTGTGTGTTTTGTCGGATTTTTAACCTTTGCCAATACGCTTCAGACTTTATGGAATAGATTAGTGTAGTGTGACTTACACAGTCATACTACATTTTGTGAATATTTAGGTCTTCAAAGTACCTGCTTGAGGTATACTCAATTGAATGTTGTCGTCACTTTTTTCTCTGTTATTGAGAACCTTACCTATTGTGGCTTGCTATCCCAGCTAACGATCGCATCTGAACGCAGCATAATATAATGATCTCAAAACATATTCATAATCAAAATAAATAACACTAATGACGAAAAAGATAATCTAATTAATAATGTATGACGTTTCTAGACGTAGTTTGAAACTATTAACTCTTTATTGGTTTATAGAGTTTATGGTATGTATATATTTTGCAATCGAATTTTTTTTATTAGTAGGTACTGAATCTGGGAAGTTGCACACGTCCATTAGGCCCAGTGACCGCTTCCCATCAGGTGGGCCGTGTGCTTATCCGCCACGTAACTGGTATAACAAATACCAACGTTAGAAAAAGTGTCCTAATTGATAAGACTGGAATTTTGTATTTTAGACGAACTTATGGCTCGTTTAAGTCTTTTCTAGGTGCCTTGAGTAGGATAACCGGGTGCCTTGAGTTGAATAACCTGGGTGCTTGGAATGTTATAGCTCATACTCACTCATACTTTATACCCTTCCTAATACCTCTAAAACATAATAATAATATGATTAAGCGAGGTCATTTTGTAATCTTAGCGTCCTTGGGCCGAATTCCTCAGATAGGTACCGTTAGAACAAAATCAATTTTGTTCTAAAATGTGAAAGTTAGGCTATGGAGACAGGAGACAGTGAATAGTGAAATGATAAAAAAAAATTAAAATGATATAAATGATTTTGAAATCCTTATCTCCTTGATAGTTTTAAAAAGGTTTACAATTTAATTCGACAATCAAATTAGGATTTTTTTTTTGTAGGAAATTTCGAAGTAAATAACTCTTCCTATAAACACTTGAAACCGCGACTGCATTATTTCTGGGGGAAATGGGTAATATTCCCACGGAACAACCTAGACATGTTTTGGATAGTTGAAATTCTCGTCTACATAAAATGTAGTATGTTGGTAGTATAGTAGCCAGGGTTGTCACTCACGTACTATTAATGCAGGTTTAATAATTGTTCCTAGTTGTCTTAAAGTATTAAATGCTACGCAATTTGTAGGTAATTAGACAATTTTTTTTTGTTTTAAGTGTGAGCACTCTCATATATTTTTCTGTAATCACGTCGCAGTATCGCCGAAAGGCATGAAAACCTGACCTTTTTAGTTCCAATCGACCTTTGAGTCTGAGAAAATTATAAGTACTTACTGTAAGTGTTTTTCTATCGCTAGAATATCAGTTACAGTACCTACTTATCATTTTCTTTGTTGCTAATGATCATCATTAACGACTTGTACTCACGTGTCATTTAATTCAATTGAATCTAATACAATAAACCAGTTAATAAAAAACATTGCCTAAGGTTTCAATAACATTTCGTGAAAAATTTACATTACGCACAATAATTTTATTATTATTATTCGTCTTAAAACGTAATTTTATCGTATTGATGTCAAACCGATATTAATTTTAAATATTTTTTTATTAAACATCGGTGATATATTGCTGCGATAATTTCAGGAAATTTCGCATAATTGGTTGTACCTATTTGTTTATCTATACATATATAATTCTACCGTACGTGTGTATGTCACTGAACTCTTCTGGAACGCTGGACCGATGTGATATTCTTTTGTATACTTTTGGATTGCACCCTGGATGGTTTATATTCACAAATCAACCCGGCAGATGGCGCTGCAGTCGGTATCCAAGACAACGTCTGTCAGGTCCGCTGGTAGTTTATTTATAATCAAAAAATCACTTGGCATCAAAAGCTCTAAGCAGCTTCATGTTGCTTTTAAACGACACTAAGTAATAATGATAATAAATAATTATTAAGTAATTCAGAGTTGCTTCATTCATTGTCAATTAATTTTATTGTTCAAATGTTGCATTGTACTGCATCACAATAAATAATACCTTTACCTACGTAAAACGAACCATTAATGACCGATATTTTTTTATACTACGAAGATGACAAACAAGCACATGGCCCATCTGATGGGAAGTGGTTATATCTTATTATAACGATTACATCCTCTCTGCTTTGTTCTTGTAATTTCTTTAATTACACTAGCAATATCCTTGAACGTATTTATATAACTAGATTTTACATTGTTTGAAATTTTTGTATTAAAATGTGAGTCTTAAATGCGTAGCATGTTTAAATTGTTGATGTAATTTGCATATTTGTAATAGTTTAGGCATACGAATGTTCCCAGATTCTTGTAAAATAATTATTTGCAATATTCCATTAACATAATATCTAAATGTCAATTTTTCTTGTGTGTGTGCGCTTGAATGCGTGCTTGTTAGAAAGGAAAACATCGCCCTGAGAGCCTATAATAATTCGGAAAAAGTCCAACATGCACTAGCCCGCCTCGCAACATTAACTGTTGGCTAAGGTGGCCAGGTTGCACTTGCCGTGGTTGTCTCATCATTAAAAGCTAAGGGTGTCCACGCGCTTCCGGAGGCATCACAGGACCTGGGGTTCCTAAACCCGAGTTGGTCACCTCGCGTCGGCCAACGGAAATGGCCCGGTTCAACTGGGGTGCGAGGGAAATGCAAACTTAAACCCCGGTGTTAGAAGATCCTATACAGCGTGCGGTTTTAGTCGGTTCGATCAGATATAACCGCCGCAGTTGGCGACGAGGGTGGTCCATGGAGATTTCCGCGCGAAGAAAAGAGTGTCCGCTAAGTTCAGTGCACATAGCGGACGGCAGAAGTGTGCCATTAAGAAGTTTTTATGGTCTCGTAAATTCCCATAAACATTATAGTATAATACTTATTAGTGATCTGATGTATGCAAACAGTAATGTTACACATATCACGAGTATCACGACTATGTAGTACTAACTACACTTCTTGTTCTGAGGAAAATGAAGATCAATGAAAATCTAGCTATTCTTGTACACGAACATGTGAGCATTTTTTTTATTATTGAATAGCGTTTTCAATTGTCGACCTACGATAGTTTTAATATGAATAACAAATGAACAGTCTTGAACTGGTAATTCTTAGTGTTTGCTCTCGATCTTACCTACTTGTTTTATGCTGGGGAAAAAGGGGTGCATGGCTCCCCAACACCTAATAATAGAATGGAAATGCTATCGCTAGCATTTTCCACCAAATACGATGTGGTAAATTTTATGCTTGTTTGAGCGACGCAAACATATAGACTTCGCTCATGGACGCGAATCTCTGAACGCGCGGTATCCTGTACGGGAAGTAATAGGTACCTACAACCCATTAATGGATGTTTAAATTATACTTGAAAGAAACGAACATTCGTTTCTTTCAAGTATAATTTAAACATCTCTCTCTCTGCTCTTAGTTGGACCCCAGGATACATATCCTGGGGTCCAACTAAGAGCAAACACTTGGATGAAGAAGAAATATGAATACTTCCCATCACAAATCATATCTCTTTTTAACCGACTTAAAAAAGACGGGGGTTTTCAATTCGACTATTTTTTTATGATTGTTACCTCAGAACTTTCGGCTGGGTGAACCATTATTACTAATTCTTACTCTCTCTTTTTTAATTCTTATTTGAAAGGTGGTGTTTTCCATGTAATCTCATTTCAATCAGGTCCAGTTGAAGTTGGTTTACCTATATAAATCAGCGTGAGATTTATATCTATAACGTATGCGTCACGTGCGCACGATTTCAATAATCACGAGTACAGCATCTCAAATGACAACCATAACTATTAAAGTTATTAAGTATTTTTATTAAGAAAAAATACGGTAGATCGCAGTGCCGCGCCGCGCCGGAGCGTCTTCATAAGTTGACCTTCCGGGTTAAATAGTTGTAGTGTATGTATGTTTTTAATTATAGATTTTAATTGCTGTTGTAGCATTCTTTTGTTCTGAATCATGTCTCATCACATCACCTTTTGCCGCCTTAATTTTTTTTCAGCTTCCTAACGACAAACTGTTTATTCATAAAATAATTGTTTTGTTACTATATATAAATACTTTCTTTAGATTGGCCTTCACGTGTAGTCTTTGTTGGTTCAAAAATATAAGTATCAATTCATTGACTCAGCACTATTACTACTGGTCAGCACCATAGAAATACATTAAATTTGTTTATTATACACGAGGTAAATAAATAAATAAAGACACAGGGAGCTACCGAAACAATAAAATGGGCGTCCTAATCGCCAGTAGTGATTTGACGGCAAAATTTACGTCGAGTCGAGAAAGATTTGAAAAAATGAACAAAACTGTAAGATATCTTGTTAGCATTAGTAATTTATTATACAGAACAGTTAAAACTTTTGAATGCAGGTTTCTTTCTTCAGAAATAATATAAATATATACGATATATATATAATATAAAAACTTAAATCCATTTGTGATGTGACTGAATTCTCTTTTTGAGCACCTCTTGCCTGAAGAATTTTACATTCAAGTGTGTATGTGTCCAGATAATTTATATTTATTTTTCGTTAATGGGGGTTACTACGAAAGAAAGGCGAATCATTTACTTAGTACCTTCATACCAACTTAGTAATTTTCCTCTACCGAAAGACTGCCCAATACCGCAGAATACCTAATAGCTGATACTTCTATCGGTGCAGTTTTTCGGTATCGAAAAATACCAACCGTTTCATGGTTGTTATCGCATTACATTACAATAATTTATGCCTTGGTAAAGTCTATAATCTAATCAAGAATCGTGCAAATCGATAGACCTTTTATTTACTCATATCCACTATTATAAAGTACTACATCCTTATTACTAAGTTATCGTAGGAAGTGTAAATTCAATCACAAAGTAATATGCATGAAGTGATGAGTCGTTGAAAAGAATAATAATATATATATCTGTTTAAATTCAATTCCTGTTTACAACGTATTTTATCGAACAGATCGCTTCACTATTTATTATTGATTGTGTATTATAATTGCGACCACATTCTCAGTGTCCATCAATACGGAAATATGGTTTTACTTCCAGAGAGGAAACTTATTTGAATCGTTAAGTGATAGGTATACGTATCAAGATATGATAGGTAAACACGTCGGTTACGACTTAGAGGCAGTAAACTTTCTATATCAGGAGCGTCGTTGCAACGGTAGTGGATTCAGAATAAAGTAAGAAAAGCAAAGACTGAACTATATACTAGTTTAATATAATATATACCACGAGGTCGATTTATTAATAGAATCAAAACAAATTATACGATTTCGTTGGTACTAGACAGGTAGGAGTACTTGTTCACTTAAAATATTAGAACTCTGCATTCTATTAATACCTACTTAATTTTTGTAATCCGGTAGTAACTGGGTAAGAAAAGGCTGTAAGTTAATATGTTATGTCTTTTACATGTAATAGATAAGTCCTTTACGATGGGTAGTCTTGAATTGCTCCTAAACTGTGAGAGTGAGTACTTATACAGTGCAGTAGAGAAACAAAGAGAGAGAGAGATATATATATAAGATACCACATAGCTTATTGTTGAATATCGAAATTGCTATTTTAGATCATTAAAGAATATTCTATCTAAACCCAAAATAAGCAAAACTTAACTAATTTCAACATACTTTTATGCATGTTTCATGAATAAATACATATTATAAATAGAAATACTCAGGACAATGCAAATATACGTAGTCATGCATACAAATATTTGCACTCAGAGGGAATCAAACCTGTGACCTCCGACGTAGTAGTCAAACACTGCCGCTACGACACAGAGGTCGTCTAACTAAACAGTCTTGAATTATTATAGAGGATTAACTAATCTCTTATAGGAATTTTGAACTTGTGCTCAGTTTGTATTAGTCATTCATGTATTGTTTTGTGGATACTCGTATGTCAATGTTTTTGTTTACTTTATTGTTTGAAGATGCAATTGACTGTACGCTAACTTTCGATAAAACATGTAGGTACTTAATATTGATGTGAAACAGACTGTGTGAACTTTTATTTATTTATAAACTTGCTGCCCCGATATACATTGTCCCGCCTTAACTATGGGATTCTGGAATATTGAGTTTGATATAGAAATATTTAAAACATAATGTTTATTATCCAAATGATTTCAGATATACATTCTCAATGGTAGGTATCAAAATTACTTAACAATATAATTTCGCACGATGTATGTGTTATGTGTCAGTATATCAATCGCGCGTTAATGCTGTTTATATTCGACGGACATTTTGATCAACTGTTCCAGTTCAAACGGCAAGCTATAAAGTAGAGCTATTGTGTTATTATAGGTATTATAACAAATTATATAGATATTACTTATCAACTAGGAATGGAGTTGAGTTTGATTAAGCAAGTTTGGTTTGTATTAGCATAATTTTATCAAACAATCAGTCTCTTCTATTCAATTTGGCATAGTTTTTTATCAAGGTAAAGATAATTTTGTTAGTTACATACTTGCATGTCCGCTATTATCCTTGGTTATATTTGGCTATATCTCTATGTAAAAAACCGACGACGCCTCACTAGTACCTACAGTAAATATTTCAACTTCATAATAACAAAAAACAAATAAGCGAACAGAAGCGTTATCGCTAGCGTTTTCTATCAGCGTTTTTTGCAAATTCAACCTAACTCATTCAGAACTTTAGCTCAGCTCCATACAACGCCTGTTTGAGTGATGCATACATAGACATTACTCACGGACGCGAATCTCGAAATGCGTGGTAGGTAACCTGCATCACCTGCATGGGATATACTACCCGTTATAGATCTTCACATTATACTTAAAATTAAAATAACGTCGCTGCGTCGGTTCAGGCGCAAATTCGTTTTCTGCTTTTAGCACATATCGCACTTCTATACCTATTATTATTTCTGTCGTCTTTACATGACCACAGAACATACCAACATAAATAATTTATCACTATCATCTCACAACATTGTATATATCTGTGCACACTTTAAAAGCCACATTCGGCTGGCCAATTGCTAATCCTAGGATCTGACATTTATCTAAAAAAAGGAGTGTAGCTAGGCTAGGTAAACAAAATCTTCGACATATAATCATCACTAGCCATCACTCCTAAATTATGAACGATTAGTATTTTTAAAACGTCACGCTGTCAAAGATTTGAAAGTGTTTTTCAGCTCTCTTATAAAATTAAGATTTATGCAGATACTGGGTTTTGTTGTTACACAGCCGCTTGATCAAATAGACTCTCGGAAACCGCATCATCATATTAATAATAAATGGCCGCAAATGTTGCGGTTTTTGTTATTTCCCACACCAACCTTGTGCAGGTCAAGAGACATGGCGAATGCAAAGAAACATTGTAGTACGAGAAAATTCCATTTGTGTCATATTTTTTGTTAACAGTATTTTGCATAATCATGATGTAGCAGTTAGCAGTATTTTTGCAATCTGAAATCATAATTAAAGACATAAATCATAATTCTTAACTTAATGCACGGTTACTTGAGATATTTTATAAAGCTATTTATTTTATCTATCATGAATTCAAATTATGTTAAGTATGTCGGTAAAAATAGTAACATTATTATGAAGCTGTTTAAAAATAGCCATTATTTCTTTTGAAATAGTCTGAATTATGATCTATAATATAATAGCAAATTGAGTTACAAGAAGGTATTTTTACATAAAAATATGGTAACGTTATTTTAAATATCAGACTTGTAAAAAGGTTATTATTGTTATAAACAAACATGATTGTCTCTTAGATCTTACAATAGGTACTTATGTAATAACAGTGATGCAGTTTTGAATAAATTTACATTTCTAATATAGGTACATTTACTCCTTCAGTTATATTTTATGATGTCTCTTATATATCTATCATTTTCGTTAGGTATCTATATTTTTTTTTGTATAGTTGTTGGGCTCCCTCGATTAATATACCTACGTGGATCTCTTATTTGGTTTTTTAGCCTTTAGAAAAGTTTATTAAAGAGGACTGATTCTCTGGATGGACGAGACACCTTAGATGGATCCATCCGTGCCTCGGAAAGCAAAGTAAACATTCAGTCCCGGTTGTCATACAAACATCGACGACCTTCGTTATGGGTAGTTGTAACCACAAAAAATCTGGCAACCTGATCTACTTTAGAACTTCAATAGCGCTAGCGAGTTGTGAGAATCAGAAGCAGTCGCTTCTCGGAAAATATTGAGGTTTGCCTGTTTCGTAGACCGAAATCCGATCTTAACTGGTTTGGGCAAAGGCTTTGAGGATACATTGCCTGAAAGTGTAATTAAATATTACAATCCGTTAATCGAATATCAAAATCTATTGCAATTTTGAGGCAGTAAAATATAATGTTATTTTCAATTTAGAGTCTCACGGCTTGGAGTGGTGCGAAGAATGCGAAGATGTGATGTAGCGACTGCGCTGCGGCACCGTTTTTCTTTAATTCTGAGTTCGTGGAAATAATTAAGAACTATAACGTCATATTTATTTTTATACGTGGTGATTGACCCGTGGGTTATTAAGCCGTGATCACAAGTAACGCCGCAAGTAAGACTGATTGGCTTGAGTTCTCATAGTTAAATGGTTCTAAGATTTTTTATCAGTAGCAGAAATACTGTTGGCAGTTTACACGAATATTTACACATTGAAAATTGAAATAAAGCTACTTCGATGGATAAATACCGAAATCGAAATAGGTATTTCTATGCCAAAAATAAGAATATGAAGGAAGTATGTCAGGACAGACTATGAGGCAGATGGCGGTCTGTTGTCTCTGCCTACCCCGGAGGGAAAAAGGCGTGACCATTATGTATGTATGTATGTAAATATGAAGAGATTCTATGACAGACTTTTCCCACACATCTCCATTCAATGTGTATTCTATCCGTGACATTGGACAAGAAGCTACATTTAAAAAAAGTGTAGTCGGCTGTTAGCGTGAATTTAAATTATAGTTAAATATATTTACATCCAAGGTAATCATCGCACAATGGTACTAGTGTTATACAGTATAAGTGAGTATTTCACTGTAAAAATACTCGGGCAAGTGACAGAAAGAAGTAGTTTTGGAAATCTTCAAGTTTTGACGAATTCTATACGTAATTGGTACAATTTATGTAACCAAAAAGTCATTGTGTGAGAAATATATTTTATTCTAATTATATAATTATATCAATGCTATTTTCAGCTTATTAAAAACCTTTCGTATACTATAGGTATCATAGCAATAAATAAAAATATTTAATTAAAACTTATTTACTTATAAAAAATAAAGTAAAAAACACAAAAAAGGTTGGGAAAACAAATTTACGTAAATATTATAAATTCATAATAAGTAAATAATAATAACACGGTTCGAGTCAGTTCCAAGTGACGAATATAGGTAAATTACCTCTGCACGGGAATTCCGTCTATTTGGTTTTTATTCGCGCTAATGCAAAGCTGAAAATTAACTGCTTAAACACAAATACAATGCATTTTTAATGCTCACTTTATTAATTTTTTCATTAAAACTTTGCTGAGTCGAACAAAGTCACTGCAAGTATATCATAACTGTCTTTTATTAGCTAAGTTATGTAATCTTTGTTAGTTTTTATTATTTAAATTATTTTACAGATTCTATGTTGGTGTATTTGTAGAAGTGTTTAGTATTATCATGCGTCCGACGTAATGTTGACTGCTTTAGCGTCGCCTTTCTAAACCATTTAAGCTAAGAATTCTTCGAATCACGCATGATTGTTATACCTACCTATAAGGAAATATATTGGCCAGGTATGTGGTGTATTCTACTAATGTAACATCATAATTTGCATCAGATTATTGTCACTTTTATTGTAAAAGTAATGTGTTTACAGCGTTGTTGGGTACAATGGTAGGTATGTTGAAATAATGAATATTGAAAACCATTCACAGAGACACCTAGCCTGGATTTCGTCATAGTATACTGTCCATGATAAATAATTATGTTGCATTTCGTTATTGTCGAGTATTTTCATTTAAAAATAGTACTGTTCGTTGCTCTCGTATTGTTGATTTAATGTTTAATAACGGTCAACTATATTTGCGCGTTGTAATGTTTTGTTATTATGACAGAGTTTAAATTTAAATTTAATTTAATTAAGAAGCTGGTTTAGTTATATAAATATTCATGATAATTAAAATAGAAATATGAATGATATCTACTTGTAAAACATATTCTTGTACCTACTGAATATTTGGCCGTTGGCGAAAATGACCGTCCTTTATATGCAATGAAGAATAAAATTATCAATTCTGAATGTACCTACCTATATGTACCTATACTAAAGTCTGTACTATGGGATACATAAATATAATAATGCAAGCAAAATCCACTGCAGTGTAATATTAATATGCCATAATTGCTAAAACAATTCATTAACGTCGGTATTTTTCGAGAGTAATGGATAAGATTAGCATGAAACATACATTATCTGATATGAAATAATGTCTTAATAATACCCAGTATAGAGATATTTTTGCGAAATTCGGATTTTTGGGTTAAATAATGCAATTCGATGACGTCCACTAATGAATACTAGTCGACTGGGTCCACTCGCTTTACGTACTCGTATTATTAATGTTTACTAGCAAGAGTGACCTGACCTGACCTTCAGTACGGTTTACAGTTCCGGACGTACACGAAATTTCTATCGAATAGTATCTGTTTCCAGTCTCTCGTTACTCATACGATACTCTTACTATTCCGAAAGAAGTTGACTGAATCAAAACTGAATTTTGATAAAGACGAACTTTTTTTTGTAAACGATATCCTATTTGTATAATTGTCACATAATTGAAAGTATTTACTAATATTGGTTAAAAATAACATTTGTTGTAGGTAATTTTGTACCGGCAAAGAGCTGGTTTCTCATTGCAAATTACTGAACGGTCATGAAAACGGTATTACATTGCGCAAATTGATTATTTTTATGCCGCAGTTTACGGTTGCTACGATCTAGCTATCTGCAACATAACTTTTTTAAATGGTACAATACTGTATGGTACTTTACCATATTTAACTATAATAATGGTATACTATCAGTGTGTAATCGCTTATCAATAAATATAGGTACAACAAATCGAGAATAAAATACTTATGATTCATTTTTCAGATGATTAAACTTTGTTTTGTTTCGCCTTATTTTTTGAATAAATGCATTTGGTAAAGATTAGGCAGAACGAAGTAACACGTGACATTCGTTTACGTGATGAATGCATTTCATGGTAACAAGTAACAATTGAACGAAACATTAATCCACAACTACAGATGTATGTTTCACCAGCCGTTTTTGCGTTCATCCATTCAGCCGTTTTTGCGTTAAAGTGCAACAAACATACACCCAGACGCTATCTATCTATACAATCTTACAAACTTTCGCGTTTATTATGTTAGTAGGATAGATAATAGGCCTACAGTTTAGAAATGGTCGTTGGCGTCTTGTTGTAAATTCACATTGTAAGTTTTATCACTGGCAGCCTGAAAGGAATACCATGCAATACTTAATATTTAAATTGTCAATATAGTTTACATGTCATTGAGCGCTAAAGGCTTTCGTAAAAAAATTGCTGGTAGGTATTCGCAGCGGTCACTTTCACTAAATTGCTGTTGGCGTAACAAATAGTTTTTCTGTGTCGCTTTTCTTTGCAAATCTTCTTGTAGCATTCTCACCTTCTTATACTACACTAGATGTGCCCGCGACTTCGTTCGTTTTAGGTTTTAAGGTTTTTTTTTTCACGCGGTACTCAAATTCTTTTTGTAAAATAAAAGCTCTTTATGTTATAATTATTTCCTGCGGGGACGCCGCCGGCGAAAGGACGGACGATCCGCCCGTGATGTAGAGTACCTATAGACGTATAGATTAACTAGCTGATACTCACAGACCCACGTGAAATATCTACTAATCTCATTCCCGCGATCCATAGGAACCTGTTACCGGGATAAAAAGTATTCTAGACATCTATATAGGTAGGTATAAATTTCATCCAGTTCCGTCCAGCCTTTCCAGCGTATTTCGATTCGGTTGTGTAAAGGCTCGTTGTATTATGTTAAAAACTGAAAATAAAAGCCGTCAATGCCTCGGTTCTCATGTGAACAAACTAGAAATACTTGCTTACGGCTCGCTGAGTGCCAGTCTAACTATAAAATGCAAGAAAGTAGGTACGTGTACTATAAATAGAAATTATAGTACCTAGCTAGGTCCTAGGTATTAGTATCTACATAATTTATACCTAAGTGCCCATCGACAGTTTATTTATATTTATTTTATTTTTATGTAGGTATGATTTTATCTGAATATACTATGAAAAAGATATGTATCCTATAAATCTAATCGTTATCAAAGCCTTTAAGTTTTGTTAAAAAAGTCCAGATTCTCTTGAGGTCACTGACCGATGATTTCTAGAAATACGTGATTATTATCTGTCAGACGATGGTTTGATGCAATGCTTAGTTAGAGCTTGGAGTCACTTTGGGGGGGTACATTCCTAAAAATTATAAATAAAAATGACAGAATCTATGATCTGGTTATGTTTTCAGTGCCAATTTTGATTTTAATACAATTATTTTGCGATTCATTTTAGTAGTTATTGATATTTATTTACTGATTTTGTTTTAATTGTTGACTTTATTGTTTATTAAATATTATTGATTTTGTTAAATAATACTAATTCTAGGTTAAGACCATATTGATACTAACAAAATACTATGGATTGTTTGACTTATTGTAGTCCGAAATAAATAATTTGAATACGCATAATTGTAACAATTATGTATATTCAAATTATTTAATGCATAGGTCGAAAATTTATCAGATACCTACTTGGTTTTAAAATTGAACAACCGAACTCACAGGTATAACTGCAGGTTGAAGACTTAAGGTAAAAGGATTGATTATAGACTTTTCGCTTAATTGATCTTATTCGTCAACTCGTGAGCCACGTCACTACATAATATGCCACATTACAAGCTTATGATTGGCATACACTGACATTTTAATCATATAGATTGTAATATTAATTCACTTCGATGCTGTCAGTACCATTATTATCCCGACGTATAGCCACGCACTGTGAAACTTAATAACGAGCATTTAATTTAACCCGACAAGACAACAAATCGTGTTGATATATTTCATTCTGTTTCTTCTCATACTAAGTCTTAGCATTAATATTAATGGTAGCAAAATTTTGGTATAAATCACTTTTGCTGTTAAACGAGTCAAGTAAAGGAAAACATCGTAAACATGGTATAAAACTACACTCTCGTTTCGCTTCAGTTTACATGAGTTTTTTAAATCAAGGTGTCGTAATTTACACATGGTTATGATAGGTATAGGGACCATATTCGTTTCGTCAGTGCAATGATTTTGCAGATAATGGCAGACATAAATAAACTTCGACCACTCTCTTCATGATATTAGTATAGATCTAGACTATTAAGAGAAAGAGTAGAGAAAGAGGAAGAGGAAGAGTAATGGATAATATGGAGAGGTTCTTTGTGCTTTTGGGCTAATATTTTATCAAACTTGACCCCGGAAAACATAGATAATTTGTTGTATTTTTCAAACAATAAAAAGTTATCTAATATCAAAAAAATCTAATCAAATCTAGTTAAAATTTGTAGAGGTAAATTGTTAGTGTAATTAATACTATTTGGTATTCTGTGGTGTAATCTTCATTAAAAGTAATTTATAACAATTTTGAACACTAACTGTATATTTTTTTCTGTAGATAAACACCATGTTGAGAGGTTATAATGTCTTGTCTAGTAGTTTAACTTACCTGTCGTACCTACAAAGAGACATAGAGGTAACATTGTATGACTACTATGCAATGTTTATAAGCAAGTTGAAAGAGATTTTCCTGTTAACATATAAAATAGTTTTGATATACCTACTTATATAAGTTAGACATTGTTTTGTTTATAGTTGGAGTTCGATAAACCTGATGAATATTTTATACGTAACATGCGTATACGCTTCTACAAAACTAAGCATTAACGGAGTAGGTATATTGTAGTTATTACCATCGAACCTTTTATGTTTTGAAAAAAATAAATAAAAAGTATTACTTATATCAAATAATAATATATATACGACTTTTAAAAAGAAAACTAGATCAAAGTGCACAAATAGGTACCTAAGCAGAAAAAAAAACAATGTTTTCTAACAAAGCCCAATTCTACATGCAAATTGTAGGGTGTTTAGACTGGTACCGAAAATGCAATGTTAATAAAAATTTGTATTCAAAAGAAAACTTTGAAAGCACTGAAGAAGTATAATAATTTTTAACTAAATTTGTTAATTACTCTGTATCTCATTTTATATGGACTATGCACACAAATATTTTTTAAATAAGAATTAAGAAACAAACAATTGTCATCCAAAAAAACTAATTTAATCCAATCCCATTAGTCGCAACCCAAAATCTTAATAATGCCTTCCGTTAATGTTAGTAACCTACCTTACTAAAATGTTTATTGTTATGCATTTAATCAATATTGACATAATAAATACCTATTATATGATTTACAACCGGTTTTATGATTGAACAAAGATAAACCTTCAGCTATGATAAAAGCATGTCATGAACTAACATGTTTAGACATCAATATTCATCGTTCAATATCGACTACTATAATTCAATCCAGGAAGTTCTTGCTAATTGCTGGATATTTGTATGTATTAGGAACAGCCTGGCTTTATTCGGATCAGTTACATTCATTTTGTATCGTTTCATACTTTGAGCACTACCCCATCTAATTTGAGTTCGGCATGGTCAGGAACGAGATGATGGAATAAAACCTTGAAAGGAGATATTCGTAGTAGCTTTGACTATAGTAGTAGGGACACTACACTACACATACTTCAGTGCAATAATAATAATAATGCTGATATTGGTATCTTAATAATAATTTATCGACATTAAACTTCAATCTAATAGGTATGGAGATAATTGACCAATTATACGTAACACACAAATTTTAAAGCAACGGTCACTTTTAACAACCGGTAGGTATATTTCCAACAAAAATATTTTTTAATATTTAAAAATCTGATATTTCAACGTGTTGCATTTATTGCTGAGATACGGTTTGTTTTATTAATACCTAACTAAGTTTTATCATTGTATCCATGATAATAAAAAACTTAATCAGCTACAGGAAAATACCTACCGAATAATAAGTAGATATAGCTAATTTCTAATGTAGTGTGTAATTATTGTAATTTGGATGTACCTACTTATGAGTCGCTTCTTTAACATACATTGATATGCACTGACTCACTTAATTATAATTCGTTAAGCGATGCGTTTTAATTTGAATTGCGAGTTCTTACTGAATATTTCTGGTTTAAAAAAGCATAAGGATACCTACAAAGTTCGTTTTATAACTAACAAATTTCCAATCAAAATATATGTTACCCGACGCGACGTTTCTATCACATTGCGAAGACAGTCTTCAATATTTTATAGTAGTAACCCTTGTTTGTAGAATTCAAATAATTATCATGCTGCAGCGCTGCGGTTACGACATGATACACGTAACATACACAAGTTGCTATACATTAGTTAAGTAGCCAGGAAAACACATCGGCATACAGTGGCCTTTGCGAAATTGTCTTGCGATGTTCCGAATGTGTCACCATGGATTTGTGGCCCGGTGCCATTGGTAATACCCCGTAGGGCACGTTCGTAACTTCTTTAGACACAACGTTTTCGAAATACATATTATTGATTATTTACATAGAGATAGAATATAGCACAGTTAAACACACAATCAGAGGTTTTATCTTTATCAAGCAAGTGGTCAACAATGTTACTGTGAATGAAACGTCATGATTATAAACTTCCTGAAACTAAATTGAGAACTAAAATATCGATTGTATGAAAATTATAGTTATTCGGCGACGAAAACAAAACCTGTCTGTCAGGATTGCTGAGGACTTACTACTTATGCACACCACGTGGTTTTAGTG
This sequence comes from Lithosia quadra, assembly GCA_963576445.1. NCBI lineage: Eukaryota > Metazoa > Arthropoda > Insecta > Lepidoptera > Erebidae > Lithosia > Lithosia quadra. The sequence goes on along the minus strand of OY754873.1, from coordinate 7,190,650 downwards.
TCGATACAGATACCTGTCCGGGTTTTCTGACATCATAAAACCAAAAGGAAAAAGAACAATAATATTTTTAATTACCGCAATAAAATGAAAAACCCACTGTATGATAATTATCTAAGAATTTTTTCATTAAAAAATTACTTAACAATTTTATTACAAATCCAATAATATTATATAGGTACCTTCTTATCTACATAATTATTACACAATTTTGATAATTCATAATTTATAATTTTCATATTTCAAATTCAATAATTATTACAATAGACAAATTTTCTTTCGTAAATAGTTAGACGCTCATTCAAAATTAAACTAATAGGATCATGCATAAAAATATTTGCACTGAGTGGAAATCGAACGCCCGGCTTCCGACAATTAAGTACCTACACAAATTACTTCAGGAGTCTACAAGGCTACTTGTGAGTAGGTGTAATAGTCAATGTACGAAACTGTACAGGTTTTAAAACCGAGTGGAAACTTTCCTATTGTGCAATCGTAATAGTTGTTGAGGGAAACTCTTTACTAAAATTATGTTTCCATTACCAACGAGACCCGTGAAGATAATAAATAGACGTGGAAAATGCTGAATCATGTACCCTGCTCGTAACAGGTTATTAAGATACGCTTATTGTAAGGGACAGACTATATCGATAGTGAAGTTACTAAAATTCGTACATTATGTAAATGTGAAAGTTCATGAAGATGTTTAGAGGTTTAGATGTTTGTTAATCAATCATGCTCTAATGGCTAAACGGATCTGGCTAAAATTTGGTACAGGGATAGATTATTTATACAGTCTGGAATAATGCATATGCTACTTTTAGCCCTAATATTTGTTCCCTGGAATTAGTAGAAAAATATAGAGCTTGGAATATTATAAATACCGGAGGGAAGGGAGAGGGGAAGTAATGAAGCAGGGACAAGTGGGAACGGGTTGTTACACTAAAGACGCCTGAAAGAAGGAAATAAATAATTTAACTCTTTATGGACTAGTAAATTACATCATACATTTACTAATCCTATTACACATGAGCTTATTTTACTTGTAAGTCTGCATTTGTGCAGTATACCACGAAAACACCCTATAGTAACATAAGCTTCAGAACCATAAGTGAATTTATTTATTTATTTCATTTGCAAATGCAGGTAGAGGGTTGGTACATTCATTACATAAGTATCACTACACTTGGCCTTGCGGCATGCAACAGTAACAATAGAAGGAGACATGCATTACAATTTTATTACAATTTCAATTTCAATTAACATTATTACGTCAAAATAGAATATACCTAATAAGAATAATCAATTAATTATAATAATTTTAAAAATGTCGTTTATACCATTCATTATACCATGTCAATATTATCAGATTGAGGGTAATTAGGGCAGTCCGTTATTGGATCTATTACCATCTTAATTCCGTAACAAAGCTATGCCAACCTTAGCCAAGAGAATAAATAATAGGCAAACAAATTAAAAAGAACCCAAACCACTTACATCGTAGACTAGTAAATGCTAGTTACGTGTAGGGTCTCGTTAAACAAATAATTGCTAATAGTATTTGTTGTTATAACATCATCATCCTTATAACAATTCCGAAGTTGCGTCCAAAGATGAAACTAAGAATTTCGGCTATTTCGGCTTTGCTGGCTGCGGTTACTGGTTTACCTCCCTCTGCACAAGAGCTTCGTCTGTATTTTAGTAGGTGCAAATTAATTTCGATAGGGTTTTCAAGACAGTTTAACTTTCCCTGAGACTGCCCGATTGTCACTACTCGTGGGTCACTACAACTGTTGATCCTAGTGTATAGAATTTTCAGTAGTGGGAATGAAGGATTAGTCCCGGTAAAGGTGCACCCGCCTTGCAGGTTCGGTTGGGTTAGGCCTACGCGCATTTTTTGTGAAGATTTTAAGGTTAAGTGTAGTGTGTGTATTCTCCCTCTTGTATGGTCAGATTCAGATAAGAAATACTTCGCTGTTGTAAAATGAAGTAAAATATGCTAGGTATGTCGATGACGATGTTAGCAATGAAGCATTACGTCACTGTGCCATAATTAAGTATCTAAGTCGACATCATGGTCGACATAGTTAGCGAGGAAATTAGCTTTACACAATTCAATTTAGTTAGATCTCCTAACCTATCCTTTCATAAAATAATATCATGACATGAAACATGAAATACGAGTATTATTAATAATCTTGTCCTGAAAGGATTACAAAAAAAAAATGGGTATATAGGTACTCTACTCATGTCGGTAAATCTTAAGACTTACTCTTAAATCTTTTACCGTAGTTCGAGCTTCTACAGTTCAAACAGAGACACAGAGACACAGACAAACAGACAAAATTCTAAAAATCATCATTTTGGCAACTATTACATTCATAAAGTCCCCTAATAATATTTTTTTTCATATATATTCCATGTACAGACACCGATCAGTTACAGATTAATTATATGTATAGATTGTATGTATTTATTGATGTATTTCAATGTAGAGATCGTTCGTACTTTTTTATTGTTCAGTAGGTAGGGGAAAGGTGTACAAAATGATCCCCCTAAGGGAAAATGCCTGCTGTGTCAAAAATATTAAACCTATAGTAACCATTTAAGAAATTTTAGTTAAACCATTTAGTTATACATATACTAGCAAACCACAATTTTGTAATTTATTTACGTTTTCCAATGTATTGGACATTTTTCAGAAGTTTACTAAAGGATCATTTTGTACACCTGGGTGTACAAAATGATCCCAAGGGTAGGGGTTAAATAATCCCGGGGATCATTTTACCCTCCCAGTTTTAATAAAATATTTGTGTATTATAATCATATTTATTACCAAAAGTAGCGTTAATAGGAACAAATATATTATTGTTTTTAACAATAATTATTTATTACAGCCTCCTTATGAAGTTATTATTCTATAATCATAATCATCACAGTCTGAGATCGACATTCTCGATAACAATATAATATATGAATTATATAGTTTAACTAAAAGCCTTTGTTATCTTCTAGTAATCTTCTTCTAATTATATTCTAATATAACTAAGAAAAAAAAGTCTTCTAATTAGACATCCTCACTCCAGTTTTGTCGAGTATTTTTTCTACAGTACCTAATTACGTGGCATGATCTGTAAAAGAATAAAGACATATACTCGTAGAAGAAAGAAATAAAGATTTATTGATTGAGAATACACAACACAAGAATTAAGTATCCATTCACTACTCCACACTTCACACTCCACTCCACTCCACTCTCCACTTTGCTCTCCACTCCACTCTCTACTCCACTTTTGAGTCCACTCTCCACTGCACTATTTACTCTACTAGTCTCCACTCGTCTAACCAAGACGGCAAGACCTATCTAATAAAAAAACCGCATTAAAATCCGTTCAGTAGTTTTTACGTCCATCGAGATCAGCGATGGACGTCTTGCTTAGACTCAAAATTTACCGTAGGTATTTGGTTGTAACTGGTTAAGTAGAACCGGAGATATGACCAAAAACGAAGCGTGGGCGAAGCCACGGGTATCAGATGGTATAAAAAGTAACCTATATGTTGCCCAGAACTATGAACTATAATCGTATCTACCAAGTTTGATTAAAATCCCTCCAGTAGTTTTTGATCATGCGTGCGCATACAGACAGACAGACAGAAAGACAAAAAAATTGCATTTTTATGGATAACCAATTATCCCCCAATAGTTATTTTCCTCCCCCCAATAGAATTGACCTCTTTACAGTTTTATTATAAGTATATAGAAGAAGATATAGAAACAACAGGGTAACTTATACCAAAAAAATACCATAATACAATGCAGTGGATTTAACTGTACTGGCAACATTATGAATATTATAGCTGAATGTGGCATTATAGATAATATTATACTTATACTAGGTACTAAGTTTTTTTTTTAAATTTTTTTTTTTTTTATTTATTTAAGTACAATTTTCATAAAATTAACAATATCAAAATATGAATTACACATACTTAGTCAAACCATAAACCCGTCATGGGTTTGAGTCGCCCCCGTCAAACAACCCACCCCGTATCGTTCCCGGTGCAAAGGTGCCCATAATGCTTGCCGCATTACCTCGCTGTATAGCGATGGCCAGGTACTAAGTATAAATTATAGTAAGTAGGTATCCCAATATATTAAATCATATATTGTATCCTTCTATTTTTGTAAACTGACAAAATGTTGTAGGTAAAATGATCCCTGGGATCATTTTATACCCGCAATGAGTAATCATTTGACCCCAATCGTATTATTTCGAAAACTTCGTAAAAATAACCTGAAATAGGTATCATATTGAGAAACAACACCTGTTCAAAATGTTATTGAAATGCTATAGAAACCGTTATTAAACAGCTATTTTCCAAATCACAATAAATTAGCAGCAATTTAATATTAATATTCAGCTTAACTTAGATCGAGCACATTGATTTTCTTTTTTTTATCAATTTACTTACCAATAGTGATCACACCGCCATGAAACTTCGCCGAACACTGAGCGGGATGCGGGGAATACGTTTGTGGTGATTTTAAACAGATGGCACTAGTGATTTGTTTTAAACAGTTGGGAATCATTTGACCTCAAGGGATCGTTTTGTACACCTTTCCCCTAATTGGTCACTGACTTACGCTGAATCAACAAAAAATATTTCACACGTGCTAAATCAACATCTATATAACATATTTTACACGTGATACACTAATCGAACAGGATATGTACAGACAGGCTGATTGATACTGCTTACATATTTATAAAATCGTATTGAAGTTGATATTTACAAAATGCAGTTTAACTTTATTAAGTAAGTTGTAGTCGACACTTATGTGCCTATAGGAACAAGCACCTGCCTACAACTATTCTAATTATATGGTATTTGCGGACAGCTAAGAATTAACTGTAATTATAGGGTCATTTCGCCGGTTCTCGACCGTTTAGTGGAGTTGTCAACTTCAGAACGAAGCATAAAATTGAATTAATATGAATTATTGATAGAGAATATTTTTGATACATAGTAAATATAGTCTATTTTCATTTAATATCCTTTATCTTCCATTAAGATCATGCAATAATTTTACAGAAAATAATAAACCCAAAAATGCCGATTTCGCCAGTTCTCGACCGAAATTTCCAGTTCTCGACGTTATATTCGCCAGTTCTCGACTATTAGGTGAGATGGCAAATATGTGAAGTAAAACATTAGTAATTATTAATTTGTAATCTAATGAAACCCGTATTTTGACAGAATTTAATATACATTATGTTATTACAATAAACTGATGTTAAATAATCATTATAAAGTTGATAACACGACTATAATATTTCAACAAATCAGTGTTCTTCCTCTGCTTTATCAACCTTTACTAACTAAAATTGAAGTTTATTTCTTAATGGCACTTATTAGCCTATTGCAGTCCACTGCTGGCAGTAGGCCTCTCCCAATGTGCGCCATAGCACTCGATCTTTCACCTTCCTCCAGTCTATCCTAGCCACCTTTTTCAGGTCATTTATGTCCATCCTAGGTACTGTTCCATCTTCCGTTTGCCAATCAGCGGTCTCCACTATAGAACTCGTTTGCTCTACGATCATTATTAGTCCTTCAGCAGATGTAGCCAGCCCATTGCCACTTCAGCTTACTTATTCTTTGAGTTATCTCGGCAATTTTAGTCCATTGGCATAACGAATCCTTCAAAGAATCAGGATTATTATCCTTCAAAGGATCATAGCTTGCTCCATAGCCCGCTGCACGACTAGGTTGTGGACGAACCTTACTGTTGTCCACGCTTCGGCACCGTATATTTTAACAGATAGAATTCACTGGTTGAAGAGGCCATGTGGTAAGCCGAAGTAGTTTGCCAAATGCTTTGTGAAATAAAAGTCACAAAAAGGATTCAATTAGGTTACCCAACTCAATCCTTAAGGTGACTTTTAACTCGAAGTTGTTTCTACCGAGCTGGGTAACCTGCACAAGGTAGACATTATTCTTGTACAACTCTCCCTTCAATGGCAATTGGTCTTGGTGTAACCAGTTCCGGCGTATGTATACACCAATACTGACGCGCCGAGAGGATCCATTTAGGCTGTACAGCAATTTGCTCAGCTGCTCCAGCAACTCTGTAACTATGATGATGTCGTCGGCGTACTGATGATGCGAGATGTACTCACCGTTAATGTCCATACCTATATGTACCCACCGAAAATAGTAGTCGGAATATGGTATAGGCCTATTTAATTGCACTATCCTGTTCTCGACCTAGAAGGTTTTACAACACGTGATATTGTTAACGTGCTTGAAAAAGTCTGGTCGCGAACTGGCTGACATGATTCTCATGTAAATAAGATTCAAACTCACAATCTAATTTCAGTAATTTCTTTAACAATATGTATAAAAACATGCAAGTGTTTGGACTCGGTGACGCCAATTCTCGATGGTGCGGGTCGAGAATTAGGTATTCTACGAAAATGAGGTAACAGTTACCGACCATCCAATTATACACACTTTTCAAATAAATTTACAATAACTCCTATATTTAATAGATACTATACTTCATTATCTATCTGTACAAATAACAAACAAGTCCAAAACATAAAACGACTATTAAAAAATCTAGGGTCAACTGCAGAACCTCCTCACTTTTCTTTTCGTAGTGAAGCACGCTTTCTGTCATGTTCTTAGCGAACCACATATTTCAGTATTTTTTTACTCCCTACTCTGTTTGCACATATGCACTTTATCTATTTGTGTCTACAACCGAACTATTTGAGATTGCCACAGTATTTTTGTTTTGCTTCTAATCGTATCGGTATTGCTGTTCTACGCCGATTAGGCAAACAGGCCGGTAAAAAAGTCGGGAACTGGCGTCGGTCGAAAACAGGCGAAACTACCCTAACTAGCTGATGCCCGCGGATCCGCATGCACGGTGGTCGGTTATCGTATTTAGGTCATATCACCAATTCCACTCAACCAATTATAATTCAGACCAAGACCTTTCTAATAGAAAAAACCACATCAAAATCCATTCAGTAATTTTTACATCTATCGCAAACAGACAAACAAACACGAATTCGAGATTTTTTTTTGTTCAGAATCGTTCATTTAAGTATTTCCTTTAAAATACCTTCAATGTACATACATAATTGATTTACAATTTTATCATAGTACTATAGATATAAATATGTATTACTTACATATTTGTTTATTAATAAGAAATCAATCGCCGAATGACCTACCGATAATAATGAAACAATTTGCTTCCGTGGCACTTTTTGTCGATACAACTTTTTGTGCAACTTAAAAAGTTGAACAGTCATTACAAATATTTACATTAAGTACCTACTGTATAATTATAAGTGGAGTGGCGTCCAATCGTGTCAGACTCTTGCTAATTAGGACACTTAAAACCTTTGATATGGGAACGTACCTACCTTACTCAAATGGTTAGTTTAGACGTGTCACAAAAACTTTAATCTGACAAGAAAATAATCAACCTCTGCATAAATTAAGGCGTCATCTGAAATATTATTACTATTTGACTAAAGTTCAGCCTTAGCTTAGCTTAACACAAGTTACCCTCCAAAGAACATGTTTAATACTTGCAAAAACTCCTCAGATGAAATGCCAAGGAATTTCCATCATTGACGCTGTGACCATGTTTAGTTTATATAAATTTCAATACTATTCATGTATATTTGAGATATTTGTCACGTTAGTTATAGATTAAATAATCTACTTTCACTTTCTTTTCTCAATTTATATCGAATTCAGCCAATGAGGAGACTGGCGTCTTTGCAAATAGCATTCTTTTAAGGTAATTTTAGCAGCGACAGAAATCAATTTAAATACTGATTAGAAGTCTCTACCCACTGCCTACAGGATGTATGCAAGGGACAAAATGCAGCCTATGTGCTATTCAATTCATTACGCCTGTCCACAATTTCATCCAGATACGTGCCACCGTATTGGTGTAATTTAGTTTCAAACAATCATTCATACGTCCACCAAAACTTTGGCGTTTATAATAAAACTTTAGTGAGATTCGCTTTGTCAACTCTTTAATTCCAATGAAAGAAATGTGTTGTACTACGATAATAGCTGCTGGTAATGAGTAAAGTATGGTGTATTGAGTTTTATTATATCTGCTAGCTAGAACACCTACCGATCAATGAACGAGCTTTTTTCTGGAATAGGATTTCCTCTCGGGCTAGGGAGGCCAGTCAGCAATTCCGTTAAAGTTAAAGTAACCCGGACGGACCCTTTTTTTTTTTTTTATCGTGCGGAAATCCCCGTCGGCCATCGGGGGTAGTTATGTCGGGATCGAACCGACTAAAACCGCACGCCGTCTCGGGCCTTAGTAACCGGGGTATAAGGTTACCCAATGGGCATATCCCTCGCACCCCAGCTGACCCCGGGCCATCTACGGTTTTAAGATGGCCCCCTCGACCCCCCGAAAAGGGGGGTGGGGCGAGCATCGCGCCACTTCACCGACGGTGGGGTGTAGGGTGACAGGAGGCCGTCCTGTCACCCAACCGTTGACGCGCAGACAATCAGCTAGCCCCCCGCTCGCTCCCCACTGTGCCATCTGCTAGTCAGAGGGACACGTGGAGAGCCTCGGAGCAGCCCTCTAGAGGGCCACTCCCACCCCGGCCGGATTGGCCGCAGGCAGCAGCGTCTCCCGTGGCGAGTGGGAGGCGCTGCTCGCCTCCGTTGCCCAGGTGCACCACGTGGAGGTTCCGGCCCGCACCCACCCGGACGGACCCTGGGCTCCGAGTTGAGCGCCTCGTGATGATGAATGATAATGTTAAAGTAGGGGAAGATTAAAATATAGGTAGTATCTATCTTTACATTTGTAGATACATTTATTTTCATACCACTTCGGTGGCAGACAAGAACACGGCCCACCTGATGGGTAGCGGTCACCGTGGCCGATGGATGTGTGCAACACCAGGGGCGTCACTCGCGCTGCCGACTATACGTACAACTCTTTATGGTTCAATTAACAATCTTTGGCTCAAAGATCGAGTAAAATATTATTGTTAGCAACGTAAAACACTTCACGATGACAAAACCCAAATATAATTCTTATTTTTCAACCGTATCTTCAACATATACGGATTTCTTAACAAAAACAATTTACGTAGGTAGTGAATTTAAGTAGGTATTTAAGTATATAGTCAATCTAAGTATCTGAATGTAGGTATGTAATTAAACTTTTTATGAAAAAAGTAGACTTCGATTGAAAACATTTTCTTCGAATTTAAAGTTGTATTATATGAAATAACTGTCTCATTAATAAAATCTTTTTATTAATGACTAGAATGATGTTCACGAGTCACTAATTTTCGAAACCATTATTTTAGGAAGATTTTCCACAAATTACCTACATGTTTTTTTAAACTATCTAAACATTGCAAAGTTCCATGAACACAATGCAGGCGTGTAACATTGATAATGGAACTCCAGAAACTATTTACCGTTCGCGGGCAGTGAAACCATTATCAAGACGTAAATGTAAGACAGTTCAGCATTCACCGAGCCTTATTATCTACTTTGGCAAGCTAATTTTTTCCGGCTTAACGATAAATTATTTATCGTCAATTGCTTCCCACAAAATGCAAAACTATTTTAACTATTTTATCATCTTCCAACTAAAATATAATTTTACTTCTCCACTCGCGTGAAATACTGATCCCTTTCCTGCCTCCTATAGGAACCAATTCCTAGGATAAAGTCAAAGTCAAAAATCATAGACCATTAAAACGGTACTTACGAAGCTTAAAATAGAACACAGGGGTAAGGCATAACTTACATAAAACTGTTAAGTATTCATAAACACGACACATGAAGCTCTGGAATAAATCGATCAATGTACTTAACTGTCAAACAATATTTTCTGACAGAAAATAATATTCCTGCCGGTAATAATCTCTACAATGCTGTCCAATTTGAAAACCTAGTATCTGACAGTAGTTATTTAGTTTTATGCACTACTAGGTTATGATATTACAGAGCCGTAAAGTTTATTTACATAATTTATTACAATCTCTAAGTACAACAATTTACAATAACAACTATAACGATAAAACCAAATAAATGCAAACATTTCTAGCAACTTCAAGTGTTGCACACTTTTTCTTGGAATTTTTTCATTAGTGCTGTGTACATTTACACAACATTATAGGGATCAACGACTCGCGGGAACCGCTTTTATCCCGCACCACATCAGTGCAAGCCGGTCCTAACCGGCGGCGGTGGGCGACGGATTAATTGTCACGAAGTAACGATAATATAGCGTGATCTCGCCACGATATACCTACTTATTTTAGATTTAATACTGTTCGTAACAATATTTCATCGTTTTGCGCGTTACTTATAAGACGCGGTTTGAATCTTTGCGAAGTTCTTATTATTAAACAGACTTATGAGTCTATGGTTTTTTATAATAATAATAATTGGTGTCTCAAAAATGTACCTACATGCTATTATTTACTATACACGGCACTCTAATGTAAGATAAATAAGAGTGAAGTGTATAGTGGAATTTTGTCTCTTGATACGCCACGCCACCATGACGATGGTAAATGTATGTACCTACTTAAGTAAAAAATAGTCAATTTACCCTTTAAAACCTTCTTACTTAAAATTCTCCAAAATGTAGGTAATAAATAGTTTTCTAAAAACCGCATAATCCAATGAACCTCCTTTCACAGTCGGTTAAAATACTAACCGTGTGCTCCAAAAATTATCTTGCAAAGCGAAATCTCCGGCATGCATCCTTGTAATAAAAATACGTTCAAAATTCAGTCTCTGTCTAATCACAGTTAGTTTAGGGTCGGTAGCGCGAATGTAATGCCCCTAGTGTTGCACACGTCCATAGGCCACGGTACCTAACCGCTTCCAATCAGGTGGGCCATGTGCTTGTCTGCCACCTCCACCACCACCAAGAATTTTTGACATTGGACGATTGAGACTGAATTCTCAACATAATTTTTACGAGCATTGGCCTTCTGGTCCCGTGGGCATATCGGGATTGAAAGTAGCCTATCTTACTCAGGGATAATGAAGCATTCTAATCGTGAAAGAATTTTTTAAATCGGTTCAGTAATTTCAGAGTTTATCGATTACAAAGATATCTTTCCTCTTAATAATATCATAAGAAAGATTTGCGATCTGAATAGAACAATCAACCGTATTTAATAAGTTAAGTAGTGACGCAGGAATGCCCACACCTAGCAAAATGTAAACCATTGCGGAAATTAATATGGTGCGTGCGTACATAGGTACTCGTACTACTTTACGTTCAGCTGTTAATTAATCATTTTCATCAGAGAGAGATAATTCTGACAACAATAAACGGAAGAGAATTGTTAATTTGATTTTTCCTTTGACTACGGTATGCTTAAAGTTCTTCTTTAAAACCTGCAGAGAATTTGCGAAATTGGTTATTATTGCAATATTTAAGGCGATAAGTTTCTGTTACAAGGCTGCTGAGTCACAACACAAGTGACAGCTTTTTGGGTCAAATCATGTTGATATTTTTATCGTTAATTATATATGTAAAACGAGATTACAACTTTTTGTTAAGCTTATTGGTAAAGATAAATAAAAACAACAACTGATCTAAGAGGTAATCAACTCAAGGTATATATTTATAAAAATCCCATTGAAATTATATTTTATACTAGCCGTTGGCCGCGGCTCCGCTCGTGTCAAATTTCCCGCTCGCTACCCATGATCGACGGGAACCTGTTCCCGGAATAAAAATTACCTAGCCTATATGTTTTTCCAGACCATAATACATCTCTGTACCAAATTTCAGCCGGATCCATTTAGCCGTTTTTGCGTGAGAGAGTAAAGAACTCCATGGTAACAAACATACATCCAGACATACAATCTTACAAACTTTCGCGTTTATAGTATTAGTAGCAAGTAGGATATCATTTTATGCGATATGTATAGATGTCTATAGGTACTATTATTATTAAAAGAAAAAACATATCTATTTGAAACTACTCACCAGATTTAAAAAAATCATTCACCATATGATTACCATAGATTAATTTACTTTTTAACCCGATATTCCTGCGGGATGAATCCCGCAGGAATATCGGTTTCACCCGCGTAAGTCTGAAGACTTACGCGGGTGAAACCGCATGGCGATGTGAGTAAAAAATAAAAAGCCGCTTACCAGTTGGTACGACTCTATGATGAGCACCATGTTGTATCAAAATATCGATACCGGAAATTTCAATTGTCGTAAAGGACAAAATACGACTTTTCAGGAGAGCCAAAAAACGAAAAAAAAAATTTTATTTTCCTTATAACTTTTTTAAAGAAAGTGCTATATTCATGATGTCAAAGGAGACCCTAACTATTTTTTTGTGTTCTATCCGTTGCAATTAAGAAAATAAACCAAACTTAATAATTGACGAAAATGAGTGTCCGTTACGACCCATAAAATTTGAACTGAAGTACTTTACAGCCACAAAAAATTGGTTGTGATAAAATTAGATATGTAGTAAAGAACTAATCTTGATCATCAATGGGTCGTACGAGTCAATTAAATCGGAGACTAAGGGGGTACAAGGAACAAAAGAAGCTAAAGATCTAGTTAAGAAATAAAAAACTAAGTGAAATAAAAGGGATTTTTAATACTTTGTATTTTTTAATCAAAAAATTCAGTCAAAAACGTTACAAAAATTTAACATTTTTGTAACTAGACGGTCTTATCAAATGCTTTTTCACGACCCGCTTATAAGACCCGGGACTGTAGGAGTAACGAAATACGTGGGCTGGTAAAGAATTCCAGATCTTTATGGTGCGGCAAAAAAAAGAGGCACCGAAGCGCTTAGTTCTTGATGGAATTATTTGCACGGTATGAGGGTGGTATCTCAGCCTTGCACGTGTTGTTCTTTATATAGGAAAGGAGAGGGTGAAACTAGTTGGGGGAGCTCATCGGAACACTCATCATCACCATGGTAGAGGTTGTAAAAAAACTGCCAAAGAGGCCATGTCTCGCCGTAATTGTAACGGTTTGAGAGCGTTGGTAACTTCAGGACTCCCAATAATACGGCCTGCACGTCGCTGCAACCTGTCGAGAGCATCTAGGAGGTACTGTGCAGAGCCATCCCAGAGATGAGAACAATATTCCACACCGGAACGGATGTGTCTTGTATAGACACCGCTGCTCCGGTGTGAAAAACCACCTCACCTTGTTCAGGACTCCGAGTTTCCGAGAGGCCATTTTGATTATGCTCTCGATGTAGTTTTTATTATTCAGTTTGCAGCGAACATCCATGCCGAGTATCTCTTGGTTATCCTGAAGTGGTGGTGGAGTGTCCCGAAGAGTAGGGAGGGGAAGGAAAGGAGATAGTTTTGCTGTAAACGCATAAGCTTGCGTCTTCTTGGCATTGAACTCGACCAGGTTCTCAATTAATTAGGGAGTGATCCTCTAGGTGACGGGTGAACTGTGCGTTAATGATATGCTCAAAAACCTTGCACAGCATTGAGGTGACGGCTATGGGTCGATAATTGCCCGGGTCTGACCAATATCCTTTCTTGGGGATCGGCTGCACATTCGTTTCCTTCCAAGCTGGCGGCTTTGTACCCGAGGTGTATGAGATGCGGAACAGATGCGTAAGCATGGGAGACAACTCCGCTGCACATTTACGTAGAACCACCGCTGGAATTCCATCGGGACAACTGGCTTTTCGGACATTGAGTGATTGCAGCACTGCACGAACATGGCGTTGCTTGATAAGGATATCAGGCATTGCGTGGTCACAGTTGCATACAGCAATCATCGATCCCGGAATTAGCCACAAAGAAATTAGCCAGCAAGTCGGCTTCCTCTTGCGGCTCATGAGCCAGTGATCCATCGGGGTTTCGCAACGGGTGCAGCGAAGGCTGGCAGAAGTTTGATTGCACGGCCTTGACCAGGCGCCAGTAGCCATGGCTGTCCGTGAGATACGCCACAAGCTCCTGCCCAAGCCGTGCAATGCGCTGGGCATCCGCTCTGATGTAAGCCCTCTTGCATACCTTTGAGGCTTTGTTGTACGCTGCTTTAAACTGGCCTACGTTAAGATCGCGTTGCGCGGATGCTCTGGTGAAGAGCCTCTGCGCACTCGCGCCCAAACCAGGGACGCGCCCTGCAGGTACCGGTGACATCAGTGTAGGGGATATAATATTCCATACCTAAACTGATCTCACCGGTGACCGCAACAGTACTTTCAACGAAATCCCGCAGAATGGCACTGCGAAATGGATCGAGCGAGTCACGATCCTCCCGTACCCGTTACTTACACCCCTCGTGCCCTAGGCTTCGTGCTTCCGCGCACCTCCGTGTGACCTTTACGCCGTAATTACAGAAAATAAAGCAAAGCGTAGATTAGGTCGTAAGGGTATCGATTATCAAATAAAACATTTACGACCTTATAAATAATAAAAATATGACTTTACGCTCCCTGATGTAAATTACTTTTACGATACACCCCAATTATTAAGAAAAATCAAGCCAGAGCTCGTTGAAAATCTAGGTAGTAAAGAACTTTTTTTTGAAGATAGGACGACTTTAAGTATACCATTCGATAGAGCTCGCGACGCTGATTCCGAATATATATCGACCCCGGAAATTTCAATTGTCGTAAAGGACATTTTGACGAAAATGAGTTATATATATATTCGGAATCAGCGTCGCGAGCTCTATCGAATGGTATATTTAAAGTCGTCCTATCTTCAAAAAAAAGTTCTTTACTACCTAGATTTTCAACGAGCTCTGGCTTGATTTTTCTTAATAATTGGGGTGTATCGTAAAAGTAATTTACATCAGGGAGCGTAAAGTCATATTTTTATTATTTATAAGGTCGTAAATGTTTTATTTGTTAATCGATACCCTTACGACCTAATCTACGATTATTTTTTTTTTATACTACGTAGGTGGCAGACAAGCACACGGCCCACCTGATGGAAAGCGGTCACCGTGGCCTATGAACGTGTGTAACACTAAAGTGTCACACACCCGCTGCCTACCCTGAAGGGAAAGGAGGAGAGCTGGGAAGGGGTGGGGAGGCTAGGAAGGAATTTGCTTTATTTTCTGTAATTACGGCGTAAAGGTCACACGGAGGTGCGCGGAAGCACGAAGCCCAGGGCATGAGGGGTGTAAGTAACGGGTACGGGAGGATAGTGACTCGTACGATCCATTTCGCAGCGCCATTCTGCGGGATTTCGTTGAAAGTACTGCTGCGGTCACCGGTGAGATCAGTTTAGGTATGGAATATTATATCCCCTACACTGATGTCACCGGTACCTGCAGGGCGCGTCCCTGGTTTTGGGCGCGAGTGCGCAGAGGCTGTTCACCAGAAGCAGCTAGCGTACCGCGCCTGGACCAGAGCATCCGCGCAACGCGATCCTAACGTAGGCCAGTTTAAAGCAGCGTACAACAGAGCCACAAAGGTATGCAAGAGGGCTTACATCAGAGCGGATGCCCAGCGCATTGCACGGCTTGGGCAGGAGCTTGTGGCGTATCTCACGGACAGCCGTGGCTACTGGCGCCTGGTCAAGGCCGTGCAATCAAACTTCTGCCAGCCTTCGCTGCCCCCGTTGCGAAACCCCGATGGATCACTGGCTCATGAGCCGCAAGAGAAAGCCGACTTGCTGGCTAATTTCTTTGTGGCTAATTCCGGGATCGATGATTGCTGTATGCAACTGTGACCACGCAATGCCTGATATCCTTATCAGGCAACGCCTTGTTCGTGCAGTGCTGCAATCACTCAATGTCCGGAAAGCCAGTTGTCCCGATGGAATTCCAGCGGTGGTTCTACGTAAATGTGCAGCGGAGTTGTCTACCATGCTTACGCATCTGTTCCGCATCTCATACACCTCGGGTACAAAGCCGCCAGCTTGGAAGGAAACGAATGTGCAGCCGATCCCCAAGAAAGGGAGACCCGGGCAATTATCGACCCATAGCCGTCACCTCAATGCTGTGCAAGGTTTTTGAGCATATCATTAACGCACAGCTCATGCGTCACCTAGAGGATCACTCCCTAATTAATGATCGGCAATATGGCTTCAGGCCGAAACGGTCAACGGGTGATCTACTAGCATACGTCACCCATCTATGGGGTGAGGCTATGGACAAGCATGGCAGCGAGTCATTGGCTATCAGTCTTGACATTGCCAAAGCTTTCGATTGGGTCTGGCACAAGTCGCTCCTTTCCAAGCTGCCTGCTTTTGGTATACCTCCCCTATTATGCAGTTGGATTGAGAACTTCCTGCAGGAGCGCCGCATTTGAGTGCTCTGTGATGGGCGGACATCGGCGTTCTTGCAGATCAATGTTGATGTACCGCAGGGGTCCGTTTGGTCGCCTACTCTTTTTCTTCTGCATATCAATGACCATGCTGTCAGTAGGTAGCATTCATTGCTATGCAGATGATAGCAACATACACGGACGATATCACGATCACCCTGCGGACAAGCAGGCTGACGTAGGGGAAAAAAGACAGCTTCTTGTCACTGAGCTTGATCGGGTCCTGAATCACATTTCGCAATGGGGCTCTGAGAACCTGGTCGAGTTCAATGCCAAGAACACGCAAGCTTATGCGTTTATAGCATAACTATCTCCTTACCTTCCCCTCCCTACTCTTCGGGACACTCCACCACCACTTTAGGATAACCAAGAGATACTCGGCATGGATGTTCGCTGCAAACTGAATAATAAAAACTACATCGAGAGCATCATCAAAACGGCCTCTCGGAAACTCGGAGTCCTGAACAAGCTGAGGTGGTTTTTCAAGCCGGAGCAGCGGTGTCTATACAAGACACATCCGTTCCGGTGTGGAATATTGTTCTCATCTCTGGGATGGCTCTGCACAGTACCTCCTAGATGCTCTCGACAGGTTGCAGCGACGTGCAGGCCGTATTATTGGGAGTCCTGAAGTTACCAACGCTCTCAAACCGTTACAATTACGGCGAGACATGGCCTCTTTGGCAGTTATTTACAACCTCTACCATGGTGATGATGAGTGTTCCGATGAGCTCCCCCAACTAGTTTCACCCTCTCCTTTCCTATATACAGAACAACACGTGCAAGGCTGAGATACCACCCTCATACCGTGCAAACAATTCCATCAAGAACTAAGCGCTTCGGTGCCTCTTTTTTTTGCCGCACCATAAAGATCTGGAATTCTTTGCCAGCCCACGTATTTCGTTACTCCTACAGTCCCGGGCCTTACAAGCGGGGCGTGAAAAAGCATTTGATAAGACCGTCAAGTTACAAAAATGTTAAATTTTTGTAACGTTTTTGACTGAATTTTTTGATTAAAAAATGCAAAGTATTAAAAATCCCTTTTATTTCACTTAGTTTTTTATTTCTTAACTAGATCTTTAGCTTCTTTTGTTCCTTGTACCCCCTTAGTCTCCGATTTAATTGACTCGTACGACCCATTGATGATCAAGATTAGTTCTTTACTACATATATAATTTATAACAACCAATTTTTTGTGGCTGTAAAGTACTTCAGTTCAAATTTTATGGGTCGTAACGGACACTCATTTTCGTCAATTATTAAGTTTGGTTTATTTTCTTAATTGCAACGGATAGAACACAAAAAAATAGTTAGGGTCTCCTTTGACATCATGAATATAGCACTTTCTTTAAAAAAGTTATAAGGAAAATAAAAATTTTTTTTTCGTTTTTTGGCTCTCCTGAAAAGTCGTGTTTTGTCCTTTACGACAATTGAAATTTCCGGTATCGATATATAACTCATTTTCGTCAAAATGTCCTTTACGACAATTGAAATTTCCGGGGTCGATATGTTTTGTTGTATATTTTTTAAATGTTCGATATTTTATATTGAATCAAATGGTTCAATGACCCTATTATAAAGAGTAACTGTAGATATATATATATATTTCTGTCTATTAAATTAACAAATATGGGCAATGAATTTAAAAATGATTGATATTTTTTGTCATTAACTGATAAATAAAACCTAGTTTTTAAAATAGGATCTTCCTTTCTTTTCCCTAATTTTTAAAATAGCATCTGCCCGTCTTCACGCATCTTTTACAAACGCATCTTAATTATGACAGTGTGTAGATAAGTAAACCTTTATTTTATTCAGTAATTATAGCCAAGCTAAATTACCTGCTGCATGTTTACATTAAAATCACGAGCTGCGATATATGTAGTGGGCGGTAAAATTAACTGTTAACCACCGTTTTTAGCAATAAATATCATGTGCAGTAAATTATCTTACATAATATATAATCTGCATATTAAAACACTTACACAACTTTCTTGTTGATATTTTATTTACCTGTATCGTCGTACTTGTTATTTTATATAACTCTTAGCTTAGCATACATTTATCACATTTTATAGTTTAGAATAACGGATAAATAATAACTAAATTCTTTTCAATATAATCCTTATCATCGTTTTTATAACACCGGCACTATGAACTAGTCTATGAACAATTTTGTTCAACACTGGTTGTCTATCATGAGTTGCAACTTTTTTACGAAAGAAGCTTTTTATATCTTAAATAAATAAAAACTTAGCTATGGTTGACGATTCATCGCAATTAGATATGTGGCAGGGAACACAAAATATAAAAAACATTTACTTCACTTCAGTAGGTAATATTTTTCTTTTTGTACTAAAACTTAATATCTAATCCACTCTTATTAACACTTATTTGATTTTAGCTACTAGGTATAGACCAGCTTTGTGTTTTGATGATCTAAACATTTAAGATTAATCAATTCATCAATTTCATCAAGAACCAAGCGGTTCGGTGCCTCTTTTATTTGCCGCACCATAAAGACTTGGAATTCTTTACCAGCGCATGTGTTTCCTTCCTCCTATAGTCCCGGGGCCTTTAAGCGGGGCGTGAAAAAGCATTTGATGAGGCCGTCAAGGTGAGGGCCGCCACTGTAGCACTACCGGTGTATGTGGTGGTGACCCCAGTCCTGAGAATTTGCCTTTAGCTTACCATCAGGCGAGGTAAAGTCATTTTGACGTGTCCTATATGAAAAAAATGTTTGAATGTGAATTAGATACTAGGTCGTCCCCCAGCACGATGGACGGACGCATGAAACGGGTAGCTGGAATAGACTGCATGCGCAAGGCGGAAGATCGGGTGCTATGGCGTACATTGGGAGAGGCCTACGTTCAAGCTCCATTGCATATATAAGTATTCGATATTTAAAAAACTTTTCTATACCTACGTGGATAAACGCCCACAGAGCTCATACTTTGGACAGTTTTGAGGCTTGGGCCGATTAGAGTTAGGAGCTTCGTGCTCGGGGGTGAAAGTGTCATTTGTAGGCAACCCACTGCAGATATGGCACCACTCGCCCATTACCGTGATGTTAACATTAACTACTGTTGCCTGTTTTATGCTATTAACACTCGCATAAATGAAGAGATTATTATAAGAAAATCTATGACAGTCGTTACGTTAATATAGAGGTTTGGAAGCTTCGTGGTTAGACTGGAAAATAAAAATTCTCTGAGGCAGATAATGACAGATATCATGATTGACAGACTATGGATTAGTTGGACGTATTACAGCAGATGGGAGAGCCAGACCATAATGCCACATTATGAAACAATGCAGATGACTCAACGATGGTGTCAATAGGCATTTTTCATAATATACGAGTATATTATTAACGCGTTACAAAGGCCGTGCTATGAGCTAATTGTAGCCAAAGGTTTAGGATGCACAGGTACGGGGCCCGAACGCTTCCTGTGAAATGTAATGACGTATTTATTATTGTTAAATAGTCTTTAAAATTGTTTATTTTTCAAGCGAGTACTGTGGAGCTTATATGATTGTAGCCGCACTGGCTGAGCCTATTGTGTTATGACCTTGGCCACCAATTAATGCAGCATCGTATGCCTCACGCACGATAATAAACCTCAATTTCCGAAATATAAAGTAAATATTAATTTTGGCCGCGATTAGTGTCAATCTCGCGTGACACGTAATGACCTGACGCTAGCTGGTCATTTCTAACCTTCACACTCAACTACAATACGATTATAATACAAATATAAACTGCAAACATAAATATGATGAATTATTTGTCGCTTTGAAGACGTTTGTTGAGTTTTTACCGTAGCAAGCGTGGGAACTTTTGTTAATTAATTATATAACACTACTAAAAACTGTTTGATACAGCTCATAATAATCAAATTCTAACCGAAACCTATACTATTTTATTCAATTATGAAAGCAATTGTCAACACTGTTTTTCTTTAGATATACGAAAAAACGTTACGATCAATCTTGAAATATTTTTATGGGTAAGTAGTATTTATATCTTACGGCAATTCATCAAACATCAATTTACACAGTAGATTATTACAAAGACGTAAGTAGCTACAGCTATTCAAAACAAAATTCTTTTGTCTCATTGTTCAAAATAGATAATAATTATAGTCAGGAAGACCCCGATGATTCAGACGCATGTTATCTATACATATAATAAAATGGTAGGAAAGTCAAAACTGTACATTGAATATTTTTTTAAAAGAATACTCGGGGTGTGATCTACAATCGATACCGAAGCCAAAAATATAGTTTTTAGAATTTTTGTCTGTTTGTCTGTTTGTCTGTATGTATGTCCGGGATAAACTCAAAAAGTACTGCATGGATTTACTTCAAATTTGGCAAGAACATTATTAAGAAGTCGGGTCAACACATAGGCTACTTATTATCACGCCATCACCTACGGGGAACGAGCAGTGAACCTTTATATCTTCAACGCATTCTGTAACAACGTGTAATCTAAAGACGCATATTTGAATGTTGTTATTATGTTAACCATGCTATAAGCTAGCTTCACACTATAAGCAACTTGACCGATAATGTATACACTAAAAAACAAACTTAATTTTGCGGTTCGATCCGTAGACCCGATTACTGCACCAACCGCAAATAATAAGTTTGTCGTAGGTTACGTCTATAAAACTGTAGAGAGGTAAATTCTGTACATTGAAATATTTACAACATAACTATTCGGGGATGATTGGTGATCAATACCAATGGTAAAAATGCAATCAGTAATTTTTTTTGTGTTTCTGTCTGTCTGTCTCTGTATCTGATCAAACTTGGTACGATTTATAGTTTATACTAACTTAATAATATATTATAAAGAGGAAAGATTTGTTTTTTTGTTCTTTTGTTTTTTTGTTTGTTTGTAACGAATAGGCTCCGAAACTACTGGACAATAATTATTTCACCAATAGAAAGCTATATTATCTGTGAGTAACATAGGCTATAAATTTATCTCCAAAAAATTTAGGGATCCTTACTAAAACTTCAATGATGTAACCCAAGGTGTAAAAAATGACCTAAACAAATTACTTATATCGCGTGCGCTGCGAAAACTATTGAAGATAGAACAAAATAGTGTACTGTGGAAATGTATAACTTAAAAATGTCTACATAAAAGTCCACGATAGCATAATGTCTACCTAATAAGGGTAGCCCACAGTAACCATTTTTATCTTTACAAATTACAAAAAAATCATATGTCATTTTCGAAACTAATTTTAACAATATAGTATTATCTTTTATTCAATTACATACGTTAGACACGTTGTACGTTTAATGTAGATCAAAATTGCCATTCACACTATATAATTACCATAAATAGTTTAAGAGCTATCGCAATATGAAAAATAATGCGCGGCGAAATAAATGCAAGTTGAAATGCGGACGTAAATCAAACCAATAAATATACTTCGGGACATTATAGGTAGGTACGTAGGTAGGTATCTAAATTGTGCTCAAAATATTATGCTCTATACACGCTGGTACAGTTTTCATGGGTGCCTTTGAGGATAGCACGGGGTGCTACAGCACTGGACGAGCTCAAATTCACCAATCATGGATTATTGCAAAACAATCCACTCGCGCCAGGTCGTCGTTTGTCTCGCGAATTATACCTATCTAAGATTATTTTTCCTGAGGTATATGATATATCTTTGTATTCCCATCCAAATAAATTATATCATAATCAAGACTTTCAAATGTGTAAAAATTATTTAAAGACGTTTGAGTTATTGAAATCGGACATCAGAGGAGGGGATTGGGAAGATGGGGAGGGGGGTTGTGAGCTCTGGCTACCCTTCTTACCGGAGGGAACACAACACAATGTCTATTATGGCTGCGGTCTTCTGTACCCCCTGTCACCCCATCCCCTCTTTTCCGGGGTTCGGTAGGGACATCATTCTTTTTTTTATACCACTTATGTGGCAGACGAGCACACGGCCCACCTATGTGACCTATGCACCTAAGGACGTGCGCAACACCAGGGCGTCACACTCGCGCTGCCGACCCTGCAAAATTCTTCTAATGCCCTTCTTGAAGAACCCCATATTATAGCCGCTAGGGGAAACCACTGCAGGGAGATCGTTCCACAGCCTCAGCGTGCGCGGAATGAAATTTCTTTCAAACTCTACAGTACGCACTGCAGGCGGATGCAACGTGTGGGGATGAATTCCCTGCATGTGGCGAGCGGTGCGATGATAGAAAGTGGCTGTAGGCATCATAAATCAAACAATTACGATCCCAGGGTCAACTGGGGAGCGCGGGATAATATGCTATAAGTAATCTTACACCCCGGCAACTGAAGACTTGAGACGGCGTGCGGTTTTTATCAGGTCTGAGTGAGACTTAGCCGCTCCTGCTGGCTGACGGGGATGATATATGAAGGAACTTCCGCCCGAAAAAAGGAATTTGAAACAGAATTCTAAATCTACGCGGGCGGAGCCGCGGGCAACAGCTAGTAATAAATAAGTACTTACTGTAATAAATGAAGGACACAAAAGAGGACGTCGGGGTCAATTGAGCCCACAGTCTGATTGGCTCGATCTTAAATTGCAAATAAGTAAAATATGAAAACTAAAGTTGATTGTTACTAGGGCCTCGTATTTTTAACTTTCGTGTTTTGTGCGAAGGACGAACATTATATAATCAGCATCATAATAAAGTTTTTTAGTGTTAGTATTTTATACGAAGTCGTAACTCGATTCCCAACTCCAAGCATGGGCATTAAGGCTCATCAACTGAGCGTGAGCATGAAAATGTGTTTCGTACTTTATCGTACATCATAATTTGAAGTCTTCACGCTAGAAAAGTGTAAAAGCGTTGACTGAATACAATTATAAGAAAACACATCAAAATTTAAAAACTAATCGCTACCTTAAGTGCTTGTGGGCCGGAACCTCCACGTGGTGCAACCCGGGCAACGGAAACGGCAGCGCCTCTTACTCGCAGGGGGGATGCTGCTGCCTGTGGCAAATGATAGCTAAGGTGGGAGTGGCCCTCTAGAGGGCAGTTCGGAGGCTCTCCACATGTCCCTCTGACTAGCAGAGGGCACAGTGGGGAGCAGGCGGGGGCAGAATGTTTCTCTGAGCGCAGACGAGGTGGTGTCAGGACGGGCTCCTGCCACCCTACACCACACCGGCACGGGAGCACGATATTTGCCCGATCCTCTTTACTGGGGGTCGAGAGGGCCATCTTAAAACCGTAGATGACCTGGGGTCAGCTGGGGTGCGAGGCAAGTGCCATTTGGTTAACCATAATATACCCGATAATTAAGACCCGAGAGTGCGTGCGTAAAAAAATGACGCCACCTTAAGTTCAACTGTAACTCATGTTAGTGAAAAAAAGGTAAATTTTAAACGAAGCGACCTCATTTATATTGTATCTGCTGTGGTAAATGAACAAAAAAGTGTAAACAAAAGGCTAATCACTCGATGTAATGATTATGTTAATTTAGCTACTCCTAAATGCAATGCCCGAGGTCGCTTAAAATAGGTCGAAGTACTGTGAAGGCTCGCCAGAACAATAATATTTTCTATTCTTTTTACAACTATCAATCAGATTTGTAATTAATTATTATCGTTAGAAGGCGGTCTTGAATCTGTATAATCGATTGGAGCCGACAAAATTTACATTAACGTGATTACTTTGCTGGAACTTCATTGAATATCGATAACCGCCGTGAATATCGATTATGACGTGATGCAGTATACAATTTAATTCAAAAAAGAACGTTAGGAATTCGCCCTGACGTGTGACATAAAAACTGTGAAATACATTTCACGAATACTTCTGAATATACCTTTTCGAGGTGTTTTATAATATTTTATATTATGTACACATTGTACACCTCTAGTTATGAATAGTGTACTTAACACGACTTTCTTTTATAAATATATACATAATGCCAGAGTTACAACTGTCGGATGGAAGTGATTAATGATAATTATGATAAATTACTGAGAAAGCAAAATATTAGCACAGGCATTCGCATTTATAGGTTCTCATTGTATTTACTGCACCAGCTACACAAACTAGTGTAATTAATACCGCCGAACAGTAGACATTAAATTCAATTAACTAGGACTGATCTTTAGTAAATCTAATTAGTTAAATTACCTGATAGCACAGCGACCAATAGGAACTCACAAAAAACGTACGCTTCAGAGCGAAATTTGCCAGCATAGTTAATAATAGATTTTTACATATTCTTACTATATTATCACTGTTCTAAGTATTTTATTGACGCTACTCTACTGACACTAGTCAGCCACTATGCGGAAATCTCATTCAATTAAGTCAGTTAGTCAGAAAAATACAGCTTGTCTTGCGTAGTAAAATTGTGTAAAAAATTGTCGCTGAAAATTAAAATATTTCATTTCAATCCAATTTGGGTAACACATTGCAACCCAAAATGCACTCACAAATGGTTAACCGCCACCATTCTTGTGTCGCAGCTTGGTGTTCAACGCGTTTTGTCCATATGTTTTTTAGTTTCGTGACTGTAATGCAAAGTGCAAATGGTTGCCGCACCTAGCTACTACGGACAACTATTAATAATTCACAGTCAATTGAGTCAACTCTACAGTTTCTTCGGGTAAATAGGTACTTCGCACTACGGCAATATCTTGGTTCAACGAAACTTCCTTATGAAAAAATTATATATTTAAAAAAAGAAGCCAATTTAACTGCATATTCATTCATAAAAGGCGAGGCCAATAAATCGTTATCAATATTTTAACTAATTTCATAATAAATTAAATAAGTATTTTAGAATTTTCAACCCATTTACGCATTGATATTAAAGCAATGTTTTTTGTCGTATGGATAGGTGCCTACACTATAAAATAAAACTGCATTTCTCACATAACCTGTTTCACTTCGATCGGAAGGGCTGTCACTCTGACAATACTTTGGAATTCATGACTTCATAGTATACCTGTGTATTTTTGTATGTTCCTTTTTAGTTTTTTTACCTTTGTACCTTCCACTTTAAAATTGTACTAAATATTGTCAGAATACCTACCACAGGGTGCATTGGAATCCCACTAAGTATTGAAGTTAAAACTCCTTGCTTTGTTCTAAATCCAAACGCCAAATTTTACACTTTGGAACCAAGGTTCCACTCTCCTTCTCCTCCTTTCAATGCTTTGGTTTATTGACGTTTACGGGAGCTACTACCATCTGATGCACCAATTCAGGGAGGAAAACGTGAGTCAGAAACCCCGACAATTAGCAGGTGAGGTTATTTGTGCCCTAAAAATCTTGGTAGAGTTGTGGGGGTGTTGTTAAACTTAATTTTATTTACTGAATAAAGCCCCCTTGTAGAAAAGATAAATATTTCATTCCATTGATGCTTACGTATTCATATATTCGTCAGCCATCTAGTGACAAAACCAAGCAACATGGCATTGATACCGAACGACGCGCGACGCTGTCAAAATCACGTGAACGAGTTAACAATAGTGTTCAACAAAAGCACTTTTAAGCTGTAGTGTAAATACATGATAGGGGCAATTTAATGGTCAGCCTTGAAAACGTCATTACTGTGATGACGGGGTTGAACCAGCGGAAGTGGAAACCAATGAGTATCTGTATGATCACGCTTTGTGACCGTGGGACCGAACTAAAATGGCGACGTCATGACTTTTTGCTCGTGAGACTAATAAACTCGGTGCTATTTATTGTATCAACTGTGATAAATTGTAAAGGATACAGTATACAGTTCAATAAACAGAAATAATCAGTAGGACTGTATTCCTTTTTTGTACAAATAAGGGGCTATTGCGAGGAGCGAAGGGCTAAGTGCTTACTGAGTAGGTTAGCGCATTGCGAGGTTAAGCAGTACTAGCCAGATCTGTCTAAGGATGCTAGACTATTCTCTTTCCATACCCCTCCGTGAGTCGTCGCCGTCGCGATGGCTTAACGTGCACGCACGGGGGGGTATTTTTGCCATACATACAAGCATTTATGATAATTCGTTACGGGTAGGTAGAGCCCTTAAAAGTCGTTTCACATAAAATATTAAAGTTCGACCGTACCGTTAGTAAACTGAAAGCCCTCTGACAGTCTCGGTGTATTAATACTTTTTAGACAATACATTGGGTTGTTAAAAAATTATGGGTGAATCTTCAAAACACAATATGATAAGACCAATCATGACGTAAGGATGACTTCAGTCAAGCAGCTTGATAGCATTAGGATGAAAGGAACAGCGCATTCTAGCCTTTCAGCCTACTTTATTATTATAATATAACAAGGTTTTCCCTTGTATGACATTGTTCGTAGAACATAGGTTTTCCCCAGTGAAGTTCACCATACAAAGACTGCCCGGTCCAGGCTTCCCTTCCTATGTCTGATTGCTTAGTTTAGTATATATACTTAGACAACATTTTGTGATTTTGGCGTGGCATAGGTACTTACGTGAGGAATAATTATGAAAACTAATAAAAAAATAGCTAACGGCCACGGTGGCAGACAGCACCTAGGTGGAAGACAGTTGTCTGCCACCTAGGTGGCATAAAATACGGCTGATTAAAATTTTTAATTACAAGCATATCTAGGCATATAAACCACACATCTAGCTTGTATTGTAGGTTCTGGATTTGAATACATTATACTAACTTTTTATTGTATAGTATCGAAAAACAATGTACCTAGGTACCTACGTATTTTAAACATAGTATGACAAATTAGGTTGCTTGATGATATAGGTAAGCCATTGTATTATTTATTTTTAAATATAAAAATAGAGGTTCTGGGGTAACGGATACTCTGTACTCATAATTTTATTGTCTGATATTTAGCACTTGATGGATCACGTTTAGTAAAAAACGTGATACGAACAAGGATTCTCACGCCTTGTGCATTGTTTAAAAAATAATGATATTAGTACCTACACTGCCGGACAGTTTATTTATATTTCATTTATTTTTTACTGAAATAAAGTATGTCAATCTCATTCATATGACTACTATGTTTAACGAGCCATTTTATGATATAATAAGTATTCCCTTTTCTAGGTATTTTAACATTATGTATGTACATTGGTCTCGGCATAATATTGAAACATTTATAAAAACAAGATAAGCAGAATAAGACCCACGTCGTAATGCATTTCCAGGTACCTACATACGAGTCGTAAATAAAACGGCGCCAATACTTGAATAAGGAAAACCATTGACAATATTATCGTAAACTGCTTTCATAAAAACTGGTATTTTAAAAAACGTTTTTAAATTAACTCACATTTAGTATAGGAGCCTAATCTACAATACGTGCTGCATAGCGTCTGGGCCAATAGTATACCTATAGAAAACGCGTGCTTCCGACAAATGCAGGATCCTTTATCTCACGTCTTGAGTAAGTACATATTAACAGGTATGCCGCACCGATATTCACTTGAACTGTCATCAAGCTATCGTAACTAGCACATTATCATTTCTACATGCAACAAAAATGTGCATGAAATAAGTGACTACCGGTGACGTCATTCTTATATAGGGTAATCATGGGATCCTAATTCACGCTATGTGAACTCAGAGTAAGTGATGAAGAGCCTCCGGAGCCAACTTCATCTGCAAATCGGGACACTTAACGGACAAGAACCTGGCGCTGGTTCTTCTTTCGGAGTTATGGGGTCTGAGCGCAGCTGCTCCCGTAAAAGTTAACCAGAATAAATTATGGAAAGGAGGAGTTGGAGGGTACACCCCGGGTTTTAGGTACCTAAAGCGTAAACTTTGAATGCAACCACGATTGTCAAGATGAACTTTTCTCATACAAAAAGCTTAAATTATCCAAATGTAGAAAATAATATTTGTAATATTAATAAAGTGATGTCATAAGAATGACCACGTAGTTGTAGTATCAGAAAAAAGTGTCCCTATTACTTCAAAATAACTAGTGATAATTGAAAAAAGGTCAGTGCACAGGCTCACATACCTACTCACGTAAACTGCCCAAAGTGTGGGGTAATTTAAAAATCTCTAAGCATAGAAAAACATGGAGCATATCGGAACTAAAATATGGATGAAAATTAGAAGCGCCATAATCGCACGACATGTGACTATTATGTGCTATTCTCAGTACGAGAAATTGTAAAAATAACACATAATGATGGTGAATTGTTAGTCGTAGTTATCATTATCTCACTATTATCGCCACCATCACCTGTCTGATATCATCTATAGGTACAGTTCTATGCAAAGGTTCGAGCACGTTTCTTTCCACGTGCCTATTTGTTCGCCCATAGTCCGGGATATTATTCCCATCAACTGATGTCTATTTTACTCATGTCTACTATTACATGGAGATTTCCTAATCGGGAAGGGAAAATTTTGATGTAAGTTACTTCGCCAGGAATTCTGATATCAGCTATTATTTAGTTATTATTATGAAACTAGTCTATGCCCGTGGCATCGCCCGCGTAAACATCGGTTTTCGTGATTTTTTACTATATATATCTCCGTTTCTACTCAACCAATAAAATTGTGATCAAACATACTTAAGATTTTAAATCTGATCAAGTTTCTGACAAACATATAAAAGACAAGAATTATAAATAAATATTTTTACACCTACTAGGTACCTATTTCTACCTAAATACAAGTATTTTCTTTAAAATATCTCCTATGTACAGACACAGTTACTTTAAAATTTTGTAATAGTGTTTTTTTAATAATGAAAGGTCAGCTCAAAGCCTGCTTCTTTGAAAAGTTTAATGACAGTAACTAAACAAAAATCATGATCAATCATGAGGCTTGCAAAGACACAAGCAAATAGGTATCTGTTGTCTTTATGTAGGTACCCCGAAGTAAAAAGACGAGAGCGTATGGCAAACTCGACTGATGCCCGCGGCTGACAAAGATTTAAAAAAAAACTAGATTCAGAATCGTTCATTTAACATAACCCAAGTATTTTGCTTTAATTTTTTTTTATACAACATAGGTGGCAGACAAGCACATGGCCCACCTGATGGGAAGTGGTCACCATGGCCTATGGACGTGTGCAACACTAAGGTTTAAATATCTCTAAATTCTCCAATGTATCATTATTCTGAACCTGATCTCAAAGCTATAACTGAATATTATTTTATAAAGCGTCTTAATTAATTAACAAATTGGTACTGACACCATTTACCGTGTAAATTTATTACGTTGAGTACAAAACACGTGCGTTAGCGTATTAGACAAAATATAGTAACTACACAGGTGACAAATTACAGGTTGTGGTTTTCACACAATAGTGGATAAAATCCCTTATTATCATTCTGTTATCAAGCCATACCTGTTCATTACGTGACACCACACAATTCAACAATACTGAAAGAACACGTGTATCGCATGTGTGAAGGAGTAGTCTATAATCTGTGATTCTATTATGGCGTATTATCTCTCCGCCTTATTATTTACCAAAAACATGGGTACCTACGTCAAAATCGAACCGAAAACACGATGTTTGTTTACATAATATGCCTGTGTTGTCAGGGAACTAAGCGTAGCTCTTGTAAGGAATTCCTGTCGGCCAACGTTCGCAACCACGATGCCCTGTTCAGGTGGTTTACATACAGAAAAATTAAATAGTTATGGATTAACTTTATAAATAATCGTAAAATTTTGATCCTTGATATGGGAACTTATTCTCGGTATAAAATGTAGCCTATGTGTTATACCAAACTACGAGTTCCTATATTCTATTCCTGTACCAAATTTCAGCGAGGTTCATTGAGCTGTTAGAGCGCGATTGAGTAACAAACATCCAAAAATCTTCACAAACTTTCGTATTTATAACATTAGTTGTTAGGAAGTAGAATAAAAAGATAAAATTAAATAAGCAACAGGGTAATAGAGTTCTGGTAATCCGTTAGTATGTTTACAGTGTTCCACAAGCACCTGACAATGAGTTCTAGCAACAATAACTCGTGTTACCAATCTAACAACAAACAGTCGTGGCGTCGCTCGTACGCAGTCATTAAATTGCACAATGGGGCATTCGATAGCTATTCGATTTGGGTAGATACATGACGTGAATACATGTACACTAATTTCGACATTTGCTCGCCAGCCTTGTTGTAATTACATGTTCCTTTTTCGTCCTTCTATCTTAAGCATTTGTGCGCAGTTTTCTTTATGCCCGTCTTGATCCCCCGGTGCAATTATAGCACTTTACGCAATGACTTGCCGAAAATGTTGGTTAATCCTGACTGTAAGTAACTGGTGAATTGTGTGAAATTTAGTAAAGTTGTTCAGAAGTTATGCGTACCTACATACATTTGCGATAAATTCATGCAAACGCGAGCCTTTAGACCCATAATAACCCCTAATTAGATTATTTATTATATGATCTAGGATGTAGATGTCTATACTGCCGTGCTAAAGATAAGAGCGATAAGTGCATGAGAGTCAATTTCGAGAAAATGGCGCTTAAAGTTTCAAAAATTATTTTTATGATTACACACATATAAATTATGTTTTTTAAAATCTGATGAATTTGTAGATTGGTTAAAAGGTTGTACTTTATATTAATAGTTATAAAAGAATTCCAAGTCATAGATTTTTATAAAAAAAGATGTAAATATATGATATAGTAAGGAAATCTGCGTATCATTTAAAACTAACACTTAGAATAAGCGCTTTAAGTAACACAGATAGAGCGCTTATGCCATGGAACTTCTTTTATTGCGTTTTCGACAGCGAATCAAAGATAAAGTATAGTTTAAGTAACTTAGTATAACCGTCGTAACTTTGTCACTTAGGGCTCTTATGGTAAGAAACTCATGGTAAAAATATTTGTGTGTTACGGCACCGAGTGCAAGATTAACTTCAAGCAGGCTGTTAAATATGGAAAAACTAATTGCATATTATAATAATATTATATCTGTGAATAAGGTACGAATAAAAATAAAACAATAATTATTGTGTATGTATTATAACAGTATTTATGTAACTTTAACAAAATTAGTTCGTATATTTTAAAATTATAATCAACGACTTAATCTTTTATTATTAATCTGAAATTCTCTGAATTCCGCTATTTCTTACTAAGCTCATCGAAGTATATTTGTAATTTCATACTCACTTTTACTCAAAATTGTATTCTCGAACGCAAATTTGAATGAGATGCTATTACGATTACATCAAATAGCGGAATGAGCACACTGATCATAAGCGCAGTCATACAACGAAGCTCACCTTTTGTTGCTAATTATTTTGTGATCAAAATTAAATTTATATTTTATTTTACGTGAGTATTTTCTTGATGCAGGTAATAATGTGGGCTTATTTTTCTGGTGCTAGACGTAGTAAGATAATTGCTCTGGCAATAACAACAGATCACCAACCCAGCAGCAAAAACAAGGATTCTACTATAATGCAGCAACCGATAATACCTAAGCCAGATATTATTATAGTCACAAAGCCTAAACTCACTAATATTAATGAATTATGGAGCCGAACATTGGATTTTAATGACCATGGCGTTGTATTTGATAACCATAAAGAATACGAAAATTCATTTTGCTATTTTTTTTATTTAATCGCAATAGAATCTCATTCAAAATTGCGTTCGAGAATACAGTTTTGAGTAAAAGTGAGTATGAAAAGAAAATGCAAATCTACTTCAATTAACTCATTAAGAAATAACGGAATTCAGAGAATTTCAGACTAATAACAGCACAACTACAGGCACCCAGACTGTATTGATGTTACAATCATGTTAATACCTATAATAGTTTGAGTCGATCGCGATTGATCGAATTACTTTGACTCATTAGTGGGTCCCAGGTCACGAAAAATGATCGATCGAAATGCAGCACTAACCTACAACATGTACAACAAAATAAATATGCCTTTAAATTATTATAATTGTACATTTAGTATACTTACGAAAAAATGGTTCACCGCCAATTCCGCTAAATTCACGGCACACAACAACGTGCTCCTCGGCTTGTCAGCAAACAACGTGAGCCTGCGTGCCCATTAAGGGACCATTTTTAAAATGACCGTATTTTGAACCTTTGAATGTGTCATCCTTTAGTAAAGTTCTCAAACAATTATAGATACCAACCAATAATTTGTAAAAGTAGCCACTCAAAAAATACAAACAACTGAGCGTCTGAACTGAACGAAACAAGGTCGTACGGCGACAACCCGGACTCTCTCCACACATGTTATTTTACACAAATACGCGGTATAACACAAACGTTTGTTTCGAATACCTTGCCATAAGAGCCGTATATGACTGATACTATTTATTTAAAAACAAAGCTGCCTTATTATTACCGTAGTAACACGCAGTTATCACTCAAGCAGAATAAAATAACCCGTTTATTTTTATCAATATCTTATAATAAGCGCCGTATATGCACATACGGCGATAATGAATGGAAACAAATTAATACAGTTTCCTTATTATAATCGCCGCAAGTGGTGATTAAAGCACTTATGTCAGGGAAAAAGTTTCCTCTATAATACAGAATTCATTCGTATCAGAGCAGCGTTAACAGATAGCGCGGTAATGTTAAGTACTACATGATTAATATGCTGGGGCTTTAGAAGACTACTGCAGTATCCGGCACTTGCAGCTAAGATATTAAGGAAACTATTATTTATTTTTTAAGTTACTGCGCTTATAAAAATCTAAAATGTATGATAGAAGCATTTTTCTAATAAACCATCAAAGACAAAGTTATAGATCTCGATACGGCGATTCCGAATATGTAACTAACTCAATTTCGTGAAAAATGTTGGATACGGCGGTTATAATATGCACGGCAGTATATACAATGTATGTTTGTTTGTTTGATGGATCAAATTAATCTACATTATTGTTCACAATCATACCCAACAGCTGAACAGATTTAGATACAATTTGACAAACAGTATATAAGTTAAGTTTCATCTCGGAGATACGTTCCTGTAGGTGCTGTATTTCTGCCTAAATTCTGGTCTTCGTTAGTTATAACTTGAATAGGCTTGACCAAAACAACTACAACTTGGCAGAATCGCTTTATTTTTGAATTGTTTTTTCACGGTAGTCCATGACGCCCAAAAACTTTGGGGATTTCCTTACTGGTTACAGTGGTTACTACCTTAAATCTACGGGCAATAACATCCCTGATAGAATTTCACTGTTAAATATTTATCTATAGGTACATCAGAGCCGTGCCCGGGACGTAGACGGACCTTGCCCCGTCAATGGCTCAAGAAATATTAGTGTGTACCTACATTTTATATGAACCCGTTTGAACACCTAAGTTCCTTGCCTTGCCTAAGCACGGCCACGGCCCAGTCACGTCCCGCCCACGGCCCTGAAGTGTGTGGATAGACCTTTAATCTCAAGTCAAATTCTAACGGTGATGCTGATGATAAACTTATGACTCAGCCTCAGTGACTACCTCATTAATACGTTTATCATTACCGTTACAATGTCAGTACCTGGTTATTTGATGTCTTCTTCACCTCTCGCCTTATTCTAGAGTTGCGGAACAGTTGACAGATCAGAGGACCAATTCACATAAAAAAATATTTTTGAATATCGGTTTCAGTCTAGTCTCGATCTAATATTTTTTATAAGAATTGGGCTGTGATAATATGCAACGGTTATGTTTATTTTGTACATTTTCTACGTTCTATGGATGTTTAATACGCGCAAGATTTATTTCATGAACAATTTAGACATGGCAGATTCGATGCAGCTTATGGCTCACGTGTTAATGCACATTGATTTGCACATTGTGTTGTTGTACCTACTGCGTATGCCTATCAGGATAGGTTTTTATAATAATGTGAAAAAATACAAACGATTATACGTGGTAATCACCGAGTGATTTGTTCAAGGCAAATTATTATCGTCGTTATTTATTTTTAATAATTTAATTGTTATTTTGGTTCCGTAAGTTGCTGTTATTATAGTAACTGGTATTTTAAATACTTCTTTCAAATTTCATAAGTGGTTCTATATCATTATACGAATAGAAATGTTTATGCAAAACTTTTTTATGTAATTCCATTGGCAATATGAGGTATTCGATTACTCAATAATTATATTCATTTATTTACAAAAACTGACATGACCTTTAGTATAAAAATTTAGCAAATTATAAAGACAGTTTATAAAAAAAATTCGTGAAAGTGAAAGCGGGAAAATATAGAGAAATATCATTCAGTTGATATACGGGTCTCATCAAGATCTTCGGGATCCAAGCGTTTCTCAACTGAGGGTCCCACGGCAGTTACTCTCATGAAAGCCTATTAACCAAATCAAGATTAAAAGTAGGTTCCAAAGTCTTTTTGTAAATCTTAATACCTACCTTGATTATACACCGAATTATAAACCAATGGCTTTACATAAAATATCGAAGTTCAGTTTGACTGAAAGACGACACCAACCCAGTTGGGAAAAGGCTAGCAAGATGATTGGTATTTCATCCATATCATTGATATTATCAGTTAAATCATTGACATACGCCAGGCAATCTGCCCTAGCCAGTTTCTGCGACAATTTTGTTTGAAATGATATTTTGACTATACCTACTGTAATCTAAAATTGAAATAAACTCGTAATAAATAAATAACATACCACACTAACAACAAAAGCAGGCTCTTTAGATTGGCGGCGCATGCATAAATGTGGTGATTATGTCATGACGACACATTTTGTGAAACCTGCCAAACAATAGGATGATATGTACTCAGCCGATATTGTCCATTGTAACGTTATATGCGGATCAAATCGTAATAGTCACAAAAACCACTCTGAGCGGCAGCAGAGAGACGAGTTATGTGCTGAACGAATTAAGTGAGATTGGCTTGTATGTTCTACTTTAAAATACCAATTTTCGTGACGTAATCCTGCTGGCACAGTCATTAAGGAATATTTAAATATAAATATGTCATGACGTACCAAGAGTTAGTATTTAACGTAGTAATGGCCTGAAATAAAAAATATTTACTTTAAAATTACTCCTAAAATATCCCCATGAGAGACCTATAAATCATTCTTACACGAATATGTCAATTTTCAACAAAAGGATCCATGATCCACATGCAAATATAATTATTTAAAGTATCAAACTGAAATCAAATTTTTTTATAGCTCCGACTTATTCAAAAGCCAATCATAATATCTAAAAAACTTAATCTATAAGAAAAATAATCTATACAAGCGAAAAATAATTGTCTTTTATTTCTTTCTCAGGGCAAAACGAGATAATCACGGCATGACTGCTACTCACGGCGGAGGACGTGAAGATGATCGTCCGGATAAAGAGACCGTGTACACTATCAAGACTGGATTCAAAAACGATGGTTACCAGCACGACCGAGACACAAACGACGACATCGTCAAACCCCCACCGCTACCCGCTGAGGACGATAACTTCGCCAGCGGCAGAGTAACGCTATCGAGAAACGAGAAATGGAGAATATTAAAGAATATTGCTGCCGTCAGTGCAGCGTTCATGATCCAGTTTACGGCATTCCAGGGAACTGCTAACTTGCAGTCCTCAATAAATGCCAGAGATGGCTTGGGGACGGTTTCCCTAAGTTCAATTTACGCAGCTCTCGTCGTTTCCTGTATATTCGTACCTACGTTCCTAATCAAAAGGCTAACGGTCAAATGGACCCTCTGCTTATCCATGATGTGCTATGCTCCGTATATTGGAGCACAATTCTACCCTGCATTTTACACTCTAGTACCTGCGGGCGTGATTGTTGGTCTGGGGGCAGCTCCCATGTGGACTTCTAAAGCCACGTACCTAACACAAGTGGGTAGCGTTTACGCAAAACTGACCGACCAACCAGTTGATGGCATTATAGTGCGATTCTTCGGATTCTTCTTCCTAGCTTGGCAGACCGCTGAATTGTGGGGAAATCTGATCTCAAGTTTAGGTAAGCTATAACCACAATATTCGTTTGAGAAATAACATGTCAGAATTAAAGCTAAAATAATTATGAATGCTTAACTTCTTATTAAAATCGTGTAAAATTATCATA
The DNA here is from genome assembly GCA_963576445.1 of Lithosia quadra. Taxonomy (NCBI): domain Eukaryota; kingdom Metazoa; phylum Arthropoda; class Insecta; order Lepidoptera; family Erebidae; genus Lithosia; species Lithosia quadra. The sequence goes on along the minus strand of OY754873.1, from coordinate 7,154,310 downwards.
GTGAAAATTCTCAAAAATATCTCATAAATGCTTAATTTTTTCCAAGAATTTTAGGTTAGGACATAGGTTTCTTTTTGTCCCTATATTAAGGAACCATCATTAAATCTATGAAGAACTGCTTTAACAGAACCTCAATTTCATGTTCTATAACGTACTTTTCTTCATTTGGCAGTATTCTCATCGGGAGTCCACAGCGGAACCACAAAAAAAGAAAATGTAAGCATGACGCTGCTGAACACCTGTGGAGCCAACTTCTGCATGATCGGAGGCGGTCATCATGATAACCAGAATCTCCACAGGCCTCCAGACAATGAGATATATGAGATCAGCGCCATCTACCTCGCGTGTGTTGCCGTGGCTGTCTGCATGGTGGCATTGCTTGTCGATCCACTTTCAAGGTATGTTGATTATTTCAACCTTATACGCTATTGTTCAGTATTATTATAAAAGGTTCCTCGCCATGTTTAATTTGTAATACCTAGTTTATTTCATTACCCTGACATAATTTGTGTGATGGTTAAAATAAAATTATTGTTATGGATATAGTTTTTTTTCTTTTTTGGCGGAGACGCCAAGGAAAAAACTATGATATAATGGAATAATAAAATTGCCATGCAATCTTTTATATCATTAATTATAAATTATATTAATATTGATTATCTACTGTTATTTAAGGACCACTCAACACGCTGAGGGGCACTTATTCTTCATTGCTTAGAAAGCCCCAAGACCTGACTATCGGAATATTATCTATACATACAATATACCTTATATATCTTATATTCCTTAGACCTACTCATTCTTACCTCGTCAATAACACCAGTAGTAGGTATATTGAAAGTACCGACATTAATTTGGCATGAAATCAACTATTCGATTTGCGTTATGACTCAGGATTTACTAACACGTGTCTGCCCATTTACAATTTTGGGTCCTTTATGCGATGCGTGAAAAATCTTCTAGAATTTTGTTATTTTGTTTGTAGAGCTTTGTTATAGATATTTATTTGTAGATTAATTAAGTAGCTTTTTTTTTCCGTGCGGAAATCCTCATGGACCCACCCCGCGGCCAGCTAAACAATTAAGTAGCTAACCAATAAACTGGACATTCGCAGGTATGGTGAGAAACAGAGGAGATCTGATCCCACGAAGGAGGTTACTGGCATTCAACTACTGTCTGCCACAGCTTATCAACTGAAGAAACCTAATCAACAACTACTTATCCCGATTACCCTATGGATTGGTATGGAACAGGCATTCATCGGAGCTGATTACACTCAGGTGCGTAATTTTTTTAGGTACTTTGTATTTACAACTACATATTTCGTCTCTGAACCAAAAATGATGTATGTCTTTAGTGGAGTTTGAGCGGGATGTTATCAGTTTTTGGCACACTGCAAAGGAATTGTGGCGTTGCAATGAGCTATACACCATTTCGTGAACACCTACGTAATGAACACTGGCGTACGGTGTACATTTGACTCATGCGCATAGTCTCAAATCAAAATCAGTAGGTAAGCACTAGACACTGAACCGAGACCCATCAGCCAGATGGCAGAGATAGTGCGTTGACGAGTCGACGAGTTGACGAGTCTGGTTTTAAGTTTTTTGGTTTTGATAAATATGGCTTTTATAAGAGCGAGTACCTAACATCCCGACCTCGTCTTTCAATCAGCATGTGTGCCGCATATTTGACTGACAGGTCAGGTTGGTTCGGATCCCGAAGTTCATGGTGGGGGGGGGGGGGGGATCACAAGTACACCCTGTTATTATACCTCATCTAAAAATCACTAACTCAAATAATGATATTATTTCAATAGACATAGAAAGATAGCAAAGATAATGTGTATTGATCCCAAAAGAGTATCTTGACTTACTTTCATTTATTATACATTTAAGATTTAAAACAATAAGATAATTTTTGAAGGAATATAATATTTACCTTTTTTTTCACAGGCTTACGTCTCGTGCGCACTGGGCATCCGTTCTATCGGCTACGTGATGATCTGCTTCGGTGTGGTCAATGCCATTTGTTCCTTACTCTTCGGTACTGCCATGAAGTACATTGGTAGGTTCCCTATCCTAGTCATGGGAGCGGCCTTGCATCTGGGGTTGATCGTCTGGCTATTGATCTGGAGGCCGAATCCCGACTCACCAACTGTATTCTTTGTTATCTCCGGGCTGTGGGGCGTTGGAGATGCTGTATGGCAAACTCAAGTTAACGGTAAGAAATACTAATTATTACTAGGCATTACTAATCCAATAACATGAAAAAAAGTCTAGATAATTTTGAATAAGCAATAGTAGTTACGTGCCCGGCGTTAATCGGGTGTCGACTTTTCGTATTAAAAGAGTAATTTAAACGATTTTACTATTAAAAGTCTAAATGGAAATGATTAATAATATTTTTTTAAATAGATCTTTTTCAAGAATAGTTATATACAGGGTTATTTGTAATTAACTAGCATCCTCGCAGGGGTAGATAGCTGACATCATAACTGATCATTTTTGTTCTACGACTTTTTATAATTCGTTAAATATTACTTTCATACAAAAATAAATATTAGTTTAGTTTTGCGTCTAAAAGTTACTAACTCTACGTGCGCCGCCGCCGCAGTTTACGCGCATCGTAAAAATTAGGTAAACAAACTCGTCTCATCAATTAGGAGGCGGGGCGCGGCGCTAGCGCCTTTGACCTTGACCCATTTCTTTTTGCGAGCCGCCAGTCGGTCGCTAGATGCGCGCGCGTCACAGTCGTTAAAGGTGTGCATCACTTGTCTTTGTGTGCCACGATTTTTCGCGTTACCGTGTTGTTTCGATCTGACTATCACCATGCCTTATCAGTATTCCAATGTGGAATACTCATAAGCAAATTAAAACTAATCGGGCCGTGTTAATGAACTGAAAAGTAAATTTTTAGGTGTGGTCTTTGTGTTAAATGTGTCAATGTTGAAAGTGGTTTTGTGAGCGATACTCGTCGGCATGCGCGGGACTTGAACCTCAGAGGTAATAACTAATTGTACATACTTTGTAATATTGTAAAAAAATCAACTATTAGTTCAATTGTTGTAAATACGATGATTCTACTTTTCAAATACCCCGCATTAAAAAATCTAAATTGAATCATTAATGCATTATCTACCTACCTACCGATGTTTGTTTTATGAATTCAACATAGGCTTAATAGTATCTCGTTCTTACAATAATAAACTTGAAAACTCATTATTAAGTATTGTGTTTATTAAAACACCTGTCCCCAGCTGTTAAACATTTGACGTCAATTAAAACAAAACCAACGCACGTTAAGATTATCTTTGGTATGGCGATCACTCTGAAATACGTTTTATTTGTTTACTAAATTCTATTGACAGTTTATTTTTGACAGAGCACATTGTCTGTCGGGGCAGCTAGTCAAAAATATACATCTCATAACAAAGCCTTCATCTTACATCATTATAATTTTAAATTTAGAATAAAATAAGCAGGTAGCTAATATTAAAGTTAATAGTGAATCATCGTGTAGCTATGTGAGTGCGCAGCTCGTTGAAATCTTTACTTTGAAAAAGTTTAGTTTTTAGCAATAAGACTGAAAACTAATGTCAAACTTTGGCAAGTGATAAAATATATATTTTTGGACCATTCTGTCCACCCAAATGTTGCCTTACATATACCTTGGCAAACCACACCACATCAGCGCTTTAGAATAAAATGGTCAAATACTTTTTGTTCCGTTTTTTACCATTTTGTTTTATTACAAAGTGGAAATGAGTTATTAATTTAGAAAAAAAAAACATTTTTAAACGCAACCATTATAGTAAGTGCAGCCAAACCTAACCGGTATATATTGTTTAATTCGGAAGTTACTATGACCACTTATCGTTGCCATCTTCAGACCCTGGATATCACGTATTCACGCTAATAATAAATAAATAAAAATTGTGCTTTTGATTAATTTAAACGGTCGTTCCATTTCAGGTCTTTACGGAGTTCTGTTCAGGCGTAACAAAGAGGCTGCATTCTCCAACTATCGCCTATGGGAAAGCGCTGGTTTCGTGATCGCGTACGCGTACTCCACACATCTCTGCGCCCGGATGAAGCTATACGTGATGATGGTCATGCTCCTTATCGGCGTCGCTGGGTACATCGTTGTTGAGATCTTGCACAAGAGAAAGGTGAGATAAACTACTCAATATTCTAGGGTTCCAGAAAGCGGATAAATATAACTCTTACAAAAAAAACAACTTCAACTACCAAATTGAATTGACCACACGAAAAGCACCAGCTTTCAAATAAAAAAAAACATAAAAATCTATTCACTCAGTTGAAAGTTCTGAGGTAACAAACATAAGAAAATATGGTTTAGATTTAAATGCTTTCATTGTAGAGTTAATTCAAATTGCTTGTTCGATATTGTTATGTTATCTAATATCTGTCAAATTATTTGAAAAATAAGCCAAAGTTGATATTTATTACTGAAAATATCTAAATAAAATGTATGTGTTACACGCTTTTTACGCTACAAGATACTAGGGTCATAATGAATTCAGTAACATGTAACGTATTATGGTAATTGGGCAACATACTACGTCAGGAGTAGTAAAAAGAATATAGCCCGCATCTAATTGTCCAATATTGTTTAACTATTTCCAACATTTTTCTCATTTATTTATGTAGGCGAGTAAATGAACGGAACATAATATTGTGAGACAGAAATTCCTTCTAGGGCACGTAAATAACTAAAAATAAATTAAGTATCTATTGTTAGCAAATGTTTCTACTACATACAATAAGAGAATTAATTTAAATAAAATGTTTCGTTTCAAGCCTCAAATTATATTGAGTTAGGTATATATAGAATATATATACTATTTATATAATTATAGTAGGTTTAACGGAAAATATCGGAGTACGCCGCTTCGTAGTTAAACTGATAAGCCAACCCCAACTAAGTTGGGAAAAGACTCGGAGGATGGTGATGAGATTAGAGAAGGTTTAATATATAGAAGCTGGTATAGAAGCTGATTTTAGACTTTAACTGTATAACGGTAAAGTCTACAATTTTATTATAATACCTATACCTACCTAGTATTATTGCCTTTAGCAAAATCGAGGCCCTGATGATAGACCAACGAGATTCTGATACAGACTTTCTTTTCGGTGTTGGGGGGTCATACAGCAGTCGCGCTCGTATAGGTATAGGTACATAATGATTGATTGATAGTAGTAGGCAATTTAGAAGGGCTCCAAAGTGCCCAGCAATAGAACTTACAGTTTGATTTAGGTAGAAATAGTTATATAGTTGTTGTTGTATGTTATTGAACCAAATAAGTTATGCTTAATGTAATACTTGCAATTTTAAAAGCGTTAATATCGCCTTTTTTTCACTATGTATTATGTACTTTATAGTGAGAAGGGTGTTATATTTTAATGCAAATAACAAAACAATTGGACTCGGTATACCTGATGCAGAAAACGGTTATTTAATAATCACAATTTTATTTCAGGCTCGTCGTCTCAAAGCTATTGCAGAGGACCCAGCAGTCGCTGCTGAAGCAGCCAAGCAGCCGCCAGAAGAAGATGATGAAAAGGATGAAATTGATGACGAAATCATCATCACGCATCTGTAAGCCATGTGTCCATGGCCAAAGGGCAAGCGTCTCAATCTTCGACCTCATAAGTAGCGCTCTAAGCGTTGATATCCAACGTCACATCACACTTAACAGCGCATCAGTAGGTTGGACATCTGAGGGTTTACCATGACATGTAAAAACTCAGTCGTTCGAGTGCTAAAAGGGAAGCTATACACCTTATATAGTTCTTTCTTGCTCGAAGTACTTACGTTCAACATATCATGGTAAACCCTCTGCACGCTGCCCATACTTTACCAATTCTGCCATACATGTTTGGGTATGTACAAAATCACAATGACATCTCCATATTATAATCACGAATGTAACTAGGGCTATTTATGTATCCAATAGTTAAGTTATTTTAAGTCGGAAGAGACGCGAAAAATCTAAAAGACTTTACAAGTACAAACATAAAGAGAAACCATAACTACTATTTGCCACTGTAGCAACTATTTAACAGCTGATTGGCGCGTCGAGGTCCAAACTTTAGTGATAACAGCAACCATGAATCTCATTGAGCATAACATTTTAAATGTAGATATTTAAATTGGGGATCAAAATAATCTTCACATTTTTATACTTTAATCAAATTCTTGTGAACTATTCAAAGCCCCAAATTTGCTGGAGTCTTTATGAGTTGTGTCACTTATTGATTAGAGCTTTAATTTTAATGATTTTACGAACATAAAGGAAACTAAATTTTAAAACTAGTGTGTTGTTGTTTTTATAAACGATTCCGGAGAAAAGTAGAGGAGATTCTTTTCTTAGGCATTTTTTTATTAGAAAGGGGTTATTTTATTAACCTGTCGAAACTCTTCGATGCGTTTAAGCACGAATGATGAATTATGATATAATTATACATTTCGAAAATTAATTACATATATATTGTTTGTCGTCATTTTTACGTCAGCTAATTTAAAACCTTTAATAAGCATAACGATTCAGGTGTATGTTTACTCTTTCCTATTGTACGTAACCAATTGATTGTATCTGCTACAATCTATTGCGTCCAACGTCATTCGAAATTGTCCTGACCGATGCTGTTACATTATTGTGCTATATTGCGGTAATTATTCTTTGCAAGGAATGGAAAATAATATTATTATCAGTAATTTAGCATTATTTATTAACTATTCTACTTTCCTAAACAATTTCTGTTTTAAAGGTGGATAGCAACAACATGATTTTAATATCAAATCGATTAATACATATCCCTTGAAAAGAATTGCCTCTATAACGTTAATGTAAAATGTAATTTGGCATGGTCTATTTATTTTATTTTTACGTACATAAAAATGTTTTTAATTTATATTTTTAATTTATATAAATTGACATCCGCAGTTTTTTTCTTTCAAACTACGAATTACAAGACTAGAAAAACGATAATGATTGTGTAACACACAGTAGTGGATTTATCAATAGGCCAAGGGCGGAACATTGTATGGGCGGTCAGTTTGGAAAATATTTTTTATGAAGAAGTTTTATTTATATACAGAGAAATTGGAAGTAGTATTTAATTATTCACATGAATATCTTCCAAACAAGAAATACCTGCGCTATGTTCCACAACTAAGACCCGATTTCACCCTGATACAAACCGAGATCAATGAAAACTAAACTGCTAATGCTAAATAAGAATTTTCACTGATGAACATCAACAACTGATGAAATTCGCCGTCGTCAGTATTCAAATTAATCCGTAGATTAATTTTTTGTGGTAAATGTGTTAAATCCGCCATTGGTTACATAATTTAAATGGCTGCTCAACTTTTTAAACTAAATGTGGACATATTTATTGATAAAAACAAATAGATGGTGCTGTGTATAACAGGGACTAAATAACAGGCCTAAAAATGTCATATTGAGCAATTTAGCTTGATACATTCTTAGCAGATTATAAGCAATTCCTCTAATATTTTTAAATGGTCACTCATCAAAGAGGAATCACAATAAATTCACATAAGAGTCTGCTCGACACCAAATTTAATATGAGTCTGCTAGACTCACAATTGGTGTAAATGTTGCCGCATGATAACATGAAGATTTTTACCGGTTATGTTTTCTTTGTATAGTTTTTATTAAGTGAATAGGTTATTTTGCAAACTGTGTCATGATTAGAACAATAAAATAATATAAGTTTGCAAACTGTGCGGAATCTCAACTCGGTCCACTTTTGCTATATGGTGCTGTAGGACAACGTGGCTTAATTTTGGTAATATAAAAAATTTACGAATTATACGTAAATTTTATCTTTCTGTATGTATACTACGAGTACAATGTATCTACATTGTAGTATAAAGAACATTATCTAACAAACATTTTCTAAGAAAATGTGCGAGTTGAATTGAAACATGTTGTCCTGAGGAACACATAATGATTCTGTTATCGCCCGCTAAACCAGTTTTTTTTAATAAACCGATTCATGATCATTTTACGAATTTATATAATGTCAAACAGACGAATTGCGGAATATGAACTAAATGCAGTTCCTAGTAGGTATACATTTTCAAAATGTGTCCTTTTACAACCTTATTATTAATTTTATTGTTATTTTTTTATTGTATATTACAGTAAACAATAAACATTACAAAAATATTATTGAATGTAATATATTTAAACTATCGAGTTTTCGCCCAAAAACTTTGGGGATAATATTTATTTTTTGTAATAGTATTTATTATATCAAGTGGTCTTTTTAGGTCTGTTGGTGACAGTTGAAGTCGAATAATGAATTTCTAAGGTTGAATTTCACCCATGATAATAACTGCGTTCAGTTTAAATGCAGATTTTCATTTGTGAAAATCAGCCTGAATTTCAAGGTAATTAAAATACTTACAGTTTAATTCACAAAGAAAATTGAGTTCTTAGGCTGCACCATCTATTGACATTTCTTTTATTTTTGTACCAGAAAACTCAGAATAATGAATTTCACATTTTTGATCATGTCAGTTTTACAATTGTTAATTTTATTGTTATTGTACAATAAACTGTCGTGTTAGGTAATTATTTGTTTCTTCAGAATTTAAATATAATTGAATATCCTTTGCGATAAATTTATCAGGTATAAAATCTGATCGTGAGGTGACTAGATCAAATAAATTAATTTTTATTTTCTAATTTTAGCAATATTATACATACGTAGATAAATTAAGCTTTGTGTTAGCACATTTACGTTTAAAATTGCATTAGACGATATCCATACAGATATTTGAAATAGATCACAATTTTAAACGTGTTGTTTACTTTTAGGAGAGGTAGGTGTATTTGTCTAATTTATGTTTGCATGCTTCAATATTTACGGTAGAACCTTGTCATAAGGTAACCTTAAACCTTAAAGAAATTTTATTAGGACCCTAACAGACTATCTCTATCAAAGAGACTAGTTATGGCAATATTTGTTATGTTCTAAGTATTAATTATCAAATGCGCAGTCTCGTCTACTGGGGTACTAATTTATAATTTTTATTAATTATCAGAATTACATCAGCTTTAGATGAACAAGATAAGGTACAAGTCCATGCACACTATCGAAATCGGTTTGTCCCAACATACATTGCGTAGGCAAGATATACAATAGGTAGGTTAACAAAATCACGTGATAAATTATCAGTAAAATGTAATTATATAAATAACGTGTAAGCATATATATTAATGTAAATTAGATGTAGACATTTAAGGCTATTATATAATAAATAAATAAATTTATTGATCTATTTTTGAGATAACACGTTTTTGTTCGAATAAGATACTATATTACTTTTTAATGATGTCATATGAGTTTGTGATGAAATAAACATAAAATTGTTTGGTCACATTATTTTTTATTTTCACCTTTTCAAGATATAAAGTAATTTAGTAATTTTAAAGTAAGAACAATCAAAAGACTACACTCAGTCTTCTGTCAGTTGAATCAATGATCAAGCGCTCACTTATTATCCATCACACCAGCATGATACCTTCAATTTACGGGCTTCATTTGATAGAACGAATTTGTTGCTTCATAGAACAAAACAAGGTAAATTATATCTGTGGTTGATGGAAGAACAAGTACCATAATAATTGAGTCAATGACTACGCACTCCCTTGGAATTTAGTATACACCTCGCACATATCACAAACGTCATACTTTCACTTTACGGGCTCCATTTGATACATTCTGTTTGCTTTCCTATGTAAGCATGCAGTACGCATGGAGTGGTTAAAGGGAGGTCAAGAAACACATTACTGGACTACGCGTTATCTTAGAGAATCAAACACTTCAATGATAGTTTCACTTTACGGACTCAACTGGGTACATTCTGTCTGTTTTCATATGCAAGTACGCATAAAACGAATTAACGAGGGAAGTGGGTAACATAACAATTATATTGAGTTGTCGAGGGACGGACCAGAAGCAAATAACTAAATCAATGATTCCTTTAGAATCGTGTAAGCAATTACGTATTAGGTAGGTAGGTATAGGTACGGTTTTCGATTTTAAGTCTAGCATTTAGGATCGATGTTTGTCTTGAAGACAAACGTGCTAAGTACAAAATTATACACGTTCAAATAGGTAGACCATATTGGTTGAATAAATAAAACTGATACCTATAATATAAGAGGAACTTTGAAAGGATCTTGATATAATTTTAGGAATCGCGTAGGTATTTCATTGTTACATAATACGGTGGTAAAATCTTTTCCTATCAGACACTTCTAAACTATAATAATTTGTAAAAGCGCCTATACCGATTATCTTAGCAAACTACAAGTCGTCTATTTTGGCCATAAAAGCACTTTCTGTTTTATGGTAGTGTACAAATATAGTCGCTGTGTACAAACAATGGTTAGTTGGTTAGTTGAAAATTGGTCAGTTGGATGAGCACGAAATTTCTTTCGAATAGTAAGTGTATCGTATTCATAACGAGAGTCAGAACACAGTCCGATCCGGTCAATAATTTTATTATATTGATGTGCAAACACCGAATCACGATATTATAATAAATATCGACTATCTCCAGTCTTTCGTTACGAATACGAATTACGATACGTTGACAATCCGAAAGAAATCTCTTTCTCACTCTACAATTGACAATCTGGTGAGCTACGAATCTGATGAATCGAGAATCTATTAAAAAGTTGTTAAAAAGATGTCTTTGACTCCACCGCTCCTAAAGGAATGTAGCGCACCATTCACAAGAATGCCTGCATTCACTCTAAGATACTATAAATACCTCCTTCGTTTTACCGTGCCTCGTGAACAAATTTCGATTCCACATTTTTGTTTGAAACGCACCTTTGTATGTTGAGCAATAAATAACAACACACTAGACAAATTTCATGAGTGGAAAGACAGACTTCGGGTTGGATACAATAATTTGGTATGACTGCAGAACTTCGATGTCGCCAGTGGGTTGTAGAGGTCAAGTTCAGCCTATTCGTAGATATTTTGACTGACAGCCGAGGATTACCATTATCCCTTGCAAATTCAATTAAAAAAGTAGTTTATACAGAATTCAACAGCATTCATTGATTATAAATATCAATAATTGATAGAGACAAACACTGATAGAGTCCTGACTGGGAGCCAGATGGACTGACGACCTGAAAAAGGTAGCTGGGATGCACCGGATGCGAAAGGCGGAGAATTAGGTGGTATGGCGTACATTGGGAGACCAATTGATTGATTGACAGTCATGTAAAACTAAATGGTTCTATAGCAATACGCTATCTATATTTTACAACTGTCGGAACAAGTACATGGTAATTAATACTATTTACCTACTTTTTTGTTACATGGCTGTGGCCCAAAAAGAAAAGTATAAGTCAATATTTTTTTAACCTCAATTGTGCGAAACTAATTTACTTATTATGCCTACGTGCTTGTGACGCGTTTTCACACTTAGACCTCTGCAGTTATACCTAGTTGTGCGATCTCAGCAAGACGTTTTCTATTATTAAGTAGGATCCACTTTTGATTATTTTTGATCCATGAAAAACTGTCTGTTTTTACGGCATATTACATTAATAATGATAAAAGTATCTACTTATGTAAACTACCTTAATTGGTCGCAGGTGTGGTTTATGTAACGCAAACGTGAACGAGGTTCAATCAATAATATTTGTACTTGAAAATGTAATAAGTATTTGCCGAAGTTTCACATATCCAGTTACGAAATACTCATGGAGAGTGAGGAGTGGCTCAGACTGACCTTCCTACTCATGTCTTACTGCTGTCGAGTTCACCATGTAACTATACTTTGATAATAATTGTACCTACTGTTATTAGTATTTTATTCTAATGAATAAAATAAATAAATAAAATAAACCACAATAGCATAATTTAACACGTCCGTCTGTCTGTTTCTCCGTTCATCTGAAGCACACAACAAATATTGATACGGTTTTCACTGTCATTTAGAAGTTAAGTTGCTTACAGAATGTTCCTACTTACCGAACTTATCCTTATTCTGTACCTACGATAGTGAATTTTTTTTTATGCGTTGGGTAGCGCGCTGGTTGGTATAGAAATCAGCCCGGCAGATGGCGCTGCAGTCGGGCAGAACAACGTCTGTCGGGTTCGCTATAAAAATATCCCACCAAAAATATACCTGTTGAAAAGGGGGCCAAGTTCCTATCGGCTATGGATTCACTTAAAAAAGGATTGAAATCCACTCCAATGCCAAGTTTAGATGCACTTTAAAATCTATACTTATAATAAATCTGTAGAAGTGAAAATTCTGTACATTGAAAATATCAAAAAAATAATTAGCAGGGGGTGTTACTAGACCGACATCGATCCCAAATATGTAAAAAAAAAAATTGTTGTCTGTCTGTCTGTCTGTCTGATTGTTCAGGCATCACGCAAAAACTACCGGTTCGATTACGATGAAACTTGGTATAATTATTCTTCAATATCCTGGGCAGCACACTGGGTACTTTTTATCCCGGAAAAGTACGTACAATAAAAACAAACTTAATTTTGCGGTTCAATCCCTAGACCCGAATACTGTACCAACCGCAAATAATAAGTTTGTCGTAGGTTACGTCACCCGCAGTGGTGTTCCAGTAGGATTAGTGGATAGTGGTGTTATTAGTTTTCAGGGATTTTGAGTTTAGATTAGTTATCATCAGTGGAAGTGTTAGCGGTAGCGGAGCGGGAGTGGAAGCAGGAGCGGGAGTGGGAGTGGACGCAATAAGCGACTTCCAATAAAAACTTCTTACAATAAAAAAACAACAATGTTAAAGCCGTAGACCAATGCTTTAAATTTATTATTATCTTGAGTAAATTGTTGATATAAATGCTGATGACGTCAAGAGACGCGATTAAACAATTAGGATTTTTTACCAAACATGGTCTAATCTGTGCATGAAACTTGTTCATAGCTAATAAACCGTTATCGCGTATCGGTAGATAATTCACGATAAATGCATAAAGTGGGTCAAATATTTTTAGGGTTTACTTACCTTTCTTTCATTTAAATTCAGATGTGATTATGATAGAACAGACAATGAGCGAATACTTCAAATCGGTCTACAGTTGCTAAAACGTTTATTAAATACCTACTGTGCAGAGATTTACAAAATTAATTCGGCAGCAGCTTTTGAAGTCAATATCCCAATGTCGGTCGTGCCAAGGGAGGAACATGAAATGACGAGCTTGCCAAGTTGCAGTTCCGATATATTGACGGATGATGGTCTATCCGTGAATCATCCCCATTTTATATTGAAGCCTGTTCATTTGCAACCAGTTGTCGGCAACGTCGAGATATCACATTCTTCTAACGTCTGCATGAGCCCTAAATACGTTTCCGTCACCGAGCATTATAATGACCTCGAAGTTGCTACAGGTAAGCCTAAATAACTTACTGTATTGCTACTCTATATTTGCGTTCTTCCAAGCTATGCACAGCAACTGCAAAGCTCTGCTGCGTGTGCGATTTTTAGTAAAAATAAGTAGGTACTTATTTGAAATTACAGCTGAGCTAAATTGCTTGCGAAAAGTATGAATTCACGTCGTCGGTAGAACTGCGTAGGATACTAAGCCGGCACGGCGCGGCGGGGCGGGGCGGTCAAAATGACCGCGACGCATTCTTTTCCGTACGATTATAAGGTTGCATTTGTCCGCACAATAGCTCATGTCGCTTGTCAGACATACGCGAGCAAAATGCGATCTAATGTTAGTAATAATAAGAGTGCGTCGCAGTCCTTTTGACCGCTCCGCACCTCCGTCTGGTTAACGCCTAATTGGTAGCTATTTTCAACATCAACATCTTTTGGTCTAACAGACCAATGCGTGCGCATATACTTGTATGAAATACTATTTGACGCAGGTATAAGAAGGTTAAATCGCTGAAAGTCAACAGGCAGGACGCGATTTGAGCATGCGTTATTGATGTGGTAGAATAAATGAGCTTTAGACTTTAGAATAGAGAGAGAGACGATTGTCAAACGTATATGAACGATTTGAATCTACAATGGTTTCAATGTGAGACTGAACTAATCCAGTCTTCAGACTAAACCTCTGAAGTATGTTTAATAATAGAGCTTTTCAACTCCATAATAGAGACACTGAGTTACCTGAGATGGGTAGAGGTAAACTTTTCGATCAGCTGGAAGACCAAACTGAGCAAGTAGACTGCTTGAAGGCTTAGCACGGCATATTCCACTCCACTGTTGTAGCCGCTATTCCATAAGAGCTGTCCGATAACCGACTTTGGTGGAACACCACGCGCTTGTGGTGTTTTACCGAACACGCGTGTTGTGGTCTTCTTCGTGATCTTAAAGATTGAGGCGTGAGGCTCACGAGAGGCGCTCGAAAGGTTAATTTCCATTGCAAGCTAACCAACACATAATCCATCTGATGTGTAACACATACGGTATAAAGACAATATTAATACCTGAGTTGATGTTTCAGCCCGAATCCGAGGTGTAAAGCTGGTGTCAGCAAAAGACACAAAGCGACTTCGCTGTAGCATCGCCGTCTTCGTGTGCTGGGCTTTCGCAGTATCTTTTACTCTTTCTTTCTTCATTTGCTACTTGGCTTTGTATGAAGAAGATAAACGTCTGCAACTAGGTAACTAGTGTGTTTGCTGCTAACTACTATTGTTTCAAAATGTATACTAATAAAACTTTTACTTCTATAGATATACAAGAACCATGGTACATAAGCCGCAAGAAATGGATGGCAGAAAAAGTTCGTGAGATAGAATTACTAGACCTCCCTGTTCCAAATGTACTCATTGGGCACTCGGCAACCAAGTCCTGTACTGAAGAAGACGATTGTATCCAGAAAGTATTAGATATTCAAACGGATTATCAATTGGTACGGCATTGGGAAGATATCGGTCCTAATTTCCTAGTTAGTGGCAATGGATTGGTGTTTGAGGGCAGAGGAGCAAATATAGAGGGCATTATGGTGAAATCATGGAATCGGAATGGTATAAGTATTATGTTTCTTGGAAATTATCTCATTGACAAAACAACTAGTGCACAATTTGATCATGTTAAAGTTCTTTTGCAAGAGCTTGTTGATAAACGAGTGTTGACTGCTGACTATACTGTGTACGGACACTGTCAAGTAAAAGGTGGTTACGTGTCCCCGGGTCCGCATGTGATGGATAATTTGTTCCGTTTAGATCATTGGAGCCCAGTGAACAAAAGTGGATGTGTGCGTTCATGATGTTTTGTTTACTATAAGAAAGAGATAAATAATAAAACTATAGTAACTTCCATGATTATAAAGTAATTCATCATCAAGAAACTAGAATTTATCCAAGAAGGATAATTAGCAACCTGCACTCGCCTCTCTCCGGTGAACAATGCGGCAATTTCCTTGATTGATACTAATTTTACTTCTTGTTGGTAATACTGGAAAGTATTCGGAGAGAAATTAGGTAATAATAATATGTAATTAACATTATGACCAAAATCTTGGCAAATTTTCGCGACAGATTTCAGCTGAATGTTTCATCTGTTTTTGTAACGTGATGCCTATAGGAACATCGATTCTGACAAATCTAAAATAATCTTAGGACAAACATCTTTCTATGTACAGATTTTTCTTTTTTCCGATTTTATAACATGTTTAGATTTTGCCTTATGAAAAGTATCTATACTTATAATAAATCTGTAGAAGTGAAAATTCTGTAAGTACATTGAAAATATCAAAAAAATAAATAGCAGGGGGTGTTACTAGACCGACACCGAACCCAAATATGTGATTAAAAAAAATTTTGTCTGTCTGTCTGTCTGTCTGTCTGTCCGTCTGTTTGTTCAGGCATCACGCAAAAACTACCGGTTCGATTACGATGAAACTTGGTATAATTATTCTTCAATATCCTGGGCAGCACACTGGATACTTTTTATCCCGGAAAAGTACATACAATAAAAGACAAATTTCATTTTGCGGTTGAATTCCTTGACCTGATTACTGCACCAACCGCAAATAATAAGTTTGTCGTAGGTTACTTCACCCGCAGTGGTGTTCAAGTAAGATTATTGGATAGTGGTGTTATTAGTTTATAAGGATTTTGAGTTTTTTTTTGTATTTATTAACAAAAATATTACATTTTGAGTTGAGATTAGTTATCATCAGAATTGGTTTATGGGAGTGTGAGTGGGAGTGGGAGTGGGAGTGGGAGTGGGAGTGGGAGTGGGAGTGGGAGTGGGAGTGGGAGTGGGAGTGGGGTGGGGGTGGGGGTGGGAGTGGGAGTGGGAGTGGGAGTGGGAGTGGGAGTGGGAGTGGGAGCGGGAGCGGGAGCGGGAGCGGGAGCGGGAGCGGGAGCGGGGGTGGGAGTGGGAGTGTGCGTGGGAGTGGGAGTGTGCGTGGGAGTGAGAGTGTGCGTGGAAGTGGGAATGTGTGTGGGAGTGGGAGTGTGTGTGGGAGTGGAAGTGGGAGTGTGCGTGGGAGTGGGACTGTGCGTGGGAGTGGGAGTGTGCGTGGGAGTGGGTGTGTGAGTGGGAGTGGAAGCGGGAGCGGGAGCGGGAGCGGGAGCGGGAGCGGGAGCGGGAGCGGGAGCGGGAGCGGGAGCGGGAGCGGGAGCGGGAGCGGGAGCGGGAGCGGGAGCGGGAGCGGGAGCGGGAGCGGGAGCGGGAGCGGGAGCGGGAGCGGGAGCGGGAGCGGGAGCGGGAGCGGGAGCGGGAGCGGGAGCGGGAGCGGGAGCGGGAGTGGGAGCGGGAGTGGGAGTGGAAGCGGGAGTGGGAGCTGGAGCGGCAGTGGAAGCAGGAGTGGGAGTGGACGCAATAAGCGACTTCCACGCGAGCGGAGCCGCGGGCAACAGCTAGTATTAAATATATTTTGAAGTAATTTACTTTTAAACGTCTGTTCATGTATTGTGAATAGGTATCTCAAAACCTGAGACGATAATAAAGCACGTAATTATTTTTCATGATTGACTTAGGTTTACATTATTACGTACCTACGTGTTTTTTTATGATTGATTTAGGTTCTGAGATATGGACAAATTAGACAAACCTCAAATATGGTGATTAAAATAAAGATAACAGTTGTAATTAAGATCTTGTTATTATTTTTAATTTAATTTGAATAAACTCACCCGATGTCTCAGTGGCATCCGGTAGTCCCTTAAAATCATGTTATCAACTGAAAGATAATGCTCGATAAAAAAAAAGTGGATATGACCGACTTTCGGATTCATAGCAATCTAAATGAAATCGTATGTCAAATTCCACTAAAGTGATTTTGCTAAGTTATCGCTGTATTACGGTTTATATGTTGAGTTTGCCAAAATAAATAACAAGTGTATAAAACGGATTGCTAAAAAAACTGGTATTAATCGATGAACGTCTGAAGTTCGATACCAGACGGTAGTGTATAATTTTGTACTTCGCTAGACATTGATCACCTAGTCGCGCGATTGAGTTACGATGGAGAGTAAAATAATGATGAGGCGGTCGAGCTACAGCTCGGATGAAGTGGAACCGTTAGACCGCGGTTCTGAAATGGTAATGATGCCTCGCGTGGAACCTGTAGCTGCCGTCCTGAACGTCGACAAATCTGAGAACATCCACGTCGGTCCTAAGTTCGTTACCATCACGCAAAATGTGGACCAAACCGAGGTGGTACAAGGTAAGCTATAAGCTACTGTTCTTACGACTGTTCTTTGATTGTTCATTATATTACAAGTGTTATTATTGTACCTAACAATATTCATGCAATGCATTGCTTTCATCGTACCTACCTCGCAAGGGGTAGCTTAGGGGTAGCGATATTTTTTTAAAGTTTATTTAGCGATTTTTTTTTATCTTACGTGCCGTCAATTATGACTTTATCTCACCTGATGGTAACTCAAGGGCAGATAGAAGACTCATGGTTTCAACCACCTGAGAAACCGCCTACAAATACTTAATAAATTAATACATAAATACCTTTAATATATAAATAAATACAAAAACTAAATAAAAAAATTATATATACATATTACATACCTACTTATTTAAATATAAAAAAGGTATATAGTAATTCACATAATATGAAAAGAAAACCGAAAATAATACAAATAAAATAACGAATTAGAGAGTTCACTCTCCTACACTTTCTCCTTATGTGACTTATTTTTTCTTTCACGGAAGCGACTGGTGTCTGACGGTCCAAATTCTAAAGGAAAGTTCGTTCGTTTCGAGATGACCCCGTCGGGTTTGGGACCCACGATGTCAACGTGTTGACCTTGGAAATGGTGGGGGGACAGACACCTAACATTTTACTAATTCATTTACTTTTTCAGACCTACCAATCCATCGATACATCTGGTACTTAGCAAAGAGCTCATCCAAGGCAGAGAAAGCAACCTGCCTCGCTGCGATATGTTTCCTGATTGTATGCATTCTGCTCATCATTTACTTCGCAATCATACCTAAAGCAGAAGAAGATGATATTGGAGACGTAGGTATGACGTATACTATCGCAAGCTATACTACTGAAGAGTTTGTTTGTTTGTTAGAATGTTAATCAGGAATTACTAGTTCTGAAAAATAATTTATATGTTGTATAGCCTGCTTATCCAGGAAAGTTATAGACTGGCCCAGGAGAGCGAAGCAGTAATCTTATACAGGATGTCAACAATTCGGCGAATTTCCATATAAGTATTATTACAATAAAAATAATCAAGGAGCTAGGACACGAACGGTATCTGCCGTCCAAACTGAGCAATACGTCTGTTGTAGTTCAATGCATAAATAAATAACTAAGGATAATAATCACTTTAATTTTTATACACAGAGTTTAATGCTTCGTTTATACCAAGATCGAAATGGTTGGCGAGGAAGTATAACAACACAGATAGAACGGATGATCATCTGCGACTCGTCATCATTGCCCACACAGTCAGTCCGGATTGCTATAGTTTCTTTGAATGCGCGATGGCAGTCAAAAATTTACAAACTTACTACATTGACAATATGGGTTATGACATTCCGTAAGTACTGAATCCTACTTCCGACTAATATTATAAAATGAATGAAATGAAGATATTAAGATGTTATTCAATTACGCTCAAATGGCAGAACGAATCTGCTGGCTGTAGATTGTTTTCTTGAATAGGTAATACATAGGCTACTTTTATCTCGCTTCTGTGGTGCAGACAAAGCTGTGGAAAAAGAACTATTTATCTAATAATTTTCTTATTTATCCGTGATCAGATGCTAGGTTGGCATTGATTACTATCAAGCTAATTTTCCGTTAGCAGCTATATTTTGATGAGACGCCCAATAATATCTTGTACGCAACTCTTTATCGCGGTAGCTAACAGAGGTAGCTCGGATAAAATATATCGATTGATGATTCTAAAATATATATACCTACTAGCTGTTGCCCGCGGCTCCGCCCGCGTGGATGTCGAAATCCGTTTCAAAAACTATCCTATCTCTCAAGTTGGATCGAACTGCACATGGTGTGCGAATTTTATTATAATCGGTTAAGTGGTTTAGGAGTCCATTGAGGACAAACATTGTGACACGAGATTTATATATATTAAGATATTGAAAGGATGATACATATTGACTGTGTATACACGCGCCCTGTAGCCATTTGAACACCGTTGACCAGCATCCATTTATCCAACCAACAGGTGGATCAGATCACTTACCAACAGGTGAGATTCTGGTCAAACGCGAGCCTATTACAAATTAAAATTCCTACTCGTCTTCAACGGCAGGACTCCCAATAATGCAATTTACCGAGAGCATATAGAAGAAGAGAGCGTCTAGAAGGTGCTGTGCTGCCTTTCAAGTTGTGAAAATAATTACTTCACGTGAAAATACTTAAGTCAGTCTTCACTAGTTAATTTTATAGGGAAATTCGACTTAGGTGCATATTTTTGCTTGTATTTCAGTTACAATTTTCTAATCGGTAACGACGGAAAGGTGTATGAAGGACTTGGATGGAACATCGTGGGTGCTCACACTTATGGTTACAATAGCTGTTCATTGGGCATAGGATTTGTGGGTGAGTATCCTAAAGTAATTCATTAATCTATTTGTTATAAATGCATTATCTATCGCAGGTATATTCAATATACAATATATTCACATTAATTTTAAAAATGCGAAAGTGACTCTGTTCGTCTGTTACGCTTGCACCCGATTTTGCTCAAACCGATTTTGATGAAAATATAATACGCACTGCGATTTGCTACTACTGGACTTTTCACCTTATTCTATGTTGAAAATTATAAATTTTGAAAGTATGTTTTTTTTTTTCAAACAAGCTTTGAAATGAATCCAAACATGATGGGTTTATCTTGTCTTGTTCAGGAGTTCCTATACCTGTGTACCTTCGTATCCATCTCGGTTTTACAGACGAAGCAGCAACCCATATCCAATGGAACGAGTTGCTTACTAATGTCACGATGAAACTACTGCTAGTGGTTTTCTTAGAAGAAAGTGGATCAGTAGCAAGAATTCCGCTAGAAGACCGATTTGTTTTTAATTGCAAGATTCCTATGATGCATTCCTTTATTTTCAATTCTCTGCGCAAATTGCTTATTGTCCTTTCCGCGAGAACCTTCTACGCAGTATTAGAAAACATTAAAAAAAGCTGAGTGAAATCGGTAGTCTCTCTCAAGTTATGATGTTACAGACAGGCATTTATGTGTATATACCTACCTATTATAATAATATGATTCAGAACTGTGTATTTTTTTATTATATTGTTATCACAAGTTTCTAGACATTGTTTACTGCATTGATACGCCATTCAATTCCTCGGAATTATATTAGCCTGGGTTAGGTTAATGATATCGCTTAGTCATATATAATGATGGATGGTATTACCTGAATAATCTTATCAAATATGACATCAGACACCATTCATGGTCCAGAGCGGTAGGGTCGTCAGGATTCCTAATAGAAACAGGAACATGCATCACAACCACAACCCACGGATGCCACACCAGTGGCTGGCGGAGGTAGTTATTTCAGATTTGAACCGACTAAAATCGCACACCGTCTCGGGTCTCCAAACGCCGGGTTGTAATATGACCCATAAGGCTTTTCGAGATGCCCCCTCGAGTTTGGGAACCATGGTGCCCCGTCATAACGCCTGGAGGTATTTGAAAGACTTCCGACGCCTGAGTCACCTGCCCCGTAAAAGAGGTCCTAACTTTCCTTTCATTTTATAGGTGACTACAGGGAAGGCCCATCCTTTTCGAGGGTGACAAAACTGCAGCAGGAGAGAGTCCACATGTTGTTTGAAGAGGGAGTCAAGAACGGTTACCTCCATCCTCAATTCCAAGTGCTTGGCGCCATGGATCTTAGGCCAACATTGAGTCCGGGGGAAAATCTTTACAAAACAATACAGGGTTGGTCTAACTACGGCCACGCAAACTTGTTCAAGGGTCGGAGTTGCGAGCAAATACAGGAGTTATTTAGTAAAGAAAATAATACGAGCACCACTACGATCCCCACCACCAAAATCAGCTTATCTTGATATAGATATACTAAAAAATACATGTTTAGAAATGCATAATAAAAATTAAGACTAATTAGTAGAACAATAGTGTAAGTAGGTTTTTATGAAATTACTAGCTGTTGCCCGCGGCTCCGCCTGCGTGGATGTCGAAATCCGTTTCAAAAACTATCCTATCTCTCAAGTTGGATCGAACTGCACATGGTGTGCGAATTTTATTATAATCGTCCAGTCCAGCGGAGTCCATTGAGGACAAACATTGTGACACGAGATTTATATATGAGAGAGAGAATGAATTTAAATGTAAACTTTCTTTAGTTATGAACCATTGATGTAAAAGATTGTTAACTTAAATATAGATAGATTAAATTTTTATATACCGCCTACTATTTTTGTATATTTTGTTTATCCTCTCTATTAATTTCAAAAGTATGGAATTATTAAACTTATATAGGTCTACTATATATTTATTGAACGTTTTATCTTACATCTACGTTATACTTACATCAAGAAACATTGTACACAAATTCTAATAGGTAAACGCCCTATTTACCAGAAAAAACCATATTTTGAGACCGTATCTAATCGACAAGGTAGTATAAGTAAAGGCAATCCTGTAAATTGTACATTCGATAAGTTTACGCAAACAAGATAAATCAGTATTATTGAACATGTCTGCAAAAAAAAATATATTTCATATAAACTAGTAATATCCAGTTACCGAAATTACTAAAGTAGGTAACTTAAGCATTTTGGTTTTTTTTTTCTGTAATACTATAATATCTAACATGTTATTTTAATCTGCCTCTTGACACTGTTCTTTTATACTTTAAACTGTAAATATATAGGTAGACTGTAGAGGTTTGCCCTTCGAATGAAAACCTCTAAAGTACAAATCATTTTAATTGAAAATAATGTAAACGAATTTCACTATTTACACATTTGCTTTATTCGCAGGAAATAATCGCCGTAGTTACTCTTCTATGACGAATTGTGAAGGGTTTAGTCATCTATAATAATTTCCTCGAAGACAATATAAGCGGATCGCGAATAGCGAATAGTGAAGTGGGGTTCCACCATTATCATCATTCTCTGAACCTTTTTCCCAACTCAGTTGGGGTTGGCTTTCCAGTCTAACTGTGATGCGGCTGAACTTCGATATTTTCCGTGGAGCGACTGCCATCTGACCTCCACAACCAATGGTCATTATGACCAATGACGATATCGAAGTTCCAAGTTAGACTGATTGGACTTTTGAGGGCTCCAACTACCCGTAACGACTGCCATAGATGTTTGTATGGGAACCGGGACCGACGGCTTAACGTTTTCTCCGAGGCACTAATAAACCTGCGATAAATACACACATAACTTCGAAAAGCATCGAAAAGTCATTGGTGTGTGCCATGGTAAACCTGGGATCGAACCTGAGACCTCGTCTCAGCAGTCCATTACCCAAACCACTAGGCTACCGCGGTTCGCGCTAAGTGGGGTTCCACCATTAAATACCTAAATAGAATTAAACATTATTTGACATTGGCCTGGCGATGTGATGACACAGAAAAAAACAGAGAGTACGCAAATGTTTGCATATATCGACGAATAGCTTGCAAAAGGCTTATTAGTTGCCGATATTGTATAGGTGCGAAGTTAAGTTAGTAGTGCGGCGGACGACGAAGCGTCCCGACGCCTAACGAGATCTTTATACTCTATTAATGTGATTAAATTTTATCATAGTGGTTAGTTTTATTGTTAACAGTTGCTATAGTAGTTCTCAAATTCGTAACATTGAAGCAGGAAGGCGATATGACGACAGGACGGACGAGCTGCGGCTCTGAGGTGGTCATACTCGATGACCCGGCGATACAACCGGAGAATCCCTCGCAAGCAGTCATAACAAACCTTAACATAACCCAATCATCACGCGTCCACATCGGACCGAAGTTCGTCGCCGTTACGCAAAATGTTGACAGTACCAAGGTCGTGAAAGGTAAGCCACTAACCATTGATGGAAAAACCTATGAATACTTGTAAAAGTGTACACTTTGGTTACACTGTTGGATGAGTTCGATTTTTATTACATTTTTTGTTGATAACAATTTTTTTTGTTTTGCTAATTATGCCCTGCGAAATATTGTTGTATCGCAATGACCACCAACCTGTTTTATTAACGACACTAGCATTTGCTTTGGAATGTATGTGCTAAGCCAAACCTAGGTGCTAAGCCTTTGTTAATTTTATTATGAGTAACATGTTTTTGTGTAGGTAGACTCATTTCTTTCGTGACATTCCGTTAAGTACCGCCTTTTTAAAAATGACTTTATACCAAAATTCGCACCTAGTTGCGATAGAAGATAGAATAACAATCAGAAGGAAATCATTCTAAGGAAGAAATAACAGTTAGGTATTGCTTGAAAATAATTAGCCCTTTTTTCATAACACTTTAGAAGGTTTGTAAAACAAAGGTTCAAATTCATAAGTAGGTATTTGTGAAATAAGGTATGGTGTTTAAGGTTTCTTTAAGTTTTTGATCAAATCAATCAATCAATTAGCCTATTGCAGCCCACTGTTGAACATAGGCCTCTCCCAATGTACTTACCTATGCCACAGCACCCGATCCTCCGCCTTGAGCATCCAGTCTATCCCAGCTACCTCCTTTAGGTCGTCCGTCTATCGTGCTAGGGGGCGTCCTACTGTATATACATATTATTAGTATCAATTACCCGTATTTATTTCAGATTTAGCTACTAATAAGCATCAAAGTAGTTACCTATTATCTAACATTGTAAAACTTGAAAATGCTGACATCACAGATCCTTATTGGAGTAGATAAAGCATGCTCTTCAAATGCTATCCGTACTTTAACGTCAAGAATCATAATTATTTTATTCGATTAGTATCGTATAGGAATCGATTTTATAACAATCGATTTGTCGAGATTGATGGCCGAGATTATAAGTAAGAAAGGAGGAGAGAGAGAATGTCAGTGAACGCCTACTCCAAAGTAAAAATTCTGGATGCGACCAGAAAGAATTATTGGAGACTAGCTGTTGCCCGCGATAATGAGCCGATTGTGATCAAATATGCGTAAGATTTTGAGTCTAACCAAGACTTTTCTAATAAAAAAACCGCATCAAACTCCGTTCAGTACTTTTAACTTAGTAAAAAATACCGAGCGGAGTTTGATGCGGTTTTTTTTATTAGAAAGGTCTTGCTTAGACTAAAAATGTACTGTATGTTTGGTTGTAATTGGTTAAGTAGAACCGGAGATATGACCAAAAACGACCTAAAAACGAAGAGCAGGCGAAGCCGCGGGTATCAGCTTGTATAAAAAGTAGCCTATATGTTGCCCAGCACTATGAACTATAATCGTACCAAGTTTGATCAAAATCCCTCCAGTAGTTTTTGATTTTAGCACGCACAAAGATTTGCGGACAAACAGACAAACAGACAAACCGACAAGATAAACCGACAAACAGACAAACAGACAAAGATTCTAAAAATCATTGTTTTGGCATCTATTACATTCATAAAGTCCCCTAATAATTTTTTTTTCTCATATTTTCATGTACAGACACCGATCAGTTACAGATTTATTATATGTATAAGTAGGTATAGATATAGATAGGGGCCTAAGTGAGTGATGCACAGTAAAACATTAAATCACTACATTCCAATCTAAGTCTAGTCTTTATAATGTAAGTTTAAAAGTATGTACACATAGCGTTACCCTGGTACGTATGTAGGTAGAGAACACTTAGACTAACGTGTTCTCTACCTACATACGGTCAGTCGGTCAGAGTATAGTATAGTATCATCTATCATCTAATCATTGGGTTGCATGAGCCAGAATCTCCACGCGGTGCACCAGGGCAAAAGAGATCCTACAGCGCCTCCCACTAGCAGCGGAGACGCTGCCGCCTGCGATTTTTCCGCCGAGTTGTCTAATTATTATCAGTGTTTTTTGCAGTATTGCCATTCCACCGCTACATTTGGCACTTGGCGAAGACTACAACTAGGACAGAGAGAATATTTTGTGCCGTCGCAATAGTGGCCCTCCTCGTATGCGTCGTGCTGATTGTCTACTTCACTGTGATAGCTAAAAATAAGTCAAATAACGTTAATGATGTAGGTAAGATATTGATATCTATGCTAGAATCATAGGGATTTTATAAAAACTTACCCCAATAGGAAATTGGTGTGACCTCGGTATGTATGTACCTTTTTTTCGTGTGGAAATCCCTAGCGCTGGCTAGCGGGGGTGGTTTTGTTGAACTGACCAAAACCATTTGCTGTCTTAGCTCTCATAGACCAATATTATTAGAGCCAAGTAATGATAATCTACATTTATTTCTCTCTATGTGCATTAGATGTGACAAGTAATTTTGGCACATTACATGATTAGTTGTGATGTATGGTGTGGGTCCCAACAAGGTGCAAGGGATTATTCAAGGTCTTTAAGCAAACCTTACCGACAAGCCGTTTACCTGCTGATTGACGAGAAAGGGTCTGGCACAGGCTTTCCTCTCGGATTTGGATGAGCGTTAGACTTCAGTCGCTCTTGAAAAAGCCAAAATAAAACAAATAAGACCTAATTCTAAGAAAATCTAGAATACAATGGTATATAGTATACTAGGTACTGAATAGATACCTTTTTATTATGCCCGCAGCGCCTCACAGTTGGTATATAACCAGAGAAATGTGGCTGGCGACAAAGTACAACGACACAAGGATAAATGACGTCTTTAACCCCCTGAGACTAGTCATTGTAGCTCACACAGTCAGCACAGAATGTCTTAACTTCGCGGACTGCGCCGCGGAACTAAGGAGCCTTCAGTCATATTTCCTTAATTCTCTTGAATATGATATTCCGTAAGTATTGGAGAAATTGAAGTCCACATATTATATTTTACACTCCAAATCGAATCACAATATATTGATGGTAATATACGTATACCTATATATTGATAGTCTCCAGTCTCCATACGCTTACTATTCTGATGAAATTTCATGCTCGTCCTTCAGGCCTCAAGTTACGCGGGAATACTCGTAGGTATTTTTTAAGTAAACATGTTCAACAGTAAAGTAACTACGTCATGACATTGCATGAGATATCAGTCAAACATGAATCTGCGATAAACAAAACAAAGACATGTTCGCCTTGTTTTATGTACTTTTTTTTAAACTAACTTCGCTGGTTTATCCACCCGAATGGTTTGAACGAAAATGTTTTTTCCGAAATAGAAAGTAGGTATCCTTTGACCTTCTTCGGGTTTGGTGTAAGTACCTATAATATAGAGTCAGGAGGCAGTCACTCCCAAGGGAAAGGGCTAAAATAAGCCAAATAAAAAAGTAGGAGCGCGTACCCCTAGATTCATAGTGCAAGCTTTGGAGGCGACTGGAATTAATTATTTTATTAATCTTCTTCAGGTTATATAAGCTATCTTTATGGCTAATTTTAACCCAGACCGTTTTTCTGTTTAGCAGTGAAAAGGCAACAGACAAAATTCCTATAGGTACTAGCGGTCCGGTCTCCAGTTTTACCTAATAGAAGAAGATTAAATATCAATATATTAGGAAACTGAAAATATGAATCATCGATAAATTAATAATATAATATCACACATGTATGTATTTCAGTTACAATTTTCTAATCGGTAACGACGGGCGAGTGTATGAAGGCCGAGGCTTCAACATTGTGGGCGCGCATACGTACGGCTACAACCGCTGTTCTTTGGGCTTGGCATTTATAGGTAAGTACCAAGGTTGCTAGCTAACGCCTGTACTTAAAATCAGGTTCACAGCAACCCGGAAATACCACAGCACTGTTTTAAAAAAATAAGTACATCGTCATATTTAAAGCTAAATTCTAATGATCCAATATGACTTCTCATTGTAGTGTTACCTATGTGATCTGAAAGTTTGAGTAGTAAAAAATGTAGAACTTATCCTCAAAAAACGAGATCAGTCCTAACCACGCAATATGACTATAAGCGTCACCTGTACTAATATTTGACCAGCGTAAAAGTCACGAACATGTGTTTGGATGGATGGAATGTAGACGCGGTGTGTGGTTAAAAACATCACAAACATCCATGAGCCTTTGCAGATTTGTAGACTTATTTGCCACACTTGACTATTTTTATGATATCAAACATTAATAACGGGACGCAACGCTATTTACAGAAGGTACCTATATAAAAAAATAAACAAAATATTTATGTTTATTTTTATTAATTTTAATATTTCACATTACAGGTGACTACAGGGAGGGACTGTCTGCTTATTCAAAAGTGACGCCATTGCAACAAGAGAGAGCCTATATGCTACTTGAAAAAGGGGTCAAACTAGGATATCTTCACCCTAACTTCGACGTAGTCGGAGCGATGGACGTGCAGTCAACATTAAGCCCAGGCACTAATCTTTATAAAGCAATACAGAAGTGGCCTAACTACGGTCATAAGAATATCTACCAGAACAGAACCTGTGAAGAAATACACGAGCTGTTCAAGAAGGAAACTGTCTCAAGTACCAGCACCGTGCCGAGCACAAGTGTTAGTTTCACTTGAAATTTCAACCCTAAACATGCTAGTGTTACAGTTTGAAGAAGAAATATCTGTCACATTGAAGATTTTCTCGTTCGTATTTCTGAAATACTCAGTTGGAGGTTGGAGGTCAGCATCATCATCTTAACGTTAACCCTGATCACATTTCTCCTCGGACTTCGGGGTTACGTTTTCCGGTTTTTACTTCTCCACTTCGCCCGGTCTTGGGCATCAATCTCCACGTTGTAAGATGACCCTCGCAACCCCGCAAGAAGAAAAAAGGGTTATAGAAATATCGATGCCGAACTTACTGCTTTGCTGAAATGTAACCAGATAAAATAAAATCTAAAAGAGATAGAGAAAGAAGATATTACTTCAAATTATCAGAAATTTTTTAACCATTCTATAATCCGAACATTCCACGGGTTAGTGAGCCTATGTTGAGCCAACTGTATTAAGTTCATTTGAAAAAGTTTTGTAGCAGAATTGTGTTTCCCTACTTGGATGTGCAAAATAGTGTACTAGTCATGCGTAATTTTGCATTTTACCTCATATTTATTTGATAATTTGTATAGCACTGATGACACTCATGCACGGTAAAACTTTAATGAGTTTATGTGGCATTTTTATGTGAATACTTACCTTGTTTTGTATAAATGTCTTCTTAAAGAAATAAAAAAATATTTAAATGATTTTTCAAATGATACCAGTTAATAGTGATTAATGTTATTTCACTTCATATAAATTAGGACTGATATCAGAATCTATGAACGGTATTGTATATAATATAGCTGATAGCAACCGATAGCAGAGTTAGGCTCAAAAACTACATTATCACTTCAATCAAACCCTTGGTTTAACCGCTTCCCATCAAGTAGGCTGTGTGCTTGTCTGCCGCCTAAGTGGTATAAAAAATAACTTCAGTAAAACATAATTGATTTGTACTTGAACTGCCTCTTACGACGTCTAGTCAGAACTTCGTCATTTAGATATTGTTATCCACGGAGTCAGGTGGTTGCTGCAAAGCTTTTAGGGTAGTTGGCCCCAAAAATTGTTGATAAGTATTAAACGTTTCTATTTGTAGCAAAACTATAGTAGCGGCACGATATAATGGCCGGTTTGACACATTACAATAGTGATGTGAAATGTCAATTTATTCTCGATAAAAATATAATTAACTCTATGTTTTTATTCCAAGCAGTACCTGATTAAAAAAAATAAATAAAAGAATATAAATGTTTACTCAATATATTTGAACGAACTGAATATTGGAATGAAAATGAGTATAATATTACTTTATATGCACACAAGAATCAAAGTAATACAAAAAGAGACCAAAAAAGGAGCCTATATTTAATCAGATTCGTCCATGACCACCGATTACCTATACGAACTATTAGGTAATCGGTGTCCATGTTGCTATAATAGTCACTGTCGTCACTGCTATCATCACCTACATTAATTTATAGGTTCTTTTTCTAAAATATTATCTATTTTCACATTTCGAAAAACAAATACCGAGTTGTGTGGTAGGTAAGTACACCAATAATTATAATCTTACTAGCTTTTGCCCACGGCTTCGCCCGCGTGGATGTCGGTTATCGCGACCAAACACAGCCTATGTCTCGAGGTCTAATCTAATCTACCCCTATACAAAATTTCATCAAAATCGGTTCAGCGGTTCAGGCGTGAAAGCGTAACAGACAGACAGACAGAGTTATACTTTTGCATTTATAATATCAGTATGGATGGATAAAAATTAAAAATAAATGTTCGCGGGACCTTAATATACTTACTGCCGCACTCAGAAAGGTTCCTTAAATTAGTCCTAAATGATACTTAACTAATTATCATTAAATCTGTTAATTGATGGAACATCCCAGAGATATAATTTTAAGGGTACATTAGTTAATCACAACTTTAAGTTTTGTAGAGCGGTGCAGTGACAAAATCACAGTATCGATAGGGCATCGATAAGGCGTCGGTGTAGCCACACCTAAAAAGCGTTAACAGTAAAAAGTAGAAAAATAATATTAAACATATTCAAAACTTTTATTTATAGTAGTATAAATTACAATCCGTTCTTTTACTGTTAGTTTTTATATTGTAACGTATAAAAATAGTATTAAGGTATAATATGGTATATGATGTATAGAGATGAATAGAATGGTGACGTTACAATATTAAAATATGGAAAATTGTACAAATAGTGCTTCCGGATCAGTCTCTCGGCAGTTTACATTGAACTATTGTTTCAAGGACCTCTTGTGAATAGTACCTGGAAGATATTTATTTACTTTGATGAACCATTGGGGCACCTCAGGAGAGTAAATGAAATTACAGTTGATAACATTTAAAGAACATTTTATATATTAAAATTTAGGTACACAGGTTGTAAAATATACATGATTAGAGCAATGTCCAGTTCGAAGAAAAGGTTGACATCGAGTCAACTACCACGCGGCACACGCGACACGTTTTGCGTTTTGCGATCGAAAGTTCGCGAACACGAGCACTAGATCAATGGCCATTGAAATAACGTGGATGGGTACCTTACTGGATCCAACGGATGTCAGATCTCACCACGGCGACACGATGCAGTTCGATGCCATTCGGCCTCCGTCTCTTCCACGGCTATCCACAGCTTCACAGCAGGTGGATGTGAAGGGCTGGTGCTCCTTAGCATCGCTGCATCTGGCCGTCAGATGCAGCATAGACCTCGCCACAGGTCCAGCCTACGGAGAAATCCCGTAGACACGAGGTAGCGACAAAAATATAACGTGTCGCTGACACGCCAACACTCGCCTTCGGTGTACGCCACAATCTTATCTTCTCATTGGACGGGATGGATGAAGTACTCAACGATACATCGTCTTCGGAGTCTTCATCGGCTTCCAATTACACTTTCTAATATGTTTATATGATGAACTCAAAGAGATTATGTGCAATCGCCGACCGCCATATCGGAAGTGAAAAAGTGAATGATTAATTTCTATTGATGACACTTATTGACATTGACAACTGTCACATAGGAACCGAGTCCTTTAAGTTCAATCTTATAAATTACAATATTACATCGATAAATAACTGTTGTACATAATTATCAATTACGACACCAGGAACGCAACCAGAATCGAAAATAGAATATATTTAAGTATTTAAATGCGATTAAATTAATGTAAACTTAAGCAACGATGAGTTGATTTATATTTGCTAACAAAATGCGTCCCTACAGTTATTATAAAAGCGATTATCTATTAACCATAGATAAAAAATGTTAGTAGTAGTTTTGGACTACTACAATATATAGATGAAATTATACCTTGTCTAATTTAGGATGATAAAAATGACAGTTCATGTCTATGAAGTATCGTATTTTTTTATACAAAATCATACCCCTAAAATTATTGTATTTCATAGACAAGCCCCGCCCACTTGTTATAGTGAAGCGTCTTGCAAGAATATAGCACAATTGACTATACACAAATGAATCGAATGAATCGAATTTAAAGTAATTTATTAAAATTATTAAGTACTTATACTACTAAAATTTTTATGATATAATTAGCTAAATATGGTACGAAACATAAATACTTTAGCATAAAACTTCTCTTTTGACATCCTGAAGTAAGTTACCTAAAATAATAAAAAATAAAAAGTTTTTGTGTTTTTCTAAATATCGATTCCATATTCTACGGGAACCATAATCGAAAATCGAAAGTTTCATTTTCGATTATACTATATGGGCTACCCTATTTAGACCTGTCATTATTATCATCCTACATTTGACAAAGTATAAATACCTATTTTCATATACTGATAATAAAACATCTGGACTCTTTTATTCTATGGCATCACTGACAACTGCCAATGTCAATATAGCCAACGTCAAATTATTGTGCATTGTTCAACAGACACAGAAATAAAGGAATTTTAAAATGATATTGTTAGTTGCGATGAAAAATGAATTCTGTTTAATAATCGCAAGCGCTCGGAAAGTTGGTTGGATCCTAGTTCAGCACCTAAACAATGCCCTAAACGAAAACTTACCCCTAGAAAAGTGATGGTGACTGTTTGGTGGTCTAGCGCCCGGTGTGATTCATTCATTACAGCTTCTTACCAAACGGGGTGAGCATTACTGCAGATGTATACTGTGAAGAACTGAACACAATGATGGAGAAACTAGCACATCTGCAATAGCATTCAATCGCTCGTCTCCGTTGCTCCTACACGACAATGTGCGACCTTATACTGCACAGCAGACGGTCTCCAAGTTGCAAGAACTGGGGTTAGAAGCTCACCGCATCAATAAACTGCCGCTGCGTTGGCAAAGATGCATTGATTGTATGGTTAATTACTACTTCGATTAATACAAATAAAAATACATGAAAATAAAATCGTTTCATTTTTTTCGTACATAACGGCAATTTCATAGGTAAAGACCTAATTGGGGCACGGCTAGCCACGAGGTGGGTATCCATGAGGATTTCCTCACGATAATTCTATTTTTTTAGATGTAAAAATCAATCCTTAAAAGTTAAGTAAGGGTTTTGTATCACTTAACTTTAAAGTGTCATTAGGGGTGTTAATGAATCCTTAACTGACTCTGAGTGGTAACTTTTTTCAAATTTTACTAAGGAACAACTTAAGTATCCGTTAAACGTCTCTGAGTGCGGCAGTTACATACCTAGTTTAGTAATTAATGTAATAAATAAATGTTGTGTTCTAAAATTATGCATTCGATAAATTTTATGACTAACTTCACGTCACTATTGGCAATGAAGAACATCAATTTTCTCCTTCAAATGTGACAGTAATGAATACGAAACTTCATGAGCGGACAAACGTCAAACCGGCCATTATATCGTGCCGCTACTGTAAGTAGCCTAATCTTTATACTATATAATTCAAAGTCCTGACTGACCTAGAGACAACGCACAGCCTAAACCGCTGGTCGTAGAGACTTGAAATTTGGAGAATATGTGTGTTTTGATGCGTAGAGGTGTACTAAGAAAGGATTTTTTAAAATTCGAACCCTAAAGCCCTAAAAAGGGCTAAAAACGTGCTTTTGCCAAAACTCAAGAACGGCTGAACAGATATTCATGATCTATGATTTTTTGGATTTGTCTCCGCCTCGAATAGCATATAACATAATTGAAAATACATGATTCATTCAGGAAATTTAGTAATAAAAAGAAAATTAGATGTTGCAAACGTTTTTATCGCCATCTATAATAGTTGTCATAGCAACAGGAACTAAAATTGACTTTGTCTAAATTTTCATAGAGTAATATCCTTTACTTCTTTTGCCTCAAAAGTGAACAGAATGTATTAATTTTTAGGGTTCTGTGCCTGATTAGGAAAAAAAACCTTATCTCTTCGTTATCCGTCTGTTTGTCTGTCAAGACCTCTTTCTTAAGAACACGTAGAGGCATCAAGTTGAATTAGATAAAAGGAATGTTGCGTATAATGCTTGGCATTACACGAAGCGTAATATCTAAACTGTGGTCTCACTATCGACTAATAAGTGGCTTGACCTCCCATCTCCTGGCCTGCACTCATGGAGGACGGAGGTCGTTAAGTTACCTTCGGCGACGTTAGTGAGTCACCTGCACGGCAATCGGAGAGTTTTAGGAAGCCGTACCTTATTTTTCGTGCGGAAATCCCCACGCATCTCTCCCCTCCTCTGGCCAGTAGGAACATAATATCGGACTTGACCGACTAAAGTCGAACTCCATCTTGGGTCTACAGATGCCGAAGTTTAAGGTAACCCTTGACCCTGAGCTATCCAAGGCTTACTGATGGGCATGGCTGTTTTGGTGAGTTCCTGCATTGCGTAGGCAGGGTGCTGACGTTTGAATGCCACCATTGCCGGGGCTGATCCGTGGGCACACCACCTCTTCATACACTGGTAGAGTCTCCAGAGTGGATAGAGTGGCGCCATGTCCTAGAAGCAGACGTCGGTGGGGTAAGCCTCACGGTGAGGTCCCTGGTGCCGACCATGGTCACCATAGAGAGTATGTGGAACGCCACCGCTTTTTTTGCGAAGCAGTAATGCACGCAGAAGTGGTGGTGGAAAAGCTACGGGAGAGATCTAGCACTCCCCCGTGCCGATGAAGGCGCACCGGGCGGCGTAGTTCGCAGAACCATCTCCGTCCTCCATGAGTGCGGGCCTAGGGTAACGGTCGAGGCTAACCGTCACTCTAGCAGAAGCAGACCCAGGATGGCAGGGTGTTATATTTCCACGCGCGCTTTTTTTATAGAGATGGGGGATTTAGATTCCTAATAACACGTCGAGGTCGCCAGTGCCGGTGGCCGGAACCGGTTGGGGTTTCTGGGATATCCTTTCTAGGACACACCAGATTCCTCGATCACACAGGCATTGGTAGGACTCCAACATACCAACCTCTCCGTTGGCTCCGTTGAGGTGAAGCCCGACAGGGTTTTTGCGCACGAAAAAAAAGGGGTATTTCCCTTTGGCCTAGAATCCAGATATTTTGCAGCCAGTAAAATCTTATAGCATAAGTACAGAGAAAAGTCCGGAAAGCATAAATATTACCTACTTCACCAAAAAAAAAATGTATGTCTGCACTGCAACAAAGTTAAGTTCGCCCCCTTTTTTGTCGTGCGGAAATCCCCCTCAACCCAATTTTGTACGGAACCCTGCGTGCACGAGCCCAATTTGCACTTGACCGGTATTTATTAGTATATCCTCTTTGTTTACTTTCATGAACTTCTTGAATGTTAAATCAGGTTGTTAAAATGTCAATGTCTGTAGCAAGATTTTAATAATAAAAAAATCAGATTTTCGGAAATAAATATATTGTGAACTTATTTGAAATAGTGCATCGAATGTGAAAGTGCAATACAACTATGATGAAAGGGTTTTTCAAAGGGCCTCTTCCGAGTCACACATACTTTGGCCAGAGCAGCTATCTAATCCCCATAAAATCTAGAAGACAATGAAAAAGGATAATGATGGTAAATAAACGGGCTTTGGCCGCGATGCATGGCACTGTACTTTGAAGGGTTTGATAGAACTTGAGATGAAATGAATACGTTTAGCTGCAACCACTGATTGCGAAGGCATGGACATTGAAAGTTAGTACGGGCAGTCCCTTAGCTTAAAAGAGACTTGGTGGCGATAGCCAACATTCAAGCGGGCGGAGCCGCGCGCGGGTACGCTAGTATGTATATATACATTATATGTATGCGTTAAGATCCGTCCTGTTTTGTTCATTGTATTAAACGAGATTATAAAATGTGGGGTGGTATTTGTTATATGTATATAGAATGCATTTAAGTGACTGAAGCTTAGTTATAAGATTTTCACAATAAATATTTCGGAATACATTTGTTTTAATTCATTTTACATGCAGTGCAGTATACCCATTCTAAGATGATTTTTTTTATACTACTTAGGTGGCAGATAAGCACACGGCCCACCTGATGGGAAGCGGTCACCGTGGCCTATGAACGTGTTCAACACTAAGGGTGTCACACACGCGCTGCCTACCCTATTATATACCTAAGTATACGCTGATATTACCTAAGTACTTAATATTATATTTAAAGTGTAGAGTTCAGTCTATTGAAAGAGGATGTCTTTATAATAATAATATAAATAATGTTACCCTCAAACTGCGCAAATATAACAATTTAATTAACAATAATTATATCTTTGAGCCGTTTGGGGTCGAAACATTAGGTTCATGGGGTCCGAGCGCACGGTCGCTTTATAAAGAAATCGCAAAGCGACTAGTCGACGCTTCACGTGACCAAAGGGCTGGCTTCTTCTTTGCTCAGAGAATTGGCATTGCCATCCAACGTGGTAATGCCGCCAGCCTTTTGGGTACGTTACCAGTCGACATCGATGGGGAGGAATTTTTCGACACCGTAAGTTTTGTTAAATTTGTACATACTTAATATTTTCTCATAATGTAAATATTTTATATTGATTAAAATAAAACAAAAAATGGAAAAAAAATGTTTCTATAAAAAGATGCATTCCCTTGATTCCGTAATGTACTTCGGCATAAAAGGCATAAAATAATACCCTGACTGAAATTATGTTTTAAAATAAACTTATAAAGCAAGTGTTAACTTGCGTTATAAATATTAGCACCTGACAAACAACGACTGAGTTAGAACTCAGTCGTTGTTATATAATAATAATAAGTTATTAAGCTATAATATTATGCGTTCTGTTGTGGGTCAATGTGCTTCTATCAATAAACTAACAGTAGTTCGAAATTATTAGGCAATCATTTACTGCTTTTAAATGTAGCAAAAAATAACTGATAGTAGGTACTACGACGACGGTGGTTCCGATTATTTGCAGTGGGCATAATAATTATAATTGCTTATTAGTAATAACAACAGTTCAATCAGGTTAAGTGATATTAGGTTAAATAGAATTAATTACAAAAAAAAAAGTATTTGTTTATACAAAAATGTACCTGTTTGTTTATACCAATTTGACAGTTATACGTTAGGTATCTTAGATACAATAAAAATACAACAGATAGCTTAATCTATCTATATATATAAATAAAATCCCTTGGTCACGGCATCACGCGTGAACGGCTGGACCAATTTCACTAATTCTTTTTTTATTGTGTTTGTTATTGTCAGGAGAAGGTTCTTATGAAAGAAAAAGTGAAGAAAGTTGCGCGAAACATTAGAAAATTTAAGAGAACTTAACGTCTATATTTAACTTTTCTAGGAGACGAACATAGGATACTTTTTATCTTGCCACGGGGACTAATCATGCCACGGGCGAAGCCGCGGGGCACAGCTAGTTCTTGATAAATTAAAAACCGGGTCAATTGTTTTCAGCATTCTAAAAAAGCTAATACTTTAAACTGATACATTCAATAAAATATTTACCTTTTATTTTATTTGAACCAATGATAGGACGTCTTGATAATAAACGTATATCAGAAGTCGGTCAGCTGATTGTCAAAGGTATATTAACCGGCGTGGGGAGAGGTTTGACTTCTGTAGAGAACAAAGGACTCAACCAAAAACAGCGCGGAATTTCTTATGTCCGGCATGTCGTTGCAAGAGCACAAAATAGCAATGGATCAACCGAACCGCGAGCCTGAGCACATAGACGGGCCAAGTGCCAGCACTGAAGTATCACTGCGGTCAAGTGGTAGCTCTGAAGGGTCACCGCGGTCGAGCTGCGGCTCTGAAGACATCATGATACTAGATCGAGTGTCACAGCCAGTGCTTCATATGGAACCTGTTGCAGGGAATATCAACGTGACGAAATGCGCTAATATTCACATCGGCCCCGAGTTCCGCAACGTCACGCAAAACATCGAAAATGTCAAGGTGGGGAAAGGTAAGAAGTGTACTGTACAGTTTGTTAAGTGAATCACTCTGTGTAGTTTTTGCTGAATAGTTTTCTTGAAACTAGTGTATGGGGCCTAAGCCTTCAGGGCGATGCTATCCTGACCTGCACGGCGGTACACTGGCTGATTGACGGATGAAATTATTATCTCGGGGTTGGAAGGTCAAGCAACAGTCGCTACAACTGTCCAACCAAATGAATGAATATTAATATTTAAATCTCGTACTTAACATTCAAGAGAAGACAGCTCTAAAAAGTATATAAAATGGCTGTACTCGCGACTTCGTCCGCATGGATTTAGAATATGGTTGATTCACTTAGGTATGTACAATTTGTTATAGATGAGAGTACCTATATATTTCTTATACCGGATCTTAGCCTATACAATATGATATATTGTACAGGTGTACCACGGGAAAAAGAATTACCCGTGGTACAACCAGGTGAACTAAGGTGGACTATGTAGTAGTCTAAAGCTACTACTAATATTTTTTATCTATGGTTAATAGATAATTGCTTTTATAATAACTGTAGGGACGCATTTTGTTAGCAAATATAAATCAACTCATCGTTGCTTAAGTTTACATTAATTTAATCGCATTTAAATACTTAAATATATTCTATTTTCGATTCTGGTTGCGTTCCTGGTGTCGTAATTGATAATTATGTACAACAGTTATTTATCGATGTAATTTATAAGATTGAACTTAAAGGACTCGGTTCCTATGCTGACAGTTGTCAATGTCAATAAGTGTCATCAATAGAAATTAATCATTCACTTATTCACTTCCGATATGGACGTCGGCTAATATAGATAACCTTTATTTGTTCATCATTATAAACACATTAGAAAACGTAATTGGAAGCCGATGAAGACTCCAAAGACGATGAATCGTTGAGTGCTTCATCCATCCCGTCCAATAAGAGGAAAGGATTGCGACGGGCACCGAAGGCGATTGTTGGCGTGTCAGCGACACGTTATATTTTGGACGCTACCTCGTGTCTACGGGATTTCTCCGTAGGCTGGATCAGTGGCGTGTTCCATGCTGCATCTGGCGGCCAGATGCAGCGATGCCAAGGAGCGGACAAGCCCTTAACATCCACCTGCAGCCGCTGTGGATAGCCGTGGAAACGACAAGCCGAATAGCATCGAGCTGCTTCGTGTCACCGTGGTGAGATCTGACGTGTGTTAGATCCAATAAGGTACCCATCCACGTTATTTCAATGGCCATTGATCTAGTGCTCGTGTTCGCGAACTTTCGATCGCAAAACGCAAAACGTGTCGCGTGTGCCGCGTGGTAGTTGACTCGATGTCAACCTTTTCTTCGAACTGGACATTGCTCTAATCATGTATATTTTACAACCTGTATACCTAAATTTTAATATATAAAATGTTCTTTAAATGTTATCAACTGTAATTTCATTTACTCTCCTGAGGTGCCCCAATGGTTCATCAAAGTAAATCAATATCTTCCAGGTACTATTCACAAGAGGTCCTTGAAACAATAGTTTGATGTAAACTGCCGAGAGACTGATCCGGAAGCACTATTTGTACAATTTTCCTATATTTCAATATTGTAACGTACCTATTCTATTATCACACCCTTCTTATACCTTTTATACGTTCCATCTTATTTTTTATACGTTACAACTACGGGAAAACATTAATTCCCATGGTACATCCAGTTATGCTGCGGTGGACCACAGGAAAAAATTACCCGTGGTACAACCAGGCGAACTATGTAGGTGGACCACGGGCAAGAACTCCTCTTAAAAATATATCAATCAATCAATTAGCCTATTGCAGTCCACTGCTGGACATAGGCCTCTCCCAATGTACGCCATAGCACCCGATCCTCCGCCTTGCGCATCCAGTCTATCCCAGCTACCCTTTTCAGTTTTCAGGTCGTCCGTCCATCGTGCTGGGGGGCGTCCTACTTTACGTTTGCCGATTCGCGGTCTCCACTCTAGGACTCGTTTGCTCCACCGGCCATCGGTCCTTCGGCAAATGTGAACAGCCCATTGCCACTTCAGCTTGCTTATTCTGCGAGCTATGTCTGTGACTTTGGTTCTTTGGCGGATGACCTCATTACGAATTCTATCCATCAAAGACACTCCAAGCATAGCTCGCTCCATAGCCCGCTGCGCGACTTTTAAGTCATGGACTAGTCTTACCATCAGTGTCCACGTTTCGGCACCGTAGGTCATAACAGGTAGGACGCACTGATTGAAGACCTTCGTTTTCAGGCATTGCGGTAAAGGGGAGGAGAAAACCCGACGTAGTTTTCCAAATGCCGCCCAGCCCAACTGGATCCTCTTGGTGACTTCTTTCTCGAAGTTGTTTCTACCGAGCTGGACAATCTGCCCAAGGTAGACATATTGGTGAACAACTTCGAGTGTCGATCCCTCGACGGCTATCGGTCTCGGCGTGACATGTTCATTGAACATGACCT
This sequence comes from Lithosia quadra, assembly GCA_963576445.1. Classification (NCBI taxonomy): domain Eukaryota; kingdom Metazoa; phylum Arthropoda; class Insecta; order Lepidoptera; family Erebidae; genus Lithosia; species Lithosia quadra. The sequence continues at coordinate 7,114,424 of OY754873.1, read as the reverse complement.
TGGTTTTATCCAAGTTCATGCCAAGACTGACGCGTCGAGAGGCTCCATTTAGGCTGTGCAGCATTTCGCCCAGCTGCTCCAGCGACTCTGCAACTATGACGATATCATCGGCGAACCGAAGATGCGAGATGTACTCACCGTTTATGTTTATACCCCGCCCAGTCCAATCCAGAGTCTTGAAGACGTCCTCCAGCGCGTTGGTGAATAATTTGGGGGATATGACATCCCCCTGTCTCACTCCACGCTGAAGAGTAATGGGGTTCGTCTTTTGGTCTTGGAGCTGGACGGACATAGTGGCGGTCTCATATAGGCATCTCAGCACTTCGATGTATCGCCAGTCGACACGGAACCGCTGCAGAGCATCCAGAACTGCCCAGGTTTCGATGGAGTCGAAGGCTTTTTCGTAGTCCACGAAAGCCATACACAGCGGCAGATTGTACTCCTCAGTCTTCTGTACAATCTGCCGAACAGTATGGATGTGGTCCACGGTGCTGTAGCCTTTTCGAAACCCGGCTTGCTCCGGTGGCTGGAACTCGTCGAGCTTACTGGCGAGGCGATTTGTTACGACTCTCGAAAACAGCTTGTAGATATGGCTCAGGAGTGAGATGGGTCTATAGTTCTTCAGCAAGGCCTTATCACCTTTTTTGAAGAACAGCACCACCGCACTCCCGCTCCATGCCCTGGGTGTTAAGCCCTGTTGGATGACGGAATTAAATAGGCTCGCTAGCTCTTTCAGGACTGGGTTACCGCCTGCCTTTAGGAGCTCAGTGGTAATTCCGTCATCACCAGGGCACTTATTATTCTTCATTTGTTTGAGAGCCGCCTCCATCTCGCACTGCTCGACATCGGATGTGCCTCGGTGTAATGGCGCGTGAGTGGGGCTCTGTGGTCTTCATCGCTGTGTCCCGTCGATTTTGTCGTCCGTGAAGCATACAGCTGTCCATAGAACTTCTCGACCTCTTCGAGTATCTCGAACTTGGAGGCGATGGTTCTGCCATCTTCAGTTTTGAGTTTCGTCAGATGGGGCCTTCCTAACTGCTGAGCGAACACTTTCGACCCCCTATTACGCTCGATCGCATCTTGGATGGCGCGTGTGTTGGAGCGTCGGAGGTCGCGTTGTATCAACTTTTTAATTTGTTGGTTTAAGGCTCTCCCACCTGACGAAGACGACTGAGTGGAGGGCTCATCACGCCTCCTCCTCATAAGTTCGAGAGTCTCGGAAGAGAGTTTGGAATCAAGCTGTTTGCGTTTTCCGGGAAAAAACTTTCGGGACACTTCCTGCAGAGTTTTGACCACTGTGTCGGTTTTCTCATCAATGCTGCCAGTGGTTTCCAGCGTTGCGAAACGATTTTGAAGTTCGAGTTGAAACCTTTCGGACCCTAGAGCTACCTGGGGCGGCGTAGGTCGGAGAGTAGACCGTATCATCCGGAATCTTTCAGCCTTAAGGTTGATATTTAGAGAGCCTCTGATAAGCCTGTGATCACTTCCGGTTTTAAACCTGTTGATCACGGAGACATCTCTAAATTTGTGCTTACTATCCGTGATGAAAAAGTCTATCTCGTTCCTTACCATGGAATCCCGCCTTTGCCAAGTCCACTTCCTGTGGGACTTCTTCTTAAAGAAGGTATTCATTAAGAAGAGCCTTTAGGATTCTAGAAAGTTGACCAGCATTTGGCCCCGGTGGTTTCGGCGCCCCACTCCATAGGGTCCGATTCTCGCTTCACCGCGCTCTTGTACTCCCACTTTAGCATTGAAGTCCCCCATAACAACGTTGTAGTTGGCCTTGGCGGTATGATTCATTGCCTTGACAATGTCCTCATACACAGCCTCGGCAGTTTCGTCGGGGTGAGCCGAGGTCGGCGCATATACCTGTACCGCCTTCAGGGAACGCCTGTTGGTGATTTTCGGAACAAGGTACGCTACCCGGCTCGACACACTGCCGACTTCGACAACGCTGCTAATGAGGTCCCTCTTGATCAGAAAACCGACACCTCCCTGGGAGAGCTGATCACCTTCTCTGAAGTAGAACAGGTCGCCTGACTCAAGGGTTATCGTGTCCTCCCCCTGTCTTCGGATCTCGGACAACCCCAAAATGTGCCAGTTTATGCGACCTAGTTCTACCTCAATTTCGGTAAGGTGATGGTCCAGCCGAAGTGTGTTACAGTTAAACGCTGCCAGCTGTAGTCGTTGTTGGTAGCCTCCCGTAACCCGGAGATTCTTAGCACCCCCCGCCCCGCCGTTACCGCGGCCGCTACCGTAACCGAGAATAGCGGGACCACCGGGAACTGGGGGCCTGTTGTCGTGGCTTGTACTCATTGAAAGGGGTTTGGCCTACGATTACCACGCTGGCCGGACGGGTTGGTAATGGGTTTAATCTCGAGTTTTCCATCTCTGACCTTGGCAGAATGTTAGCCTGAAGTGGCAACTCCTCCCCTAGATGAGAGGGGAAGTTGCCACTCCCGTTGCCCGGGGTGCACCACGAGGAGGTATTCTGAGACGCACCACCAAAAAAAATATATACCTACTCGTAAACTAAATGGCTGTAAAAATATGGTTGATTCACTTATATACGAGTACAATTTGTTTTTCAGATTTACCGTTCCACCGCTATATTTGCGATGTGGCAAAGAATACGACGAAAGCGGAGAGATTATCTTGCGTTGCTGCGATGGTGATTGTCATTACCTGCATTGTACTCATAGTTTATTTCACTGCACTAGATAGAAATGTGGAAGATAAAGATGATATTGATGATTTTGATAAAGGTAAGGTATAAATCATTGCTATTATATTTGGTACTAGCTGATGCTCGGGGTTTTATCGTTCGCGCGCAGGTTCGTTACCGTTTTTGAGTTTTTGATCATATATCTCCGGCTCTACTTAACTAATTGCAATCAAATATGCGGCAGATTTTAAGGGTGACCTAAAACCTTTCTAATAAAAAAGACGCAACAAAACTATTCAGTAGTTTCAACACGAACAAACAGACTAACCGGCAAGTTGTGTTGAGAGTAGTTCAAATAGTATTAAGTTTTTTTTTTCTGTATTCTTATCTAAGTAGTAACTTAGCTCTAATATCTTATCATCAACAGAAGATCCTGAATGGTACGTAGATAGAAGAAAGTGGGAAGCGATAGACTACGTTCCTATAGCAACAACTAAGAACCATTCAAGACTGGTTATCATAGCTCACTCTGTTACCCAGGAATGTAAAACCTTCATCAGTTGTAAAGCGGTTGTCAAAAACATTCAGTCTATCGGTCTACCCGAGACTGACATAGCGTGAGTATTTAAGTATTTTTTAAGATTATATATTTATTAATCGAGGATAAATTACAATAGTTATAATTAAATCAAATAATACAACACTAATTGAGATAAGCTAATTAAAAATAGAGGTTGGAAAAACTGGGTCCCGCCTAGGATGCAGGCAGCATTCCCGCGCTGAATGGCGATGGAAAGCCTTTGCGCGAGAAAACTGCCCGCTTGGGGATCACCAATTTCCTCGCTCAGACGCTTACTGAGTACCACGAAAAGCCCGTGGGCCGAGAATCTCGATGCTAAAATAATTGTCTAATACCTGCTAGAAGTATTTTAATCATAATAATCAATACCTAGATCCTGTAATAATAAGATTCGATATAAATCACCGGCCAATCAGTTTCACATGGTTTGCATTTTAGCTACAACTTCCTAATTGGTGGCGACGGAAGAGTATACGAAGGACGTGGTTGGAATGTTCGTGGAGCGCATACATACGGTTACAATAGTTGTTCAGTGGGAATAGGATTTATAGGTAAGTTGTCATCATTACCTCAGCGTGATTCCCGATTTCATCAAAGACTTTCAGTCCGGGTTCACGTACTCTTTCTCCTCCTTTAGATTTGGTTTATGTGGCTTTTATGGGAGCAACTGAGGTCTGACTACACAAACCCAAGAAAAAAAACCTGCATCAGAGCATCGTCCGTCCATATAGACAAGACACCACAATAAGAATAAACAAAACAGTTGGCCCTACATTTGTTTCATTTACCTTCAGGGACATGTACACACACACACATACGCGCGAGCGCGCGCGCACGCACACACACACACACACACACACACACACACACACACACACACACACACACACACACACACACACACATGAGGATGTTTTTTCATTTATAATGAAAACGTAGGTTTCGGCTGTAAAAGTGAATTTAAAACAAACTATACCTACTCAGATAAGATTAACTAATTACACTAGGCACGGACTATTCAAAGTGTTCAATAGCTAGATTTCTAAACTAGCTCGCTCTGTTACGCGTCATTCATATAATTATATACTTACGATGTTTTATCTACATGAACAAAGACAGTTTTTGCCATAGGCACTCCCTGAAGATATCAGCACTCGCTTTGTATATATATCTAATTAATAATATAAATTTATTTTACCAGTTGAATGTGAACTAACTAGGGTCTGGTCGCGGGTTTGAGTCCCGACCTGGATGTTTACTTTTTCCGATCCTAAAATCAATTTTAACGATATTTACAGAACAAAATAATTAATTTACGACGGCCTCTGTGGCGTAGCGGTATAGCGATCGACTACTAAGTCAGAGGTCACGGGTTCGATTCTCGATCGGTGCAAAAATATTTGTGTGTATTAATATTTGCATTGGTATGGATGTTTATGTATAATATATGTAAATATTTACAAAAAAAAAATTCTAAATATATCCGCATTCTAGTACCTATGTAGGTAGTACCCACAGAACAAAATTGTTCTGTGGTAGTACCCATAACACAAGCTGGTTAGTTATGCTTAATTTGCTGTGTAGAATGTCCGTAGTATATTTGTTATTATATAGGTAAGGAACATGTAAGTAGGCAGGCATGCCGTGGTCGGCCTCGCAGTGTATACACTGACCAAATTAATGATTTATACAAAAAGGGCAGGTCAAAAGGTCTCGAAACCGGCGGGCTTGCATGAAAGATTCTGTGATGAAAGGTTTATTTATAATGACAGTAGAAGAAGCGCGTGAAGTATGTAAGGACAGAGGCAGATGGCGGTCTGTTGTCTCTGCCTACTCCGGAGCGAAAAAGGCGTGGGCATAGATAGATAGATAGATAGATAGATACTCTTTATTGCACACACCATCAGGATAAAAACAAACAAAGCGTATACATAAAAAAAAAATTGTACAAAGGGCGGTCTTATCGCTGTCTGCGATTTCTTCCAGACAACCAGTATGGACTGTATTAGGCGAATCTGGGTAGTTAGTGGTGTACGCTAAATTTTAAAAAAGACAGAGAAAGAGAAAGAAAGGCATATGTATGTTTGTATGTATTTTTTATTTGTTTATTTTATTACAGGTGATTATAGATATGCAAATGTAACAGATCTGCAACAGGAAAGAGCCCACATGTTGTTCGTAGAGGGGGTCAAACATGGTAAACTTCACTCTAACTATCACGTGCTCGGACATAAGGATCTCAGCGCAACACTAAGCCCAGGCGAAAATCTTTACAAAGTAATAAAAACGTGGAAAAATTACGACCACGAAAATCGGTACAAGGCCCTGAAATGTAACGAAATAGAGGCATTGTAATAATAAAATAATTATGTCCGGCAACCGTACGCAAACTGCAAATAATAATGACATATGCATCAAAACAGTATCTACCTGTATAGGTACCTATTTTTAGTGTATGGATCAAGTTTATATTGCAATTTCACAAGATAGTAATGAAAATTTAAGGAGAAAACCGTCTATTAGATATATGTAATTTTATTTTACTTGTATAACGTAGAAAAGGTCGTTTTAGCGATATAGGGTCATTTCGCCTGTTCGCGTCCACTTAGCGCAGTTGGCAAGTTTGACGGAGAAAATAAAAATGTACTAGTACTAATTTCAATTAAAAGTTTATTTAATCGGTTCATAATAATAGTCTAGTTTAAGGTAACCTTTAGTTTTATACGAAATATCTTGTAGTTTTTTTTCTAAAAATACAAACTTCAGAAATAGGCGATTTACCCAGTTCGCGTCCATAAAATCCAATTTGCGTCCACCTGCTGGACCAGTTTGCGTCCACTGGAAATTTGAATTTTTCACAGGAAATTTGAATTTTTCACTGGAAATTCACATTTGAAGATGTTAAGAAGCCATTTAACAACCTTGTTTTTTACCATCTACTCCTATTTTTCACGCGGAAATTTCTACGGTTACCACCCACCAGTGGGGGCGTTATGTTGGAATCGAACTGATTAAAACCGTACGCCATCTCGGGTTTTCTAACGCCAGTGTGTCGCCACCGCCACCTCAGCCTGCTTCTGCTAGGTTGACAGGTGGCTCCACGCGTCATCCCTAATCCTGCACTCATGGAGGACAAAGTTCGTTGAACGACCTCTGACGCCTGAATCGCCTGCGCCTGTTGTGGTCGCCTCTCCCGGACCTTTTTCGTCGCCTCCTTCTCGAGCATGACTTACTCGCAAAGTGAGGCAGCGGCATCGCCCGCCCGCTCTGCAGCATCGCTGTGAGTCAGACTCTCAGTGAGAGGACTCCCACTTCGAGGGCCACCACTAGGGCTCGCCTCGACACCTCCTACGCCCTGCATTCTGCCAGTGTGTGCATCCCTAAGTTCTAACTTGCATCACAGTGATGACATTCAGCCGTTGGCAGGAGCCAACGGCTTCCTGATCAGACACAAGTGATCCCCGAAGTATGTGTTCATGGAGATCACCTGCGTCAGGTGTAACGAGAGGCTCCCGTATGGCCTCTCTAGCCAGTCCTTATGATGGTCACCTACTAAACCTAGCGCAGGTTCTGTGCCCGGTTTCTTTACTCCATCTGGCCTGCGCCCACTGATTTTGTCGTTTTGGGAATAGCATATTTGTCTTACCGATTTCTGCTTCTCTCGAATTTCACTCAATGCTTTCCTTAAATCGTCTTCTGTGTATGTTCTTTATCCTTCTTGCTTATATTAGCAGTAGGAAATTAATTTTAATAATGGACGCGATTTGTTCTTGTCATTATTCCCTGCAGGTATAGTTTGCGTCCATTGTGGACGCAATCTGGAAGTTCTATAAATTCGGTGTAGTAATTCGCGTCCACCTTATTTTAATTGGTAATTATCAAAAAAAATTGCAAATTCATAATGAATATAATTCCTTTTATCATTATCGACGTCTAGAAACAGCTATGTATCCAAAATACACATAAAACAATAAAAGACTTGCCTTCAAACGCACCGCTGTCCACTACCTTTTTTCTTAAAATTTCGCGGATTCGCGCTCTCTCGTTGAACAGCCGTCACTAACTATTTTTTTTCACAGGATTGGTTGGGCGCACAGAACTTTTACCTATGCGTACGTGGCTCTTATACAATGAGGTATTGGTGGTAATGACTTTTCGACTAATTGATGTGTTAGTATACTTAATTTCGAGAGTTTTCAAAGAGAGGTCCGTAAAATGGACGCGAATAGGGCGATGGACGCGAACAGGCGAACTAACCCTAATATAATTGTGTAAGTATTATTTTCCTAATATTATTTTCGTGGGCTTATCAATCCATCTTATTAGAGTATATCGCACTAATACTAATACATAACTTACTTGAATTAAATATGTGTTGTAATTAAGTATAATGTTAATAATATGTAAAATAGGCATTTTACTGTTGTATAATAAAATATAAACAATGAAATACACCGTTATTTTCTAATAATAATTTAATATATTAGTTGAACGTTGAACAATACCACAGAATGCTTTATACCTAAACTGACTGTTTATTTGCTCCACACATGCATAGAGATAAGAATTAAATTGAAAGAATTCGATAATCCATTGCCCAATTCAAAAAATATTTTTAGTCATTTCCACCCACACCAAGGTTCATTTTTCGGCTAGTTCACCACTTCGCACGGTTTCGGGCATCATCAGATCATTGACACGTATGCCATCTTCTACAACATCAAGCAGCACTGGGTCTATCTGTGGGTCAATCTTTTCTAGACATTTGGACATTTGTTACCACGTAGTCTGATAATCGTGAAAGCGGCTTTCCTGCATTTTATCTATGAGGATTTTTTTTACGTGTGACTAGACTACATAGTTATATCTATCGCATCATTTTTCTCACACGCACTTCTTGCTAGTGTCGCTTCAGCCGCACCCATACTTTGCAGCCGTATAAAAGACTTAATGATAACGGTTTTATGGCAGCAATGTCTATTAGGTACAAAAAAGTGTTTGATTAATTTTATGCCCATCATAATCGCACATGATAACTATCCTAACGTTATCAATATGTATAATAAGTATGTATTTACAAAAAAAATATAATATAAGTATGTTTATCAGCATTCTAGAATCCATAACACAAGCTAGTTAAACTAAGCTTACTTTAGAATGTCGTAGAATATTATTTATTTATTTATTTATTTATTTATCACTATTCAGTTCATCATTCCACCGAATAGACTCTAGACTACCTCTGAAGTGCGTCAACAAAATGCAGTATTATTATAAATACCATAAGGTATCATAATGTTTACCTTATATTGACCTGAAGTTGGAGTTGGTGGTGACTAAGAGAGAATAGAGATAATGATAGGAATGTTACAAATCTACCAGTAGATTGTGAATTTGTAAAAGCACTATTAGCCGCGGCCATACGCAAAGGTCCGAAGCTAGTCGCATAGCAGACGACAAAGCGAGCCGACGTCTGACGAGAAGTTAATCAACAAGTTGTGTGATTACGTCACGCCCTTGTGGTCGCGTTCGGATTTTCCAACTCCGTCAATATTTTTTATTCGTCGCATCGAGGCCAGTGTGCGACATAGCAATGGAGCGGTCGAGCTGTGGATCTGAAGTTGTGGTGATGGATGATCGGGTTATCCAGGCGGTGGATCGCTCGCAGCCTGCTATTGCCAACCTCAGTGTAACCAAATCCTCGCGCGTCCACATAGGACCCAAATTCGTCTCAGTGACGCAAAATGTGGACAAAACCGAGGTGGTCAAAGGTGAGCCATAACAATGTTGTCTGTATATTTCTGCTGGGGCTGGCGAACACTATTTGTATTGTCACCTTCTGTAGCGATAACTTCGATACACTGGACAAAGCAGGCGAACCGTTCATTGTGTACACAGATTATTTTATTTGAAGAGCATTGCCATTATATTCTGCGAAATTATATATGTTCATGTTTTCCTGTTAGTAGTAGGTACGTAGTATCCATTTAGCTGCACACATGCCGCACAGCAACGACTTGTTTACGAAAATGATGATGAACTTGCTGATAACGTATCTGATATTTTAGTAAAATTAATTGAACCGAACATTTTTAACCATACCATTGCCTTTTGCTGAATTGCTTTATTGAGACTAATATTCTTGTTTGCCTCAAAGTCTGCATATTTGTTTATCATACCAATAATGTATACCTAGGTAGTTTTGACCCTTGCTTTATGAAGGTACCAACTCATATATATTAGCAGATACTCCTTATCAACTTATGAACATAATGTATATAATTATGTGTGTGCTTCGCTTCGACATTTTATTATATGAATAAAAACTTAAAACAGTTGGGTATTAACATCACTACATAGTATAAAACAAAGTCGCCTTTTCTGTCTCTATATCCCTATGTGCGCTTAAATCTTTAAAACTACGCAACGGATTTTGATGCGGTTTTTTCCAATAGATAGAGTGATTCAAGAGGAAGGTTTATATGTACAATACATGCATCATATACTAAGGCTAATTTAGTATCAGCATTGCACCCGTGCGAAGCCGGGGCGGGTCGCTAGTCATTAATATATTAAAATTGCTTAATACGAACCAGCTCCTTCAAAGATGATACGTCACGTTAATTCTTGTTCGTAACATTTAATAATATATTCTATCGAGATAATTACTACATTAAAACTATGGCCTATCAGAAAATAGTGATAGGTACTACTCTAATTTGAAACTGGTCATTTATCAGGACCTTTTGTCGCCCAAACCATTTATTAAGTATTATCAAACCCATGTATTGTTGTCAACAAAATGGTTATTTATAGGTAGGTATATGTATAAGACACATAGACACGACCGTTTTTGCATCCCTTATACTGCTCCAATTAGATTCTGGCACTGATGTCAAGCCGCCAACAAATTAAAACAACTATGGGAAAACCTGTTTTGGGTATCCTAGTCATTCACACCGGTACCGATGTCTGACTTGGCACGTCACCGTTTCGCATATCATAGCAAAAAAGTTATTGAACGCAGACACTATTGGTACCCAGACTACCAACCATCAATTAGGCAACCCCTCTTTTAATCCATTAATCTAAGCTCCATAATTTACTTAACAGTTAAATCAATATAATGGTGGTGATTGATTTCTGTACTTCTATAGTGCTTGCGATGGAAGAAAGACAACTGCATGTAGCGGAAATGCGAATGTTAAGATAGATGTGTGGGGTGATGAGAATGAACAGGAATGAGTGTATTTGAGGAAGTCTGAAGGTGGAACCCAAAGAGTATGTAAGGTTGGACCAGCCAATGAAAAGTTGAGAAGCAGGTCACTGCCGTGGTATGGATATGGGGAGGAGATGTTACACACATCTCCTCCCCATATCCATGCGATTAAAAAGGGTCAAAGTATGTGAGCAGAAGTGTCTACTTCTGCCAAGAAAAGGTGGCTGGTGTGCGTAAGAGAGAGAGAGAGAGAGAGAGAGAGAGAGAGAGAGTGACTGAGGAGATGATATTTGGCAAGAATATAGGTAAATAGCAGAGAATAACATGTTGCGCCGACCTCAAACAATTGTGATAAGGACAGGTAGATGACGATATTGCTGGCATTATTTTAAATTTTCAACAGGTTTTTACATTAGGTAAAAATTTTCGACAGCGCTCTACATATCTGGATCGGGTTCTTTAAGACAAAAAGGAAGATTCCCGAACTGAGAAAGACACAAAATAATACCTGCTACAAAATCAAGAAAACAACTTTCTAATAAGTACCGACCGAGTAAAGTGTGTCTCATTCATGAGTAAGCTCACTTTTTTTAAAGAGTATCTTATAGTAACCGAGATTACTAGTATTTCCGTTAACCCTAACAGCTAAGCAAAATTTGCTTGTGTTAGGAATGGGTTCACGTCCAATAACAGGTCATTGCGATTCGAACATAGAATCCCTCGGTTGTAAGGCCTAGTCTTTACCACTGACTCTACCAGTGGGTAGAGCCAGTGGTTAGGAAACCATGGTTAGGATACCATACAGATGATATACACAGTTAGTATTTATTCCAATGAGGCAAGGTCTTGGCCATTATTTCAATACCGCTCCAAATCATAGGAAAGGTAACGCTTCTTTTCTCTTCATTAACTTTTACACTTCAGACCCCTGGTCTTTCGCCCTTACCATATTTGGTTTAGCGCTAATAAAGTCTTCCAGTCCCTAAATAATATTACATCTATATAAAACAGCGACCGAGGGACAAATAAAAATTTATAAGTTTTTTACTTAACTAACCAATACCTACCTATACCAATTAACTAAATGCCAAACATGGTTTTACAAATAATCATATAATAGCTATATAGTAGGTAGGTATTGCTAGTACACCTTCAAAACCATTGCCATAAAAGTAAACGCTGTGTAGACAAACGTAATTATCAACCGTAGCTGTATGTTATTCAAAGAAAATTTATTTCTTAAAATGTACTAACATAAAAATTATCATCATCATCTCCCTTGTCCCAATTTTTTGGGTTCGGCGCATCATAATCATTCTCCTCCATACATTCCTGTCAGATGCCATCTACTCAGTCAGTCCCTTCCTTTCTAATATCGTCTTTTCACTAATTACTCTTTATACACATTCTATCCAACTTTATCTTACTAAAACAAAAATATCAAACAAAAATTTTCATCTACTAAGTAAGTCGAGATTTAAATGTTTTGATCCTGTTCTTTTGTCTAGTGTCTGTCTGAAAATGAGTCTGAATAAATAATGACGAAGAATAGTGTTAAAATTCTATGCAGCTATAAAATGCGATATAAAACATAAGATGTTCTATCAGTTGTACCTTGAACTTGAACTATTACAATTGGTGATGTAAGTGACTTCGATGTCAGTTTATTTTTACCCGACTGCCGAAGAAAGGAGGGTAATGTTTTTAATCAACATAATCTGAGATATTTTAATATACCTACTCTTTGAAATAAATCCCTATTTGGTTGTATCACCATGCCTGTTGCCCTGGGTCAACAACCCAAGAACTACTTTATGGATTTCGTTATTTTTTTATGGTTTTCTATGGATTTCTATCTTATGGATGGTTCTAACCGAGAGAAAAAAAACAAGAAAATTTCAGAAAACTTAACGTTTTCAATATCCCGTGCCAAGCTGCGGGATACAGCGATCAATACCTATCCAAATAAAAAGTATCCGTATGTTTCTGGTCTTCAAAATTCTGGACTCAATGGATGGACTAGAAATTGACTGATAGCATTTTACCAAGAGTTTTAAATATTAGGCCCAGTAAGATGGCGCTGCAATCGAGTCATAAGTTTTTTTGACTATATTTTCCCTTTGCAAGGCTACAACGCCTGTCAGTACGATCACCTTGAAAGCCATAAACGTGACCATATTTTCCTTGAGGACGTCACCTTTACTTCGACGTGTTTCAATTCTGTAATATAAGATGCAACTTCTTGTCATAGTATAAAACAAAGGCACTTCCAGCTAAGTATTCTAAACTATCTAGGCAAAGGATTTTGATGCCGTTATCAATCATTCAGACACTTATTTTCGAAAGGTTTATAGATACCCTAATAATAAAATAATAATAAAAATTCTATGACATTTTACACAGCGCTCTATAGACCCAAACTAAGCATAGTTTAACTAGGTTGTCATGGGTTCTAGAATGCGGATAAACATTATACCTATATACCTTTTTTGTAAATAAATACATATTATAGAAACACCCAGGCCAATGCGAATATATTTATTCATGCATACAAATATTTGCACTGAGCGGAAATCGAACCCACGCCCCTTGTCGTAGCAGTCGAATGCACTACCGCTACGCTACATAGGCCGCCAATCTAATATACTTACAATACATATTATATTTATGGCCAATATCAACCCGTCAATGTTTCGCAAAAACAGAATAAACAGAATTTTAAGTGCTTTTAATGCTACACAACACAAGTTAATAACGCTGAATAAACTATACGATACTGCGAGATGCTATTGCATAATATATACCTAATAGTTTTTTTCCATGTGAAGCCGGGTTGGGTATCCTAAAAAATATCAACACTGATTTATGCTCAATGTAGTGATTTTTCAATAACATTATTATTTGATATCGCCTAAGAGGATGTATACTGTTGATAATGCGGATATGTTCTTATACAATATATACAATATATAAAAAGATAAATAATAATTATATCATTAGCACAACGTTTAGTATTACTAACTCCAACTCCATTAAATCTCTACAAACTGATTTGTATTTAACTTGATCATGCCTACCAAAATAGTCTGTCAAGTAGATAAGTTAGCAAAATAGCAATTTAAGTAGTTAATATAGGTTACAAATTGATAATACTACTTAAAATGTTTGATAGAAACAAGTTCAGTATCTTAATGACTGTAATGTAATGACTAACACTGATAGTCAATTATATAAAAGAGTACCTACCTATAAGTATATGAAGAGAGAGACAGCCTGATAAGTGAGCATTGTCTTATGGTTGAAGATTTAGCAACTAACGTAAAGGGAGGCTGGTTCGGACATCGATGAACGAAAGAAGTTTCACATAATAGATTTCCGAAACGAGAGTGAATGGGTAACCCGAAATAGGTCAGCTTAGGTGGACGTATGCCTGTCAGTTAGCAGACGTTTTAAGGCAAGTCAGGTCAAGAGCAATTCATAAGCGGTACGGATGTATGAAGACATTAATGAAGTAAAAGAAAAGAAACATTTATGCCAGGATCTTAGCAAATGGAAAGATGTTGTTTCTGCCTACCATAATGGGCAAGCAGAAAAAGAAGAAAGTATCAAATGTGAGAGATGCTCAATTTCCATTTTTTTAGTTAATATTATCCGTTTAACATCCATTAACATGGCGTCTATTTTCTGCATATTCAAATACCTACACAGAGTATTTGTTTTGTAATAAATGTTTATTATATGTAGGATATTTCACGAAGGTGACAGGCTCGCTTTCTTTTATGTACCAAGCCCTCTATAAATATGAATAAAGATTAAAAAAGATATTATGCTATACAATGATATTGTTAGACGACATCTGTGGCGTGCCGGTCGGAGTCTTCCTGGGGGTAAAAACGGGGTAAAATGTGCGAGTGCAAATGACACCACCCGTTCAGTGGTGTCGAGTGTGTTGGTTTGATGTCACAATTCTGATTCCATCTATTCATCGTCTCTTCTCAGTTTTTTTTTCTATTATAGAACATACAACATTTTTTCATCCTATACAACATTTTCTTTCTGTCTTCTATTACCATTTTTTTTAATTTCTTACAAAAGCTGCTGTATTCCTTTTGTGTTTATTAACTCTAATTTATTCGAGAAGGCTTTAAGATAATTGTCTAATTAAGTCCGCACGGTGAAGAACTATTTCATCTACCCCTTATTTGGATTAATGCCTCCCTATTTTAGTCCTATCAAAATGATAATAAAAGTTTCTCGTTCCTACTTTGTATTCGATTGTGAGCAGTCTGATATGGGATTATAACAACCGCGATTTGGTAATGTTTCAGGCCGAATTCTGGGCCTAGAGCTGGTATCGCCACAGAACACCAAGCGGCTTCGCTGTAGCATCGCCGTCTTCGTGTGCTGGGCTTTCGTAGTCGCTTCAACCCTTACATTCTTCATCTTCTACTTTGCTTTGGCCAAACAACCTACTCGACTAGATCTAGGTAACGACCTGTTTTTGCTACATTGTTTTAACCTTGAGAGATTTATACCTAGTGAGTTGCAAGAGGCAGATGCTTCTCGTGACTTATTATAATAGCGATACTGGCGAGCAAAAATAAAGAGTTATAAATAAAAAGTGTATTGAAATCGACATAACTACGCGCGATATAAATGATTTATTATAAGTAAATAACCTTTTGCCATGATGATAGGTATATATATAAAACATTGACTATGTTGATAAAATAATTTCACGGTGTATGTAGTCTTCTTCATATTGTACGATTTTTTTTAATTCTCTTTGGAATCTAGAAGCGGAAACATATGAAGCAGTTAGACATACACATATTCATAACCAAATGAATACAAATATTTACACTGAGCGGAAATTGAACCCGCAACATCTAACTAGTCAAAAGCTCTACCGTTACGCCGCACAGGTCGGATAGATAAATCTCTAACTCTATAGCATGAAACTATAAGAAATTATAAATTATTCAAGTTCCAAGTTACGCTTTATAGACAGTGCCAGTTATTACGTAATCAATGTAAAGACTTGATGAGCTTGATATTATCAATCTATCAACATTGACGATGAGGTCTATAAAAGATTGATAGTATCACTGATATCATATTATGTCTAATACCTTGAGAGATACATCACAGTTACTTTCAAGTTTATAAAGTTCATACTCTAATAATGATATAGCTTGATGCTATGGGCTTCAAATTATTTGTTCAACCAGTTATAATATATAAAATAAATATTTAAATGTATCGTCGTCCATCTCATTTAACTCACTATCATAATCAGTTTCTTCGAAAAATTCGTCTGATTTGTAGTCGTAACCAATGTATTTGCTATAAAATAGGTACAGTAGGCTTAGGTACATTAAAAAAGGGGATTTCGAGGGACGAAATAATTATATTAAAAACAATAAAGTTTTTTGAATACCTACTTAGAGAAAAATATAGTGACAACTCTTCACAAATCTTACAGCTTAGTTTATTAAAAGAAGCATTTAATTTGTAGATTCCCTTTACATTAACTGACTTTATTTTTGCTTGACTAAGTAAAAATCTTAATTTTATTTATACAGACTAAACAAACATTCACATGTCACCTTTAATTTGTATAGATATAAAAGAGCCTTGGTACCTGCGACGCGCTGACTGGCAAGCGATGCCTGATTACGGAATAGATCTTCTAAATCTCCCAGTTCCAAATGTGCTTATCGGGCACTCGGCGCTTGAGTACTGTACTGGAAAGTACGCTTGTATAAAGAACGTGTTGGACATACAAAGAGATCACCAAAGACGCAGCTGGGCGGACATCGGTCCGAACTTCCTCGTTAGTGGCGATGGATTAGTATTCGAGGGCAGAGGAGCAAACGTTGAGGGTGCAATGGTGAAATCGTGGAACCGAAACGGTATAAGTATCATGTTTCTTGGAAACTATGCAATCAATGAACCGACTGATGTGCAATTCGATCATGTTAATATACTTTTACAAGAACTAGTGAAGAAAAGCGTGTTGACAACGGATTACGCACTGTACGGCCACTGTCAAAAAACTGGCAATGTTGTACCGCCTGGGCGACATGTGATGGATAACTTATGGCGTTTTGAACATTGGGACCCCACGAACAAACGCGCCTGCCAGCGTTAGTCAACGAATGATACCAGTTGTAGGGAAGACTTGTGATGTCATACTCAATAACAATTAGTTATATAGAATATTCAGCCCAGTGTTCAGTGATAGTGATATATTAATATAGGACATTTGAGAGCATAATGTATGCATTTATATGTGTTAGTAATAAAATTTTGTGATAGAATTAAATATGAAAACGAAAGCTGTGTAAGATACTAATACAAATGTAAGGTTAACAACAAGGTAATGTTGTTTTTAATGATTAAGTATAATTTTTACTACCCCATGTACGTGGTTCTGCCCGCGTGGATGTCGATTTTCGCGTTTTTTTATTAGGTACTTATATCTCCGGTTCTACTCAACCGATTGTGATCAAACATGCATATGATTCTAAGTCTGATTAAGACCTTTACCCTAATATTTTCTTGTTTAAAATCGTTCATATACTCAGGTACTATATGAAAGATTCTGATTTTTTTTTTTATTATCTCCAATGTACACCGCAAATAATCTATGGAGGACTGAGCGCAAAGTTAATATATTTCATGTTTTGATTTATTATTTCATGTAAGATTTAAGAGCTATGCAAGGTGATCAATGCTTAAATTAAAATTATCAAACTAAGTATAATATAGTGTTGTTCTTGACTCCACTTGAATAACGGAGAATTTTTGGGTTCTTGTCTGTCTGTTTGTGCATTAAACAAATGCCTATTATTTAATGGCTTGTGTATATAATGCTTTATTGTAATTAAATATTGTTTCTCAAAACAAAACAATACGCGTAGATAGCGTAGATAGCGCAGAAATAGAATCAATTACTTTTATAGTTGCGATAATGATCGCCGATTCAGTTTTATGTTGCGTTATTCTATGTTAAGTAGCTGTTGAAGATAATAAAAGTTCACCTATGAGTTATAAATGTTATAATTGTAACGTCATATTGATCTTTGGTTGTTTTTTGAGCCCCAACAACATCACCTGAATACCTATACCAAAATGCCATCACTTGCTGATTGGCGAATGTGGCTCTGGTGTAAGCTTTCCTCTAGGGCCCGTCCCCCACATGCTCTCCACTGTGCCCTCATTTTGTCATAGTGACACGTGTTACAGCCCTTTAGAGGGCCACGCCCGCTTCGGCCCAGCAGGCTGCAGCGTCGCCCCTATGAGAGAGAGGCGCTGCCATCTCCGTTGCTTGGTTGCACCGCGCTCCGGCCCACACACCAGATAGACAATAAATAATAAAAGGAATTTATTATTATTGTTTTTTAATTAGCTTCAGGATTTTATCTAGGTCACTATCAGTGACATCCCGGTCAATCCTACTGATTAAAGTTATCTTAAATGCACGACTGTGTGGCATTTCCTACTTTATTGCCGACACACTCAATGTTATTCAGTCAATTTCCTATAAAAGTTTTCTTCCTCACATCCTCTAAGGATCACCGTTCCTGTCCTTTGTTCGAAGTTATAGGCTTACCTGGGTGGAGAGCTGTACCATATCATGCCCACTGCTCCGATTAATCAAATGCCGTGAACTTACTCATCCCTTTGTTATTTTTTTACTATACCTTCTGATAATTATAATCAATCAAATATTGAGTAGAAATTAAGTAAACAAAAATGGGGGTTAGGTAGGTACTCTTATTCCGGCGAACTCTGAACCACGAAATAAAAGCCTCGAATGCGACCGGGTCTAACGCGAATAAAATTCAGGACTCGGTGCACATTTTGCGTTTCAGTCGCGTTAGGAGTTACTTTTTAACTAAGACTAGCGTGACCTTGATAGAATTCAGGCATAAACCGAAAAAGTCCCCAAAACTAAATCTCTAGTTTCGAGCAGCGCCCAGCCGCTCAACTTTATATCTCATACCTACTTGAAAACTACTGACATCACATCATATTCGTTCATACTAAAGAGTGCCTATTGTAATAAAAACTCTGCTACTCCCAGCTCGGGAGAGTAATAACCATAAGCGGTTACGTCTTCCTCACTGAAGTGACTTCTGCTGTCCATAGTAACTAGGTACATCACGAGAATTTTCTAGTCCAGCACTACGCGGTGTTAAAACGCTTTCAATGATGCATTCTAAAAGCGACTATTTTAATTAAATAAAAAGAACAAAAAGGGTTGTGAATAATTTTATATGAAATTAATATTTATAAATTATGTAAGTGGAACTAAATTACGAATAATACAATTTATTATGTACCTACCTACCTATCTAAAGGTAGATGGAAATGTGATATTGCAGAGAATTATTGAATGTAAACAGTATTTTCCTTACAAAATTAAGTTTTCAGTTAAGTGCTTCATCAAAATATTCAAAACCCTCTTAAGTCGTTATCATAAAGTAGCAGCCTTCTAAAAATATTCCCGATGGGTCATTCCCATAGAGGAATTCCTCCATGATTCTTTCACAGGGTAACTTTTTGTTAGCACTTTAACAATTGTAATACAATCTTAGGTTAGTATTTTCAACTTGGTAGAAATGATCTCCTTAATCACATAAGTTACTTGTTATCTTAATAAGGTACCTACCCACTTACTTCTAATTAAGTTAGCTATAAGTCATGATATTAAGAAAAACTGCAATGTATTAAGTTATATCTGTTATTTAATTAAATAAGACCTGTGTTATGTAGGTATATTGTAAATTTTGTATGTGTAGTAAACAATTTGAAATGCTTTTGGACATTTATTTATTGTATTAAGTTTTATATTTTGTACCTCTTTACCCTTATTTATTTCATATCAAAATCAAACTGTTGAAATGTCGAACCATTTTTTTTTACCTGTGAACGGGAATCACTCACATCGTCCACTGTGTGGTTTTAGTCGGCATCTAACCGACTAAAAGCACACAGTGTGCCGTACCTATTGTAGAGGTGACCCAAGTATAGACTAAGAAAGGAATTCCCGAAGAACAGTCCTTTGTTATGTTTATTTTTATGATAAGTCTTTAGCCTTAACTCTAAGTGTCGACTCTCTGGTTCCCGTCTTAAGCAACGGAAAATACTCCTCAACAGATCTTCTTCAACTCTTGAACCTAGCGCTAATCCCAGTCGCATCCAAAGCTTTCACCTCGGAGTCTGGGGTCCGCTTTACCAGTCTTAACTGCGTATTTGGCTAGACCTCGATATTTTTCGTGAAGCGACTGCCATCTGACCTTCACAACCCAATGGTGTTATTAGGCGATATCGAAGCATTGCAGCTAGTCCGTTGTTGTTGGACTTTTTAGGGTTTCAACCACCCGTAACGACTGCCATAGACGTTTATAAGGCAACCGGGACCGACGACGGTTTAACGTGCTCTCCGAGGCACTCAACAGATAAACCTCTAAAACTCAATTCCCAATATTTGATTACAGAGGTATTAAATCCCATTTATCAATGAAAGTGTTCCAGTCATTTTTTTCATGATTTAGTTTTGTTTGTCGCAAGATTCTTATCAATGTTTGTTTTGATACGAGTCTAAGTAGTATTAATCTATATTAATATAGATTGTAATTTGCTTGATATGGTTTCAAAAGCCTCTATCATAAATAAGTCTGGCATAGTATTGTTTGATTGTACTTAATTACAATTCAAGGTATATTCATTCAACTAAGTGATCAGATAATCGGTCACTGACTCCATAGAGAAAGTATGTGAATGATTATGTGCATAAACAGATCGCTGAATTATAAGTAGGTAGTTATTTCATGAATTGTGGTAATGAGCTGACAGTCTCAATGTCCTATTAGATGAACCGAAAATCTGGTCGTGCACACGAGCCAGGAAGCCGTTGAGTAGCTAAGCATCATGCGATCACAGTCACAGCTCGTGTAGGTATTTGGCATTATATGGTTCAACAATTGATGTCCTACGATTCAGATAGTTAGTACCAGTTGTACTTTGGAGCCCGTAAGCCCCGTAAC
Source organism: Lithosia quadra (assembly GCA_963576445.1). Classification (NCBI taxonomy): domain Eukaryota; kingdom Metazoa; phylum Arthropoda; class Insecta; order Lepidoptera; family Erebidae; genus Lithosia; species Lithosia quadra. The sequence goes on along the minus strand of OY754873.1, from coordinate 7,093,902 downwards.
TTCACTCTCCTAGGCTTTCTTTAAATTTGGCTAAATTTAGTTCTAACCCCAGGGGAAAGCATTTGGCCGCAACCAGAGCCTCGGCCGTTAATCAACAGGTATACCATGTCTACGAATTATAATAATATGTAAACGGGAATTTAACGCGATCATGGTATAGGTATAGGTATATGTTACGGCTAATAACCGAAGTGCGGCTGCACCTAGTTTTAGCCGGTTAGGTTATGTTAGGTTAGGTTAGGATAAGTGGCTACACCTAGTTCTAGCCGGCTAAAACTACGTGCAGCCGCACTTCGGGTATACTAGGTTTACAATAGTAAGTGGCTACACCTAGTTCTAACCGGCTAAAACTAGGTGCAGCCGCACTTCGGGTATTAGCCGTAACATATACGTAGATACCTTTGGAATGCCTGACGTTTCGACCAGGTTACACCTGTTACAGGTACACAGGTATCTACGAAATTCTACACAGTGCTCTCTAGTCCCAAAGTAAGCATAGTTTAACCAGCTTGTGTTCTGAGATCTAGAATGCGGAAAAACATACTTACCTATATACTTTTTGACATCTGACAGGAATGAATGGAGGAAAAATACATGTTGCGCCGACCCCAAATAATTGGGACAAGGGCAGGTAGATGATGACCTATATACTTTTTTTGTAAATACATATCTGCATATTATACATAGAAACACCCAACCCAATGCAAATAGACATAGGCATTCACGCATACAAATATTTGCGGTGAGCGGGAATCGAACCCGCACCCTCTGTTGTTAGCAGTCAAATGCACTACTGCTGCGCCTCGGAAGCCGTCAAAGTCATATTGACGTGTCCACGAGATTTGAAACAAGGAGCAGTGAGATTTTCTTGCCAGGTTCTTTCTCGTAGGCTTTACATGTTGCCTTGCAAATCTGGCTGTAAATGTAGAAGAAGCAATAATATTGATGTAGTACATAATGTTAGGTACCTACTTTGTGACCTACATGTTTCGAGATAATAAATGGATCGAATAATATAATGTACGCCTACATTAATATAGTTGATTAGATTAGATAACCGAACTAATGAGGCTGTATTCTGTCATTCAACCTTTTGTCTAGACCCATAACAAGCGTAGCTTAATTACTTATCTTGTAGGTACCTACCTGTTATTATGGGTCCAGAATGCAGATAAATTTATTTAGGCACGATTATCATATGTATAAATATTTGCACTGAGCGGCAATCGAACCAGCAACCTTGGCAAATACTATACCGCTGTTTCTGTAAATGCTAGAAGGCTCCAAGTTCCCCTCGAAACCCATGAGACTACCTACTTACTAGGTATATCCTCAACAGACTGGTTATTGCACATTTCGCATACTTACATACTATTAGGCTGTGGCATAAATAAGGTGCCTAATTTAAATTACTTATCTTTGTTTATTTTAAAACAATAATAGTTAAGGCTTAATGAAATTAATCAAACGAACAAAGATCCATTGCAAGATTAGATATCCAACATGAAAACATAAACAAAGTGAACAAAACAAACTCTATTTCATAAAATAAATAGGGAGTCTAGTGTAGGTATCTAGTTTTGAATCCCATTTATTAAGACTTAACTGGTGAAATACAGAACACCGAGGTACGAGGCCTGCCAGTTGGAAAAAGGAACTTCCATGTAGGTACCTCCCGTATCATATAGGTAGCTGAATAAAACAAAGTTTTTCAAAGCGAAGGGTCAACAAGAGTATAGGGGTACCTACTCGGTATTTTCTACTTATAGCATATCTTATAGCATCTTATTTATCTCTATTTATTGGATCTATGCAGACTATTGATATTTTATTAATAAAACTATACTCACTCATACCTACAACCACCCTCTGAAGTGTCTAAACACTAACTTTAACTTCTGTATACCTTGTGTGCTGTGCCATAACCAATCCAACATTCGCAACTGACCTTCTAATATTTTTACAGACTTACCTTTCTACCGCTACATTTGGGACGTAGCGAAAAGCACAACGAAGGCGGAGAGAATATCCTGCGCAATTGCGATAGCGATTCTTGTTCTATGCATTATACTCATTATATACTTCACCGTTATAGCTAAACCAAAAACAATAGTTACCGATGTAGGTAAGTTATGAATTAAACAGATTTGCACTTAAATAAGTACCTACTAAGTCCTAAATAGTTTTTTATGCTAATAAGGATAAGCTAAGGAGAAAGCTCATGGAGAAATCACATCCAACGAGACTTTACCTATAGGTGACGATTTGACAATATACCTACACCCTGAGCCAATACCTACCTACTAACCTAAAATATTGTTATAACATTGACATTTTTTTTAGTTTTATCTTGAAGCACTCAGTCGATCACTTTATAGGTATAGATATTCTATCTCACGAAAGCTGGTGAACAATAAAATAGTAGTAGATACCTGTGTCTTGTAAATACGCGTAGGCCTACATACATGATGTGTGTGCGAAAGTTAATGTCACGTCAAAAGAAATTCATGTAGCAGTTAGTAGAATAATAATTGCATTGCAAGTACCTAGGTACTTAATTCATTTTTAAATGTTTTACTATAATGACACCTAAACCGCCTTCGTGAAATAGAACATCTAAGTATAGGTACCTACCTAAATACTAGATAAGAAACGAGATCGTTTTATACAATAAATTTAAAAATTCAAAAACCCGACTGCCTAAAAACTGAAAAGAAAAAAAACAAGCACTTAGATTGATGTCCGGTGGTCTAGAAACATAACAACTGGGCCTCGATTCTGCTAAAGGCAAACCACTGTAATACCACAGACACTCTGAAAAGCACTATTTAATTGTAGACTTTACCGCTATACAGTTAAAGTCTAAAATCAAATGAAAAGAATTCATTTAACTTCTTCATTCGCTCAACAAAATATCATTTATTTTAGACTTTAAGCTGATAAAAATAAAGTCTACAATTAAATGGCATTTTTAAGAGTATCAGCGGTATGACAGTGGTTTGCCTTTAGCAGAATCGAGGCCCTGAACAGTCGGGATCCATTATTCGACAGCCAATCTAATTTTTCAATGGATCCCGACTTTTCAGTTGTTATGTTTCTAGACCACCGGACATCAATCTAAGTGCTTGTTTTTTTTTATTTTATACTTTTGAGTTATTTACATAGCTGCCCGGATAATAATGAAGTATAAAATTTATCATTTATGGAGTTAATAATTTTCGTGAAGCGAAGGGACATCAGCGAAATTCAACCTTAATTATTATATTTTTGCTCATATCTCCGGTTCTACTCAACCGATTGTAATCAAACAAACGTAAAATTTAAATCTGACTAAGATCTTTTAAACTAATAAAACCGCATCGAAATTTGTTCAGCAGTTTTTGCGTCCTACGCAGTCAAATGTTTGTGGCGCCAAAAATCCGCCATTTCGATTTTTTAGAAATTTTAATATACCTGGTGTCATTCACACAATTATGACGAGTCAAACAACACCTTGTTTGTCAAAATCCGTCAAGCAGTTCAGGCTGTAGAGCGTGCAAAACAAATTTTCAAGATTTTCATTCTGCCGCCAAAAATCCGCCATTTTGATTTTGTAGAAATTTTAATATACCCAGTGTCACTCACACAATCATAACGAATAAAATGATACCTCGCATGTCGAAATCCGTCAAGCCGTTTAGGCTGTAGGCCGTGCCAAAGAAATGGACATACATACATACATACATACATACATACATACATACATACATAGTCTCGAAAAACATTACCCTCCTTTCTTCGTCAGTCGGGTAAAAATGTATTTTTGCATGAACAAGAGGTGCAAACAGTCTTTTATATTTCCCATACCTAAGAGTAGGTATAACACTCATAGGTATGTCACAGTATGTCATCATAGATTATATTATTATATCTATACCTATAGCATTACTGCCACTAATTAAAACACTTATCATTTGTAACAGAAGAATATGGGAAGAGATCAAATTCCATCGTAGGTACCTAATTATCTTAATTTTTATTACTAGCTAGATAATTTGTACCTACCTATGCATACCAAGAGCTGGTTATAAATAGGGGCTCACAATAGTAATTTAGTAAGAAAAGACGAAAAGAAGAAATAAGTATTAATTACAATGAGGCCTTTTAATTTTCGGCCTAAGTTAGGCACTTAGGGTGAACATACAACCAATACAACAACAATACCTAGGTAGGTATTGTTTAAAATGATCGTAATCGATAGATGCACACCTCTAATTTGTATTCACAGCGCCTCACGAGTGGAATATAACCAGAGAAATGTGGCTGGCAACCAAGCACAATGACACAGAAATAACTGACGCCTACAATCCTTTGAAACTGGTAATCGTCTCTCACACAGTTACCACAGAATGCAAACTGTTCATCAATTGCGCCGCAGAAATAAGGAATCTACAGGGGTATTTTCTTAAAAGTCTGCATTATGACATTCCGTAAGTAATTACTTTCGTAAGGTCAATTTACGCATATGTAGGTACCTATATCTATAGGTATATCGCGATCTTATCAATAATATTGATGTAGAAACTTACGCGATTGGTCCTTACACGGCTTACACCGGATAACGATACTGGATCACAATAATAATTTAGGCACCTACGAGTACCTACATTGACTGTCACCAGTACCTACACTCATAAAATCTGGAGCAATTTGTAGCCCTTTTTTTGTATTTCAGGTACAACTTTCTTATCGGTAACGACGGACGGGTATACGAAGGTCGAGGATGGAACATCGTTGGTGCACATACAGTGGGTTACAATAGGTGTTCACTGGGTTTGGCATTTGTGGGTGAGTAATGAAAACAAAATGAGTCTATTTCCTGTAGTAATATAATTTTGTGGAAGCTTGTGGTATTTGGATGTTTTTAAAGGGTAGGTACCTACCTACCACACATTTTTGATTAAATATGATTCGATCACGTCCTAACGGCGAAACGGATCTGGTTGAAATTTATTACATAAGTAGATAGATCAGGGATATTCTGGAATAACACTGGCTTTAGCTTTACACTTTTTATCCCCGAAATAGAACATTTTTCAGGAATAAAAAGTGGAGAGATAGGAAGCGGGAACGGTAACAGAATTACATAGTTAGGTAACCTACACGCGGGCGAAGACGTGGGCATCAGCTGGTCTCTCATATTTATTCACTCAGGTCAACACTCTTAAGTATTTGTTTAAGTCATTCTTTCAAGAAGGAAGCAGCAAGCCTTCTCGAAGAACGATACCTATGCCCCGGCAAGGCCCCGGCCTTAAACTTAAACAGATTTCGTGGTTTACCATACATTTTCTTTTTGCAGGTGACTACAGAGAAGGACTACCTTCCTATTCAAAAGTGACTGAACTACAACAAAAGAGAGCCCAGATGTTATTAGCAGAAGGAGTCAAGCTGGGTTACCTGCACCCTCATTTCCACGTCGTTGGAGCAAAGGATGTCAAAGACACATTAAGTCCAGGCGATAACCTTTACAAAGCAATACAAAAGTGGCCCAACTTTGATCACGACAACTTGTATAAGACTCGTTCTTGTGACCAAATACAGGAACTGTATGTTAATCTCAATTTCACGACAATCCCCACGACGAATCTCACTATTTCTTGAAAATCGCGACTGATAGGTCATGCTTAAGTAGGTAGTTTAAATTTTATTTCTGGAATTTCCTTTGTTCCTGCGAGTTGTACTAATTAGTAAGATCGTCGAATTTCTTAATAAGTAATTCGTATTATTATAATATAATACCTACCTATATAGTTATTAGGTACCTACTAAAAGTTCTAACTGGGTATTCCCAGTTAGAACTTTTGCTGATTAGTCCTATCAAGTTCAACCATCGAACATCTGAACTTGCGCTTGTTTAAGACAGGCGCTACGCTTTCGCCATGACCTAAATCTAACTACTAGGTACATACTTATCTAAGTCGAAATGCTCTCTGAGTGAGAGCGTTAATATTTTTTATTTTGTTTCATTTTAAACAATGTAGATAGGTACCTAAAATCCTAAAATAAATAAGTAATAATGCATAGAACTAGAGACTTAGGGGAAAGGTGTACAAAACGATCCCTTGAGGTCAAATGATTCCCAACTGTTTAAAACAAATTACTAGTGCCATCTGTTTAAAATCGCCAAAAACGTATTCCCCGCATCCCGCTCAGTTGTTTGGCGAAGTTTCATGGCGGTGTGATCACTATTGGTAAGTAAATTGATAAAAAAAAGAAAATCAGTGTGCTCGATCTAAGTTAGGCCTTAATATAATATTAAATTGCTGCTACTTTATTGTGATTTGAAAAATAGCTCTTTTATTAACGGTTTCTATAGCATTTCAATAACATTTTGAATAGGTGTTGGTTCTCAATATGATAGCTGTTTCAGGTTATTTTTACGAAGTTTTCGAAATAATACGATTGGGGTCAAATGATTACTCATTGTGGGTATAAAATGATCCCAGGGATCATTTTACCTTACAACATTTTGTCAGTTTACAAAAATAGAAGGATACAATATATGAATTAATATATTGGGATACCTACTTACTTCTTTAATTTATACTTAGTACCAAGTATAAGTATAATATTATCTATAATGCCACATTCAGCATCATAAATTTCATAATGTTGCCAGTACAGTTAAATCCACTGCATTGTAATTATGGTATTTTTTTTGGTATTAGTTGCCCTGTTGTTTCTATATCTTCTTCTATATACTTATAATAAAACTGTAGAGAGGTCAATTCTATTGGGGGGAGGAAAATAGCTATTGGGGGATAATTGGTGATCCATAAAAATGCAATATTTTTGTATTTCTGTCTGTCTGTCTGTATGCGCACGAATGATCAAAAACTACTGGAGGGATTTTAATCAAACTTGGTAAGATTATAGTTCATAGTTCTTGGCAACTTATAGGTTACTGTTTATACCAACTGATACCCGTGGCTTCGCCCACGCTTCGTTTTTGGTCATATCTCCGGTTCTACTTAACCAGTTACAACCAAATACGGTAAATTTTGAGTCTAAGCAAGACGTCCATCGCTGATCTTGATGGACGTAAAAACTACTGAACGAATTTTGATGCGGTTTTTTCATTAGATAGGTCTTGGTTAGACGAGTGGAGACCAGTAGAGTAAATAGTGCAGTGGAGAGTGGACTCAAGAGTGGAGTAGAGAGTGGAGTGGAGAGCGAAGTGGAGAGTGGAGTGGAGTGGAGTAGAGTGGAGTGGAGTAGAGAGTGGAGTGGAGAGCGAAGTGGAGAGTGGAGTGGAGTGGAGTGGAGTGTGAAGTGTGGAGTAGTGAATGGATCCTTAATTCTTGTGTTGTGTATTCTCAATCAATAAATCTTTATTTCTTTCTCCTACGAGTATATGTCTTTATTCTTTTACAGATCATGCCACGTAATTAGGTAGGTACTGTAGAAAAAATACTCGACAATACTGGAGTGAGGATGTCTAATTAGAAGACTTTTTTCTTAGTTATATTAGAATATAATTAGAAGAAGATTACTAGAAGATAACAAAGGCTTTTAGTTAAACTACCTATATAATTCATATATTGTTATAGAGAATGTGGATCTCAGACTGTGATGATTATGATTATAGAATAATAACTCCATAAGAAGGCTGTAATAAATAATTATTGTTTAAAATAATAATATTTTTGTTCCTATTAATGCTACTTTTGGTAATAAATATGATTATAATACACAAATATTTTATTAAATCTGGTACTTGGTAAAATGATCCCCGGGATCATTTAAACCCTACTCTTGGGATCATTTTGTACACCCAGGTGTACAAAATGATCCTTTAGTAAACTTCTGGGAAATGTCTAATAAATTGGAAAACGTAAATAAATTACAAAATATTGCTGTGCTAGTGTATGTATTATTAAATGGTTTAACTAAAATTTCTTCAATCGTTACTATTAGGTTTATATTTTTGACACAATAGGCATTCTCCCTTAGGGGGATCATTTTGTACACCTTTCCCCTAAGTGACAGTTTATCAGTAGGTGCTACCTCATAAATCGAACTAACGAGAATAAGCCAATACTATACACCTACCTACCTATCTAGTGACTCGCTCGACAAATCTTTAAATTACTTATATTTGAATTATCTCGAGTTTTGGGAAATATTTTAACATGTTATTTAAAGAATAGCATTCGACAATGCAACAAAGCGTGATGTGACAAAATTACAAGATCATAGATAGGTAACCTAGATAGGTAGGGGAGACTGAGGACACTTGATCCCCCCTTTTGTTTTTTATCCCTAATTTTTTTATTGAGTATCCGTTTAAAAAGCCGTTGGTACTGAAATACGTGAAATTTATTTGCTCATAATTGCTATGAGAACCAAAGATATTAATGCATAAATTTCGTAGTTATTTGACTAAAAGCAATAATAGGGAATTGTATCATGTGTCCCGTATATATGCAAGACTTGATCCCCCCGGTCTGGATGAAGATCTTGGGGGATCAAGTCTCCCATATTTAGGGTGACATGATACCATTATTACCAAGGCGTTAAATAAAAATGTCTTAAAAATAGAATAAACTTTTATTTAGTTTCGAAATCACTTAATTCTTTATAAATCTATGCACCTTCTTTAGTTTTGTAGACTCTGGGCATATTGATCTGCAATGAATTGAGGAAAAAAAAGCAAGGGGACACTTGATCCAGGTGGATCAAATGTCCCATAATAGAGTGTACCAAGTATACCCCTAGCTACTTGAGGTTATAAACAAAAATATTTTGAAATGTCTATTATATAGCCACTTTTATAGGTAAAAAAACGATGATGATATATGTAATGGCTCGTATTAAATTCATACACACGTAAAAGTCCTATTTTAAAGATATGTTTAGTCGAAGTGAAAATTCACCAAAGTTTACTTTTTGCCGCAGCAATCACTTGGTCGCCCGCCATTTACCCAAGTCTCAAATGTAATAAGTGTAACAAGTATATAAAGTTATTGTGTATCTTAAACAACAGATGCTGCCAATATAGAAGTAGATACGGCCTGTACAAGTTCCGTAAATCTTGTGTACCTAGTCTCCCGTAAGGATCAAGTATCCTCAGTCTCCCCTACCTACCTAAATGTTAATACTCTACATAAATTTTATTAATAAGATATTTTAGTATTTCATTCTTCCTAAGGCAATTTATATATTATATTTATTTATTATTTATTTACTTTTTATTAAGAAATAGTTACATAAAACTTAAATCTAAACAAAGCCCCACAAAACCGTTTCCACGGTTTGACTGTATATACCTATTACATATATTGGTGGCAAAGCTGAAAGTGCATGCCGACCTATTCAGTACCACCTAGTAGGTAGTAAGTTGTAGTAGTACCTATTATACCTACTATTAGGTATTCTGTGGTAGTAGGTACCTACTAGGCTATTTAGTTCGGCTGATGCGGGCCAATGAGAGAATGCGATCCTGACAGGTTGTGATCGAACGGGTGATGTAACTTTGAACTGGCGTACAATTTAACGTTAACGTTAAATAGTTCAAATTTTAATCAGTTGGACCATGGGTCAAAGATAAGGTGCCATAGTCCAACTATTATTTTCGTTGGACCACCACCCCTATTGGAGGCCCGTGGTCCAACTGATTGGACAAAGTAGTTGGACCACCACCCCGAAACGGTTTAGAGTAGGTACGGTAGTACCCACTATACTACGATTTTTAATTCTAGGCAAGAAAATGACATTTCCAGTGTTGCAGGTTTTTTGTATCAAATAAATAGTGATGTGGTTGAATCGAGTTTTACAATTATAAGTTAGTCGTGAAGTCGAGATTATAATTCTTATTATTAAATATCAAACCGCGTTTATATAAATAAAAATATGTAATTACGGTAATTAAACAGAAAACATACGAGTGTTTACCCGTGGTACACGGTAAGTAATTAAATCTATATACATATAGGTATATTATATAAACATAAATTGCTATTCGTTAGTCCGCTGAAACTAGAAAACAGCTGACCCGATTTGGCTAATTTTAGTCTTGAAATATTCGTGGAAGTCCAGAGAAGGTTTATATACGGTGAGAAAATATGGAAAAATTGCAAGATAAATAAAACTGCGTTGAGGTTCTTTAACTGATAAAATTCTATAAAAAATATTTCCGTCGTATAACGTACTAGGCGAGAATAAATAGCAAAGAGGTTTATGCACTAATAAATTAAAGAATGACTAAAGTGTCTAGTCTATTGATTTCCGAACATCCCTATTGTAGCGGGTCACCCTTTTTTGTATCAGTGACAGTTGCACTTGTCATTTTCTTGCCTAGAATTGCCTAGAAGAAATCGTAGAGGTCGGTAGAGGTAGACACAATTATCTCTCAACGGCCAAACTGTAAAGGGAGGTACCCGGTACCTACCTACCGTCCGGGGTCCTGTAACCTACTTGAAACTTACAGGTAGGTATCGATTGTGTTGCCACAGATAACAGTGTATGAAGTCGTAATGCCAAGTTTTTTTTTTCTGCATAGATAAGTCGGAAGGAGAGTAGGTTCCATGCCGTTTCATATCGCTGCCAACTCCACTGGGACCGAACTTGCTGTGCCATCTCTGCTGCAGTTTTTTTTCCTTGACACTACTTTCTCGCTATTTCCTAACGTCTGCAATGCTCTGTGGGGGGCCAAGGCCACAAATAGGCGCATGGCGATGTCCAGAGAACACGCACTAATGGTTAACCGTTAAGTTGCATTACCAACAGGTTTCGCAGTCTCTAGTTTGAACCTTTGGGGCCTGTGTAGCCGCAAAGAATGTTGGATTTCTAGATAAAAAGTAACAGGAGCACATAAACTAACTAGCTGTGCCCGTGACTCCGCGTGGTTTTAGATTTTTAAGGTTTTAATTTATTACTCGGAACCCCAATTCTTCTTTACCCATAAATAAAATAGCCTTAGTTACTGCTTGTTATATCAGTTATCTGGCAGTAAAGGTCTCGTCAAAATCGGTTCAACAATTTCTGAGATGAGCCGGAACAAACAGACAAAAATTGTAAAAAAAAAAATTGGTTGCCTGTAAAGTCGGTATACGGGCGAAAGTTTTACGTGACAACGACTTTGAGTGGTAAAATAATTTTTATGTCTGTCTCTCTCGCTCTTAGGCGGGCTAACCATGCCCGAGTGGAAGGTACGCGTGCCTCTCACTCGCTCTCATTGTGAGCGCATAACGTGAGCGGGCGTAACGCAGTTTCTTGAAGTGTCACCCGGCAAACCAATTTATAAGACGTTGTCACGTCAAAAATTATTTGTATACCTACCTAGATAGAAATTAAATCGCTATTTAGACGAAAGGTCATCTGCTGCGTCGAGGAATCTCCACGCGGTGCTCGCGGAGTATTAAAATAATAGCAATCCATTTATGTCCCACTGCTGGGCACGGGTATCCTCTCCTCTAACGAGAGAGCTGAGAGTAGTACATATCTTCTAATCTGTGCTGAGAGGGTTTAGACCTTAACCCGCACACGCTTGCCTAATGCGGGTTGGTGGATATATGGTCCGTCAGCCCTCATGAAAAGTGTAATAATTGTTAGTAGGTGACTAATTACGATCATGTGCTTTAACATAAGTGAAAAGCCAATTTCAATATCACATTTTCGACAAGGAGAGGTTCGGTGCTTGGTGATAAAAACAAAAACAGTAGCTCATATAACTCGAAGAAGGTGGTGTACATTGATTTAATCACAATTTTTAAAAACGTACAGGACTGTATAAACATTTGGCATAGATAACTTCGTCTAAAGAATATACATTCGAAGAATTAAATAAAAATAAACTCTTATGATTATTCAAAGTTTGTAATTTCTGAAATGCTTAAATAATTTCACATTCTGTTTTGGTTTTTTCTTCTCCCAGAGGTTCTTTTAGGCACTAATTATAAATTTACTGGTTCGCCAAATTCATAACTACACCGAAATTTTCGAATACAAAGGTGAATTCTTAAGTTCCCTTATCAGATCTCATATAGGTTGTTTGTTACCAGTTTAGCTTAAAAATACATCTGCACGTGACTGGCGTCCGGGCGTAAATGTTTAAGACTAGTTTATAATAATACCTATACCCGAAATGATCCAGGGCTAAGTTTCGTACACTACAACATCAAATATTTCGATTATCATTACATTATGTTCCACTATTACTATTTATATTGGTTACATGGGCATACATACACGATACCTCAAAACAAAATTGTATTTTTAAGCGTAAAGCATATTCCGTTTGTTCAAAATTCCTATCTTTCTTTGGATTACATAATAAGAAAAGCTTAAGCACTTACAGTACTCGAGAATAGATCCAGGAGCGACAATTTGACACCATTTGATACACGTAACTGCAGGATAGCATATTGGCTTCCTACAACTATTATACAGATTACTTACTAATCCCGAAACTTATTGCAGCATATATAACACAACGTTTTCAGTTCATTTTTCTTCATTCAAAGCAATTACTATAATATCTTAAAACTAAGAATCCCTCTGCAATTAATTTTAGAAAATTGTAGTGATGTCAAATTGTCTTTGGCGACATAGTATAGCATATTCGACGTAATATAATAATAAGATTTATATCTAAACACCCAAGAATATAAAATACTAACATATTGCGGACATAATGACTTACCTATAAAAGGTGTGAAGCCCCAACTGCTAAAAGTAAATGTTTTTGTATACACGAGACACGTCTTGTTTACTACAATTTACAATTTCATAAATTTACATCCGGAACGAAGATTTCTATGTCAAAATTCATTGGCATGTTCAGCGGTAGTGGCTTTACACCTTGCATTTAAAAAATCCCATTATGCATAATGAACCGCAATATCACATTTAGTACAATCTAATGATCCTTCAGCGCTCACTACGTTTCAACATGAACACAAATTGTATTGCTCATTAAGTCAGTTCTTTACTTAATAAGTGAAACTCGGGTACATTTAATTATAATGGCAGATGTCCTTGTTTTATACTATTATAATAACAAATAGATATAGTGGGATGAAAGAAAGCCGTTCATAGATTTGATATCAAATTATGTTAATCATATATGATATGATATTAGCTCTAATAAACCTGTAAAATGAGAGAAATGGAATTACCAGCAAGACTACAGAACTATTACTATTAAAATATATAGGAATATAACCATTAAAAAGGTTACAGCTTGTAATTGACTCAATGCTACACCCAAGACGTAGTTACACCACCAACGTCAGTCAAATAGTTGTCCGCACAAGTTGCAAAGTTAATGCATTTATTTCAACTTGAATTTCAAAACCCAACCAAAGCAATCCATTCATCACTTTGGAAGTAAATATGTCTGCAAGAAGTTAAATTCTACACTGCTGCTTGAGGTATTATTCAGTATCGACCTTACACATTTGTCCATATCAAATCTAAGAACGAATCCTATAAATGAAAGGTAAGAGTACTGTATATTAAATACACTATGTGATGCGTATACCTCTAAATTACAACCTTCCATTCAACAAATACATTTCGACACTGTCGACAGTCAAGTGCCTACGTGTAAATAACGTAAGTAAATTAATTAATTAATTATAAATCAGGCACTAACATTTTGAAGGCTACAAGAAATTTCATTATAAATCTGAGAAATACAATTAATGATATTTGAAACTTGTTTCGCTCTCATTTTTTCAACCGCTGCTTTTGCAACATTTCTGCAACATTCAATTAATGAAGTTTCTCACTAAAAGTCACAATAAATAACCCTTACTATCTTCTATACTACACCAACGAGAATTTACGTATTTTAAAATTAATTTTTTTATAATTAAATAATAGTATGAAATATCAAACAAATAAATTCGACTCCTAATAAAGTTTTTGAACATAAAAAAAAACAAATGTAACTCAAAAATTAAATATTATATTAGGTGATTGTTACAGGGTTAGAGGCACCGCGTTATTATTTCATTTCAATCAAGCATATATACAGGGTGAATGTGGTCAAAAGGGATTGGATGGCCAAATCCGAAACTATAAGGAATAGCGAAAAATGGTCAAAGGAGTCACGAGCCCGATTTTGATGAAACTTAAAACTTCATCATTAGATTTTTATAAAACCAATAAACCTAGCTGAGAATCGAACCCGTTGATTTTGAAAAAAAAAACACACCCTTTATTATTACACCATACGATAGTGTTGCTGTTAAGGAACAAATTCTGCGAAGTAGTGATATACGGCAAATTTAAGGAAAATTTGGAATTTAATAAAATTCATGTTTTATGTACCTATTTGTTTCGTTCGAAATTCCAGAAAAAATCGTAACCATTCCGTGTTTTCAATTATACTCAGAATGGTTATAATCATTGATGTTTTTTTTTAAACAAGATGGAGCTCCAGCCCATAATAGCCGTAAAAGAGATTTTGATTCAGCAGTTTGACGACAATTTTATTGCAAGGCATGGTTCTGTGCCTTGGCCAGCGAGATCCCTAGATCTGACTCCCTTAGATTGCTTTCTCTGGGGGTATGTCAAAAACGAAATCCATAAAGACACACGATATGATACAGAGATACAGTTGATGACTTGAAACGTTCTTTGGAGAATATTCCAAACGGAATCAATAACATTCTAATATTGAATGCAGTACGATCCTTGAGGTCTCAAATCCAATTGAAAACAATGGTCTACATTTTGAATACATAATTAATCAGTTAATGTAAGAAAAATAAAATGTATTTTGTTAAAGATGAGCTCTTTCCTTTAGTTTGCGGTATGTCATTACTTCCCAGAATAAGATCCTTAATAGCAACACTATCGTATGGTGTAATAATATAGGGTGTGTTTTTTTTTTCAAAATCAACAGGTTCGATTCCTAGCTAGGATTATTGATTTTTCAAAAATCTAATGATGAGGTTTTAAGTTTCATCAAAATCGGGCTCGTGACTCCCTTGATCATTTTTAGCTATTCCTTATAGTTTCGGTTTTGGCCATCCAAGCCCTTTTGAAAAATTCACCCTGTATATACCGTAGTATAACTGGGTAGCGCATTTTATACAGAAGTTCAAGTCAACAAGTTTCAACGATTGGTAACAAAGAGAAAATAAAAAGAATTCTCGAAGTTACCATAAGTTAGCAACATGAAGTGTTTGTTTGGCGGCAATGAAAGAAAGAAAGAAAGAAAAAAGAAAATAATGTATTCAGAACTTAACCTACGAAATGAATGTATGGAGACACCTAACCACGAGTTTGGCCTTTACTTCGAAGCTGGTACGGTAGTCAGGCGTTCCACATAATGACAAAAACAATTCGACCACCAACATTTAAAACGCGAATATATGCGGGACACCGCCTGGTCGGTTCCTGCACGCATCAACGGCTTGTTGGCATGCAGATAGAAGCCTCGAGAACTAGCTGGGCGTTCACCCTGTCTTCTATCACTCGTATTGTATATTTTAAAGTAGCTTTTGTCATTTTTGTATTATGAAATAACCCAAGATGTATGAGTAATCTAGACTTACATCTGGGAGAATTTTTAAAGACTCAAAATTTATCGTAGCATTGAAACTTTGAAAGCAATTTCCACAAAACATTAAGACAGCTATGCAGCAAAATGTTATCGATTGCACAAACGAATTTGAATTCTAGCCCGTAAAATATTAGAAAATGCAAGGTGCAAACAAAAATTTGCTCGCGATCGAGCCAAGCTCGAACAAAACAAAATCGATGGTATCACCGAAGCCAATCTGAACACTAATTTTATTATTGAATCAAATTGGTTTTGGAAATGAGTTCAACAAATATTAACACCAAATAACACGTTCATGTCCCCTGATCAAAATTCGAATACCACAACTTAATTATAAAAGCCCGTCTTTTTACCAAGCTATTGAACTCAGTCCATCTCTATTGATATGTTTGAGAAATACGATAGACATTATGCACGATAATGATAACATCCGTATGGATGTCGTGAGGACTTCGCGTAGGCCACGAAGGGTTTGTGAAATTGGAATCTGTGTCACTGTGTGATAGATGTTATCAAATAAAATTTAATAAATGTTTAGAATGGTGATACATTCTTACCTATATAAGAATCAATAACCACATTGTGGTAACCTACATAAAGACATGTCTCACTGCCTTCACTTCAGCGATTGGGTGAAACTTGTTATAATGTACGAGTATTATGAGTTACAGTTTTACTTTCTATCAGTGTGCCCTTTCAAATCGATGGTGAGATCTACTTTATGACGCACATACATACAAACGTACACACACGCGCACCCTCACACATACACACACACACATATGCGCGCAACAAAAAAGACAGTCTGAAGATTATTAAATGCATTATTTGACAAGCCTAAAAACATGTTTAAAGGGAAACAGTACCAGCCCCCGTAGACAAGTGTCACAGCGTAAATTGGTCGACCAATCACATCCAAGCTCGTCGCCGGTGTACGATGCGCGCGCCGCGGCGCGATCATGAGCTAGAGTGTGATTGGTCGATTTAATATTTTCTATTCCTTAGCGATTTAGACTTGTGACACTTATCTACGGGCCCTGGACCTCAATTGGCGACGTTGAAACCAGAGTGATCCAAGTAACATTTTTGCTTTTGTGCCCTAGATCACTCTGGCTCCTACGTCGCTAATTGTGCTATTTTGTGCTAAAGCAAGCAAGACTCTTAACTATTTATTATTATGTTGATAAAGTCTAAAATTAAATGGCAATTAGTTAAGTAACTGAAAAAGCGTAATTATCTGTGTTCATTCAATTTTAGCCATTAACCATGTGACCGAGCCCTATGCGCGCTGGCCGGCAGTCACGTACCGAGGCAGAAAGTCTAAATATAATGTAAGTTTAGAGCGAAAGAGGTATGAAGGCTTGCTTTAACATAAAATAACAGAATTAGAAGTCCAAGACTCGTGTGGAACTTGTAAAATGCCTCGATTCAGCTCTGGTTAAAATCCGTATGATCTGTAAAGTAGTTGCAAGTACATTCAATGCACAAGTAACACCAAATTCATTGCAGTAATATTTTTGTGATGAATGAAATAATTCCTATTTCTCTAATACTAAAAAAAACAATGCATTATACTAAATCTTTAAAATTTCATGTGAGGTGATAATGTAAGCTACATTCGTATGTGTTGGACTTATCAATACTAATATATTACATCATAGTATTACAAACACAAAGTAGACAATGAGACAATCGTACTTTACTGAAATTTGAATTGAAAATCGTATTTGCTCAGGAACTAAATATTTTGTAACAAATCTATGGCCACAATGAATACCGTCTAGGTCAAACTCATTAAGCCGTCATCATCAAAATAATCTAATACCAATAATTATTACTGTTATAAATATTTAAATTCAGTCTTTGGTTCCATTCCAGGTAATTGCATAAATGCTTTTTCCGATTAACAATGAATATTTTGTTCGTTTATGATTAAGGTTAGCCTTCATCGCAATAGAATAATGTAGGACGACACATCATAATGAAGAGTGCACGAATAAGAAGCAGGGATCGCATAATACTAAGAGACTAGCACGGTCCTAAGAGGACAACATCTTATTATGTTTATTACCTTACCGACTCGTAGTCACACTTCATTATCACACCAGTATGACTAACGGTAATTTTTATCTCGTTTGTCACACTACTGGTTTTTATACAACATGTACATACCATAATTTCTAGTGCAATGCCAACATAATAAAGTCGGTTTGCCGACAAGTATTGCAATTGACCTATCACTATTTGTCAGAGCTTATGGCGGAAAGGGACATCAATTGGTTTGAAAAGTGAAATACAAAAAAGAATTGTGAGATTGTCAAAAACGGATGGGAGTACATAAAAACTGAATTAAATGAATTAAGCGGGGAAAGATAAAACAGTTCATAGCATACGTTGACCGTCAATGGCTAAATGATGAACAATATATTGCTGACTGGAATGTAGTTGGTCTAAGAAACAGAACCAACAATGTTTGTGAAAGTTGGCACTCCCAGTTAAACAAAAAGATAAAATAATAAAAACTACGTAACAATACTACAGTTATTAACAGTCTTATTAAATCATAAGGATATTGATAATACATAAAAAAGAAGGGTCCATCAAACTGATAAAGATAGTTTTATAATTTCGTGCCAATTAAAACTATTAAATAGCGAAATATCATTGGGACATTTTCTTGAAATGTTGCGTTAAACAAAGAATAGTACTACTTAGCAAAATTTCAACTCAATCGGAAACCGGAAAGTGGGTGTCAAATTCAACTTGCAAAATGCCATTACAGACAACGGGACAGGTGAAACTAAATAAAATCTTGTGAAATACAAGCTAATACATTGGCTAATTCGTAATTTGACACTATAACAAGTACTGTAATATAACAAATTAGTATAACTCGGACAGCACTAGTTCGGAAATAAATACATTACATGGTGTGGTAAGAATCAGTAGTGTGACAAACGAGAAAAAAATTACCGTTTGTCATACTGGTGTGATGATGAGGTGTGACTACGAGTCGGTTATGGTTTATTGCACATCATTTTTTTTTGATCACAGTATGTTCCGCATAAAGAGATCTACTAAACGTAACAACAACCGCAGCAACAGTGCATCAAATGTCCATTATCCATCGGTTTTAAATTGTACATACTAATTTATGACACACAGCTTAAAAAGTGATTAATCTCAAATCTGTTCAATATAACCTGCGTGTCAGTGTATAAACATAAGCAATTATGCTAACTTAATTGTAAAAAGATTATTATTCTTTTAAATGTGCCGTAATCTAATGATTATCTGGGATTGTACAATTACTACACACCTACAAAATATTTAGTCTTCAATAAAATGAAGCTAAAATTTCTCAATCACTGGTTTTTTGGCAGAAATGTGTAGTTTAAAGAATAACAATTTGAAGTATCAAGTTATCCATCAAGAAGAATTTAATACATACTATACAGTAAGTTTCACTATTAAAGTATAATGAAATTCTTTATAAATTAAACCAATAACTGCTTCCAAAATATTATACTTAATATAATTTTAGAACTTTAAATAAATAGTACGATTTGATATGAGTAGCCAGTTAATCATAATTTATACTCTATCCAGATATTTATTTAGCTTTTGACAGCAGCCTCAAAACGTAACTCTTGCATTAATCGTACAAGTAAATATGGAAATACGCGGCCATTAAATATTATATAAACTGCCTAATCATATGTATTTGTCTACCCTATTTATAACCCATGAAAATGAACAATGATAAACATTTATAAAAATTATAACGGCGGAGACGCCAATGTCAACTCAAAAGTCGAAACTTTGAAATCGATTATGTTAAACATTAGGATATAACTATATGGTGAAAAATTAGGATATCAAAAGTTAAATAAATAGTTGGAAGGAGTTTAGTCACTATTATATCTCATTGACGCATCAAGTGGATTAACATTTTGAACTTTGATCTACAAAGTGAATGTTAAAAGACTTCAACTGCTTTATGCACGACAATTCATTGAGATAAACTCGTTTAAGTTAAATCAGAAAGCAAAAAGATTCTAGTTTTTTTGACAGACCATGTTGTTACACTAATTTTAGCCACAGCAAGGTCTTCCTCACTCCTCACAGAGACACTACGCTTCTACTCCGCTGTATATTACCAACGATCACGACAACATAATTATGCAATATTTTATTAAACATATTCTAATATTCTGTGCCGATATATCAACTGATAAATCCACCTCTAGCCTGGTTGTATGATTATGAGCATTTAATACACATTATACCTAGTTTCTATAAAAATATTTACACTGTTTTCGAATGCCAATCCCAATACAGCGAACAAAGCGTCAGTGTCGTCACAACTGCAATGTGTCAGCTACGCCAGCAGTAAACAATATTGAACTTGGCAAACCATAACTACATTGGCCAAGGAATGATGTAAGCGGAATTTTGAACAACGTCTTTATGCGAAAAAGAACCTCTCATATATAATATAAAGCAACGCAAATCGGTTTCATTAATTGATATGTACCTTGCTTATTGATCTCATACATAATTACGCGTTTCACTTGATCTGTATTGATCACAACTGACGATAATTTGTTGTTTCACCTAGAATTAATAAAAATAACAAAACAATTTCCATAATGCTGCTAAGAAAGGAGGTTTAGTCAGTCTCTCGTGAATACAATGAAATAAATTTGAAATGGAAAATCAAACCATTAAGATGTAACTACATGGTTGAGGCCTTAGTGCTGCTGTCGCAAATCTCTTACTCGGCTAATTGCTCTGCGAACAAACATTTACGTATTAGTTTTGACGTGATAACGTCTTATAAATTGATAATACCAGCAACACTCATGAAAAATAGTAACGTTCCATAGTAACGTTCCACCTGGGCCTGTGCGTGCAAGCGAGAGCGCGCAACAAGCGATAGAGAGGCCCAAGCAGTGAGGCCAGAGTCAAAGCGTTGGCTTGTGACACATGTATCTCTCTTCTCGCGTGAAATAGTAAGGTTCCGCTTCTGTAGTGTATTTAATTTAGTATCAGCATTGCACCCGTGCGAAGCCGGGGCGGGTCGCTAGTATTACATAAAATAATGATTATGACGTTATCACGTAAATCTATCGTCCGTAAACCGACTTTACAGACAACCAATTTTTTTTTGTATGGGATAAAAACAGTACTAACATTCATTGTTGTCTATACTATTTAAAATTGTAAAGTAACTGGGTCTGTAAATTGCAGATATTTAAAAAAATACTTGGGTTATATGAATGATTCTAAACACAAAAATATATATTTTTTTAATTCTCGCCTGTTTGTACGTGCTGGACGATAAAACTTAGGAACGGATTTTAATGCGTTTTTTTTTGTTTGAAAGGTCTTGGTCCGAGTTAAATTCTTATGCTACGGTCACACGCGCGCCGTGCAGCCCGGCGGGCTGCACGGCGGGCTGCGCGGCATGCAGCCCGTCCCGGGCCGGCGGACATTCAAGCTGTTCACACGCACGCCGTCGTGTCAGTCAGTGCCAGAATGGCGAGCAGCGAGGATCTCGGTGTTGTTGCTGCCATATCCTTTGGCTTAACTTATTTTTATTGGAAAAAGAAACAAAATTATGAACGACGGAGAAAAAGAAAAAGACTGCAAAGAAGGTGGTGGATGATAACGATCGTAGCGACTTTCTTAGCAACGTTGAATGAAGATCCACTCGTCGCGAAAGCGCGGGAGCGACTAACTGCCCGCGCGCGTGTAATGCTACGGTCACACGCGCGCCGTGCAGCCCGGCGGGCTGCACGGCGGGCTGCGCGGCATGCAGGCCGTCCCGGGCCGGTGGACATTCAAGCTGTTCACACGCACGCCGTCGTGTCAGTCAGTGCCAGAATGGCGAGCAGCGAGGATCTCGGTGTTGTTGCTGCCATATCCTTTGGCTTAACTTATTTTTATTGGAAAAAGAACGTCAAAATTGTCTCGTTTGACCATTCCGCCATGTTGTAATCTCCAATCGTAGCGACTTTCTTAGCAACGTTGAATGAAGATCCACTCGTCGCGAAAGCGCGGGAGCGACTAACTGCCCGCGCGCGTGTAAACAGTAACCGGGCGCCCGCACATTCATCCTTTGAACTTTGCCAAAAAACCGACACTTGCCCGATTCACGGCATTCACGTTCACAGGCGCGTTCACGGGCTCGGGCGTACCGTTTACACGCTCGTGAATGTGAATGTGCACGTTGAATGTAGACTTGAACGCGCGCGTGTGAACCTACCATAAACAGTAACCGGGCGCCCGCACATTCATCCTTTGAACCTTGCCAAAAAACCGACACTTGCCCGATTCACGGCATTCACGTTCACGGGCTCGGGCGTACCGTTTACACGCTCGTGAATGTGAATGTGCACGTTGAATGTAGAGTTGAACGCGCGCGTGTGAACCTACCATTACGTATAGTTGATCACAATCGGTTGAGTTGAACCGGAGCTAGTCAAACAACGCGAAAACAGACATCCAACATTATAAAATTGTTCAACAAATTCCGTCCATAGGCTTTATAGGTTTATGAAAACTTACTACAGTAAGTTGTTCCCATCCTAGCCCTCCCCCCATCCCTTCAGGGTAGGCAGCGCGTGTGTGACACCTTTGGTGTTGCACACGTCCATAGGCCACGGTGACCGCTTCCCATCAGGTGGGCCGTGTGCTTGTCTGCCACCTTCGTGGTATAAAAAAAATGAAAAAAAAAGTTGTCGGCGAGAAATTCAATTTCAATGTACCTGCGATGGGGCGACGAGGTCGGAAACCACGTGTGCCGTCAGGCCCGCGAGGCGGACGAACCAACACAACGCGCGGCACATTGGCCTCTTCCAACGACGCCGTGCGGAGCCGCGCAAGCAAACGCTCCGGCCGCTCGCATCTAGCCTTTCCGCCTATGCCTTTGCCACTATAAAGTACAAAAACACAAAATTAAATGGATATCATACAAATGAACGTGATATAAATAAACAGTTTTTGATAAAAAAAAATCGACTTCATAAGTATAATATGTAGTTGCAGCTATAGTAGCAGCACGATATGATGGTCGGTTTGACATATTACAATAGTGATGGAAATGTCAATTTACTCTCGATAAAAATATAATCAAATCTAATAAGTTTTTATTGCAAGCAGTACTTACCCTACCTGATTCAAAAACTTTAGAAAAAAAATATAAATTTTTACCTACTTAATACATTTGAACGAACTGAATATTGGAATTAGGAATGAAAATGAGTAATATTAATCCAGCTTCCTTCAGTGATTGCACTAGCTTTTTTCTTGTTGGATACTCCTTCCGTAAATAGTAGCTACACACATGTCTTCGACTGGTTTTGCTCGTTTTTTTCTGTGTGTGTGAAGTTTATTTTCTTCTGTGCCAGTCTCGCCAGATTTTTCTTTAGTTATCTATTCGTCTAACAGATAGGTAAAATTGACCTTCCATTTTGAGATTCACGATTGTAATGTTACGAAGGCGTACCTATAACGAACACACGTGCCTGACTGTTTAGAACTCAGCTCTGCGTATGTTCGGCCATATCGACGAAATCCACAACAAAAGGCGTAAACAGAGTAAGTTGAGGGCTACCATTAGGTACCCCTTCCTGAGACTTTACCATCAGGCGAGATTTACCATTTAGCTTACCATCAGGCGAGGAGGTCTAAACTATATCGCAATCGCACTGCACTCCTAGTTTGTACTTTTCGAAGCAACGTCAAGTCGAAAATGCTTTGTTTTGACGTAAGTTTGCCGGAGGTATTATTGGGCTTGCCAGTGGTCCTAGTGTCGATTATATAGATTTTATTTAAAAAAATTGAATTTCGAAAAACAAATACCGAGTTTTGTGAAATAAGTACACCAATAGGTAATTATATTCTTATAAAAAAAATGATCGTGGGACACTAATATACATTATATAATTCAGAAATCAATGTAATAAATAAAATATGGTGTCCTAAAATTATACCTACATTCGATCAAATTTTATGACTTACTGTACGTCACTATTGACAATAAAGAACAGCAATTTGCTCTTTCAAAATGTCACAATAATTAATACGAAACTTCATGAGCGGACAAACGTCAAACCGGCCATTATATCGTGCCGCAGTTGATTTCATTTATTATTTTGATTTGTAGTTTGATGCTTGATTTTATTTATTATTTTGAATCATCAAACTACAACAGTTTGATGCTTGATTTGATTAATTGGTTTGATTTGTTGTAGCTAGGTGCTTGATTTTATTTATTATTTTGATTTGTTGTAGTTTGATGCTTGATTTCATTTATTATTTTGATTTTTTGTGGCTAGCTGATGTTTGACATAATTTATTATTTTCATTTCTTGCATTGATTTGATTTATTATTATGATTCAATTTATTATATCTATATAGTCAGCATGAGGTAGCTGATGATCATTTTCAGATTTTCAAGAAAAATTAATGAGGAAATTTATCTATATTTCTCAGTGAAAATACTGTTTAACTACTCGGTAGACTCTATTCAAGTATTTAAAACAAATTATTAAAATATTATTAAGATTTTTCTTGTAGATTTTTAAGTTTAAAATCTGAAAATGATCATCTACTTTTGACGGCTGCACTTACAAAATAGCAACAATGCACTTACCCAATTTTGACAACATTACATGCAGATGATTTGCCATTTCTTGGATTGGTCAACATCACAAACTCGACCAAGTCACCGGGCTGCAAGTCAGATGGATTTCCACGCACCTCGGACATGTGGAAAAATAGCCGCCGGCTGTCTTCGGCCTCCAACGACAGGAAACCAAAACCACCTGTAACAGAAACATAAAAAAACATGATATCCTGGTATTCTATCTATTTCCAGATGGTATTCTGTCAGATTCCAAACCCTACTACCACTACCCTACAAGTTATATTGGACACCTTATCAGCTGAGTTAAATAGACAGTTTCCCACATTCGTGGGGGTCTTTTTAAAGCAGCAGATGACTCAGGGTCAGCCGAGATGCGAAGGTATTGTATTCATAGGTCACCTTACTCCCTCCGAATGACGTTGGCCGCGTAGTGGCTGACCAGTGAGTGTGTGCGTGCCGACTGGTACGTATAAACGAACGACTCTAATGTCGTCAGTTGTATTTTCCAACTCATTTCGTCCATATGCTTTTTTAGGTTCATGGGTAAAGGAAGTGCATGAGGTGTTTTACCTTTTATAGCATCTACAATAGCACGCCTCTTCTTCCTGATTGGCACAATGTTGGTAGCTCTTCCCTCTACATCAGACTGGAAAGTGACAGGGTCACCGACCTGCAGTATCTCGCGCTTGCACGCCAACCCCATTATACCGAACTCGTACGATGTACCAGATTCCACTTGAATCAGTCCTGTAGACACGTCATGTTCAGTAACTATTTGACAAATTACAAGATGATTAAAATAAATGATTGAAAAAATAAGTAATTAAAAATAATTAATGATTGCCAAAGAGTGGAATGCCCTGCATGAGTCTGTTTTTCCTGAAAGCTACAACCTAGGAGTCTTCAACCACATTATCACTTACCAACGCGAGCCTATTACCAATTTAAAAAAATTAAATCCACATTCATCACCTGTTTGGCCGTTAGGCCCGGCTATTGTTCATAGTTCACCTCGTCAGTTCACCTGGGTGGACCACGAACATAATTTTTTGTTAGTGGACCAACTAACTTTTTCAAAAAAAAAAATCTCAAATAATATGGTTCGTGGTTCACCTGCGAAAATTCTGGTAATAAATAAATAAATATTTTTCAACATATCACACAGCGCCATCTAGTCTAAATTACAATAGGTCTTTTATTTTTAATTGTAATTGATTAATTTAATAAGGTTGGTCTATCTACGTGTCACTATGGTTACCCATAAAGAGATGTTTTTAAATGCACAATATCTTTATTTTTTTCCAACTTAAAACTTAAACTTCAGTAAATAAAAAAGTAATGTAAAACCGGCTAACTTAATAAACAAGTGCATAGTAGGTACCTAAACTTAAAAGTGCACAGTACAATCTGTTGTCAACATTATCTGACCCACCCTAAAAACAAACGAATTTGGACCGTCTTCAACTAATATTAAGGTTTCTTCAACTTATATGAGCTTATCAGACAAATTATGCTTGTTTAAGAAATAGAATAATAAACACGCAAATTTGATCTCTAATACTTTACGATTAGGATGTTATAACTATTTGTGATAATTAGTGTCATTGCTACGTAGTAATACATTATTTCAATAAACTATTTCATGTAGTTCTGGTCTCGTGGCGTATGTATGGGACTGAGACGAAAAAGTAGCCAGATCTAATCCTGCGACAAAGATTTGTTTCGCTTTCAATTAATATTTGTAGCAAATTTTTAACTCAACTTTATGTATGCAATTCATTAAGGAAAGAGGTCACATACACAATGAAGTGGACCACGAACACAAAATTGTGTTTGTGGTTCACCCAGGTGGACTAAGGTGATCCACTAACAAAAAATTATGTTCGTGGTCCACCCAGGTGAACGGACGAGGTGTACTATGAACAATAACCCGTTAGGCCTATAGAGAGGAACAATAGACCAGTGCCGATAGACTTTGAGACAAAATAAATTTATAGTAGGATGAAACCTGTTGGAAAAGGATCAGAATGTAACAAAAATTAAAGGAAAAATAAATTACGGGCGATCTGAGGTCGGGAAGGGGGGAGGGGGGTGAGTTTTAAGGTTAAAAACGGTTTATCTCGATTTCCGGCAAAACTACAAGTCCTATGGAAAAAAGTTAAATGACAAAGTTGTAGGTAATAAAGAGACCTACAACTTTTCTATTGACACTTTTTTCACATAACCTCAAAATATATGTGAAAAATTCAAATAATAAAGTTTTTGGTTTTTTATTTTTATCTTAAGCAAAACAAATTTGTTTTCCACGAAATTTGGTAAAAACTTAGCTTTTTATGTCCCAAAGACACTGTAATTTTTTTGATTTGAAATATTCTTTTTTTCAGCTTCTTTTGAGTAAATATCGAAAAACCACCCTAATTTTCAATCGAAAATTCTCACGTCAAAATATCAGCTTTTTAAAAAAAGTCAAATAGTTTTTTGTTCTTTGAAATCTCTTCTTTCTGATGATGTAAAAATATATATATATTGCTATGGTAAATGTTCTCAAAAAATGCAAAGAAGAAAAACTCGAATTCGAAATTAATATTTTCGTATTTAGTCATTTCCTCGCTGAGGTGGGATGAAAAGTTACATGTTGCACTATAACTTCATGGTTGCACTCGAGTGCAAAGATTTTTCACCTTGTGCACTTTTGATACCCTCGCTAAAGCTCAGGGTTCTATTTTGTGATTATTGTATTTAGTCATTTCCTCGCTGAGGTGGGATGAAAAGTTAAAGCTCCGGTCATTTCCTCGCTAAAGCTCAGGGTTCTATTTTGTGAATCGCTCGCTGCGCTCGTGATTCAAATTATGAACCCTTCGCTTGCTCGGTCATCAAAACTGAGCACGCGAAGGGTTCTAAAAATTGAACCCAGATCTTTAACGAGGGAATCAAAAGTGCGCAAGGTAAAAAATCTTTGCACTCGAGTGCAACCATGAAGTTATAGTGCAACATGTAACTTTTCATCCCACCTCAGCGAGGAAATGACTAAATACAAAAATGTTCATTTCGAATTCGAGTTTTTCTTCTTTGCATTTTCTGAGAACATTTACCATAGCAATGTATATATATTTTTACATTATCAGAAAGAAGAGATTTCAAAGAACAAAAAATTCTTTGACTTTTTTTAAAAAGCTGATATTTTGACGTGAGATTTTTCGATTGAAAATTAGGGTGGTTTTTCGATATTTAGTCAAAATAAGCTGAAAAAAAGAGTATTTCCAATCAAAAAAAATTACAGTGTCTTTGGGACATAAAAAGCTAAGTTTTCACCAAATTTCGTGGAAAACAAATTTGTTTTGCTTAAGATAAAAATAAAAAACCAAAAACTTGATTATTTGAATTTTTCACATATATTTTGAGGTTATGTGAAAAAAGTGTAAATACAAAAGTTGTAGGTCTCTTTATTACCTACAACTTTGTCATTTAACTTTTTTCCATAGGACTTGTAGTTTTGCCGGAAATCGAGATAAACCGTTTTTACCCTTAAAACTCACCCCCCTCCCCCCTTCCCGAGCTCAGATCGCCCGTAATTTATTTTTCATATCATTTTTATTATATTCTCTTCCTTTTACAACAGGTTTCATCCTACTATAAATTTCTTTTACTTTTTACCATTTTCATAGCTATCGGCACTGGTCTACAAAGAAAACTACAAACATTAATTCTTCAATCCAATCTCATTATCATTATGACCTGTTAATTTATAAACATCCATCCAACCGTACTATGTGTCTATCCACGGTATAACGGTACTATACATCTAATACAGTTAAACACATATTTACATCCAATTTATTCCAGATACATATATATCAGAAAGAATCTGGGCCTGGTTCAAAGAACTAATAAATATTTTGATTTATTTTAAAGATATAAAAACTATAATTTGAAACAATGTTATTATGTGTTAAGCAAACAAACAAGCACACGGCTTGAAAAAGTGTTGTTCACTGTACAGTAGTTTTCTACCAGTTGAAAATATTCTCAGGAAGGAACTTTCAAAGCAGAAATTCCATTACGAAAGTAGTAGTATTTAAATATGATGCCTAGCCTACTCTGCTTAACGGATGAATATGACTCTATCCATATAAAAGTTGAGGAAAAATAATATATGTTTAAAAACATACCTGAATACTGAGCTTGATCCGGGTTGAGAGCCCGGAGTGTCCTGGTGACTGTACCATTGAGTGTGGGGTCTAGTGGTTTTGCAACAGGTATGGAGCCACGTGGCAGCACACGAACATATTCTGCACTAGCACATCCTCCACCGGCGCCATTCACTCTACCCAGGGTGTATTCCACTTCACAACCAAGCTCCAATCCATCCGGACTCCCTTCCAAATTGCTGTGAACATAATAGTAACATTTTGTAACTTCAATTTTGCTATTGGAATTATATAATACTATGGATCAATACAGGTTGGTTCAAGAGGTAAAACTAAGTATAACATAGCATGAAAATCAATATCCTTTCAATTGAGAGTCGCTAGCATTAAAAATAGATACAAATTATGTTACATGTCGATCTAAGGAGAAGAAGCATTGCTTCTTCTCCTTAGATCGACGGTCCCTATGAACAAACCCCGAATTACAAAAACAAAAAAAAAATTATAGACGAGTATTTTAAAGTTTTGAACTGCTTGTAAAAAACGCTTGTGTTCTACTTAACATAAGATCATGAAATTTTGTTTATCAGTTGGTAATGAAATACATTTTATAAAAAAATAAACACTGTTTGTTTACTTTTTTTATAAAATGCAGTAAAATTAATATTTGTCACTTATTTAGTTTGCATTGGAAATCATCCCTAAAGAATGTAGCTGAAGTTTATTGGCTTCGTAATTTTTTTTAACAAATCGATAGTTCAGACTATCTTGAAGGTGGAAGGATAACAAAACCTGCAAATCGCGTATCTACCACTTAGGTGATTGTAAACTGTCAAGATGTTATCATTGTAACTAAATTACTAGAGTATTCTTGATCTCACAGTAATTGGAGTGTTGTAGTGTAATAAAACTTACATAATACTAGCATTATACAGCGGGATGGGTGCGTCAATATACAACTGTCGTCGAAGTTATTTTTCTTTACCTAAAAGCACTAATTATTTGAAAATGAAAGGTATGTTAATATGTTATTTTATGTAGACGACTTGCGTGCAAAATCTCCTTAGTCTTAGCGTGCACGGGTTACTTTTGTCACTCTTATCAACTGTATAGATTATATCGCTCAGTTGTCACGTCATAACATGAGCGCATCTCCTTACATATCCAGACTTGATAAGAGTGACAAAATAGTCATAGTGACAAAAGTAACTCGTGCGCGCTTAGCCTTATATCAGTTGAGCGTGACAAACAAAAAAAATTCACTTTCGCATTAATATTAGTTGAGATGCTAATAGCAAAGCACGTAGAATATTGAAAAAATTCCCATAAGCCTTTTAACATTAACTCAAAATAGCCATAGGAAGACAATGCCACGTAAATTAAAACATAGGAGTGTTAAGCAGTAAGCTGTATAACAACAATGTGTGCAATTATTATAAACTTCATTGAAGTTTATAATAATTGCATAATTGAATGCATTGGCATTCAATCGTTTTTGAACAAAACAATTTTCTTTTCAGTATTTGTTTGACTATTATTTCTTAATGAGAACCTTATAATGAAGATTCATCATAACCATAGACCCAGTTGCACCCAAAGCAAGCACTTTGGAGCCCGGGATCTGATCTCAATATTTCTCTTAATTTGGTGGATTTAAGAAAAAATTTAAATAAATAAACTTATTTGTTATTCGCAAGCATACATTCCGCATTTAATTATTTTTTTTTATAATATTACAGAACTTTCTACACAGCACTATCTAGACCCAAAGTAAACATTGCCTGTGCATAGAGGTTCTAATACATAGAAGCACATCCAGACCAATGCAAATATACATATTCATGCAGACAAATATTTGCACTGAGCGAGAATCGAACCCGCAACCTCTGACTTAACAGTCGAACGCTCTACTACAACGGCACAGACGTCGACAAGTAAACGCAATGTGAAATATTTGTAGGTATATATTATAATGTTCCTTTCAACGTCCCATATGCATAACTACAACATTATCGATTTCCGTACAAGGCAATATAAAGCATGAAATTAAGCCAGTTGGAAACGTTCGCCAGACTGATGCATATTTCATTACGTGATTTTCTGTGACCTTGTTGAATGTGCAGTAGCATCGTGCCATGTGCTCAATTCACACAATTGGATTTCAATTGAATAATCAGGGGTTTCTCTTGCACTACAATTTTGCCGACATTGACATATCCGATCACTCGGACCCTGACATTGTGATATGAACTGCTTCGTAAGATAACAATGTCTTGGTTGTAGGATGCGTGTGATAAAGGACATCAGAGTATACTTTAATAGAGTATACTTCTAGTACTTAACTAGCCTTTACGCCCTCACGTTTTTTCTACTATCTCCGGTTCTATTCAACCGATAATTTCAAACAATAAAAAGCATCAAAAACCGTCCAGTAGTTTTTGCGTCCAACGCGAACAAACACAAGGAAAGTCGCGAACAAAAAAAAGAAATTCCAAAAATATTTTTTTGTGTTCAAAATCGTTTATAAACCCAGATTTGTTTAATTATCTCCAATATACAGACACAGCTCCTATACAATTTTAAAGTATTATAGATTATTTCTCACATACTTCACTGGCAGTTATACGGTTCACTATTACACAGAACAAATTTTCAAAAAAAAATATTATTCATTTTTTTAAGTAAAAGATAGGATATCAAGTTACAGTACAAGTAATGAAACTATAAGAATGGTTTTCAGCAATAAAAAAACCACGATCAACTCGAACTAAATTGCGTAACATTTCACTCAATGAATTTCGTTGAGTAAACGTCAGAACTCAGTTTAATTGAAAGGATTTCATTGGTAAAATCAGTCCAAATTTGTTTTAATCAAGAGGAAATTCGCACTAGGCCTCTGACGTGCCAATTCACACAATTTGATCATACAGTAAGTTCAAGTGAAGTTAGACCATACAAGGTAACCAGGCAATGTAACGACAGGAAAGTATGTTTCAAAATTAAAATAAATGTGTTACTTGATTTTAAATGTAGCTATGACAAACAAAAAAATGCCAGTATTATTATATAATTGATTAATAATAATATTGAGTAATAGTTCTACTCTATTCACTATATAATGCTAGTGTCTTGTTTAAAAAACCAGCCATAACCAATTTAGATGTTCATTATGAAATACTCCATTACATTTCTGCAGCATGTCTGCTTTTTATGTTCAACTCTAGTCATCTCAACCAACGTGTATTGTCCAAGGAGATTCATTCGCATCGCATCGCTAGCGTTCACAAACAAAAAATAAAATAAAAATACGTTACAAAAAAACAATAGAAAGGAGTAGAAGAGCCCCGGCCGAACCCGAACCCCGGACTCAGGCGATCATTATAATACAAGTACCGTCATACCTAATCAAACTAGATATACATGATATTTTAAAACATTTTATTAAAGCCCCAAAAGTAGAAAATATATTTCTTTGCACAAAGTAAATGCTAAAAAAACACAAAACTATTAATCTATTTTAGACGCTGATTATTATCCAACTTACCTAAAGTGAAAGAAGACTTCCTTATTATGATCTGAAGTTTCGATGAACCCGAAGCCGTCTTTCAGGGCAGCAATGAAACCAGGCATGATTGTGCGATTGCTACTAGCGCCGCCATTACTACTACTATTGCCATTGGTCATCAGACTATGCTGTATTTGTACCGCTTTGGCTACCACCTCTTTAGTTCTTTTCACCTGTTGATATGATTTAAAAAATAATTATATTCCTGGACGTCTTACCTAGTGTAATAAAAGTAGAATGGGTTCTAGAATGTAGACTCAGTTTTTGTCAATACGTAGGTATAGATATAGAAAGATTCTATTTATCTATTTATATGCGTAAAAATATTGAAACGGAATGGGAATCTTGAAACAGCGCGGTGCCATAGAGGCCAAAATATTATCGTATACATAAGTACATACAAATCTTAAATTTTATTATTATAAACTTAATCATAAATAATTCTATGAATACTTTTCACGTCTTTATTTGCTTTTTTAAAACTGTATCAGGTTACCAAGTGATTCCAAAATTAAAATAAAATCAAGGCGTTTCAAATCTAAAACAGAACACCTTATTTAAGATAGTAACAAAAATCTATTTATACCTGGTACACATCAAAAGTTACAAGGTCACCAACACGTGGCAGCATCTTAGATTCGCACTTTTTAGATGAGAATGGAAGAGATTTTTTGGTTTGTTGATTCACTTGCCAGCTTATTACACCATCTTGTTCCTGCTTAATAACATAGCAATTGAAAATTATTAGTGTTTGTAAAATTAAATAAATAATATTAACAATAACAAGTAATATAAGTTAAAGATTAATATAATGTTATTGAATAGTTGTATTAGATTCGTAACACATCAAAAATAGGAAATACTTTTCCTATCAATGAAGCTTAACTGCATCTCATTGCACAGTTTAAGTCATGTCCCTTACTGCATGTGATAAAAAAACATACTAAGTCTATAAAACTTACAACGGGTGACCTGGTGGGACTTGAGGATGATGAGTACATTTGTGCATCCTTAGTGACTACACCACGAGCGCCATGCTCAATCAAATTCTCAAACTTCACAGTACCAGGTACGAGGTGCTTGATACGAATCGCAGACTGGCGGTTATTCATATTGGAGAACGTAGTTACAGGGTCAACCGTAAACTCCACCTAAAAAAGAGAAGTATATTTAATTTAATAAGGAAGAATCTAAAAGACATAACTGCTGAGTAAAATTGTAGAGAATTTAAAAACTTACCTCATCACCTACACTGAGTTCCAGTCCAAGACGAAGTACTTCAGCAAAGTGGAAGAACATTGTTTGTTCCCTCTCAACACATCGAATAAAACCAAAACCTTCTCTCAGAGAACAAACAATTCCTTGCTCTCTCCTGTTACAACACAATGAAAATTAATTTAAAATATTATTATAACTTATTGTGAGTGAGTAAGTCAGTGTATAATCATTTTGACTAGGTCTCTCCTAATATTATAGTATGTAGTAGTAAGAAACCAGTATTTCAAAATTATACGGCCCGGTGTCTGTATTCCTACTACCTATTATGATATACAACACCATGCTAACATAAAAGTAGTGATCAATTGGAATTAACTCACCTTTCACCAGAAACGTTAAATGATTCATCAAGCAATGAAATGTTAGTAGCCCGTTTCAGTTGATCTCGCCGGTCCGTAGCAACCTGAAACTGTACCCAGTCTCCATGGCGAAGGGTGAATTCACCGCACTGGTCTTTATCACCGAAAGGCACCTGAACAGAAATTTGAACACTACAGTGTACTTGTAATAGTATTGTTTCTCTCGAACTATTAGTGAAAACTTTGTGTGCAGCAATGTTCACTAATAGTTAGGCACATAACAGCTCAATTACCTCGACTTCTGAGTGGTCCGCAGCACGGTATCTAATTCTACCCGGTAGTGGGTCATTCTGTGGTACTCGTACCAAATTCCCACGCTCTAGAGGCTTTAAAACTTGTCCACGCATTATTTCTGGACTGACATCTTCAAACACCACTGAACCACTTGGCAGCTTTGTTATATTACAAGCCACTTCCTTACCCTACAACAATAAAGAATATGCATAACAACTATTCTGGCAATAGTACACAATTTACTTGCAGTGAACTCACATTTCTGGTCTGAATAATGAACTCGACATCATCTCCCAAAACCAATGCTTCCTTGGTTTTAGTTTCCGAGTAGTGAAAGAATATCTCCTTCACAACATCAGCACGCTCGATAAAACCAAAGTTCTCCTTCATCGAGCAAACTACACCATGATACTTTACAGGGTGTACGGGGTTCTCAAAGCGAACATGGCAAGCACCCAACGTACCTCTGTAATAATATGATAGTTAGAATAGGGCCTAAAATTTACTTCAACAAATAACCTTTGACACTCACCGCTGATTTGTAGCAATTTGGAAACTAACAGCATCACCAGTATGCAAAATGACGTTACCCTCTACATCGTCTTTCGTGTAAGGCAAAAAGAAACACTCTCCACGATTTTCGTAAGAAATCCTTCCAGTGTTATCCCCAGAACCTTCACCTTTGACCTCAGTTGTCACTGTGCCTGTCACTCGTGCTTCACTCATCACCTAAATAACAATAATTAATACTATTAATTCATTCACTGATTATGAATAATAAGAATACATGTACAGTTTATCTCACCACTTCTGGTGCAATCTTTGTAACAGTAGATGCAATAGGTTTTCCAGTACGCCGGTCATAGGTCATTTCGAATTCAACGGGGTCCCCTATCTTCAAATGTTCAGTGTTACCGCTAAACTGGCTAAAATGAAAAAACAAGCGAGCCTGCCTCTCACAGCACTGAATAAATCCATATGAGTGGAGAAGTTTCTCAATAATTCCAGTCTCTCTAATAGGTGGGTGATTTGTTGAGTCATACTGAGATGAATTGTTAGTAGACCCAGAAGAATATACAGAGTCCCCCATCGGGCAGCCGTCAATATTGTAACCAAGAGAAAAACGGTTTCCAGTACTACTCTTAGGTGTGTTGTAATTATCCCTTGGTGAAGTTGGATACTCGCCTGTGAACAAAACAAATTGTAAAAAGCATATCCATTTTATATGAAATATGAAATTGGTACTGACAGTGTTTATGTAAAAATCCAGTCCAAGATTTTGTTCAAGATTATATATTTACACAAACACACAAAAAACAACAGTTATGGCAAATGATCAATACACTTTTTTACATTTACATCTAGGTAAATAAATATTAAAAAAGAATATTATAAGAAATCCAAAGCAATTATTAAAAACTTCATTCTAGTACTAATAATGTACTAAGTATGTCTAACTACATAATAGTGACACAAAATCTAGTCTCCAGTTCAAATTAATGAGAGTAATTTTAGCCTCACTATTTCTGTCAGGTCTTTACTTACTTTATGAAAAAAAAAGTAATTTTATACATTATTAGGCTTAGCCTGACCTGACTGACCAAAACTTAACTGTGTACCTATATGCCACATAGTTACCTTGAATTTAAAAAACAACTAAAAATGATTGTATATTATTAGAGTCCACTAAAGGAGATTCAAAAAACCTAGTAAGATTCATTTTCTGGGAACATATAAATGGGCATTTTAAACAATCAAAAGAACACAATGATTATCCTTTATGAAAAATATTGGTAGAAGAAATTCGAGGTTCGAAACGAAACCAAAAAAAACGAAGTATTTGTGTAAATATAATAATGAGGTATTGTATTCACCAATGACAGTTCTAATAAGTTTTTATCTAAGTCTAATAAGCCCAAGGTTTTTTAATAGGTAACTGTCAGTTTGCAGAGACTGTCATGTTTACATGAATTTGTATAATACATATTTTGGATAACTTTTGTAATAAGAATAGTTAGGTATTAAAAAAAAATCCAATTTTAAGAGAATGTGTACATTGAGATCATCAGACTGATATAGAAATAGATTTCTAGTCTATGAAAACTTCTAAATCTAAATGTGCATAATTTAACATGTGTTGTGATGAACTTGTTTTTGGATCTCTAGGAAGTAAATAACAAAAATTGTTATGTTTAAAATTTAGGTCACATTACATTACATTACATTACATTACATACATGTAACCTATGTATCCTATAATAATATAACCTATGTAACAACCCAATTACTGATGAAATGCATAGCAACTAATTGAAAAAATGTAAATAAAAAACAGGTTGGACACAATACACAGTGAAACAAAAAAATGGTTGTAACATAAACACTCACCATTACGGTAAGACGATTTAGACTGCATGTTGGAGTGTTGTAGATCTAAGATGTCTTGCAGGGGCGAGGAGTGTGAATCTGGCGGCTGGAACATTTTCCACTGAGGATTGCTAGACATTTTAACGCGACAGTATCTTCTTTGTATATAAATAGAAAATCCTAGTTTCTAGGTACCAATTATATCACAGAATATTGTGTGGTGTTCAGTTTTTAGTAGAAGTTACAAATTTTTTACATCAAATCACATTTTCTTTAGTCTTTGTGTTCAGGAGAACACGATTGAGGTCTCTAACGTAAAAGTCACAATTTAAACACCAAAACCACAATGTTTCAAAATAAAATTACTTATGATTATGTTAACTAAATCCTCAGATGTCTTCAATGCTTGCTGAGTCGGAGCCCGTGGTACTTTGCTTGGATGAAGAAGGATACCGTATAACTCTGTTGCTATCTATACGTGCTTAACCCGATATTCACAAGCTGCAATGAACACTTTCGTTAGCCGTATTACACACTATTGGATTCGCAAAGCAATATTAAATGATTCTATTAATGCCGATATATTACAAAGCGTTACGACGGAACAACTATCTAGGTAGGCAAAGGCATCGGCCGTTCGACAGAACGATGTGCAGAAATTACAACGACGAGCGACGAGGCCCACCTCTTTTACCTACTTCCATTAGGGCAAATAACATATCACGTAAGAACTAGACAATGGTGAGTAGTTTTCACCGACGGTAATCATTTGTATTTAGAAGCATTAACTATAAAACCATTAAATAATCAAATCTCACCACGACACAGCATAGCACTGACGACATACCGCCATATTGAATGTCAACATTTATCACGACTTGAATCCAGCCCCTACAAACTAGATATTTTGTTAGAAGTAAACAACCATAAAAATAATGGATTATGCTGACAGAATAAATATATAAATTATGATTTTTTAAAATTTTGTGTTACTTTTTTTGTCTAAAGGCGAAAATCTATCATATGGATTTGATTTTTCTCTATTTTATGGCTACTGAAAAGTTTGACGGCCGTAACTTTAAAAATAATTGTTACATTGAATGATGAACAAAACCTGTGTTTATCTATAATGTTAGTTAGGTCATACTACTTCTTTGAATTTAAACCATTTTTATGTTTATAAAAATAGTTTGTAACATTTCAATTAAACTAACAGCTATTATATTTGTATGTTGAAGTCAAAATATCTAAATCATTTTAAAAGTTCAAAGCCACTTTTATATACCTATCACAATTTAATACAAGATTTTTTCAAAATGCTCTACATAAAGAGCTCAGTCCTGTACATAAAATTAGCTTCTGCATAAAATACCATTTTAAGGATTATTACGAGCCAAAACTGGCAACACTGCTGCCTCTAGCGTTAAAAAAATAAAAACGTAAAATACTCATAATATATTCTGTCTACGGCACGCAGGCACGTCACGTTTAACGATATTTTTAATGTTCGTTGAGGTTTATGTCTGCGTTCAACTATTTTTTTAATGTAAAAATAATAATGTTGTTATAGGTTGTTATGTTGTTTGATGAACTTCCTTCACCTTCTTTCTTGTTAAAGTCGCTAAATGTACGTCATCGTCATGTCACGAATGTGTTTATTATAATCGATTTTAATGCAGTTTTAATGATTGTTCAAGACGGTTCAAGACAAGACAATAAATTAAGGATAACAAGAAGTAGACCAAAATTGCGTACCTATTGCTGGCTCTCAGACTAGATCTATTTCTTGTAGTCTGAGTGCTGGCTTTATTGCAGCGCCTCTCTTAGCTTCATCTCTTTACTTTAAATTATATCATCACTTGAAGGTTAACTCAATGTACAATCAGCATCAGATTGATCTTAGCTTGCAAATTAGTTGGTACAAAAAAGGATCTACATAGGTACCGACCACGAGTTCATAATATTAATATTAGGAACTACAGTGTTCAAATCAATTTAAGCATTCGGAGTGGTAAACAGCAATCAGTTTTCCATTATGTACTTGATACCAAAGACCATGATAACTAGTTATTATGGTCTTTGTTGATACCTAGTAATACATTTATTATGTCCCACCCACTGCTGGACACGGGTCTCCTCTTCTCTAACGAGAAAGCTGAGAGTAGGGTTGCCAACTTTTTTTCTAAGATAAAAGTATAATTTAGGTCTGAGAAGAATTTTGAACAGTATTTTAGAACTCGATACCTCTGAGAAGAGGCCGCGTCCTTGTCCATTCAGCTGCCATCGTTTTATGTTCCTACTTACCTATTAAACATTATTGTAAACTAAAGTATTGATACCTAGGTACCTATATGATACACGGTAGGTTACCTACCTACACCTAAACTAAGTTGAGCAGGTTCTTATTTTTTTATTTTCTGTGTTTCTTTGATATAAAGAAGGTACCTACAATAATTGCGTCACAAAAATTAACTCCATGTCCATGATCAGCTTCACTTTCAAATATTCCGTATAAGTACCTACCTAATTTTCGTTCCGAAAATTGCAAATAAGTATTCCACTCGCCCGCGCCGGTTGTTTCTGATACAAACTATTCAGATATTATCAGAGTACCTATAGTCATTAATTAAATTAGCTCAGATACCTGTATTTATTTATACTTACCAAAACAATGCACGATGTTGAAACGGGAGGTTTAATGAATAAGTACCTGTGCCCGTTCAGTGAACAAGTAGCTATGATTTATTATGGCAGTTCTGTTGCTGGCCGATAGGTTCGCTGCCTACGACTTAATCGTATCGTAACAACACGAAGTCCAATGCATAGCGAGGCAACCATGAACACCCCGGTTGAGGTTAGCAAGATGCCGCCGGGGGCAAGCCACCCGGCGGCGTTTTGCTCAGAGCGGCGAAAATGACGGCGACAATTTTAAACCAAAACCTAGCCTGTAGTCATGCACTGATGCACCCTTCACAGGTTGGCAGGTTGGCAACATCACAAGCTCATGGCCTAAGTATATGGTGTTACACTTTACGTAAAAAGGGTTGCAAAAATTATTATAATCTTGGCCCGGAGCTGCTACATAGCTAGATCAGGCCCTGATAATAGGCCATAGGTAGGTATAAGTGTCGCCGCACACGGGCCACACGCCACAGTCACAAACGCCGCCACAAGTGGCAAGAAGCGGCCACAAAAGAAGCTGAAGCGCGCGACAGCCACTTGTGGCCGATGGTCGACACTAAACTTGCGGTCGGTGGTTGCTACTTTTTGCTTGTTGCTACGCGCGTGTGGCGTGTGGCGGCGTTTAGTGGCCGGTGCGAGCCACAAGAAGCTAGCTGCGACGATTTGTAGCGTGTGGCCGCCACCGGCGACAACCGTGTGCGGCGAGTCCATATAAAATGTATGAAAATTACAGGAAATATGCCAGTGGCGGCGTTTTGTGGTTGTGGCCGGTGTGGCCCGTGTGCGGGAGCCCTAATAGGTATTTTTATATTTATCTAGCAAAAAGCAGTTTAAAACAATTTCGAAGATTACCACTATAACTAAATTACGTGTTTTCTGTAAATTATAACTTTTTTTCTTTATTTATTTACAAAATATTAGACCGGTACACTTACACATGCATTCTTAAGGTCTAACCTTGCAAATAAGCAAACATAACCATCTTAGGAAAAGTTTATTAAAAATGTGAATGCTTACAAAACCCAAAATCTCCATTGATGACTGATGGCAGCGTCTGACTCCTTAAAAATCTTAATAATAGGTTGGCCCTGTTGAACTGAAATTAATTTTCAATTTAAAAGACTTTTTAAAACATACCGTATTCAAAATAGCAGAATAAAATTATTGCTGGTCATATAGTGGTTCTAAATCGATAACAATTTTCTTGTTCGGTTAGTCTAGTACATGCCTTGGAAGCACAATAAGCCGTCGTTACGTGTTTCCTCCTTTTTCGTGGCTGACAAGCACACGGCCCACCTAATGGGAAGCGATCACTGTGGCCTATGGATGTGTGCAACACCAGAGCGTCCGTCACCCTCGCGCTGCCGACCTTGTTAAATGTAAAAGACCCCTATTGTAGTTTGGAACCCTAAAAAGTACGAGTTGTGGAGGTCAAATGGCAGTCGCTTCGGAAAATATAGAAGTCCGCCGCTTCGTAGCTATACTGAAACACTGAGTTGGAAAATGTCTTGGAGGAGGTGGTACAGCTAGTCTAGTCGTATACAATAGCTCTTTATTCTTTAGGAACTCTAAAGAATAAAGAGCTATTGTATAACTTTAGCTTCACTGACTAGACTAGATGAAGTCATATTATAATAATAGCCCTTTTTTTCGTGCGGAAATCCTCATGGATACCCACCCCGCGGGGAGGGGAGAGGAGGATTTAATAATAGCCCTCGCTAGCAGTATGTTAGAAACGTATTCGGCACTATTGTGTTCCATCGTAGATTTTTTTTTATGGTAGGTACTTAACTATGAAGAAACCAAAAATCTACTCGATACATAGGTACTCATTTTAGGAATAGAAATAAAACGGTAATTACAAACTTTTAAATTAGTTTTAAATGTGAAGTATTTAATCAGACAGTTAATGATTCTGTTCACTATTATTAAATTGAAATAGTCCAAACTTCCATCTAAAAGAAAATCACTACTTTATCCGAAAACTTTATTTCTATTCTTCCCTTGATCTCTATTTACCCCTTTTTACCCGGTAAGTTCACGTAGGTAGTGTAGATCCTGGCGTCTATACCGTAGAGATGTTACTATTGTATGGAGATAGTGGAGGACACTCATCTGAGTAGCAGAGGGTACAGTAGGGAGCAGGCTGGTTCTTCGAATGCATACGACTCTTTTTCTTAATTTGGTTTATCTTGGCTTTTGCAGGAACGACTGCCGTATGTGTAACCCAACCATCTGGCGCGTGGAGAATCAACCCGCCCTCCGCCTGCTCCCCACTGTCCCCTCTGCTAGTCAGAGGGACACGTGGAGTCTCGGAGCGGCCCTCTAGAGGGCCACTCCCACCCAGCCGGATTTACCGCATGCAGAAGCGTTCCCGTGGCAAGTGGGTGATGCTGCATGCCTCTGTTACCCGGGTGCACCGTGTGGAGGTCCCGGCCAGAAAACAAATATACCAGCTGTTACTTAATTTTCTAAAATAAGACACAATGCTTTCTACACAATTATATTCTCGAACCATTCCCGGTAATGTAGAAAATTTAATATAACAAATGGGACACCTTTACCCTGAATATCACCCCACGAGAAAAATCCAATCGCATCCGAGTTCATGATCAACACCGCACCATGATCTAAAAAGTTGAGATATAATAGGTATTAGAAAACCTATAGCACTCGTAATATTATAAAGCTGAAGTTGTCAAATTGGTTGTTTGATTGAAGGCGCTAATCTCAGGAACTACTAGTTCGAATTGATTTTTTTTATATATTAGATAGCTGATTTATTGAGGAAGGCTATAGGCTGTATAATTATAATTCACGCTTCTACCCAAGAGAGCGAAGCAGTAATCATAAATGTCAAGAAATCGGGCAAATTTACATTCATTATAAAATTGTACTCGTAGACCTAAAACGTTCAAAGGAAAGCGTAGACGTCTAGCACATTCGTAGCTTACCACTAGCAAGATGAAGACGAAGGCCTGAGACGGCGTGCGGTTTTAGTCGGTTCGATCCCGACATAACCACCCCCGATGGCCGACGGGGGTGGTATCCATGGGGATTTCCGCACGATAAAAAAAAAGGCTTTCAAGACAAGAAAATAAGATAGTCCATCTTATGCATTTAAGTTAAGGGTTTCATTAGTTAGCATAGTTTACGCTTTGATGATAATGACCTTTTGATGATGATACCTATTGTTACCTATTTACACATACCAAGGCACGTCCAAATGAATTAAGTAATAAAAAAAGCTTCATTAAACAAGATTTTATTCAATTGTCATCCAAACTGAACGTATAATATGGCAAATTTCAGCGTAATCGAATACCAACAAACGGTCGAACAATGGATTGCAAGTTCTAAGCAATAAAATGTAATGTATTAAACGTATTAAATTGACTTACAACCCGTGAAATTATCAAAGAATATGAGACTGACTAACAAAATATGTAGGTAAGGTAACCCATGAAATGTCTACGTGACTCCTTAACTAACCCATGATTCCATTAACTAACCCAAAGTCAAGACTCGCAGGGCACCTATAGTGACACAAAATTCATATTTCCGTAAAGTTTCCACTACTGGTGCAGCGTGAATTGAACACATTGTAAAATTCATAGGCATCACGGGATTAACAACAGCATCTGCAATGTCACCTACGAAAACGAAACTGTTAATATCATGGGGTAAAAATATCTTTTCGGGGGGATATCCCGATATAGAAATTTTTGATGAGGATGAGAAGAAAAAAAAGTAAGTGGTTATATACCTGAGTACTAAAGATACTCAATCAATACTCTGCAAATAACCACCCTAGTGGAAGATCTGAATACCAGCTCGGGACCTAATGCCAGCCTTAACTTCTATTTTGTCTGATAATAAGGAATATTTTTGATGGCTTTACTGGTCCTAGTGTCAGCTTTCTAAAAATGCTCGATGTTTCGTATGGAAATAGTGCATCAAATTTGATTACCTACACTAACATTAGATCGAGAGAAAAACGGCCATTTTCTAAATTTCGGTAAACCTTAGGGACCTCCAAAAATAGAGAAATACAAAAACTCTAAGGACATGATCCTAGACCAGGCTGGTAATAGAATCTCAAAACGCTGGCACTCTGATACAGCTTAACTGCCATTAAACGCGACGGGTCTATTTAAAACGCTGATATCAAATTATCTTTTTTTTTAATTATGATATCAAATTAGGCAATTCTTTGTCTCATAAAATTCTGTAACAAATTACAATAATCTTAAAAAAGTATTGTTATAGGTGCTTCTTTCAAATAAACAGATACGATTTTTTATAGTTAAAAACTCACTAAGAGCCTGGTATTCAAGTTTTCCACCCTACTCATATAAAGTCCGTGATGCTTTTATTTTATTGGTGTCCAACCAAATACATGTAGGTAGGTAATACCTACTTTTCATTTGGTCGAAGGGTGGACGCCAGTCGAACTACATTCATGAGCGGAGCTAACAGATTCAAACTTAATGGGATATCCAGCAGATGGGTACACTACGAACACAGACTTATCTAAAAATCGAACTCACTTCTTTATGAAAAACAAAACAAAATCGTCTGTCACCGTATTACTAAAATATGCACTACCTATGTACTCATCTTCTACA
The DNA here is from genome assembly GCA_963576445.1 of Lithosia quadra. NCBI lineage: Eukaryota > Metazoa > Arthropoda > Insecta > Lepidoptera > Erebidae > Lithosia > Lithosia quadra. Next base: position 7,050,428 of record OY754873.1, on the reverse strand, counting down.
AACAAGAATTATACGATGTCACTATAATCACTGAAAACACTGAGATACAGATACCGGCACGTAAATTGGCCAGACGCGTCATATGCGCAAAGGTCGATTTTTAGGTGCCCTTTGAGGTATGAGCAGGTCGCGGGAGACGCGGTTGCGCCGTCGCGGACATATGATTGGTGCCTCACTTGACGGACCAATCAGATGGCTCCGAGAGACGTCTTGTAGCGAATCAACGTTCCGTTCGTTCGTACTTTGAATCATTTGATTGGCTCAAAGTGCACGATGCGCGAAACCTGGCCAAGTTACGTGCCTGTATCTGTACCAAAGTTACCTATAATTTAAAACTGTAAAAGTACCAACCTTCCTCTGATAAATCCCAATCTAGAAGAAACATTTTTTTTGCATTCAGTATAAATACATCGTCATTCAGCTCCACGTTATTGGGTGCTATAACAATTAGTTAAATAAATAATATAATTAATACTATCTAATATCTTACAATTTTTCTGCGTCGTAGGTCGAATGTTGGCAGGTATAGGTAACGCATCGCAACGATGATCAAAATAAAACATTTTGGCTGCAGTTCTAGAGAGGGTAGCGACAGGCGACAGGTTTCTGCGCGCGAAGTACAGGCGAGTTCGCGGTGATAACAGTTTGTACTTATTTAATACTAGCTGTTGCCCGCGGCTTCACCCGCGTGGATTTCGAATTCTGTTTAAAATTCCTTTTTTCATGCGGAAGTTCCTTCAGATACTATCTCCGTCAGCAATCAGAAGTGGTTAAATCTGGCTCGGATCTGATAAAAACAGCACGTCGCCGTCTCAAGTCTTCAATTGCCAGGGTGTAAGATTGCTTAGAGCAAATCCCGCGCTCCCCAGCTGACCCTGGACCATTTACGGTTTTAAGATGGCCCCCTCAGGAGTTGTACCTAAGCACGATGTCCCTATCGAACTATGGAAAGGACGGGATAGGGTGACGGGATAATAGGCGGACGCACCTCTAACCCCTACGCCTACGCTCGGATGCATATTTGATCGCAAGCGGCTATTAGAACCGGCGATATAGTAAAAAAAAACGCGAAAATCGACGTCCACGCGGGCGGAGCCGCGGGCAACAGCTAGTATATAATATTGCAATACTATTACCTACGTAATATATCCCTTTGATCGACTCCACATGTTCAATTAAACCGATGTTGTTCTCATAATTCCCTCTATTAAAATGAGCGTGAGTTAAAGTTCGTCTTATGTCAGAATCTGTAAGAACAAAATACATAATATTTAATCATTTGTTAGTCAATCAAAAAATTGCCATCAAAATTACAACACTTTCGATAAACAATTGGAAGGATTGGCTCCAAGTCAACATAATTCAATACGAGTGCTACGACGCGGCAGTCAATCTCAAAAAATGGACTGCACCTAGACGTAATTCTCCACCTACTAGGTACTACCTAGGTATTGGTATTGGTAAACTGATGCTCAAAGATAAACAGATACACAAAATATATAGACAGCAGAACCTAAAAGGTCTGGTTGTGGAGATGGTCGTCGACGCTTCACGTAAATTATATTGAAATTCGGACGCTTCGTAGTTGACTGAAAGTTGGGCACTGAGTTAGAAAAAGGCTCGATGGATGATGGCAGAAGATATTAAGTAGATAACTTCATCCATTTCTTTCAATTATCTAAATAACGGCATGCGTCATAGCACGACGACGACGCTACGTTATAACATGTTAGTGTGTAAGAGCCTTAAGGATGTATTTGCATTTGTAATTAAAATGAAATATCGGATAATCGGAATGGTAATAAAATTATTAGGTCATGGTTTGGTACTTAACTAATTGAAATGATGATTGGTGCTACGGCGCACATTGAAACAAGGTACCTACAGCGGTCGACTGCAATATTGATTGATTTAATTAAATTGAAACTAGTTTCAACGGTCTCTATCGTGAATTATCTTATGCTTTTTTTGTATTTACACGATTTCCCGACTTTATGGGTGCTTTTCAGCAGCCATGGCCGCGGGGAAGCTGCTGCTACCATCCTACTGTTAGGGGTGCGACATTGTTAACTATATCCCGTAATGTTTCAATGTATTTATTGTAAGCATTTAGAGCGGGCACGTTAAATTTTGTACCTACGTGGAAACTTATAGCACAGCAGGCTGGTGAGGCGTAAGTGCCACCCACCCGCCACCCACTGCCGTCACTTATTTCAAAGATAAACAATAGGTAAGTACTTACCATTCCGTATGTTTAAGTAGGTACATGACCTTAGTTAAAATATTTATCTCCTAAGAATAGTTCAGACACAATAAGTACCTACTTATTGTAAGCTAACTAAGGTAGGTACCTACCTAAACACAAAAGACGGGACTGTTATAGCACGCCAGTCCTTTTCAAGAAAGAATTTCTAGTTGTTGGATTTCTAGTTATATTATAAGTTGGTAATACCTTACTTACGAAAATATTCTCTATTGATTTTATACTTAATCTTCCACAGTCCCAAGTAATCTACCAATATGGGGTCTGTACGCATGGAGGTGCACTGCCCAGGCGCCAGAGACCAATGTTCGTTGAGCAACAGAGTGTTGCAAATTACTCGCTTGCTATCGTTCACATACAGCATTCCGATGTATTGGTAGTCTGATTTGGTAACATCCATCCATACTATAAAAAATCATTTATAAGTGTTAGCTTAGCAATATAGTACTAGCATAGCACCGCGGTAGCCTAGTGGTCTGGGTAATGGACTGCTGAGACGAGGTCTCGGGTTCGATTCCAGGTTCACCATGGCACACACCAATGACTTTTCGATGCTTTTCGAAGTTATGTTTGTATTTATCGCAGGTTTATAAGTGCCCGGTTAATGGCAATAGGCTCGCCACCTATTACATTGGAACCTAAACATAAACTGGCGAAATGTGGGTGCTAGCACCTCTGCCTACCCCTTCGGGGATTTAGGCGTGAGTTTATGTTATGTTATGTTATGTTAGTAGCATAGTACCTACTTGTAGTTCGACTGTCCTACAATTATTTAAAAAAAAGCAAAAAAAATTGACTGCTTAAAAAATTAAAAAGAAAAATCAAACAACAAACAAGCACTTAGATGTCCTGTGGTCTAGAAACATAATAATGTGACAGTCGGAATCCATTGAAAAATAGATTGGCTGTCGAATAAATGAATCCCGACTGTTCAGTTGTTATGTTTCCAGACCAAAGGACATTTGACCATTAGAACAACAGGAAAAAACAGTCAGCTTCGTGCGATCGGACCGACAGGAAAACAATTTCGCGTCGTCCGATCAGTCGGATCAACATGCAAGAAAATTCCGCGTCGTCCGATCGGTGGTATAAACTTAAAAAAAAACCGCCGCGTTGTCCGATCAGTCGAACAATGCGGTCGGACTACGCGGCCACCTGCCGCAGTCATGATACGAATATGAGAACTTACTATCAGGTTGTGTTCGCCTAGATATTTTCAACATACGATCCCTTGTATGCCTCACTACCAACAAGTGAATAATATATATAATGCTCACTAAAAGAATTAAGGCAAAGGTTACTATTAAATAGGTAAAAATACATTTTTCTCCTTTTGTGAATCTAGATTTCTTCAAGCGAGTTGCAGCTGGTGAAGGCGACATGTTTTGCAAAGTTCGTGTCCAACTAGATGTACCTACCAATGGTGTTGTCTGTCAACAAAACTGTTTAGTTAGAGACGGTATTTTTTTTTCAAGTTGGTTCTAACATTTTCCTAGCTAGCCTAATTGCCGGCGACGCAACGGTGTTTATTTCAAGCTTCGTAGGTAGGAGCCTACTTTTACAACTATGAATCTCATCATTAGCTCCGATGACGTGAAGCGCGAAGGGTTTCACAATAATTTAAAAAATCAAAAACCCGACTACGCAAAGAACTAAAAAGAAAAAAAACCGGGCAAGTGCGAGTCGGACTCGCCCTAGGTTTATTGATTTTTGAAAAACCAATAAACCTAGCTGAGAATCGAACCCGTTGATTTTGAAAAAAAAACACACCCTTTATTATAACACCATACGATAGTGTCGCTGTTAAGGAACAAATTCTGCGAAGTAATGATATAAGTACGGCAAATTTAAGGAAAATTTGGAATTTAATAAAATTCACGTTTCATGTAGGTACCTATTTGTTTCGTTCGAAATCCCAGAAAAGATCGTAAGTATTCCGTTTTTTAAATTATACTCAGAATGATTATAATGATTGATTCAATGTTTTTTTAAACAGGATGGAGCCCCAGCCCATAATAGCCATAAAAGAGATTTTGATTCAGCAGTTTAACGATAATTTTATTGTAAGGCATGGTCCTGTGCCTTGGCCAGCGAGATCCCTGGATCTTAGTCCCTTAGATTACTTTCTCTGGGGGTATGTCAAAAACGAAATTTACAAAGACAACCAGAGATACAGTTGATGACTTGAAACGTTCTTTGGAGAATATAATAAATGGAATCAATAACATTGTAATTTTGAATGCAGTACGATCCTTGAGGTCTCAAATCCAGCTATATATTTTGAAAACAATGGTCTGCATTTTGAACAAATTAATCAGTTAATGTAAGAAAAATCAAATGTATTTTGTTAAAGATGAGCTCTTTCCTTTAGTTTGCGGTATGTCATTACTTCCCAGAATAAGATCCTTAATAGCAACACTATCGTATGGTGTAATAATATAGGATGTGTTTTTTTTTCAAAATCAACAGGTTCCGATTCCTAGCTAGGATTATTTATTTTTCAAAAATCTAATGATGAGGTTTTAAGTTTCATCAAAATCGGGCTCGTGACTCCTTTGAGCATTTTTCGCTATTCCTTATAGTTTAGGATTTGGCCATCCAAGCTCTTTTGAAAAATTCACCCTGTATGTGCGTAATATGATACAAATATCAGATACAAATAAACACACACAATAATTGGTAAACGTCATTTATTAGGTAATATAGCGACATCTATTCGATAACTACTTTAAGGGTCAATTTATGTGGTTTGAAGCCTGTTGTGTTGGTATAGGTGTGCCTATAACTTACATGTATCATACCTAGAACCAAAGACCATGATAACTATTTATCAAATATTTTTTCTATAAATCTAAGTAGGTATATACCTATTATTGTATTTTAAATAAATTTAATTGTATTTACCTAAACTATGTATATAATATTGTTATATCGCATTTTAGAACCCATAATACAATCTAGTTAACTATGCTTACTTAAGGTCTAAATAGCGCTTATATTATTTATTTAATAATAAAAACATTTCATAATTAGCTCATTACCATACTAACTTTAATACGGCACATTATCTTATTACAAGAGATCCCAGGGAAGCAATAAGACGTTCATAGTTAATGACATCTGGTGTATTATTTCTGCACTCGTATGATTATAAAGGAACAGGAAGTTGAAGGTGTGTAGGTATTTTGAGTGTAAAATCGTTAAAATTTATGATTTGATACACTCAGCGACATCTAGTTGACTTTGAGCTTACTAATTATCGATGTACGATTTTTCCTTAGAGATTAGCAGCCTATTGCCTATATATATTGGTCTTTGCCTAGAACATAAAAGCAATTTTTTGTGTCCGTCTGTCCATATCTTCAATGTCTTGTGATCAAACATGGGTAGGATTTTAAGTCTGCATTCTTTCAAACAAAAAAAACCGCATCAAAAAGCCGTTCAGTAGTTTTTGCGTCCATCGCGCACAAACAGACAAGAATTCCAAAAAAATAAATTCGAGTTCAAAATCGTTCATATAACATAATCTAAAATCCAAGTTTTTTTGAATATCTCCAATGTACAGACATAGCTACTTTACAATTTTATAATAGTACCTATAGATTAATAGATATTTGTATCAAGGTATCGAGGCAGTAGGTACCTACAGGCAGTATGGAAAATCGGGCGAAATATCACTTTCGATTTCATTTTCCATTTCGGTTACAAAGTAATAGACGAAAGTAGTACCTACCTAATCACAACAAGTTAATGTAAAGTAACTTGTCTGACACCCGAAGATCATGTTTATGCATTAAGCTCTACGCAACAAGTCGGCATGAATCTCTTGAGAGACGCCGGGGTGGCGCTGCTGTATCGAGTCTACGAATCGAATATAAAGGAATCGATAGCCTTACCTTAACAATATTCATATCGTTACTAAGCTATTGGTAGACTTTTATTTTAAATCTAACTTTAATAATAAGCGAAGGTACTAATGGAAACCTCACTATATTTTTATAAGATAATAAATCAGGAACCGTTCAAATATACTAAACCACTCCATAGATTCAAAATGCCGCCAAAAGTAAGATGGCTGCGCCGCGCTGGAAAAATGGTAAACTTGACTTATATTTAGACCATGTCGACACTGTCGTCCAATAGGCGATTACCTAGTTGCGGACATGCTGATTTACCTAGTTAGTTATGCGCGCGTTTATCGATTGCGTCTGAACTTTGATACGCAATTGGCGATACAGCTTTCCTGAGCTCTGTTTTCATTCGCACTCGCGAAGCTGTGGTCGTCTACCGAAGGAGCCTAAAAATATTTACAAGAAACCAATAATTGATATTACTACTCCAGTTCTTTCGTAACCTGCACGAAACTTTCATCAACAGTATGGCGAGTTCTGAACCAAGTAAGGATAATAGAATCTCTTATAGTGGTAGTTAGATTAAAAGCTAAATACATTTGTTACATACAAAACAAATTATGGAAAGATCTATTGTGTTATGACAGTTAGTGATACCGTGAGCTAATGTTTATATTCGCAAACCTGCGATATGAGTTAGTTTGTTGTTAAAAAGAGTAAAATTACAACTCGCATAATTATTTTTGTATTTAATTACTTACCTATATTTATTTATTTGTAGTAAAATGTTCTTGTTTTGAGAGTGAGACGCTTTCTAGGGGCAGACGTATATTATTTTAATGTTTGTGTCCATATTAATAGGATCTATGAATAGGATATTAAAAATTTCGATAGCGGGAACCAATCGGATTAGAATATTCTATGATGACCTGTAAATATGGGGACATGATTTAGGTATGTTTCATAACAGTAAAATTACCTAAGCAGGTACTTGAAGGAGCCTCATTTAATAAATATTTGATGAAAAAATACCATATCATTCAATATCATTACTAATATTAATAAGTATATCCTAATAGTATAGATGAGATTGTTTTTTTTAATCTTTTTTTCTTGTGCTTTTTTATCTTCAAAACTTGAGGCCGTTGGTTTACAATTCGGTATTGTTATATACCTATTTACATAGCCGGCAGACGCAACGATTAAAGTGCTCACTTGTAAAGAGTTCGATTGGACAATTTGCTTGAGTGATAGGCACACGCGTTTGTGTTCTGAATCTGGGTATAATTCAATGCCAAAACAATGATTTTTAGGATTTTTGTCTGTTTGTCTCTGTTTGTCCGCACCAAATTTTTGTTCACGCTAAAATCAAAAACTACTGGAGGGATTTTGATCAAACTTGGTACGAATATAGTTCATAGTTCTGGGCAACATATAGGCTACTTTTTATACTTGATACCCGTGGCTTCGTCCGCGCTTCGTTTTTAGGTCGTTTTTGGTCATATCTCCGGTTCTACTTACTTAATCAATTACAACCAAACATACGGGTAAATTTTTAGTCTAAGCAAACCTTTCAAATAAAATAACCGCATCAAAATCTGTTCGGTATTTTATACGTAAAAAGTACTGAAGGGGTTTTGATGTGGTTTTTTTTATTAGAAAGGTCTTGGTTAGACTCAAAATCTTACGCATATTTGATCGCAAATCGCAATCCACTGATTAGAACCGACGATATAGAAAAAAAAAGCGAAAGTCGACGTCCATGCGGGCGAAGCCGCGGGCAACAGCTAGTTAATGCTGTTAAATGCGTGAACTACTATAACACAAGAACATATATAGATACAGGGTGAATTTTTCAAAAGGGCTTGGATGGCCAAATCCGAAACTAGGTATAAGGAATAGCGAAAAATGCTTAAAGTAGTCGCGAGCCCGATTTTGATGAAACTTAAAACCTCATCATTAGATTTTTGAAAAACCAATACTCCTAGCTAGGAATCGAACCTGTTAATTTTGAAAAAAAAACACACCCTATATTATTACACCATACGATAGTGTTGCTATTAAGGATCTTATTCTGGGAAGTAATAACATACCGCAAAGTAAAGGAAAGAGCTCATCTTTAACAAAATACAATTTATTTTTCCTACATTAACTGATAAGACCATTGTTTTCAATACATAGCTGGATTTGAGACATCAAGAATCGTACCGCATTAAATATTAGAATGTTATTGATTCCGTTTAGAATATTCTCCAAAGAACGTTTCAAGTCATCAACTGTATCTCTGTATCATATTATGTGTCTTTGTAAATTTCGTTTTTGACATACCCCAGAGAAAGTAATCTAAGGGAGTAAGATCCAGGGATCTCACTGGCCAAGGCCATGCCTTGCAATAAAATTATCGTCAAACTGCTGAATCAAAATCTCTTTTACGGCTATTATGGGCTGGAGCTCCATCTTGTTAAAAAAAAAATCAATCAGTATAATCATTCTGATCAAACACGGAATAGTTACGATCTTTTCTGGGATTTCGAACGAAACAAATAGGTGCATGAAACATGAATTTTATTAAGTTCCAAATTTTCCTTAAATTTGCCGTATATCATTACTTCGCAGAATTCGTTCCTTAATAGCGATACTATCATATGGTGTAATAATAAGGGGTGTGTTTTTTTTTTTTCAAAATCAGCTGGTTCGATTCTCAGCTAGGTTAATTGATTTTTCAAAAATTTAATGATGTGGTTTTAAGTTTCATCAAAATCGGGCTCGTGACTCCTTTGACCATTTTTCACTATTCCTTATAGTTTCGGATTTGGCCATCCAATCCCTTTTGAAAAATTCACCCTGTATAGTACCTAGGTACTTGTTACTTTGTTTATAGATGGTAGAAAATAAAGTTTGACAACCTACCTAAATACTACTAAATTTGGTACGAATTATTAGTACTTACCACAGAACAAAGAAAAATCCTTAGGACTAGAAATCGTTGTCGCCAAAAACCTAAGTGTAATTGCATTTACCTCACACATATAAACTTGTGTATGTGCACAACGCAGGCTAAAACAATCAAAAAACAAGTTTATGCGATTGATTTTAAGGTTTATTTTCCTATAAGTTTTCACGAAATATTTACTTCAATATTCTAGAAGTTTCTATACCTGTCCAATTCAGGATGCTAAATGATAATTTTGACAGTTCGCGTCTATGAAGTATCGTATTTTTATATACAAAATAATACCTCTAAAATTATCGTAGCACATGGACAAGTACCGCCCACTTTTAGTAGTGTAAATTAATTTATTGAAATTTTTAAGTACATAACTACTACAATTTTTTGTAATATAATTAACTAAGTATAATGCAAAACATAATTACTGCACCATAAAACTTCTCTTTTATCATCCTGAAATAAGTTACCTAAAATAATAAAAAAATAAATGTTTTTGTGTTTTTACCCGACTGCGCAACGCAAAGGAGTGGTAATGTGTTTAACAGCCTATGTATGTATGTATGTATGTTTGTATGTTCCTTTGAAGCACTATACAGACCAAACGCCTAGGCCGATTTTTATGATTCACACGTCAATCGATTCCTCTTAGTCCGGCGAGTGTCACTAAAGACATGGCGTTAGTGAAAATTCAATATGGCGACTACTGGACGCCATATTGAATTTTCTGCGTAAAAAACTGTAAAGAAAAAAATAAGCACTCAGATGTCCGGTGGTCTAGAAACATAACAACTTAACAGTCGGGATCCATTGAAAAATTAGATTGGCTGTAGAATAATGGATCCCGACTGTTCAGTTTTTATGTTTCTAGACCACCGGACATCTGAGTGCTTGTTTTCTTCTTTTCAGTTTTTTACGTAGTCGGGGTTTTCAATTTTTAAATTATATTTTTTTGTAACTATCGATTCCTTAATCTACGAGAACGATAATCGAAAATCGATTAGATTCATTTTCTATTATACTACCTATATGGGGTACTCTACTTGAGCTGTCAAAATTATCATTTTAGTTAAGTTTGTGAAAATGGTTAGTGTTGTCCGTATTTTGAGTTAAGTTAATTTCATCCTTACCACTGTTATATTTAAGGACTGATTTGCAATACAATACAATTTTAGACATCTATTGGTGAAAAGCAAAATTATAATGTACATTGATTTTGCTATTGACCGCTAGATGGGGTATTATTGGGATAAATAAATGTGTGCTCTATTCCAACGTGGCTTAAACATAATTTTGTTGTATATTACGTTAAAATGGGGGCAGATTTGATGGTACTCTGTAAACATCATTGAAGTTTATACCTTGTCATAACCTACTTTAAATTCATTTTCAGTAAAAAAAGGTGTGTAGTTCTGCTCTTCTTATATTTTAAGGTAAAATGTATGCAACCAATAAGACGTCGTATAAGTCTGTGTGAGTGTATTTTTTGGCGACAGCTATTCCTTTGTATTTTTACTTAATTACTACTTCTATGGTTTTTTAATGTTCTGTGGTACTTACCTACCTATGTTTTGTAGGAGGGTACCTATCACTAAAATACACGAAAATCAAAATGAAGTATAGTTAAGTAAATACCTACTTGCTATTTTGTGAGAAAACTAAAATTTATTATGTAACTAATGCTATTATTTTCTTCTTTATTATCCTATATTCGATCGAAACGCCATCTACCGATGCGAAAATATAAGAACATAAATAGATAAAAACCATATTTAAACTGTATTTCGTAGATTTTGAATGAGGTTCTAGTTTTTGTGACATAAATATTACACACGCAGATAGTTTAGTGATTGTCGAATCGAACTCTTAACAAGTGAACACTTTAATCGTTGCGCCTGCCGGGTAGGTAAAATCGATACATCTATACATTATAATAAATCTGTAACTGATCGGTGTCTGCTCATGGAAGATATATGAGAAAAAAATTATAAGGGGACTTTATGAATGCAATAGATGCCAAAACAATGATTTTTAGAATTACTTTTCTGTTTGTCTGTGTCTCTGTTTGGCCGCACCAAATTTTTGTGCAAGCTGGGATCGAATCTACTGGAGAGATTTTGATCAAACTTGGTACGATTAGAGTACATAGTTCTGGGCAACATATATTATATATAACATAATATGATATAATAGTAACAATACGTAGTACCTACCAACGGAACAAGACTTTTCAAACAAAAAAAGCGCATCAAAATTCGTTCAGCAATTTTTGCGTACATCGCGACAAACAAACAGGAAAAAAAAATTATTTTTGTGTTCAGAACCGTCGATTATCCAAGTATTTTTTCTCAATATCTCTACAGCTACTTCACAATTATTTTATATGTAGGTAGGTATTTAAATTAAAACTAGCTACATAGACCTAATTTCTAGAGCGCACGTCTTGCTAACGGGTTGAGGGGCTATTTCCTGCGCTTAGACACTACTCGACGCGCACTGACCACTTTGAAGGTCAGGTTCAAAGGACACTGATTCAAAAGGTAATTCTTTTCAGTGATGAATCAACAACGAGACGCTTCAGGGGACGAAGACGACTCTCAAGACGAGGAGAATTCTAAAATCGTCGACGACATGTAAGGCTTTTATGCTTTTTGCCTCGGGCAGCAGCGTCTCCCCGGTTCATAACCAAGTTTTAGAGCTAAGTAACTAATTAGGATTATGTTAGCTTACGTTTATGAGTTTATGAGTTTTTGCAATTATTAATGCATAATACATCATAATAATTTCGAAACAATGGCAATTCGTTTTCTTCAATATTTAATAGCAATTAAAACTTACCTGAATCTTCCGGCTTCTTTTAAATTCGCCAATTGATTCTCTCTCTGAAATTCGACAAGGTCGTTAAATTTTCAAATGAAGCTTTTACCATTCTAACAATGCTTTATATAGGTAGGTTGGTCGTAGGTAGGTAGCATGTATACATAGGGTTGCCAACTTTTTTGATAAAAAAACGTATAAACTGGTTTGGATAGGACAAAAATAAAGTACATTAGGAAAAAAAAAGTATTTTTCAAATTGTATTTTTTATTGCTTTGAAACGTATTTCTGTTAGCACATGCTAACAACCTTTTGTTATCTTTAAATGTTGTAAAGCTTGTTTGACAATCAACATTTAAAGGACCATGCAAAAAAATTTATAGACGCTGTCCCAACTGACCAACCCGTGTGACCAACAGACACGGTGACAGTTTCAAAATTGTTATGACGGCCTATAATAAGATAATCATTTCTATTCTAGTCTAAAATCGATGGGGTTCTTAAAAAATAACACAATGTTTTACATAACAAACCTTTGAGTTTCGAGTTGATTTATCGTATTTCCGTACGAAATGTATGGGAAAAGTTTTTGGCGATTTCTGGCTTTCCTAGTACTCCTAAAATGGTCCCATAGATCCTAACATGAAATAGAATCGATTGCCACAAAAATTTTTTTTGGACTTTTGCATTTATTTGCTTACAATAAGATTTTTGCAAAATCTGTGAATGCAGTTCAAAATATCACAAAAAGTTAGGGAAGGTCTCCTAAGAACGTTTTACTGTAACTGCAACGGTTAAGGTACTTGCGCTTACTGCTCAGTTTCAAAAATACACTCTGTATATACTTTTTTGTACAATAACCCCATGACCTACGATGATATCGTCATAGTATAAAATCATCATGGTGGCAAGGTGTATTAAATGAGATAACTTTGAAATTTGTTGGTAGGTTGGGACGATTTTTTGTATGGTCCTTTAATAAGTAAATAATTCGTTTTCAATTAAATAGTTAAGTATGAGTATTTCTTTTACGCATCACGGTAAAGGTTGAAAATAAAGTATTTTTGCATACCTACTTTATTTGTATGTAAAAGTATAAAGTATACCTAATTACCAAAAATAAAGTAGGATACGTTATTATAAAGTATGGTTGGCAACCCTATGTATACGACACGTCCTTAAAGCATGTAGGTACATCAAGTCCTTATACCTTGTCTAATTTAGGATGATAATTTTGACAGCTCCAAGTAGGGTACCCCATAATCCCCATATAGTATAATCGAAAATGAATCTTTCGATTTTCGATTATCGTTCCCATAGAATATGGAATCGATACTTACAAAAATACAAAAGCATTTATTTTTTTATTATTTTAGGTAACTTACTTCAGGATGACAAAAGAGAAGTTTTATAGTATAGTACTTATGTTTTGTATTATACTTATATAATTATACTAGCGTACCCGCGCGCGGCTCCGCCCGCGTGAATGTTGGCTGTCGCCACCAAGTGTTTTTTAAGCTGAGGGACTGCCCGTACTAACTTTCAATGTCTATTCCTTCGTAAACAGTGGTTGCAGCTAAACGTATTCATTTCATCTCGAGTTCTATCAAACTCTTCAAAGTGCAGTGCCATGCATCGCGGCTAAAGCCAGTCTATTTTCCATCATTGTCCTTTTTGTCAAAGTATGTGTGACTCGGAAGAGGTCCTTTGAAAAACCCTTTCATCATAGTTGTTTTGCTATTTCACATTCGATACACTATTTCAAATTAGTAAACATTATTTATTGCCAAAAATCTGATTTTATTATTAAAAATCTTGCTACAGACATTGACATTTGACAACCTAATTTAACATTCAAAAAGTTCATGAAACTAAAGAAAGAGTATATATAATAACAAAAAACCGGTCAAGTGCGAATTGGGCTCGTGCACGCAGGGTTCCGTACAAAATTGGGTTGAGAGGCGAACTTAACTTTGCTGCAGCGCTTCTTGGGTTGACTGACAGACATAGTTTTTTTTTGTTGATGTGAGTAATATTTTACGCTTTCCGGACTTTTACCTTTCTTATGCTATAAAATTTTACTTTCTGCAAAATATCTGGATTCCAGCCCAAAGGGAAGTCTGGTACCCTTTTTTTAGTTAGCAAAAACCTCGTTGGGCTTCACCTCAACGGAGCCAACGGAGAGGTTGGTATGTCGGACTCCTGCCAAGTAAAATCGCACGGTCTTTCGTCACATCGGCCTGTGTGATCGAGGAGGTGTCCTAGAAAGGATATCCCAGAAACCCCAACCGGTTCCGGCCACCAACACTGGCGACCTCGACATGTTATTAGGATTCTAAATCCCCATCTCTATAAAAAAGCGCGCGTGGAAATATGCCACCCTGGGTCTGCTTCTGCTAGGGTGACGGTTAGCCTCGACCGTCACCCTAGGCCCGAACTCATGGAGGACGGTTCATGGTTCTGCGAACTACGCTGCCCGGTGCGCCTTCATCGGCACGGGGGAGTGCTAAATCTCTCCCGTAGCTTTTCCACCATCACTTCTGCGCGCATTACTGCCTCGCAAAAAAAGCGGTGGCGTTTCACATACTCTCTATGGTGACCATGGTCGGCACCAGGGACCTCACCATGAGGCTTACCCCACCGACGTCTGCTTCTAGGACATGGCGCCACTCTATCCGCTCTGGAGACTCTACCAGTGTATGAAGAGGTGGTGTGCCCACGGATCAGCCCCGGCAATGGTGGCATTCAAACGTCAGCACCCTGCCTACGCAATGCAGGAACTCACCAAAACAGCCATGCCCATCAGTAAGCCTTGGATAGCTCAGGGTCAAGGGTTACCTTAAACTTCGGCGTCTGTAAACCCAAGATGGAGTTCGACTTTAGTCGGTCAAGTCCAATATTACGTCCCTACTGGCCAGAGGAGGGGAGAGATTCGTGGGGATTTCCGCACGAAAAATAAGGTACGGCTTCCTAAAACTCTCCGATTGCGGTGCAGGTGACTCAGTAACGTCGCCGAAGGTAACTTAACGACCTCCGTCCTCCATGCGTGCAGGCCTGGAGATGGTAGGTCAAGCCATCTATTAGTCGATATTAAGACCACAGTTTGGATATTACGCTTCGTGTAATGCCAAGCATTATCCGCAACATTCCTTTTATCTAATTCAACTTGATGCCTCTACGTGTTCTTAAGAAAGAGGTCTTGACAGACAGACAGACGGATAACGAAGAGATAAATAAGGTTTTTTTCCTAATCAGGCACAGAACCCTAAAAATTAATACATTCTATTTACTGTTGAGGAAAAAGAAGTAAAGGATATTACTCTATGAAAATTTAGCAAAGTCAATTTTAGTTCCTGTTGCCATGACAACTATTATAGATGGCGATAAAAACGTTTGCAACATTTAATTTTCTTTTTATTACTAAATTTCCTGAATGAATCATATATTTTTAATTATGTTATATGCTATTCGAGGCGGAGACAAATCCAAAAAATCATAGATCATGAAAATCTGTTCAGCCGTTCTTGGGTTCTGGCAAAAACACGTTTTTAGCCCTTTTTAGGGCTTTAGGGTTCGAATTTTAAAAAATCCTTTCTTAGTACACCTCTACGCATTAAAACACACATATTCTGCAAATTTCAAGTCTCTACGACCAGCGGTTTAGGCTGTGCGTTGTCTCTAGGTCAGTCAGGACTTTGAATTATATAGTATAGACTAGCGTACCCGCGCGCGGCTCCGCCCGCGTGAATGTTGGCTATCGCCACCAAGTCTTTTTATTAAGCTGAGGGACTGCCCGTACTAACTTTTAATTCAATGTCTATTCCTTCGCAATCAGTGGCTGCAGCTAAACGTATTCATTTCATCTCAAGTTCTATCAAACCCTTCAAAGTACAGTGCCATGCATCGCGGCCAAAGCCCGTTTATTTACCATCATTATCCTTTTTCATTGTCTTCTAGATTTTATGGGGATTAGATACAGCTGCTCTGGCCAAAGTATGTGTGACTCGGAAGAGGCCCTTTGAAAAACCCTTTCATCAAAGTTGCATTGCACTTTCACATTCGATGCACTATTTCAAATTAGTGAACATTATTTATTTCCGAAAATCTGATTTTTTTATTATTAAAATCTTGCTATACAGACATTGACATTTGACAACCTGATTTAACATTCAAGAAGTTCATGAAAGTAAAGAAAGAGGATATACTAATAAATACTGGTCAAGTGCGAATTGGGCTCGTGCACGCAGGGTTCCGTACAAAATTGGGTTGAGGGGGATTTCCGCACGACAAAAAAGGGGGCGAACTTAACTTTGTTGCAGTGCTTCTTGTCTTGAATGACAGACATACATTTTTTTTTTTGGTGAAGTAGGTAATATTTATGCTTTCCGGACTTTTCCCTGTACTTATGCTATAAGATTTTACTTTCTGCAAAATATCTGGATTCTAGCCCAAAGGGAAATACCCCTTTTTTTTCGTGCGCAAATACCCCGTCGGGCTTCACCTCAACGGAGCCAACGGAGAGGTTGGTATGTCGGAGTCCTACCAATGCCTGTGTGATCGAGGAATCTGGTGTGTCCTAGAAAGGATATCCCAGAAACCCCAACCGGTACTGGCCACCAGCACTGGCGACCTCGACGGGTTATTAGGAATCTAAATCCCCCATCTCTATAAAAAAGCGCGCGTGGAAATATAACACCCTGCCACCCTGGGTCTGCTTCTGCTAGGGTTACGGTTAGCCTCGACCGTCACCCTAGGCCTGCACTCATGGAGGACGGATATGGTTCTGCGAACCACGCCGCCCGGTGCGCCTTAATCGGCACGGGGGAGTGCTAGACCTCTCCCGTAGCTTTTCCACCACCACTTCTGCGCGCATTACCGCCTCGCAAAAAAGCGGTGGCGTTCCATATACTCTCTATGGTGACCATGGTCGGTGCCAGGGACCTCACCATGAGGCTTACCCCACCGACGTCTGCTTCTAGGACATGGCGCCACTCTGTCCACTCTGGAGACTCTACCAGTGTATGAAGAGGTGGTGTGCCCACGGATCGGCCCCGGCAATGGTGGCATTTAAACGTCTGCACCCTGCCTACGCTATGCAGGAACTCCCGAAAACAGCCATGCCCATCAGTAAGCCTTGGATAGCTCAGGGTCAAGGATTACCTTAAACTTCGGCGCCTGTAGACCCAAGATGGAGTTCGACTTTAGTCGGTCAAGTCCGATATTACGTCCCTAATGGCCAGAAAAGGGGAGAGATTCGTGGGGATTTCCGCACGAAAAATAAGTTACGGCTTCCTAAAACTCCGATTCCGGTGCAGGTGACTCACTAACGTCGCCGAAGGTAACTTAACGACCTCCGTCCTCCATGAGTGCAGGCCAGGAGATGGTAGGTCAAGCCACCTATTAGTCGATAGTGAGACCACAGTTTGGATATTACGCTTCGTGAAATGCCAAGCATTATCCGCAACATTCCTTTTATCTAATTCAACTTGATGCCTCTACGTGTTCTTAAGAAAGAGGTCTTGACAGACAGACAGACGGATAACGAAGAGATAAGGTTTTTTTCCTAATCAGGCACAGATCCCTAAAAATTAATACATTCTATTTACCTTTGAGGAAAAAGAAGTAAAGGATATTACTCTATGAAAATTTAGACAAAGTCAATTTTAGTTCCTGTTGCTATGACAACTATTATAGATGGCGATAAAAACGTTTGCAACATCTAATTTTCTTTTTGTTACTAAATTTCCTGAATGAATCATATATTTTTAATTATGTTATATTCTATTCGAGGCGGAGACAAATCCAAAAAATCATAGATCATGAAAATCTGTTCAGCCGGTGTTGAGTTCTGGAAAAAGCACGTTTTTAGCCCTTTTTAGGGCTTTAGGGTTCGAATTTTAAAAAATCCTTTCTTAGTACACCTCTACGCATCAAAACACACAAATTTCAAGTCTCTACGACCAGCAGTTTAGGCTGTGCGTTGTCTCTAGGTCAGTCAGGACTTTGAATTATATAGTATAAGAAGATTATAAAAAAATGTAGTAGATAAGTACTTACCTAATCATTTCAATAAATTAATTTAATTTCGATTCATTCGATTCATTTGTCTACAGTCAATTCGCTGTCCCCGGCGAATAATAATATGGTAATCGCAAATTCTAAATTTTACAGGAGAAGCAAATAACTGTTTTATGCTTATATCTCAGTGCAGGTAGATTGCATGGCAATAATTTATATGTCAAAAGAAAGCTAATTTTTGTACCGACTAGTTCCTATGTTAATTTTATTTTAATAGGTTATTGGAATAAAGTTATTTAAGAAAAACATTTTACTGAAATTGTAGATAAAAAGTATAGTACGCAATGTATCATTACCATTTTATTCGCGTTATTCCCATTGCTCTCGTGGTCAGTAATAATGCATTACAGTATTGTTCAGGTAAATATGGAGCTAAAAATGTTTACGGCAAATGAACATTACCATATTATTCGGGGAAATTCATATGGTAGTATCTACGGTAATATAACTTTGCAATACTATTCATCAATATATAGTGTCAACTGATTATTAGTAATATTATATTGCAAATATAATATTTCATCAAATAATACAGTACTAATTAATTAAATTACATATAATGTACAATATTACAGCCAGTTGATGATTTTTTATTAAAATCTGTAATTTATTGTAAAAAGGCATTACCGATACTAACGGAAAAAAATAACTTTGCACTATCGTTTACGGTATTATTCGTGTAAAAATTTTATTTCTAATTTAACTGAATAAAATTGTAATATTCATTATGGACCTATGGGAAATATTGTATTTTCATAAATATCCACTCAAAAATTACAAAAAAAAATTACAATGTGTATTCGATGCTCTAATAACCGAAAATGCAATAAAACCTAAACTGTTGTTGTAGCACATTACCATATTATTCGCCGGGGAGGGCGAATTGTGCTGATTTCTTGCAAGTTGCTTCACTACAGCAAGTGGGCGGTACCTGTCTATGTGCTACGATAATTTTTGAGGTATCATCTCGTTGATAAAAATATGATACTTCATAGACGTGAACTGTCAAAATTATCATCCTAAATTAGACAAGGTATAGCATTATGTCAATGCCGTAGACAGAGAATGATGTTCTCTGTGTAGTATAGCTTGTCTATTTAGTCGTGAAAAGAATGTTTGAGGAACTAACATTAAACATGTGAGTGGCAACACCAAACATAAGTACGTCAGTTGTCAGTGTTATCGTCGAATATCGTATAGTGGACCAGTTTTCTTCTCGTATTTTTTATTGTTTTCATTAAACTGCTATACATTGATACCAAACTACGCATGAAAGGTTGAGAAATGAGTAAAGTAAATCAGAGTGGTGCATGGGAAGTGATTTTTAAAGTTTTCCAGCGATGAATCACGGACTACTAAGCTGGACAATTTTATGGGATTTGGAGGACGTTTATGGGCGAACAGCATCTTTGATGGGTATGTAATCATGTTATTATTTGTTTTGAATCTATCGGAACTTACAAATCTACTGAATTTACGATTTGAAGGCAAAAAACGCATTGTTTACATTCAATATTTTTAGGTTAGAAAAATATTTTATAGTAGGTCATTTTTATAGTACGATCTAAATTTTTGATATTATGATGGTACAAGTCGTTCAATCTGTTATCGTACCAATTTTTTTATTTCAACAATTGCTTCAAGTCAATAACTTGTTGCCATTCAGTAATTAATTTTATTAAATGATTATTTTTACTCTTTACAGGAAAATCAGAGAGTACAGTTGGCGGATAGTTAACGAAGGTTTTAAGAATGATGGAAAGTTTGAAACTCCTGGGAAACACATGAAAGGTCGGCCGAAGAAAGAAATGGATAACTTTAACATTTGTGGTGACAGTGGTGACTGTACTGCTGAAAGTGGCGACGAAACGCATTTCAATATTTAATATTTGGAATCCGGAGTGATTATTCTTTGTAACTGATTGAATTTAATAAATGATTAAGTTTGAGTTTGAACTAACTTTATTCTGGATCTGGTTCAATAACTTTATTCTAGATCTGGGTCAAAACTTTATACTGCACCTGGTTTAATAAATAAAGCAGAAACAATATTATGACTGCATAATGTGTTTTATTTTAGTAACTCATTTTACTAGGAACGAACTTCTAGTATCAAGATCATTTTAGTCGCACTATACAGGGTTGCTACATGAAGTTCAGCAGCGCCCTCATTTAATTTCACGACTTTATAGACAAGCTATACGCTTATCTACTGAGAAAGTTTTTATTTAGTGTAGGTATAACTAAAACTATTTACTTATCTACCTACTGCTTTTTATTAGTGACTAGCTTCTGCCCGCGGCTTCGCCTGCGTGGATGTCGGTTTTCGCGACCAAACGTAGCCAATGTTCATTCTCGAGGTCTAATCTACTCCTATACCAAATTTCATCAAAATTGGTTCAGCGGTTCAGGCGTGAAAGCATAACAGACAGGCAGACAGACAGACAGTTACTTTCGCATTTATAATTTATTAGTATGGATGGATAGGTCAGGTTCACATTTGACCACAATTTCACCAGCCTGTTGGACGGTGGAGCACGCTTGCCTAGAAGTAACCTGTTCATTCAGACTTGAAGACTACCAGGTTGTCAACGTCCCAGCTTTTCGGAAATACCTGCATACTCGTGCTTTTTAACAGCACGCACAGTAAATGTACCTACTGCTAAAACGTTTTTTTGCGTATGAGTGAGTTAATCTGATCGTTCGGTGATGAAAAGGGGCTTGCTTGATAGATTATACTCACACTTTCTTTTCTCTGGGGTAAGCAGAGATCACTGACAAAAGAACGCCATCTGCTTCTGTACAGACAGAAGAGGTAGGTTGGACACAAGCAGATGGCGGTCTTTTGTTACAACTTAAAAATAATACACCTCAAGATCGGATAGGTTTGACAATAAATTTTATTTTATGAAATAACGGTGGGTAACGGTAACCTACCTAAGTATTCCTTTGATTTGATTTGATTTAAAAACGAAACGTCTACCCTATTATATTAATAATCTAAGCATCTACCGTCTCATTCCGCATGACGACCACGGTCGTTTGCTAATGTCGTCATTATTTTCGCTTACGTCCAACTGAAACAACAACCCATCTGAAAAGAGTTGGGTCGAGTGGACGTTGAGTGAGTGCAATTGTTCAAAATGTCGACCGAAAAGCTTAGGCTCATTATTTGGCTCTGAAAGATATACTTTAGTGGGAACTTATGTTTGCAGATGCCCAACGTGCGGCGCAAGGTAAATATAATTGTAATAAATAAACTTAGTACCTATGTAAAAGTAACATTAACATTAACATGACATTTTGATCATATTCAAATGTATTTATATTCCTTAAAATCAAATGTAGGTATCTAATAATTTCAATTAAAAACAATGATAAATTAACGAATAAGATCGAAGTTGTACGGCTTACTAATAAACCATACCTATAAACCTAACCTCCTTATTAAATTATGAACAACCCGTCCTCGCTTCGTTTCGGTTTATATATTGATATATTATAATAAATATATTATATATTATAATATAAATGTATATGTGAGCTTGGGCTAACAGTATTCTACTTTTCTACCTATCTATTGTACTCCTTCCAAGCATTTATTGAACTTATGTCCGCGGCTTTATAAAACATCAAAATATTGAAGTTGTGTAACTTGTGTTGTGTGTAAAAAATAAAAGTTGTCACTGTATTATGTAAAAGCAATTAAACAGGTAGGTACAAAGTTATTTTATTATAAATCAATCGTCGTAAATTATTATTTTAAGCAATTACGTACCTAGCATACAAAAATAATTTTATAAAAAATATAAAATATCAAGTACCTACCTACTTAACAATAAAACATCAATTAATTATAATCGTGCAACTTCTTGAGAACTAAAGTCAAATTGATTGTATAGACAGGTACTTTGATTTTGCTTTTGGATTTTGCTATTTGACGAAAAATTGAAGTATCCAACTACTTTACTAGGTTCCACTATTTTTTACTGGGGTGGGTAGGTCTTTTGACCTGACAATGACTATGACGGACTTTAGGTACTTGCCTTGACTATGATTAAACGAGTAAAGCTGCATAGTTAATATGCGATGTATTCGCAAATTATTTGATTTATCAAATTACTGAACTCTAACATAATATAAATATTAAATAATTTAACATATTTGCCAAAGTAAGTAGGTTAAAACATTACCCTCCTTTCTTCGGCAGTCGGGTAAAAATAAAATTGGTTGGAAGGAGTATAGGTCCATAATAAATTTTAAAATTTGTTGGGTAAAGCTCACTTAATCTTCATCACACATAATTCTAATAGTTAGGGTTGGACCAATGAATATTGGATATTTTGCAGTTTGTCTAAAATACAAGCCAACGTCGAAGAGGGGCTCAAGTTGGAACTGCAGCAAGTAACACTAGTGAACGAGTATCTTTCGAAGCTGCTGATGACTCTGCTGGAATCAGTGGTTAGCTTTATTAGTGTCTACTTTTGTTGTACTAGTATTAAGTCTATTATTTAGTTGCTTGCGTATTACTACTGGGGTGTAGACTTTTATATTTGATAAAGGGTATCGAGATGTTAGAGCAAATGCTGAGATTCTGCTGGCAAAACTCTTCGTTTCTGTCTACCTCTCAACTTTTTTGCGATTGCATATCACAAAAAAGTAGAGAGGTGAGGTTTAGGTGACGTTTTGGTTACGTGACAACTTTATTCTGCTATTTCATTGTAAGAGAGAGAAGATATTATGTCTACATGTCTACGAACGCCATGCTGACATGGCAGCCATATCTCGTGAATAGGGAGGGAAAAGAATGTAAAAGTGGTACCTAAACTGATTTATCTTTTAAGTAGGTCTTACGATTGAATGCCGGGTGATAAAGCTTTGTAATTCGAGCATGTTCCGAAGTAAAATATTCTGCGCTACGTATATGAAGGCTTTAGCGTCGCATCCAATTGTTAATTTGTAATATATATTTTCAGGAACGTCCGGATGGCTCTAAGTTCTTGTGTGAAAGTTACACCGGAGGAGAAAGGAAGAAGGTAGTATCACAAAACTTTTTATCATTCAATCTCTCTTTATCTTTCTTTAAGTGTCGTATTTCTTCTTTAGATGTTGTATACCTCACTGTCAGCAGTCAAAAGGAACAGGTTTTCACCGACGCGGTGCTCTTCCTTTCAACCCCTCTGTAGCAGAAGGACAGATACGCAAAATCCCGGAATAGCAAAATCCCAGATTAGCAGAAGGACAGATTAGCATAAAGGCAGAAGTACAGATACACACTGAAGTCAAAATAAATTTTAAAAGTTATTTAATTCGTTTTATTAAAGACAAAATAAATTTTAAAAGTTATTTAATTTGTTTTATTAACTTTGGCCAAACGTATCAAACATTCCATTGCAGAATTTTTATTATTCAAAAAGCTCGTGATAGCTTGATCAATTTTTTTATCTTTCATTGTAATAAGAGAAGAACGTTTTTGTGGTATGCTATTGCCGGTCAACTTCAGATCTTGGAAATATGCTTCTTTCTTTAATAGCTGTACAAATACATTGCATGTCACATTGAATAATAAATATAATATAGATCGTCTGATTGTTTATGAAAAGTGACCATTTAGAAGAAAGAGGTAAAGAGGTCACAAATAGATAATAAGGTTAATAATAAGGTTTGGTTTGTATTATAATGTACACGACAGTACATTATCTGCCTTTATGCTAATCCCTCCTTCTGCTAATCTGGGATTTTGCTATTCCGGGATTTTGCGTATCTGTCCTTCTGCTACAGAGGGCTTTTAACTACCTACCTATTAAAGTACAAATTCTCTTATGATGCTGTCGAAGATATCCATTTGGCATGTAAACATACGGCTCACCTGATTAACATGAACTCTTGTTACATTCCCTGAGTAACTTGCAGGGAGGGAGAGATTATAATCTTGGGATCAATGGGTGCAATTACCCCCATTAGTAGATACAATACACATTAGTAGATATAATTATGATCGTTTGTTTAAATGGTTTCCAGTAAGCCAATCTGAGACTTTACCTTCAGCTTACCATCAGGCGAGGTGAAGTCAAATTGACGTGTCCTATATATATAAAAATAATACCGCTTTCCTGTATCCTCAGCTGATCATGTACAGATTACTCATTAATAACGGTTTATCTTTATAGGCTGTACTGGAGGTGATCAACTATCTCCTCGTTAATTCTGGCCTGCCTCCTTGCCCAGGAGCCCTCGGTGACATGCTGTACGACGATCTCTGCGTGCCGCATGTTTACAAGTTCTAAGTACCCTATACATATAACAAAATAAATAGGCACAGAAGACTGGCTTCGGCGATTTTGGTCACCCGCGTCAATAATATTTTTTTCCTCCATGCACAAAACTCACAACTAGCGAGATGTTCCAAACGAACTGAGATCTACGTATGCAAATTCCAATGTGTACTTGCTACTATTGTTTTCGTTCTTTACATGAAGCCGGTCTTCTGGAAATATTTATTAAGTCCCTACACTGTCGTGCGGCCAACTATTAATAACAGTATGATGTTTAGAACGTAATACTATAAAAAAATGTAATTTTACATAGGAAAATGTAATTTACACAAAAATTAAGTCTTATCTCAATAAAAATAAAGTATACTACCCCAAATCTATTTGTTTTAATTTCATAAACATTTCCTTTCGCTACACTCGAGGAAGGGCTCGCAGAACCGTCGCTCGCGTAGTTGTAAAGAAAATAAATGAAATAATAATTAATATAGGTATGTACTCGTATTAGTATGAAGTATAATTTAGCATAGGCCAGCCTAGGAATAGGTGGGTAGGTAGGTAAGTACATTTTACCTTCTTTAGCAGGTATGTAAAAGTATGAACTTTGACTTCGAAACCTAATACTAGGTAACCATGGGGAAGCACAATTTTAGATGTAGATATAGTTGATTATAATATTTTCGTAAATGTGGCTGGCGTAATAGCACAGTGGAAGTAATTATAGATAATCAATAGGAATCTGAGACATTTCTTTATCAACCTGGGTACCTACCTAATTAGTTCTTTATAAATTGGAAATAATTAAAAAAATACCTACCTATAAACGTTTTAGGGTATATCAACTCGCTTCTCAGCCTGAGCCGAAAGCTTCAGCTCATTACTTTAGAAGAACCGCGCCCAAGATGGCAGCGCTGACGGCGTGACAGCTTCACGAACGCTTCTGTGCCAAGTAGGGTACTTACCCTATATCTACTTAGGATGTATACCTAAGCAATCTAAGGTGAGGACACTTGCTGTACATAATAGGCTGCCAACTTTGCAGTCCATTAAACTCGGTGGGGTAGTGAAAGTCGGTACCTACTGCACAGGTTCGATGAAGACTTACGTACAGTTTGAGAACAGAGAGGTCTGAGTCAGACGGCAGTTGTTTCGGGGAAAATATCAAAGCCCCTTCGTAATTAGATTGAAAAGCCTACTGATTCTGAGAAAACTAAGCGTCTTTTCTTGTACACACGCGTGTAAATTTACTAGGCACAATCTTCTCGTGCCTAGTGCGCAGGATAATACACAGGACAAATAAAACAGTAGTAAGTACAAATATTAAACTTAAATTAAAAAAACTATAATAAAAAATACTTTATAATATAAATCTATACATTTCAATCCCTGTCTGTGCATAAAATTCAATTTTCGTCCATCCTTACATTGAAAATCAACTATCAAATATAAATGAGGCTACTCATTATAACTTAGTAGTACCTAAGTAGGGGAAAGGTGTACAAAACGATCCCTTGAGGTCAAATGATTCCCAACTGTTTAAAACAAATTACTAGTGCCATCTGTTTAAAATCGCCAAAAACGTATTCCCCGCATCCCGCTCAGTTGTTCGGCGAAGTTTCATGGCGGTGTGATCACTATTGGTAAGTAAATTGATAAAAAAAAGAAAATCAGTGTGCTCGATCCAAGTTAGGCCTTAATATAATATTAAATTGCTGCTAATTTATTGTGATTTGGAAAATAGCTGTTTTATTAACGGTTTCTATAGCATTTCAATAACATTTTGAACAGGTGTTGGTTCTCAATATGATAGCTGTTTCAGGTTATTTTTACGAAGTTTTCGAAATAATACGATTGGGGTCAAATGATTACTCATTGTGGGTATAAAATAATCCCAGGGATCATTTTACCTACAACATTTTGTCAGTTTACAAAAATAGAAGGATACAATATATGATTTAATATATTGGGATACCTACTTACTATAATTTATACTTAGTACCTGGTATAAGTATAATATTATCTATAATGCCACATTCAGCATCATAAATTTCATAATGTTGCCAGTACAGTTAAATCCACTGCATTGTATTATGGTATTTTTTTGGTATTAGTTGCTCTATTGTTTCTATATCTTCTTCTATATACTTATAATGAAACTGTGGACAGGTCAATTCTATTGGGGGGAGGAAAATAGCTATTGGGGGATAATTGGTGATCCATAAAAATGCAATTTTTTGTCTTTCTGTCTGTCTGTCTGTATGAATGATCAAAAACTACTGGAGGGATTTTAATCAAACTTGGTAAGATTATAGTTCATAGTTCTGGGCAACATATAGGTTCCTGTTTATACCAACTGATACCCGTGGCTTCGCCCACGCTTCGTTTTTGGTCATATCTCCAGTTCTACTTAACCAGTTACAACCAAATACGGTAAATTTTGAGTCTAAGCAAGACGTCCATCGCTGATCTCGATGGACGTAAAAACTACTGAACGGATTTTGATGCGGTTTTTTCATTAGATAGGTCATTTTCATTAGATAGGTTTCATAGTAGAGTAAATAGTGCAGTGGAGAGTGGACTCAAGAGTGGAGTAGAGAGTGGAGTGGAGAGCGAAGTGGAGAGTGGAGTGGAGTGGAGTGTGAAGTGTGGAGTAGTGTATGGATACTTAACGAGTAAATGTCTTTATTCTTTTACAGATCATGCCACGTAATTAGGTACTGTAGAAAAAATACTCGACAAAACTGGAGTGAGGATATCAATTAGAAGACTTTTTTTCTTAGTTATATTAGAATATAATTAGAAGAATATTACTAGAAGATAACAAAGGCTTTTAGTTAAACTATATAATTCATATATTGTTATAGAGAATGTCGATCTCAGACTGTGATGATTATGATTATAGAATAATAACTTCATAAGGAGGCTGTAATAAATAATTATTGTTAAAAATAACAATATTTTTGTTCCTATTGACGCTACTTTTGGTAATAAATATGATTATAACACACAAATATTGTATTAAAACTGGGAGGGTAAAATGATCCCCGGGATCATTTAACCCCTACCCTTGGGATCATTTTGTACACCCAGGTGTACAAAATGATCCTTTAGTAAACTTCTGGAAAATGTCTAATAAATTGGAAAACGTAAATAAATTACAAAATTGTGGTTTGCTAGTATATGTATAACTAAATGGTTGAACTAAAATTTCTTAAATGGTTACTATGGGTTTAATATTTTTGACACAGCAGGCATTTTCCCTTAGGGGGATCATTTTGTACACCTTTCCCCTACGTGTACAGCGAGCGTCATAGAGGGTAGGCTTTTCGATTGTTAAGTTAACATAACCGATGCAAATACTGCTTAACAGCGTAGGTACATGTACAAATATATAAACTAATTTTCTACTACCTACCATTTATTGTATTGGATATTAAATTATTCAATTGACTTCTGCAACATTCAGCCGGTCTTTTTTTGTTTTATTGCATAACAATATTCGTACTCATAAAGAAAAAGAATAGATCTACGTTACTGTTTTGAAAATCATAGAATAGAAAATAAATCTTACAGACGTAAGTATAATGCGTCTTGTAAGTTTGACTGACGCACACTGTACTTAGTTACTATTCAGACGACAATTCGACTAATAAAATTCATCAACCACACATCGAGCACTGCGTCATGGACGAATGTTTTACACATAGACTTCTCCTCTTTTGGAGCTGTTGCGTTTTCTAGTAAACTCAGGTGGTGTACCAGTGCTGGTCGCGCTATGTTCGCTGTCGCGGTCTGAAGGCGGGAGTTCCGTGACAGTAGCCCGAGGGGAATGTGGTGAACCGCCTGAGCCGTCGGCAGCGCCTCTTTCCGCGCGAGGTGTCGATGGAGTTGAACTAACTAAAGTAGTGAGCTGTGACACGCCCATCGGTGATAACGTCACCGGTGCTGCTGTCAACATTGGTGTTATTCCACCAGAAGTCAATGTAGGCGACAAAACCGCCTGTGCTAGAGCTGTAGTCCCTGGTTGTCCGGCATGTAACGTGTTGTTCACTGACCCACTGTCGAGTTCCTGAATAGGTGACAACACTAGTGCTCCGAGCACAGGCACTTCATTCTGATAGCCTTGAGCCATGATAACTCCCATGTTCTGCATACCCATTGCTATCCTGTTCTCTCGATCCATGACTTCTTTTGTTACGTCTGGCGTTGGTATACGAGGTCGATTCCGGAGTGTGATCGGTACGGCAGAACCATTGCTTTTTTGTCCTCCTGAAAACAATATATAGATCTTACTAATGATGAATTTTCTAGAAGAAATCCATAGAAGAACTAATGTTGCTGACATAGCCCATAGGATTAGTAAGCTGAACTGGCAATGGGCTGGCCACATAGCACGAAGATCGGACGGTCGGGGTTGTAGTAAAAATATTCTCGAATGGAGACCACGTACCAGCAAGCGCAGTGTGGGACGGCCACCTACCACATGGACCGACGACCTAGTAAAAATTGCTGGGTCTCATTGGATGCAGGTGGTAATGGACCGGTCGCACTGGAGATAAATAATTGGAGACGCCTATATTCAGCAGTGGACAGCGATAGGCTGATGATGAATGATGAATTAACCAATTTCGTTATCAAAACTGCGTATGTGTCTAATTTTACAGTATAAGTACTCGTAGTAGTCATATCTATAATCAAAAGAAGCCTAGGTAATAGTAATGATACAGGTAGGTAAGTATTTATAATATTCATGAGTAGGTCCCCGTCAATGTCAAGTTTGAGCCTTCTTGTTCAACTTATTTTCATGGTAAGACCCTTTAATACTTCTTAAGGAGTTCCTACATTGTCTGTCTGTCTTTTTGTCCGTTTAAAAGAGGTAATCTCAGGAAATAGTAAGTAGTAATCAGGGCACAAGTAAACCTTACCAGCACCCGCCGGTACACCTCTTTATTGATAGACAAGGCTCAGCGTTGATCAGACGACAGCTGTTCTTATAGAAGTAAAGATACTCTAATTTGGAAGTAGGAAAGTTTGTTATGGGCGCCGTAGTGTAAGCTTCGGATGCCACCGGGAGGCGGGATTAGAGCTAGGATGATGATGATAGATTTTCATCAGTAAAAGTAACGTTACCGTGTCTAGAATTCTGTCTGTGTTGGCCGCGTCCGGACTTGCGGCCTACGAGTCGTTCGTATAATGACATCTTGTGATGCGGCTGTACCGGCCCTACTGGCTGCCCGGCTTCGGGACTGGAGTACACAACCGAGTTGTGCCTATTCCTTCCGAAGAGACCACCAGAAGAATATGCCGTCGATGCAGACCTTACAGACCCCATCCTCGATATTTGTCTTTGGAACCAGTTTTTCCTTCTTTCCACTAGGGGTGTATCTACACTTTCCTGCAATTTCAAATGGTTATAATACTTATATCAAACTTAATGCCCAAAATTTTAATTTTA
Source organism: Lithosia quadra (assembly GCA_963576445.1). Taxonomy (NCBI): domain Eukaryota; kingdom Metazoa; phylum Arthropoda; class Insecta; order Lepidoptera; family Erebidae; genus Lithosia; species Lithosia quadra. The sequence continues at coordinate 7,020,745 of OY754873.1, read as the reverse complement.
CTAGTGGTAATGTAAGAGAAACTTAATTAATAAATTCTTAAATTTCACTACATAGGCACATATTGCATAGGTTCTAGGCAAACGTAATTAATCGTAGACCACATCAAACAACCTAAGCCTATCTTGAATAATAACTTTGCCTCGCTGTGTGTGTTCTACCGCCTATACAACGGCGTGTGTTCAGACGAATTATTTGAAATGATGCCAACGGCGACATTTTACCACCGCACCGCTCGCCACAGGCAGAGAATCCATCCTCACACGTTGCATACATCATCGGTGCGCACTGTGAGGTATGAGAGGAGTTTTATTCCGCGCACGCTTAGGCTGTGGAAGGATCTCCTTGCTGTGGTTTTCCCTAGCGTCTACAATTTGGGGTTCTTCAAGAAGGGCATTAGAAGGTTTTTACAGGGCCGGCAGCGCGAGTGTGACGCCCCTGGTGTTGCACACGTCCATAGGCCACGGTGACCGCTTCCCATCAGATGGCCCTTACGCTTGTCTGCCACCTGAGTGGTATAAAAAAATAGAAATTAGTCAATGGCTTAGTTCAAAAACCGGCCTTTAATGCATAAGAATATCAATAGAAATTTGTCAGATTCTCAGATTGTCTATATTCCTGTGATATCTGCAGGGCCCAAGCAACCTCACCTGCTAGGCAGTCAATTAATCTCCTTGACGTTTGGCATTTACCTGCTGATTAACGAACTAGGTACTGGCGCAGGGTTTCCTTTCGGAGTATGAGGTCAGATAGCAGGCACTCCCATAGGCAAGATAAGCTAAATAAATATGTAGGTAATGGAAAGTTTCAAGTACACTCGAGAGCAATGAATCCGGGTCACTTAAAGAATGTTAAAAATCTCGGAAACTAAAAATGATAGGTTAATGCAATAAATTGTATTTAATAGACAATGTAATACTCCTTAAATGAAAGTAAAAAAAATATGAGTCACCATACATTTTATTAACACAAAATTACATAAAGAAAAAAACTGCTGATCTCTCCTTAAAACAAAAATAGGAAACATGAAATTTTTGAACTTTATTACGATTTTCTTGAATTTTAATACTTCGTATTGCCTCCTCGTGCTTCCATTACTGCGTTTACACGGTTTGGCATGCTGTACACCAAGTTCCTTATACGATTTTGGGGAATATTCTCCCATTCCTCTGTGAGAGCAATTTTGAGCTCACGAAGCGTGATTGGGGGAGGGTTTCGTTGTTTTACGCATCTGCCTAGCTCGTCCCAAGCATGCTCGATCGGGTTGATATCCGGGCTGCGCGCTGGCCACTCCATACGAGTAATGTTCATCTCTTGAAGGTAGTCATTCACAATCCTACCTGTATGAGGTCGGGCATTGTCATGCATAAATATAGCATCCTCACCTAAATTGACCATAAATGGACCAACGTGATCATTGAGGATTTCTTCCACATATCTTACGCTAGTTAAAGAGCCGTTTTCTATGATCACCAGCTCTGTGCGACTTTCAGAAGAAATTCCGGCCCACACAAGTACAGACCCACCACCGTAGGCTACTTTTTCTTCGATGCATGCTTGCTTGAATCTTTCCCCTGGTCTTCGATACACTCTGTGTCTTCCATCGTGCTTGTAGAGCATAAATTTTGATTCGTCGGAGAACATAACTTTTGACCAATCTTCAATACTCCAATTTACGTGGCTCTGGGCATATCTTAGTCTCGAAATACGATGCCCACGCTCCAGTTTAGGGCCGTTTGCAGGTCTAAGGGGTTTTAAGTTAGATTCAGCAAGCCGACGTCTTACTGTCCATGCACTTGGGTTACTTCCTCCGAGGCGTCGAAACTGATTGGTGAGTTCAGTTCCTGTGAGAAAGCGATTTCGAAGCATGGTGTTCACCAAGTATCGGTCTTCTCGTGCTGTGGTACACCTGGTTCTGCCCGTTCCTGGTCTGCGTAGGTTAGAACCAGTTTCTTCGTAACGTCGGAGAACTCTTTGTACTGTTGACAGCGACACACCGACAGTCCTGGCTGTATCGCGCTGACTCCGGCCGGTTTCCAGCATTGTAAGTATTCTGGTGCATTCTTCAGGCGTAAGCGACATAATTTCAGCTTGAATAATGAATATAGAGCACTATCAACATGGTTTATGTACCCACATAAATGACAGATTACAAACAAAAGCAAAACCAAATGCTGTAATTTCGTAGTTCCATCTTCGAAGGTGGCCCTTTTTCAAATTTGATTTTTTTATGATATAACTTTACAATAACTAAGAAGTTTTAATACCTTCATTTAAGGAGTATTACATTGTCTATTAAATACAATTTATTGCATTAACCTAGCATTTTTAGTTTCCGAGATTTTTAGGATTCTTTAAGTGACCCGGATTCATTGCTCTCGAGTGTATTTCGACTTTCTTTGGAAAGCGCTCCCCGGGCTCTGAGGTGAATGGGAAAATATAAAAATTATATCTTAATGGTGAGGATCACCAATAAGAAAATGAAGACATGTAAAATTTCAAAATATCTCTGTAACAATGTTTCACAGATATCATTATTTTACAGCCCTAAGTTGTCATCTTTCAAAAACATTACCCTCCTTTCTTCGGCAGTCGGGTTAAAACGACAATTCTAAATTATTAGTTGGTGTTTACCAAAAAATATAGGTAATGCAATCATGCTCCAGGCAGTGTTATATTGCGCCCCCTTTCACAGTCAGAACACAATACGTAAGTATATTTAAGCTACCTATAATATTGTATAACATGGCAAGGGGGACGACAGTGTTACGCCAGGGGCTCGATTCCAGCTAAGTGCAAATATTTGTATGCACGGACAGGTAGATTGTTACGTTGATCTGACTATCCCTACGTTTAAAATTAAATCATTCAGATACTAGTTTACACAATATAAAATAATGTAGGGCAAGTGGCCCGGTTTTGGCCACCGACTCCTTTGTGGCCATTTAGAACTTCAAATCGTTATAACTAAAGCAAATACAAATATCTATGGTTTATTGGTGTTGGCATGGTTGTATTGTGTTTTTGTAAATATCGATTCCATATTCTACGGGAACGATAATAGAAAATCGAAAGATTCATTTTCGATTATACTATAATGGGCTAACCTTTTCAGAGCTGTCATTATTATCATCCTACATTAGACAAAGTATAAGTGAGATTATGATTTATGAGAGGTGGCCACTAATGGAGCAAAATTAATGAATTTTTCCATCTTTGGCCACATCTTTGGCCAAAAGTGGTGCACGTAGTACCCCTCTGCTTTTTATTTTTGATTTTTGATTTAACTGGCACATGATTGATGATGACATCTGGCCAAAAATGGCACAAATTCCCATTTTTTTTCTTTTCTACAGGATTATTTTTCCATTGAATCAATATAAAAGAAATGTATCCTTAGGCTATTTATAAATATTATTTAATCACTTTTTACAAGAAATATGTCCGTGATAATAAAAACTGTAAAATGATACAGCCTCAAAGTCTACAAAATTCTTAAAATGGCCAAAACCGGGTCACTTGCCCTATCCCATTTAGAGCCATCAGTAGCTTTTGTCTAGATAGCACTGTGGAATATGATGGAATGGGTGCATGGGGCCCTATTAAAATATTCAGGGTTAAACCCAACCTCACCTGTACGCCAATTCACGTACAAGGGTTGGGGGATAAGACTGCAGATGTTCTCGTTAAGCCAAGATAAGTCAAATCAAGAGAAAGATACGAGAGCGGACCCTGGGCTCCGGGACTCATGCTGTGATGACAAAGAGCGCTGTGTAACATTGCCCAGAATATTGATATATCAAATATCTAAGCCTGCAATTCGCTAGAAAGTTGTAGTTCGATTGTGTTACTTACATAGTCAGCATAAGTTTCATCGTGACTCTTCCTCGGTGCTTGAACATTGGCATAAACAGCGTCTTCAGCTTTTACTTTATAGTGGTCTGCGGAGCATGGGGGTTCGTGTCGGCGGTAATGTTCTGAAGCTACTGTGTACGGTAGATCTTTCGGTACCACTTCCTCCCAGTACTGGTCTTTTAGGAGCTCCGGGTGCTCTTCATGCATTTCGTCCACTATCATATATGCGGCCTGAAATGTAGTTAAAAATATAATTAACGGCACTTGGAAAGCCTTTTTGCACCGATTCTGAAATTTCATTTAAACTCCTGCCACAAAATTCAGACAATTTTTCTTGGAGCGGCTTAGACATACTAAGGGTGAATGCAAGTGAGACAAAGATTTCGTAGTGGAACGACACAGTAGTGTCACAGTTAGACTAGTGTGAAGAAAGCCCTTTATGAAAAGTAACATGCGTCTGAATCTCAAAGCTATAATCTAGCCCAGCCTAGCCTATTTCTAAGAGACCACTTACAACCGTTATACGACAAGATGGAATCGTTTGATGGATGGAGACTCATCTACCTAAAAGTTGGCGCATTCCAAAGTTGAAGCAGCACAGGATATTTCCAAATGCCACTGTGTCCCTGAAGGAATCTGATATACGAGGAAGTTACGCTGAAGGAAGGATGTTGTATGAATGGATCTCGTAACTTTTTGTAATGCAATAACATCGGGTTCTTCCAGGTGGACAAACTATTTTGTCAAACTGATTTGACCACGAGGAAAAAAAATCCTGTTGGTCAAACTTCTCGGATTGAGTCCACGTGATCAAACCATTTTGTCTAACTGATTTGACCATGGAGAATAGATCTACCGCCCCTAATATTTTTCTTTTTAAATAATTAGTTTTCAGAAACAATCAGCATCTCTGATTTTTTACGTAAATAGTTCATACCCGCTGGCTGCGTTCGAATTAGTGATTATTTCGGCACGTGTACAGTGTAAGTAATATTTAAATAGATTCAGCGTCCAGACTTATTGATTTTTATCGTATTGCAACTCGTCCACACCTTGAGCATTTGAGCGTTACAGCAAAATAATATCTTGTGAGTGGTGATATGGTACATATTTGGGCTTGGCAAATATTCATTTTGTGATGGATTGCTGTCCAAGCTAGATTGCGTTTTATTACGCAGTTTGGAAAGTAGCTTTTTTATAAACTTGAACGGACCTTCGTTTGAAATACTATCTAGGGGCGCAGTATTGTCTATATTTTTGTGTCTATTAGTGTGATGAGCTATAGATAGGATTTAGGGTAACTTCCATCGAATGTATTACACAGGTTTACTCATTTCGTCATAGTTTTGAAATATATATTGGTTAGGTAGGTACCTACATAAAAACAAAAATACCTACCTACCTTTATATTCTTTTTTATAACTTGATGTAACCGAGGATGGAAGTTGAAAATATTAATTCTCTATTCCTCTGAATTTTATTGGTATGTATGTATTTCGCGCAATAACTTTGCAAACAAGGTACTTACCTAATAAGGGATGGTTAAAAATACACGAAAATACTTCCATTTTAGTCAATAAAATCGAAGTATTTTCGTGAACATAAACTATAATGAGACCAATATATTCTGGGCTTTGATTAGTCACTGACGGAATATAGGTAAGTAGGAAGGTCTGGGTTCTAAATTAGAAGCTTTGAAAGTAATTGAATATTGGTGCAGTTTCTTGGACCGCACATTTGCTATCACCGCTATAAATTCCATGCGTAAAATACTTCATGGACAAAAATGTAAGTAACGCGGCAGTTATACCTACATACCTACGAACAAACACGTTTCTTCCCGTATATAGAGCGGTCCCAGTAGGTATGCAAAACAGTTTTCAAACGTATGTGGACCGCTAACGACATTATTATGTAATTAGTTAATACTAATGTACGTTCAAGCGAAGTTGACCCTCTCCGATGGAGTTGATATCTAATACGGCGATCGGCAAGACATTGAACTTCAACCCTGAATCGTAGTCATGTAGATCGACGATCTAACAACGCAGGTAGGTACATAACGTTTCAGCAATGAACTTTCTTGTTTTGTCACAGAGAACGAAGGGGTATTACGAGCGGCAAACCAATAAGATTTTAGGGTGAATTAAAAAAACCCCTTTTATCGTAACCATTACATAATGTGAGCGCTTGCTACAACCGAAGTATCATTTGTGTGTGCAAGTAATATCCCCGGCTATAATAGGTATACGTCCCAATGTATCACTCACTCACAGTCCATCTTCCTGATTTCAGGGACAAGCCAGCTTCACCTACAAGCTAGTACACTTGCTGATGGGCGGACGAGGATCTGGCACGGTCTTTCCTCTCCAAAGAACCAGATGGAAAATATTTCTCTTAATTTAAAATAAGTATAAGTAGTATTAAAAATTATGTCAGAATGTATCTAGTAAGTAAATTAAAAGTTATTAAAAAAATATACCGGTATCGTGAGTGGCGGCCGCGCCCGCGCCGCCCGGTCTGTATGGCCTCACGATACGCAAGGTGAAAATGCATGCAACTAACTGACTAGTCTGATAACCTTCGCTGAAGACTACCGTACACATTAAATTGTTGCTTTTTAATTATATGATGACGTACCTTTATGTGCCTGTCTATGAGCCAGTTCAGTTCGATATCGTCGTCGTCCTCGCCGAAAGGATTAATTAGAACCTCGGCAACTTTCAGCCACCCTACATAGAAACAAAACTGGAAGGAAACAATACAAAAGTTAATTAGATACATTTTTTATTTTACTACCTTATAAATGGAACTCGTTTGTTTTCAGTATTTCGTCTTCCGAGTTTGAAGGTCTCCATTTCAGAAACAGTTGAGTTTTATTTACGTATGCTTACAAACATGGCGAAAGAAACTCTCTGTCGATTCTCGTAATCTATACTTATAATAAATCTGTAGAAGTGAAAATTCTGTACATTGAAAATAAAAAAATAAAAAATAGCAGAGGGTGTTACTAGACCGACACCGATCCCAAATATGTGATTAAAAAAATTTTTGTCTGTCTGTCTGTCTGTCTGTCTGTCTGTCTGTCTGTTTGTTCAGGCATCACGCAAAAACTACCGGTTCGATTACGATGAAACTTGGTATAATTATTCTTCAATATCCTGGGCAGCACACTGGATACTTTTTATCCCGGAAAAGTACATACAATAAAAGACAAATTTAACTTTGCGGTTCAATTATTAGACCCGATTACTGTACCAACCGCAAATAATAAGTTTGTCGTAGGTTACGTCACCCACAGTTCAAAATTCAAAATTCATTTTATTTAAAGGTCACAGGTAGATAAAAGATGTTGTCAATTACATAAAAGTATCACCGTAGCATGTCTTCAGCGACCTTATAATGCATGTCTTATATAAAATAGTATTATCATATGAACCACATCATACTAGGTACAAATTAAATTATAATTATTTAGATGAAATTATGTTTTTTTATGAGTAGGTTAATTAAGAGTGGTGTTCGAGTACGATTAGTGGATAGTGGTGTAATTCGTTTTTAGGGATTATGAGTTTTTTTTTTGTATTTATTATCAAAAATATTACATTTTGAGTTTAGATTAGTTATCATCAGAAATAGGTTTATGGGAGTGGGAGTGGGAGTGTGCGTGGGAGTGGGAGTGTGCGTGGGATTGGGAGTGGGAGTGGGGGTGGGGGTGGGAGTGGAAGTGGGAGCGGGGGTGGGAGTGTGCTTGAAGGCGGGAGTGTGAGTGAGAGTGGGGGTGGGAGTGGGGGTGGAAGTGTGAGTGGGAGCGGGAGCGGGAGTGGGAGTGGGAGTGTGCGTGGGAGTGGGAGTGTGCGTGGGATTGGGAGTGGGAGTGTGCGTGGGGTGGGAGTGGGAGTGGGAGTGTGCGTGGGAGTGGGAGTGTGGGTGGGAGTGGGAGTGGGAGTGTGCGTGGGATTGGGAGTGGGAGTGTGCGTGGGGGTGGGAGTGTGAGTGTGAGTGGGAGCGGGAGCAGGGGCGGGAGTGGGAGTGGGAGTAGGGGCTGGAGCAGGAGTGGGAGCAGGAGTGGGAGTGGACACAATAAGCGACTTCCACGCGAGCGGAGCCGCGGGCATCAGCTAGTTAAGGAATAAAAGTATATTCATTCACAAACTGAGTCAAAGAAATTACAGTTGTGAAATTAAGGGAGATGGTAGCCTTTTAAAAGTTCTGTGCCCACTGCGCACTAACTCAAGTATTGAAGCCCGTGTATAATTGATTCAATGTAAACAATTACATAAGCATAAGAAATTCATAAAGCAGAAGGTGAGGAAGTTTGACCGTCGATCATGAATTTGAACTTGACCCCCTTATTTCAATAATCCGAAACACACGTCTATAATATGCTTGACGTCCGCGTACTGGTACTACTGGTCAAAACCAACCACTACTCTAAGAGACCAACCTGGACCAAATCAGAGGTTAGAAAATGGGAGATAGCTCGCTTAATTTGAATATATCTCAAATCCTCGTAAGTATTTATATTACATAGGTAATAATATTACCTATATATTATAATATGCTCACGCCTTTTTCCCTCTGGGGTAAGCAGAGACAACAGCCCGCCATCTGCTTCTATCCTTACATACTACATACGCTTCCTCTACATTAAACTTCATCAATAACTATAGGTACTCGTGTTTTAGATAGGTTTCGTTTTTGTAGATTTTCCAAGTGTGAGTGATAGTGATAACATTAATACAAAAAAAAATTGTTTGGAGAAAGAAACATCGATCTGGCCAATCTGACCAACGGGCATTCTCCGAAAATTAGTTCCCTCTCCCTTAGTTCCTCTTTGCCAAATAAATAACTACCTACCTACTATAAATATTATTTCTTAGTCTACTACTTCTGTATTTTTTCAATTGTATGCTTGAGCAATGCGTCTCAGTTGGGGTGTTAGGAACGTATGACGAGAAAAATAGTTACCTGTAATGCTGTGAAGAGTGGGAAGTAAACATCAGGTTCATATTTAGAAGTGCTGCCCGCAGCAGGAGGTACCAATTGGCGGCCCATCAAGGCAGCCACGAAGTAAGTGTAAAGAGCCAATGTCACCACCTGAAATAATTTCAAAATATATTCATGTTATGGCAGTATTAATAAATATATAATAGGTATCTTATGTTGAGCTTGAATGTACAGTTGCCCTCAAAAGTTAGACCTACCTACTGAAATTGTTTGCAAAGAACGGCGAGGAAGAGGGATGACATATGATCACATTTTATGGTAAAGCTGCTGATAATGTTGCGTGCTTAGTTGGTAAACCTTATCGAGATGCAGTGGATGTAATGTAACGCAATTGGAAATACTTCGCTTTTTAAGGCATAGGTAGGAGATGCTCCTACTTTGACTGGACTACAACGTTGACGATAATTTACCGACAAAGAATAAACCAAATTAAAGATATTTGTTTTAATTTTTTATCGACCAAATGAACAAATAACCGACTATAACTACAACGCAACATGGCGGCGACGGCTAATTACAGGTTTTGCGATAGTAAACAATTTTTTATAACTTTTGTGTCACAACAATCTCAATTTAATATTGTGTAGAGAGATTCGTTATAATAGGTTTACACATTTTTGAGATACAAATAAAATCTATTTTTATAGCGCAATTAATATTGCAATAATAATATAATTGTCTCTGTCTTTGCCCCTAAAATCCCAACCACACGAGCTGATTGACCACTTGAACTAATGTGGCACACGGAAATTTACTGGCGTGGCTAACGTGGCACTGGTAGAATTCCTTGGAAACTTGACATTGTCGCCATTAATTATTCTATTAAGATGTATTATATTTTAATTGACATTAACGAAATTGATACGATTTCGCTGCAGAAGCTATTATTTAAAAGAAAAAGAAGGAGGCTCCGTATTTTTCCTGCCTCTTTTTTGGTTCCCGTCTTGAGAAACATGATACGAATTACATGATCACCATGTGATCATCCAGCCCACCACCAGAGGCCTCAATGTTGTGTCAAGGGATGTCATGGGCTGGATAATACATGTATTGTATCTTTATTTTTTTTTAACCTGATATTTTGAATGGAAACGCGTAACGCGAACGCGTAAAACTTTATTAATTAAACATTTTTACCCAATTAGCAACTCTATAGCTAATTGGGAATAATTACATAATACTGCAGAACACTTATAATTTATAATATTTTGTGTTAATAATTTGTATTAATACCTATCGGGTGCTAATTAGAAACCGTCCTCGTGACGTAAGGAACGAAAGTGGAAAAGCCACTCTATTTTTACCCGACTGCCGAAGAAAGGAGGGTAATGTTTTTCGAGACTATGTTTGTATGTATGTATGTATGTATGTATGTATGTATGTATGTATGTATGTATGTCCATTTCTTTGACACGGTCTACAGCCTAAACGGCTTGACGGATTTTGACATGCGAGGTATCATTTGATTCGTCGTGATTGTGTGAGTGACACCAGGTAGATTAAAATTCCTAGAAAATCAAAATGGCGGACTTATGGCGCCAAAATGAAAATCTTTAAAATTTGTTTTACACGCTCTACAGCCTGAACGGCTTGACGGATTTTGACAAGCAAGATGTTATTTGATTCTTCGTGATTGTGTGACCAGGGGGGCTAAAAAGGCCACATTTGCTGTTTCATATTGTGTTCATCATATCCGTCAGTTGTCATATTTTGACATATTTTATATGTAAATTATTTCAAAATATGACAACTGACGGATATGATGAACACAATATGAAACAGCAAATGTGGCCTTTTTAGCCCCCCTGGTACATTAAAATTTCTAGAAAATCAAAATGGCGGATTTTTGGCGCCACAAATATTTGATCGCGATGAATGCAAAAACTTCTGAACGGATTTCGATGCGGTTTTATTTGTATAAAAGGTCTTGGTAGGACTTATAATCTTACGTTTGTTTGATTGCAATCGGTTGAGTAGAACCGGAGCTATGAGCAAAAATATAATAATTTAGGTTGAATTTCGGTGATGTCGCTTCATTACTTGAACATTATTAACTCCATAAAAGATATAATTTACACTTTATTATTGTCCGGGCAGCTATGTAAATAAATAAAAAATATAAAATAATAAAAAATAAATTACCTAATAAAATCAAATAACCCGACTGCCTAAAAACTAAAAAGAAAAAAAACTAGCCCTTAGATTAGTGTCCGGTGGTCTATAGAAACAACATCTGTACAGTCGGGATCCATTGTATGGATCAATGGATCCCGACTGTTCAGTTGTTATGTTTCTAGACTACCGGACACTAATCTAAGGGCTTGTTTTTTTCTTTTTCTTTTTTAGACAGTCGGGTTTTTTTTCTTTACGGACTGGAGCAAAAAGTTCATACGATTTTCACAGCTGTTAGAAGCCATGGCATAATTTTTATATCGTCCGACTAAGCCTGATAGCGCAGACAAAGGAACTGTGATTAAAACCGTTTAGGGTCCCGCTTAAGTAAATTTATGCTTTAAAGCGTGTAATTTCAAAATCGCAAAATATTTACAAATTCAAATTTCAAAATCTTATTTTTATAATTTTCTTTCTAATCAATTATTGACGCGTTCTGAAAACGTGGCGATACTGAATCGTACCACAAATTCAGACAAAATTCCCATAATCAGGGGATTTCCACACCAAAAAAGTTGAGGATGTAGGTACGTATCTATGTAACAATTATTTCTTCGAAACAAAACTTTTTGCCTCTTGGAGTCATGAGTCATGAAAACACATTTAAAAGTCACGCCGTCGAAATATACAACAATTGATGATTTTCTTTCAACGTTTTTTTTTGTTATATATTATGTTATGACCAAATTTAATTTTTAGAAGCACCGTAGACGCTCGTCAACCTCATCTCCTTCAGTAGGTAATCGGTAGGTTGTCTATAAAGTAGGTACAGTAGCTACCTACAGGTACCTACAGGTACTGTACTGTACTCAGTTTTTATAAAAACGTTACCTACCTATTATTTCTCAGTTATGTAGCAAGCTCATAAACATACATACAGTAGGTATGTATGTTTATGAGCTTTGTATATTTGTTACTTTTATTCATATTGAGGTTAGTTGAAGTTAAGTAAGAAAAATGAAAGATAGAAATAATTAGTATAACATAATTACTTCCCTCTACATAAATACCTGCTAATTAATCTAAGGATTTCCTGGATATTGAGGGATTAGACCGCAGTCGCTCTCGCAAAACCCAGGCTAAGCAAAATCAAGAAGTAGGTAGACCTCGGGTACCAATGTATAGGCTTTGGATGTAACCGGGATTAACTTTGTGATGATGATGATATACGGACCTACTGTGTCATTTTATGTCAGCCGTGTTGATGATACAAACAACAACTACAAGGAAACGCCCACGTCTATGAAATCTTGACACCTTATTCTTCAAGGAAATATTCTAGTCATAGTCATACCGAGTAATTGTTTTATTTATGTTATTAGCAGGAACTATTACATACATACGTAGATCATCACACACACACACACGCGCGCGCGCACGCATGCATGCTCGCACGAACGCACGCACCCACGCACAATGTGTATGTGTGTGGGTGTGTGTGTGCGTACACACACACACACACACCCACACACATACACACACGCACGCACGCACTTTTTTATAGACTATTAATGACTGTTGTCTGACCTCCCAACCCCGAAATGAAAACCTGCGCCAGAGTCTCGTCTGTCAATCAGTATGTTGTGTACCGGTAGGGCACTAAGTATACGCCATAAAGAATTATCTATCTATCTACATCCGAAGGTAGGTCAACTAAATGTGCTGGCCAATGTGAAAGCATGTGATTAAATACTATTGACAGTAATATCCCAACGGTTAACCGCTGTTCATGTTTCCTTATGTCGCCGTGTCGGTGTTTTTCAGAGTTCTTACACAGTATATGATGTGGTTTTACACTTCTCATACTTTACAGATTAACTATTATTGGATGCATTATTATAAGTACTCCTTGTATTTTGTAAGCGTCTCATCGAACATTATACAGATACAAAAGCGTTAGTTTTTACCTGACTGCCGAAGAAAGGAGGGTAATGTTTTTTCCCCAAGCCATAACAATTGCGGGTTTGTTTGAAGAGCAAAAGATTTATAAAACGCCATAATGGATTTTTGGTCTACATTTCTAAAATGTGTACACATTCTAGACAAAAATTGCAAGCTGTCTTCCTAGGAAGGTTTAGAACCTGTGATAAAATAATGCCCTTGCTAAATGTACCTTTCCATCAGATAGGCCATGTACTTGTTTTCCACCTAAACGATACAAAAAATCTGCATCTACATGGGCTTGTCTGAGATCCTCTCCCTTAAATAGTTTCCTTCTTCCTACAATCCCGGGTTCTTTAAGCGGGGCATGAAAAGGCATCTGTCTAGGCCGTCAAGGTAGGGACCGCCATTTTGGGACGAATGGTTTCTGGAATGGCGGCTCGTACCTTTTGGACTTTACCCTAGCTTCTTACCATCCAGCGGGGTTAAGTCAATTGACGGACTGAATATAAAAAACAAAGTTTCCTCTGGGTTTCAGTAGCACGTTCAATATTTCAAGTAGGCAGAGTGGCGGGCAACAGTTAGCAGTTCGTAGTAATACAATTTAATTGTAATGTACTTATTTATCATCAGCTAGTGAAACTGTTTCAAACTAATGATGATAATATGTCAATAATTGTTTGGTAATAAGATGGCGACACTATAAAATTCAAAACCTCACGTACCTACACATACATACGTGTAATAGTAGCATGAGACCTCGCCCGTATGGGTATGCACTTGCGTAGGTATTATTTACTCGTATTATACTGTTTTATCATCCGAACGAATTAGCCTGGACACATGGCAGATCATATTGCTTTACACGTCGTTTTTCTGCCAGTATTTAAACAATTTATGCACTGCATTATAGGGTTATCACGATTGATATTAAACACCTTTAAAGGACTACTTAGTTTTTTTGAAAATGTTTTTTTTTTAACTAAGACAATTAAAATTATACCAATAGGATAATAAGCAATCACATGAACCACCTGATGGTAAGTCGTCACCGAAGCCTATAACCGCTTGCAACACCAGAGGTGTACTTCACTAGTTACCAGAAGAGGTTATAGGGTTCCAGCACTCATTACTAACCAGAACGAAATACAACATTCTGGTAGATAATTTGACTAGCGGTTATGTGAGAGAGTAGTAGGTACTACATCGGTTAAGCCAGACTATGTAGAAAAAATGTATGGCTTTAACATAAATATAGCCTCGCCTCTGTCTCGCATCCCTAGCCTATCGTTTCTTCCACTTTCGTACTTGTTTTCATACATGCTGGTTCTCTTGACCAAGCCTTCTCACGAAATTTTCTCTATTTGATCGACACCTAGGTTGACCCTTGCCAGAATGCCCATTCACCCTCCCCTTATAAATCTGTTTTTACAGTGTCGGCAGCACGAGTGTGACGCCCTCTTGGTGTTGTAGGTACACGTCCATAGGCCGCGCTAACCGCTTTCCATCAGGAGACCGTGTGTTGTCTGCCACGCAAGTGACATATAAAAAACCCCCGACTTACAAAAAAGAACCTGCAAAAAGTAAAAAATAACTATTACATTATGACCTATCTACCCTAAGTATTGAACCTTTATTATTATTATAGGTAGCTATATTATTTATGTGTTCATATTTTTAACTAACAGTTTGTCTCGTCGGGGGGACCGCTCTAGATCTTGCGAGAAAAATCGTTGCATCGATTAGGTTATGATTAGGTGAGCGGTCCCCGACGAGACAAACTGTTAGTTAAAAATATGAACACATAAATAATATAGCTACCTATAATAATAATAAAGGTTCAATACTTAGGGTAGATAGGTCATAATGTAATAGTTATTTTTTACTTTTTGCAGGTTCTTTTTTGTAAGTCGGGGGTTTTTTAAATTTTTAATTTTATTTTTTATTTCATGCTTTTTATAGGGGTAACTTAAGTATAATAGCTATTCATTATTTAATATCAACATACGTATAGTCTATCAACAATTACTCAGAGCGAATTGCGCGAAGTGTGGTTACAGAATTAGAAATACATTCCACTTCTCATATCTTTCGAATGGCTAAACCGATTTTCATAAGACTTGCGGTATCGTGATATATAAGTTATGACCTTTCATTTGATACCCAACACGGGTATATTTGAACACATTAAATTTTTCATCACCACTTTCACCCCTCATATCTTCGAAATGGCTGAACCGATTTTTATGAAACATAGCTAAGAACACTCTCCCCTAACTCATCTTTCAAACAAAATAAACAGAATCAAAATCGGTTTATCCGTTCGGGAGCTACGATGCCACAGACAGACTTACAAACACACACACACACACACACACACACACACACGTCAAACTTATAACACCCCGTCCGGGTTTCCGTCGGGGGTTAAAAAACACTTTTTATGGTAAATCGCGAGGATAGACAAACTGACTTTCGCATATTTTTTAAATATCATAGACTAACATAACAACGTAACTAAATAAATGTTTATATATTTACTTATCATCCACTAGATTTACATAGTTATTCATACGATGACATGTTTAATTCAACATAGTCGTTACTAAAAGGATGTGAGGCTGTAAAAATGTTATTCCTATTACGATTTCAGTACAACCTGTTGTCTGCCATCTAAGTAAGTAGTAGGTATTAAAAAAATTGATAAGTGGATTACTAACCTACCCTACCTAATCCAAAGGGCTCGTGGCTAAGTGTACCCGAGTAGGTAAACACATTGTAAAGTGAACCAATACCAGCTGGTCTTAGGAGGGGTGACCATTCTCAATACATCGAGACCTCGTATCTCGAAAAGCAGGGCCTCGATTCTGCTAAAGGCAAACCACTGTAATACCACTGACACTCTAAAAATGCTATTTAATTGTAGACTTTACCGTTATACAGTTAAAGTCTAAAATCAAATGAAAAGAATTCATTTAACTTTTTCATTCGCTCTACGAAATATCATTTGTTTTAGAGTGTCAGTGTTATATCAGTGGTTTGTCTTTAGCAGAATCGAGGCCCAGGTTACTCTCGGTAAGTCGGTCGCGACTGCCATACGAATATCTATGGCAGTCACTACGCGTAGTTGGAGCCTAACTAGTTTAATTACAGAAATTCGATATCGCTAATGGCTTGTGAAGCTCAGATGGTCGCTTCATAAAAATATCGAAGGACGGCTTCGTAGTAATTGCAAAACCGACCCGGAATGAGTTAGGAAAAGGCTCGGAGGATGAGATGAGTGACAACTGACCAGTGGCTTACTAACCTGAGTGTAAACTAGCGGTACACACACTGTATCGTATCCTATTAGTGCTCCTAGTCGCCTCCTGATGTCAGAAAGTTCTACAAGCAATGTCTGTACAATATGGTCACTAGTTATTAGGCCTTCTTTCCTCGCTCGATTTATTATGTTAGTTGCCCAGACGAGGGGCATCCAGTACTTGGACATGGGACTTTTCCCGTCCATCTTTTCAAAAACTTTTCTTTCACTTTCCAGCATTAACCCTAAAAAATACAAATTGGTTAGAATAGCTTAGGTTGTATGACTCTATATATTATTATCATAAGTACTTGATTTGTTCACCTACCAGAGTCAACGACATGCTGCCACGTTGGAAACCGCCGTTTAACCCTCAAAGATACCCTTTGCAGAGTAATAACATACGCTAAAATGGCGTATCTGACAATATTTCTTCTCATAAGTCGTCCCGTCTCGTCCTGTAACAAAGAGAACAACTTTCTAATATATGTGTACACAGACTACATAGTACAAGAATACAAAAATACAGTTTTAAGCAGAAATCACAATTCGCTGCTTGCACTTTTTTATTTGGTTTAAATCGCCTAAGTTGATACGTTCAAAACCTCCTAATCAGATTTGGTATACTTAAAGCGAGGAGTACCTACAAGTGCGCTTAACACCGGAAGGGTAATGACAAGATTAACATTAACAATTGTTATAAAAGTACCTACGGGGCTACAAATACAAGGCATGCACGTGACTAGGCGAAGCGTATTCAGCTGAAACAATGTGAACCAAGGACGACGATAGGTATATGAAAATTAGTTATTCATGTATATACAAAAGGAAAATTTACACGCAGAATAGCATTGAATTACACTATTATATCCAGATATTTAAAGATTTGTTGTGATGATATCAAAACATTGTCTGATACCGTCGCGTGTCTAGTAAGGAATAACTGGTAAATAAGCATTGTACAAATGGACGTAGGCGTTCAGTCTATATTCTATCTCATTGAAAGTCTATAATATCCAGTCATGGAGATGCCTACCGAATTATTTACATTCCAATAACATTTTACAGTTTTTTATACTACTTAGCACAAAGCCCACCTGATGGGAAGCGATCACCGTGACCTATGGACATATACAACACTAGGTGTGTCACACACGCGCTGCCTACCCTGAAGGGAAAGGGGAAGGGCTAGGAAGGGGTGGGGGAAGGGATACAGTGAGCTCCTGGCTACCCTACTCACCGGCGGGAACAACACCCGATGGTTATTATGGCCGCGGTCTTCTGTAGGGCGGAGATACAACCCCAGTCGGACAGCTCATTTCGGACGGGAGATTTGGGCACTATCGGTGTTTGCAATGGTGACTCCCATTCAAGAGACTTTGCCTCAGCTTACCATCAGGCGAGGTGAAGTAATGTCGACGTGACCGACATAAAAAAAAAAAAAGATACCGTCGTGTCCTACCTCCTACAAGTTGAATAGGTCTTCGCTTGAACAACGTTTTGTTACTCTTTGAGAGGTTAATATTAAGTATTGCAGTGACATACTATTGCCTATCCTGCGATGTGACTAAAGCGACCAGGTGGACATAGTGAGGTTTAGTGGGTATGCCCTTTAGGGAGAGTCCCACATAGGTCTACGGGTTTTCCCCAAACTCGGAGATATCATGCATAAGCACGCATTCCTCACTTAAAAAAAAAATATTAAGTCAATGTGAGATAAATGGAGACCTTTGAACGTGTGACTGCATATGAATCACAAATTACATGGCCCAACAGGGTTGCATTAATAAATACTGTGACACATTGACAAATATAGACACCCACCTCTCTTATAATTGCCCAAATTATACATCAGCGACATTTTCAACTATTGAATATGAATATTACGGTAAGTATGTGTGGTTTGACCGGGCCTTATCTAATGAATTACCGTCACTATCTGACTCAAGCATTTAGCTTAATTAGAGGGGTTAAGGAGAATTCCTTTGGGTAATGTGCGACACACGACACTAGTAGTGATTTAAAAATGTGAGGCCCCTCGAATTAGAAGATGCTAAAACGATGTGCTAATTGAACAAAGGCGTCTTAAATTCAGTCCTGTGGTCATACTTATTTCGTAACTAGGAACTCACAATTTTTTAATTACCCATCTACTAGTATTTTTTAAATAATCTGTGAGTATGGTTACGAAGGTGCAGGTGCAAGCAGGATATATTATCTGCTTGAAGAGGCTCTGAGCTCTGGCGCTGGCTTTTCTGTCGTAATTGGGACGTCAGACGACGCCGTAAACACCAACATAGGACAAATTTGAGGAAGCGGAAGAACTGAACCTGAGCTCCACCAGAGCTTTAACAACTCAAGAAGAATAGTCTAGGGGTCGGCACCGATTTTGGGTAGTCAATTTTCAATTAAATGAGCTGATTGGCATTCGTGGTCAACCTCACCTCTTAGTCCATATACCTACCTTGCTAGTACCATATAAAGGTGATTTTGCACCTTTTACTAATTATCCCACTCTCATACCTACTACTGAAACTGGTGAATCAGGATCAATAGTAAGACATGAACAACAAACACAGTAATGACACTCGGGAAGTCCCAACGCCCGAGTGCCATCACTGCGATTCGGGCGAGGACTCAGGGCTGCACACGCTGGCTGAGTGTCCAGCGTGGGAGGTGCCGAGACAGGCCCTCCTGGCAGCCCTCGGAGTGGGAGTCCTCACACTGCCGGTGCTGATCACAGAGATGGTGCAGAGTGCGGACGCGTGGTCGGCCGCCGCCTCCTTCTGCGAGCAAGTGATGCTCGAGAAGGAGGCGGCGGAAAGGGTTCGGGAGAGGCTGCACAGAGCTCTCCCGGACGGCGGCGGGCGCGGACGCCTAAGGCGTCGGAGGTCTAACGACCTCCGTCCTCCATGAGCGCTGGCCTGGGGGTGACGGGTGGAGCCACCTATCACCCTAGCAGAAGCAGGCCGAGGCGGCGGCGCGCGAAAGCGCGCCCACCCCTATTCCGGTCAGGTCCGGTCCGAGAAGGTCAGACGGTAGTTGCATCCCTAAAAGCCGATCATATCAATCGAAAACAATATGCAAACATTAAAGCGCAAAGTTCGGATTCAACTAGGGAACGGCTTTGAGAAAGTAGATCGTATCTTTTCTCGGACCTAGGTTGGTGGGTGTTGGTGTCTTCTGTGGACCGTTGTAACAAAGAGCTCCAGATTAACAGACTTCTAGACGCGTAATCCGCCCAACGACAAGAACGACTCCGACCGCGGCCGTGCCCTTGCACGTGCACCTTCACCAGTGTAGCCAGCCTATCACGTTACACCTCCCAAGAGCAAACCTGTTGCTACCTAAACAAATTTTAATACTGACTAGTAATTCAACAAATAGGTATCTAATCGTTTATATATCACAGTAGGTATCCATCTATAACTCCACGAGCTTAACTATACGTGAGTTTAATTTATGTGAAACCGGTTTTCGCGATCGTTTTCCTCAAATCATATTTCATTATTTTAATAGTTGATTACTTGTAAACAAATCTTAAATCTGCCATATGAATTTGTAAATGTTATTGACTAAACCAGTGAAGTGTCGCTATTTCATTACTTCTTCAATCTTCGTCATGTATTTGTTAACATTTGTATTCTTGCATCACGTTTCTAACATTAAGTTTAAGGTTCCACCGAGTTAATCGCGACCAAACCGATCTCACCTGTAAGCCGGTGGGAGGCTTGGAGGCTATTCTACTTGGATTCGCGTAAAAGTATGTTCAAAATTCAGACTCAGTCTAGTCTCGATCTCCCAAATGTCACAAAAGGTATTCTTTTGGTTACAAGAAGACCTTTTTTTTAATATTTGGGAGATCGACATGAGCTCGAGCACAGACTTACAGAATTTTCAACACATTTTGCTCGAGAATTAGCCCTCAGGTATCCTATCGGTGCTGGGAGATCAGAAGGCAGTTACTCCTATAAAATTGTCTCGTGGGCGAGGCGACAGTCTTCTGACCCGCCAATCCCAAACCACTCTATGGAACATGAGTGTGAACCCCAGGCTTCAAAGTATGATGATGATGATGTTTTTTATATTAATATCTAGTTATATTATACCGCTTGAGAGTAGAGGTACAGACGGTCATTCTATTTTGTAATTGACTAAAATAAATTCTGACGTACAGAAATGAGGGGTCACAATTTCTACAGGAACAAGTCACAGCAAAAAAATTGTATTCGAGCGGTTATGAGGTTTCATTTGGAAATCATAACCAACTTTACATAAAAGTTACAATTTTAGAACACGATTTCTTAACAGAGTTGATTGCCTCCCAAGGAAACCTATCAAAGTCGATTTCAATATTAACTTTTAAGAGAGGGAAAATATTTATATTGTTCTTGGAGTATAGGTACTCATGCCCTGACGGTAGGCTATTGACTTGTGAAACAAGTAAGAAAAACTGAATAAGTACAAGTTTTTCAAGTTTCAGATGGAAACACGTGAATCAACATTTTTTTACATTTCGCCTAGAGGATTTAGACCAGTGCCGATAGCTATGAAAATGGTAAAAAGTAAAAGAAATTTATAGTAGGATGAAACCTGTTGTAAAAGGAAGAGAATATAATAAAAATGATAGGAAAAATAAATTACGGGCGATCTGAGCTCGGGAAGGGGGGAGGGGGGTGAGTTTTAAGGGTAAAAACGGTTTATCTCGATTTCCGGCAAAACTACAAGTCCTATGGAAAAAAGTTAAATGACAAAGTTGTAGGTAATAAAGAGACCTACAACTTTTGTATTTACACTTTTTTCACATAACCTCAAAAAGTATGTGAAAAATTCAAATAATCAAGTTTTTGGTTTTTTATTTTTATTTTAAGCAAAACAAATTTGTTTTCCACGAAATTTGGTGAAAACTTAGCTTTTTATGTCCCAAAGACACTGTAATTTTTTTGATTTGAAATACTCTTTTTTTCAGCTTATTTTGACTAAATATTGAAAAACCACCCCAATTTTCAATCGAAAAATCTCACGTCAAAATATCAGCTTTTTAAAAAAAGTCAAAGAGTTTTTTGTGCTTTGAAATCTCTTCTTTCTGATAATGTAAAAATATATATACATTGCTATGGTAAATGTTCTCAGAAAATGCAAAGAAGAAAAACTCGAATTCGAAATTAACATTTTTGTATTTAGTCATTTCCTCGCTGAGGTGGGATGAAAAGTTACATGTTGCACTATAACTTCATGGTTGCACTCGAGTGCAAAGATTTTTCACCTTGTGCACTTTTGATTCCCTCGCTAAAGCTCAGGGTTCTATTTTGTGATTATTGTATTTAGTCATTTCCTCGCTGAGGTGGGATGAAAAGTTACGTGTTGCACTATAGCTTCATAGTTACACTCGAGTGCAAAGATTTTTCACCTTGCGCACTTTTGATTCCCTCGTTAAAGATCTGGGTTCAATTTTTAGAACCCTTCGCGTGCTCAGTTTTGATGACCGAGCAAGCGAAGGGTTCATAATTTGAATCACGAGCGCAGCGAGCGATTCACAAAATAGAACCCTGAGCTTTAGCGAGTGAATCAAAAGAGCACAAGGTGAAAAATCTTTGCACTCGAGTGCAACCATGAAGTTATAGTGCAACATGTAACTTTTCATCCCACCTCAGCGAGGAAATGACTAAATACAAAAATGTTAATTTCGAATTCGAGTTTTTCTTCTTTGCATTTTCTGAGAACATTTACCATAGTAATGTATATATATTTTTACATTATCAGAAAGAAGAGATTTCAAAGAACAAAAAACTCTTTGACTTTTTTTAAAAAGCTGATATTTTGACGTGAGAATTTTCGATTGAAAATTAGGGTGGTTTTTCGATATTTAGTCAAAATAAGCTGAAAAAAAGAGTATTTCAAATCAAAAAAATTACAGTGTATGTGGGACATAAAAAGCTAAGTTTCCACCAAATTTCGTGGAAAACAAATTTGTTTTGCTTAAGATAAAAATAAAAAACCAAAAACTTGATTATTTGAATTTTTCACATACATTTTGAGGTTATGTGAAAAAAGTGTAAATGAAAAGTTGTAGGTCTCTTTATTACCTACAACTTTGTCATTTAACTTTTTTCCATAGGACTTGTAGTTTTGCCGGAAATCGAGATAAACCGTTTTTACCCTTAAAACTCACCCCCCTCCCCACTTCCCGACCTCAGATCGCCCGTAATTTATTTTTCCTATCATTTTTATTATATTCTCTTCCTTTTACAACAGGTTTCATCCTACTATAAATTTATTTTGTCTCAAAGTCTATTTGCACTGGTCTAATTTCGTAAATACACCTTGTATTCAACATCAACTCAAACTACTTTTCCAGAAACTTTCCCTCATTTTCAAGCTGATCTTTTAGTTCCTTTCATCATCATCATCACATCAGCCGAAAGACGTCCACTGCTGGACAAAGGCCTCCCCCAAGGATCTCCACGACGACCGGTTCTGCTCCTCTCGCATCCAGCGGTTTCCCGCGACCTTTACTAGGTCGTCGGTCCACCTTGTCGGATCGGAGGCCTGCCCACACCACGTCTTCCGGTTCGTGGTCGCCACTCGAGAACCTTTTTGCCTCATCGGCCGTCGGCTCGGCGAGCGATGTTAGTTAGTTCTCACACTCAAGTAAGCAAATACACATATGCATAGGTTTGATTTTAATTAGTATTTTTATTTCATGATTTATTTGCTCAATTATTGTAAATTTGATTTTTATTTATATTTTACAATGAATTTTTATATGGACATGATTGTAATTGGTCTGAAATAAATTATTATTATTATTCAATTATTTATTTTAGTTCTTAAGTCTAAGTTTTTTTACAATATATCTATAAAAAACAAATTACAAAAATATTATAAAAAAACCTAAACCTAGAGCACCGCCAGCAGCGGGGCATGGCCCAAGCTACCGGTGGTTAGGGCCGCAGAGTGAGGAACCTCCTGACAATACGTGCCGTGTCAAGGAGTACTGCCTTCTGAATCTGACCCTTGATCCAGCCATGCAGCGAGAGCCTCTCGAGATGTTGGTCGAGGCTCTTCGCTATAAGGCCGTTCGCCGAAACGACTATCGGGACAATACTCGTTGAGTCAACATTCCACATGGCGGTGATCTCGTGGGCCAAGTCAAGGTACTTGCTGAGTTTGTCCTTCTCGGCTTTCACGAGATTCTCGTCATGCGGGATGGTGATGTCAACGAGCACTGCCCGGCGTTGGGATCGGTCTACCAGCACGATATCAGGCTTATTGGCTACAATAGTCCTGTCCGTGATGATAGACCGATCCCAATAGAGCAAAGCACGACCATTTTCGAGAACCGGCCCCGGTGCGTACTTGTAGTACGGCACCTCAGACTCGACAAGGCCGTATTGAAGGGCAAGTTGCTGATGGATGATCCTGGCTACTAGGTTGTGTCTGTGCAAGTACTCTCCGTTAGCAAGATGAGAACAACCGGAAATAATATGTCGGAGAGATTCTCCGGGACGGCGGCATGCCCGACAGATGTCGACCGTACCGTCCTTCATGATATATTTCCGGTAGTTGTTCGTCTTGATAACTTCGTCAGCAATTGCACAAACAAACCCTTCGGTTTCCCCAAATAGGTCACCGAAACGTAGCCAGTTCACCGACGCATGCAGGTCCACATCAGGCCCCGTCAGGGCCCGATAGTACCGCCCGTGCAGCTCCTTGCCTTTCCATACATCCTTGCGGTCATCAGTGCTAAGTACCACCGGTTTACGCCAGTTCTCGTTTGCCAAGGAGAGCGGCGTGAGGCCCTTATCAACTGCCACCACATCGCGATGCATCCCACACTCGTTGCTTAGGAAGTACTCCCTGAGACTGCACACTTCGCGGTTATGGAGGTTCTTAGCGTTCAAAAAGCCACGACCCCCCACTTCCGCGGAATGTACAGTCTCATAACAGACGAGCGTGGGTGCAACATACGATGCGACGTTAGCAGTTGACGGACCCTTCTATCTAGGGCGTCCAGCTCGGTCTGAGTCCACCCTAGTATGCCAAAGGAGTATATCAATAAGGGCATCACCCAGCCGTTGAAGGCACGCGCCTTGTTGCCACCTGACAAAAGACTATTGAATACTTTTGTCAGGCGACAGAAGAAGCGCTCCTTCACCGACTGCTTGACGTCTCCTACAGATATACCCAACGACTCTGACATACCAAGATATTTGTAGGTTTCGGCCTCTGACAGAGATCTGAGAGTCATTGTCTCGGAAAGCTGTAAATTCGTAGAACTTACAACTTTCCCTCGCTGTACATGCATGACCGCACACTTATCCACACCGAACTCCATCTTAATAGAGTTGCTAAAATTCTCAGTGATTTTTAACAACTCCGTCAAGTGCAGGCGTTGCGTTGCGAACAGCTTGAGGTCATCCATGTACAGTAGATGAGAAATGATATCACCCCCTCTCCGAAGCCGATAGCCTAGCCTCGAATCCTCCAACAAAGTGCTGAGAGGATTCAATGCTAAGCAAAACCACAAGGGACTCAGACTGTCACCCTGAAATATACCTCGCTCAATCCTTATAAAGTCCTGAGGCTCAAAAAGGCTGTCTCCACTACCTGGTTGACGAAGGACTGTGGTCCACTGCCCCATGCACGTGCTTAAAAAGGATCTTAGAGTTGCATCAAGTTTATACAGCTCCAAGATCCTCTTCAGCCATGAATGAGGCACCGAGTCATAGGCCTTCTTGTAGTCAATCCAGGCAGTCGAGAGAGCCCCTTTGTTCCTCCGGACTTGTTGGCAAATGGCCCTGTCAATGAGGAGGAGCTCCTTAGTACCACGAGACCCAACCCTACATCCATTCTGAGAGGGGGCCAAAATGTTGTTCGCAATGATATGCGAGTTGATTTTTGTTCTCAGAATAGATGTAAGGAGCTTGTACAGCGTAGGCAAGCACGTGATGGGTCTGTAATTTTATTATTATTATTATTATATAGATAGATTAGGTAGGTATATTATGAAAAAAAAACAATCTGTATCATAAAGAAACCAGTATTACAAGTTTTGTTTTTATTATTTAATCAGGATCAATAACGTGGTTAACTAAGTTAACTTTAAGTTTTTATGTGAAGCTAACAAATAAATTCTTCTAACATCAAGCTTATATTGAACAGGAGAACAAATTATTACCGGCAGATTGGCATGGTTAACAGTAGGATTACCTATACCTACCGAGTCATTCTTAGATTGATGGGCTAGTACCTAGTACCTATTGCTAGTGAATGATAGATAGGTATGTACCTATGCATTAATACTCGTATGACATACATAAATGAATGTTATGACAATCTATAGGTAGGTACTATTATAAAATTGTAAATGAGCCGTGTCTTGTTGGAGATACATAATCTGAAAAAGATCTTGGTCAGACTTAAAATCTGCTGTAAGTTTGATTGCAATTGGTTTTGGTTGAGTAGGTACAACCGCAGATATCGTGACCAAACATACGGGCATCGATTAGTTTATTATAATAATGATCCAAAGTAGGTACCTACCCACAGTTCTGGAGGCACATACTAAATATCAATATTAACAGTTACGGCAAATTACAATGAGATTCTGTCACGCAGGTACGAGTACATAACGAGTACCTACGTCATAATAGAATTTACATTTTATTGTTAACAATACGAGGGCGTGACTCACAATTCTGCTTACCCTGTCAATGGCCGCACTTCAAAGGAATATTCATGCGGGCACCTCACAAAGTTTTGTGATGCGACAGATTTGCTTTTGCGATATTATTTACTGCAACGAGATTTGTAATAGGTACGATCATGTACGAGTATAATTGCAATTTTTACCCGTATAGTTCATGAACTATATTTTTTAATATTACACATTTTTAATGAAACTTGGTTTGTTGAAAAAATAGTAAGTATCTCGAGTATTTAAAATATAGATACCTACGCTAACTCATTCACTTAACAAAAATAAATTCATTTTATCGCACTAGTGTTGGAATCAAAAAAAATATTCATTGCGAATTATTTAATCGTAAGTGATCGTTTATTTATTTACATTTATGTCATTTATGCCTTGCCTTTGTAACTATGGATTGTAGCAGGTATTTATTTGTAATGAAAAACATAAAAAGGTTGAAGTTGTATTTAATTGTAGGGATTAAAAGTTATCATGGTAGATATTACGTGAAAACAAGTAAAACAGATCCTTCAATATTATTTCGTAGTTAGTTATTAGACATCTATACATATAATAAAATGGTAGAAAAGTCAAAACTGTACATTGAATATTTTTTTAAAAGAATACTTGGGGTGTGATCTACAATCGATACCGAAGCCAAAAATATAGTTTTTAGAATTTTTGTCTGTTTGTCTGTTTGTCTGTATGTATGTCCGGGATAAACTCAAAAAGTACTGCATGGATTTACTTCAAATTTGGCAAGAATATTATTAGGAAGTCGGGTCAACACATAGGCTACTTATTATCACGCTCTCACCTACGGGGAACGAGCAGTGAACGTTTATATCTTCAACGCATTCTGTAACAACGTGTAATCTAAACACGCATATTTGAATGGTGTTATTATGCTAAACATGCTATAAGCTAGCTTCACACTATAAGTAACTTAACCGATAAATTATACAATAAAAAACAAACTTAATTTTGCGGTTCAATCCGTAGACCCGATTACTGTACCAACCGCAAATAATAAGTTTGTCGTAGGTTACTTCAATAAAACTGTAGAGAGGTAAATTCTGTACATTGAAATATTTACAAAATAACTATTCGGGGATGATTGGTGATCAATGCCAATGGTAAAAATGCAATCAGTAATTTTTTTGTCTTTCTGTGCACGCATGGATAAAAAACTACTGGAGGGATTTTGATCAAACTTGGTACGATTTATTATAGTTCATACTTCTGAACAACATAATAATATCAACCCATTTATGTCCCACTACTGGGCAAGGGGTCTCCTCTCCTATAACGACAGAGCTGAGAGGGTTTAGACCTTAATCCACACACGCTGGCCTAATAGGGTTTGGTGGATCGAACATGTCCTTAGAATTTCTTCTAGGACATGTGGGTTTCTTCACGATGTTTTTCCTTCACCGTCAGCAGATGGTATATCATGTGATTAGCACATATAAATTCCACAAAGGGAAAGGAGGCGGCGGCCGAACACGCGTCCGCACTTTGCACCATCGCTGCGATCAACACCGGCAGTGTGAGGACTGCCACCCCGAGGGCTGCCAGGAGAGCCTGTCTCGGCATCTCCCACGCCGGACACTTGACCAGCGTGTGCAGCCCTGAGTGTCGGCTCCTTCCGAATCAGACACAACCAGAGATCAACTGCGTCAGCCGGTACGAGGGGCCTCCGTGAGCCCTTCATGACGGGTCTTGCCGCCGCTATAACGGCGTGCCCCGCGCTTGGTTTTTTTTTATAGTCGATAGGCTCGCGTTTGCCCAAGTCGGTCCTTCCACTCCACCACGGTATCCTGGCGGAGCTGGGCGTGGACGGTCTCGATTACTCGAAGCTCCGGGTTCAGTCCCCGCTCCCGCGCCTCCTTTCGCCACCAATATAGGCATACCGCGCTGCGGCGCTCCCAATGTATGTACATACATCTGTTACGGCTATTCAGGGCCTCCGCCCAGATCGGGCATGCCGCCGTAAAGGGCCATGGACTACACGATCCCCGCGTAGAGCCTCCTGCGGGAGTCATCCGGCCCCCTCATGTTGGGCAACAGCCGCGCCAGAACGTTGGCCCCCTTACACCCTGGCTTCAGAAGACCCTAGACGGCGTGCGGTTTTAGTCAGTAAGAGTCCGACATAACCTGCCCCGCTGGCCGCAGGATCCATAAGGATTTCCGCTCGGAAAAAAATGCTATTTTTTATATATGCTGATACCCGCGACTCTGCCCGCGCGTCAAGGTTTAAGGTAGGTCATCATGTTTTGGTTATATCTCCAGTTCTACTTAGCCAATTACAACCAAACATGGGATACATTTTAAGTCTAAGCAAGAACTTTCTAATAAAAAAAACCTCATCAAAATACGAGTGGTTAGACGAGTGGAGTAAAGAGTAGAGTGGAGAGTGGAGAGTGGAGGAGTGAGTGGCGTGGAGAGTTGATTTATTAAAATAGACTTGGTGGCGATACCGACCTCCACGCGGGCGAAGCCGCGGGCGGAAGCTAGTGTCTAATAAATCCAATGCTGCTAATTCTGTTGTTACATTTCTAAACATAAAATTCTATAAAATTTTCTTATAACAGAATTAGCAGTAATATCTCGTATCTCCAATATTTTCAATAGCGGTAGATACGAGTAAGACTCTAGGTAGAGTCAGAGCATCCACCACAAGGGTCTTTACCTAGGAGTATGCAAGAGTTATTCGGAAATAATAGAGCAAAACCACTTCTTTTAGTCAGTAGTTGTCACTGTCCAATATAAATACGAGTCGAAATATATTGAGAAGATCGCAATATATATTGATAAGATCGCGATATACACGAGTATATCAACTGTACTAATCCCTGCCTTACAGCGATTCATGCGTAACGCGGGTACTTCCGGTGCGGGGTGACTAATTATCAATAAGTATTTTGTTATTTGAATTAAGTACTCAAATGTCAGGGTCAGGGACTCAGCGAGAAGCGCGCTCTTGAGCTGCTAATTATAATAATGAAGTAAATAACTTAAAGATTATTTTTATATTTTTGGGATATAAACTAATACATACTAGCTGTACACGCGACTCCGTCAATTATTCCGCGTCATCCTCTATTAAAATATTATCCCCCCACGATCGAAATTTCAAAAATGCTCGATAACATATTCATTTATGAAGCCTTTGATAATACAAATTTTCATGGCGATATCTTCAATAATGACTATTAACTTACCTAATAGCCATGTCCTTTTCTAAGCTCTAGCCCATGTTTGTCTATATTTCATGAAAATTGGTAAAGTGGCTTAGTCGCGAAAGCGTGCTGCAATGGTCTGGGTGTTACTATGTATAATAATGTATGCATTTACAAAAAAACAAGTTATGTTTATCCGCATTCTAGAACCCACAAGCTAGTTAAACTATGCTTACTTGGGGATTAGAAAGCGTTGTATAGAATGTCGTAGAACATTTATTTATTTGAAAAAGAAATCGGAAATAACGCTAAGATGACGATAACGACTTTTATTTAAAGAAATAACATATTCTATTATTATGTAGACGTTGCAAGTTACACAGACAAGAATAAACAAACCATAAAATCACGTTCTGAACATAAAATCACCCATTTGTTTCTAACAATGAATATTAAATTGAGCACTAAAGGTAAAAACTGAAACAGCGCAATCAGTAATTTTCTATGTGTGCACCTTGCACCGGAGGCATAACAAATTCTTACCATAATGCATTATCGACTTATCGCACGTCACTCAAAGGTACAGTTCCCCCCTTTTTATTTGACACATTGGGAAAACTTTTCAGAGTTATTAAAACTGAAGCTATGATTTAATCCTACTAAATTATATTATATCTACTTATACCTATGTGAAAATTTGTGAAAGGGCTGAATGGATCTAGTTGCAATTCGGTATAGGAATAGATTATACTTTGGAATAACTTATAGTATCCCAGGGATTGCAAGAACAGAATCAGAATTCCACGTGAGTTACAAATGACAAGCCAGTAATTTATAAACACATATTTTTTATCTACTCTATGAAGATATCAAATTATAGATACACGTTTTGAGAGAGAAAGCGATTGGAAAACTGAAGCATGCCAAAATACTTAGCCAGATTCTTCTGCCCGAAGTTCGTGCCAAATCAACAACTGGGTACCTACTGTACTGCATTCGTTGCGGTATTGCATCGCACGCACACAGAAAATGGCACGTCGATAACTCCAATACAATGTTCAACCACCATTAATAATGTGGTTACCTTTTAAAATGCTTCAATAAAGTCCTCCCATAGTTATGTATGTATTTTATCCATACTAATATTATAAATGCGAAAGTAATTCTGTAGGTCTGTCTGTTAGTTTTCACACCTAAACCACTGCACCGATTTTTAGCTTGAAATGGACATAGGTTACTTTTTGAAAAAAGGTTTGAAAGGGTTTAAATAGTAGATGCTAGTTCGTAATTTTCGAAGATATCGCCATGTAACTTTGTAGTTGTATGGCACTGGATAATGCGCGACGCTATAGAGCATTGTTAAAGGCAATGAAGTCAATTTTATTAGAAGACTAGCAGTTACCCTAGACTTCGCAGACCTTATCTAGGTACTGATACCGTCGCCGCAACCCATAGGAAACTACACCCGGGATAGAAAATGCACCACGGCCTATTCTCAAAAAAAAATTGTTTTGCTATAAACACTGTGACACGAGAATTTTGTATACATTTAAGTGATATCGGTGCTCATAAACGCTCTATTTCCCAAAAGCTGCAAAACCACGGTTTCGGTTTATATGAAGTTATTGCCATAGATGTGAGGCTTCTAAGGAGAATAGAAAATTCCGTTAGAATAAATACTTCAACTAGATAGAGAGACCTTGAGAGAGAGTACCTTCCATTATTAAAAGAATTTCATCGAAATTTAAATTAATGACTCGCTCATTGATTTTGTATTATCAACTTATAACGTAATAGGTTTAAATCACAGCAAAAAGGTGTTGTAGGAGATATTAAAGTGAATGGCATGATGGGAACAATTTATAGCCAGATGCGTTGACAAAGACAAAACGGTGAAGTTACTTATAGTATATACACAGTATTGTTTCGATAAAATTATAAAAAAAAACACATTACCTAGAGATGGTCGTTCACTTGTAGGAACTGGATCTATTGCACGTGTAAGTATGGAGCCGCAGGCAACAGCTTGTATAATATATAATTGTTAAGCTATTGTATAGCTTTTATCGCAGGCTTTAAGGGGACTGAGTCAAGAAACGCCGTAACGAAAATAAAAACCTAACACCTCCCATTGTCGCCTAAGTTTCAACCTAATTTCAAGTTTGGCAACAATCATAATTGAGTGACTTTTGAATTATTGAACAGAAATGTGGCACATGTTATACGAGTATTAATACTGGATAACTTAAGGCTGCGGTATATGGAGCGTGGGCGAAACGTGGACGTGGCGTGCACGTGGCAGCCCCGTTGACAACGGGATTGTGGTGTTAATGCATACGAACACGATACGAACCGTGACAGTGATTCGGATCTAACGTGCTAGTGTTGCGAACTAGGAAAGATGTATTTTTCATTTCAAGAGTTGGCTTGTCTTTGAGAAAAAATAAGGGATATTACCTACTTTATGAAAAATTAGCCAAAGTCATTTTTTGTGACTGTTGCTATGACAGTAATTATAGATGACGTTAGGGATTTCTAAATAATTAAATTTTCATAATATTATGTACCTTATTACTTTATTTCGTGAAATAATCATACATGTTAATTATGCAAAAAGCCATTCAAACTTGACTTAAAATTTAAAAAAAAAGTTAAAAATGTGTTAAATTTCAAAACACCTTTCGTAGTACACCTCGACGCCTACAACCATACTATACTTACTACCTATCTAAGGATGTGACCGTACACATTCAATTAATTTTTCATCGTTCATGATTGCCACTTATAATAATGGACTCAAGGCATCACTATTCCTCTCACCGGAATGAACGGAGTGACAGTGCATACGCAGCGGAACCACGGACTTGACGTGGCACGCACGGGGCGGGACGTGCAAAACAACGTCGGCGACAATCATTTGACAAAAAAAAATTATGTTGCCCCCTGCAATACGGGGCGTGACATTCGTCTGGCTTACCAACCCGGACAGGAAAGCCTGCACTGGAGTCTCGCCAACCAATCAGCAGGTGTGACGTCTTGAGATGAGAGACCCTGTGTCTCAATATGGGACTATTTATGCCCTAAAACCTTATTGTGCAAAGTATTGCAATCACAGAACTAAGAAAAATCCTTGCAATATACACTGTAAGATGTGCCCAGACGTTTCGTTTCAAAATTGTGGAAACTAGGTGGATGATGGTATTTTAACAGAATGCAATACATAAGAATTCAGCTAAATTCACGACTTAGATTGAATCGCGCCGCGGTGAAGTGACGACGGTAACATTACTCTTAGGGCCAGTGCTGACTGACGATGACGGCACGTACGATCTTAAATGTAACGAATAGAAAATACACCTTAACTATGCCTACAATGCGTGGTCATATAAGCAAACGGTCAAGGAGATCTAAAGGGTTTCATTTATAGATGTAATCCAAACAGGAGGTCCACGGGTATTCGTAGCACAAAAGTAAAAATGATCCTTTAATTGCATTTCTTCACTTTCAATTTGACGTCTTTTTTTGAAAAAACTCATCAAATTTCTTTGCCGTCAGCGAAGATAACCCTTGTATACCTATGTGTGGCATCCTGTGCGTACGTTTTTGTTCGTTGGATAAAACTGGATAAAACCGACCTTCTATGTTTATATACTACTAGCTGTTGCCCGCGGCTCCGCCCGCGTGGATTTCGAATTCTGTTTCAAATTCCTTTTTTCGTGCGGAAGTTCCTTCATATATCATCCCTGTCAGTCAGCAGGCGCGGTTAAGTCTCACTCAGACCTGAAAGTCTTCAGTTGTCGGGGTGTAAGATTACTTAGAGCATATCCCGCGCTCCCCAGTTGACCCTTTTTTTTTATCGTGCGGAAATCCCCATGGAACCACCCCCGTCGGCCATCAGGGGTGGTTATGTCGGGATCGAACCGACTAAAACCGCACGCGGTCTCGGGCCTTAGTAACCGGGGTGTAAGGTTATCCCTCGCACCCCAGCTGACCTCGGGTCATCTACGGTTTTAAGATGGCCCCCTCGACCCCCCGAAAGGGGGGGTGGGGCGAGCATCGCGTCACTTCTCCGACGGTGGGGTGTAGGGTGACAGGAGGCCGTCCTGTCACCCTACACAGGAATACAAAGATATACCTCAGGAAACATAATCTTAGATAGGTATAATTCGCGAGACAAACGACATCCTGGCGCGAATGGATTGTTGCCCATGATTGGTGAATTTGAGCTCGTCCAGTGCTGTAGCACCCCGTGCTATCCTCAAAGGCACCCAAGAAAACTGTACTGCTTGTATAGAGCATAATTATTTTGAGCACAGTTTAGATACCTACCTACGTACCTATGATGTCCCGAAGTAATATTGGTCTGATTTACGTCCGCATTTCAACTTGCATTTATTTCGCCGCGCATTATTTTTCATATTGCGATAACTCTTAAACTATTTATGATAATTATATAGCGTGAGTGGCAATTTTGATCTACATTAAACGTACAACGTATCTAACGTATTTAATTGGATAAGAAATAATACTGTATTGTTAAAATTAGCTTTGAAAATGACACATGATTTTTTTGTAATTTGTAAAGATAAAAATGGTTACTGTGGGCTACCCTTATTAGGTAGACATATGCTATTGCGGACTTTTTTGTAGACCTTTTTATGTTATACATTTCCACAGTACATTATTTTGTTCTATCTTCAATAGTTTTCGCAGCGCACGCGATGTAAGTAATTTGTTTAGGTCATTTTTTTACACCTTGGGTTACATTATTGAAGTTTTAGTAAGGATCCCTAAATTTTTTGGAGATAAATTATAGCCTATGTTACTCACAGATAATGTAGCTTTCTATTGGTGAAAGAATTATTGAAATCGGTCCAGTAGTTTCGGAGCCTATTCGTTACAAACAAACAAAAAAACAAATCTTTCCTCTTTATAATACACTCGAGAGCAATGAATCCGGGTCACTTAAAGAATCCTAAAAATCTCGGAAACTAAAAATGCTAGGTTAATGCAATAAATTGTATTTAATAGACAATGTAATACTCCTTAAATGAAGGTATTAAAACTTCTTAGTTATTGTAAAGTTATATCATAAAAAAATCAAATTTGAAAAAGGGCCACTTTCGAAGATGGAACTACGAAATTACAGCATTTGGTTTTGCTTTTGTTTGTAATCTGTCATTTATGTGGGTACATAAACCATGTTGATAGTGCTCTATATTCATTATTCAAGCTGAAATTATGTCGCTTACGCCTGAAGAATGCACCAGAATACTTACAATGCTGGAAACCGGCCGGAGTCAGCGCGATACAGCCAGGACTGTCGGTGTGTCGCTGTCAACAGTACAAAGAGTTCTCCGACGTTACGAAGAAACTGGTTCTAACCTACGCAGACCAGGAACGGGCAGAACCAGGTGTACCACAGCACGAGAAGACCGATACTTGGTGAACACCATGCTTCGAAATCGCTTTCTCACAGGAACTGAACTCACCAATCAGTTTCGACGCCTCGGAGGAAGTAACCCAAGTGCATGGACAGTAAGACGTCGGCTTGCTGAATCTAACTTAAAACCCCTTAGACCTGCAAACGGCCCTAAACTGGAGCGTGGGCATCGTATTTCGAGACTAAGATATGCCCAGAGCCACGTAAATTGGAGTATTGAAGATTGGTCAAAAGTTATGTTCTCCGACGAATCAAAATTTATGCTCTACAAGCACGATGGAAGACACAGAGTGTATCGAAGACCAGGGGAAAGATTCAAGCAAGCATGCATCGAAGAAAAAGTAGCCTACGGTGGTGGGTCTGTACTTGTGTGGGCCGGAATTTCTTCTGAAAGTCGCACAGAGCTGGTGATCATAGAAAACGGCTCTTTAACTAGCGTAAGATATGTGGAAGAAATCCTCAATGATCACGTTGGTCCATTTATGGTCAATTTAGGTGAGGATGCTATATTTATGCATGACAATGCCCGACCTCATACAGGTAGGATTGTGAATGACTACCTTCAAGAGATGAACATTACTCGTATGGAGTGGCCAGCGCGCAGCCCGGATATCAACCCGATCGAGCATGCTTGGGACGAGCTAGGCAGATGCGTAAAACAACGAAACCCTCCCCCAATCACGCTTCGTGAGCTCAAAATTGCTCTCACAGAGGAATGGGAGAATATTCCCCAAAATCGTATAAGGAACTTGGTGTACAGCATGCCAAACCGCGTAAACGTAGTAATGGAAGCACGAGGAGGCAATACGAAGTATTAAAATTCAAGAAAATCGTAATAAAGTTCAAAAATTTCATGTTTCCTATTTTTGTTTTAAGGAGAGATCAGCAGTTTTTTTCTTTATGTAATTTTGTGTTAATAAAATGTATGGTGACTCATATTTTTTTTACTTTCATTATTAAATACAATTTATTGCATTAACCTATCATTTTTAGTTTCCGAGATTTTTAACATTCTTTAAGTGACCCGGATTCATTGCTCTCGAGTGTATTATTATATTATATTATATTATATTATAGTATAGATATTTCGTGTAGGTAGTAGGTACGTGGTATAAGGGACGACTTTATGATTCTATGGTGGGTATAGCGAGTAGGTAAAAGAAAATATCTAAAAATGTTGAATTTCTTCAGACTTTAAACGAAGTCAGACAACAGAACTCATTAACAGTCTTTGTCCAGCAAGAATCTATTTTAAGTTAGATGACCGCATTGCTTGCCGATCGCATTGTTTTTTTGATGTTGCAACGATATTCTGGGATTGGCACCTGTACCAATTTATTTTAGGGAGCTATTTTGCACTTTTCAGAGCCTCCAAACATGCGTAAGATATTAAGTCTGACCAAGACCACAGACTACATATTAGTACTAACTGCCAAGACCTTTTAAACGCAGTGTATAGTTAACCGTACGTAGTAGTCTGCCAGCAGTCGTGTATTCAAACCGCAGTGCTTCTTGTGAAAAAATCATGCTACTTTACAATTTTATAATAGGATAGATACAGACAATACACAGAAAAAGATAACCAAATTCAAATTCATTAAACTAAAAGATAAATATAT
Source organism: Lithosia quadra (assembly GCA_963576445.1). Taxonomy (NCBI): domain Eukaryota; kingdom Metazoa; phylum Arthropoda; class Insecta; order Lepidoptera; family Erebidae; genus Lithosia; species Lithosia quadra. The sequence goes on along the minus strand of OY754873.1, from coordinate 6,984,590 downwards.
CCACTCCGTCGTCGGGTGCTGTTAGCGTTCGATGGACGGATGTTTAGTGTACAACAGCCATTGTTTCTTTTCGCGGTGTGAATACACGACTGGTAGGTATTTATCAAATGCGCTTCACTGTGACATAACCTTGCTTTTAACTTCTACACAAGCGGCAATTAACGCCAAGAAAAGTGACGAATGTCGAGGGTGTCGTTGATTCGTCATTCTTTACATAATGCGAACGTGCATTGTCTTGTGTTTAATACTTTTACTAGTTATTGTACATTCAACAACAAAAGTAGCTTAATATATATTTATTAGAAATAATAAACAAAACATGTACCTAGGTACCTATATACCAAAATGACAAAATATGAACTTTGTGTTCTAGAGATCTGTGCTCTACTTATACATTAATTTTTTGGTACATGTAAATCAATGTGATTCTTTGCAAATATTTTAGTATGAAGTCACTTTTGACGTTGGTTGTACTACTCGTACCGTGTGTTTGCTAGAGAAAAAAAATCATTCATAAAGGTGGATTATTTAAACATTTTGGAACCTTAATGCTTCACTTTTCAGTATCATTTTAAAGAATACGTTTACCTACCTATTTTAATTTCTGAAACAAATCCATAATAAATAGAGTCAGTCAGATTTTTGAGCAAAACGCCAAGTGAAACATATAATTTCTGTTTTTGGAAAAGCTTAAATCTTCGTGGCTTGAATAATTTATAAGCCTAATACCAGTTCATCTAATAATCGGGCCACAGGTATTCCCAGTAAGCCAATCTCCACCGGAAGAACGATCGATGACGTGTAAATCAAGTCTAGTAATCTGTATCTCACCGAACTAAGCGGTACGGTGTTTCTTTCATTCTAAGAACTGGAATGCTTTACCGCCGTGTTTCTTTCTTCTTACAATCCCGGGTTCTTTAAGCGGGGCGTGAAAACGCATCTGCCTAGGCCGTCAAAGTCGAGATTACCATTTTGGGACCAGATGGTGTCTGGAATGGCGGCCATAATATCTTACCATCCAGCGGGGTAAAGTCAATTGACGAGCTGAATATATAAAAGAATCTTCTTAAATCTACTATTCTGGACGTTAGATACAATCCACAGACTCTGTAATAAGTACTTATAGCGCATAACTAGATCATCCAAGCAAACCGGCTTGCAGGGGCACGCACTACCAAGCTGAGGTGTTTAAGGCCATATTCAATATTTTGGTAAAAGTAATTATTTTTGAACTTTCGCGACTCGAACAGAAATGAGTCATGAAGCGAAACTAAAGGTCAGGCATAATATAAGGTAACTACAAAACACTTTCATTCATTTTTCCTCATTGAATTATATTGAAAAAATTGAATGACGATGCCGCATCAAACCTGTGAATCCATGAACCTATAAAAATAAATCCTAGGAACGCGTTGAACACGAGGCTGTGAAAGGCGGTGACTAACCATATGTGAGTGAATTTTGGGCTGCAAGTTGCAATGCACTATCCAAATTTTATTGAATTGTGATTGCTGGATACTTTTTCTTACTGTCACTAAGATTTTTACACCATTTTACTACACAAGACACAACATGAATCGAATGACGTTTGCTGCGTAAGTATTGACTGACTAGTGCGTGAGCGTTGACTTGCACGTATGAGCACGTACCTACTTTACGTATTCTTCAACGCGTTCCGACCATATATTTTATAGGTTCATATATGAATCAGTCTCTCTTCTTTTAAAAGTTAAAATATTTCAAGTTTTATTTTTAGGTAAAATGTTGGCAATTACACGAAGATGGTTGAAAGACGTAAGTGACAATAACAGTTGACAAGAAAATAGCTTTTCAGTAAAGTGTAATGTCGCTTGTTATTATATTTCTATGTATAATGTATACTTAATAAGTATGTATTTACAAAAAAAAAAGTATATATAAGTATGTTTATAAGCATTTTGAACCCATAACACAAGCTAGTTAAACCATACTTACTTTGGGTCTAGAGAGCGCTGCTGTGTAGAATGTCGTAGAATATTTATTTATTTACTTATTATGTGTTTCCTGTGATCATTTGATGTCACTTGAACCATGTCGCCTTTCAACCATCGCATAAAAGCGACAACGACGACGGTGACGTAAAGGCAACGACAACTTAAAGCACCGGTAGCTGCAGGCTTAGAAGTTAAAAAGGTCGGCCTACGATCAACAGGGCCTGCGGTTGAATCCTACACTACCGACTTGAACCTCTCTAACAGTATCATTTTTTTAGCTTAACTAGAGGAGGAGTAATTTCTATTCCTAATATTCTTATAAATAGACATAAATAAACTTATAATAATAATAACATAAGTCTCCTCTCCTCTAACGAGAGAGCTGAGAGGGTTTAGAATTAATGAATTAATTAAACTTAAATATAATTATTTTTTAATTCTCAAAAACAACTCGTATGCGGCCGGGACTAATGATTACATTACATAACGTTATGTTAATTATTTTTAAATTCTTCCGTGGGCTCATTGTAAAAAATATTTTCAACAAACACATCAATATACTTCGGAAACATAACACCAGAGTAATTTTTCAAAATGAAGAGTTGCATCGTTTCAATATGCTTTCACTAGGTGATTTTGTGAAGAATATAAGTACCTATTATACAGATTCGCTAATATTTCAGAAAATCACTTATTGTCCATCTTCTACTTACTTTCTTTGGTTAAAAGATGCTCCCATCGCTATTCTTTAGTAGCGTTGTTAAAAGTTTCTTATTAAGTATTACTCGTATTTCGCCTCACCTATAAAACTTATAACCCGTTTACAGCATCACCTACTAACTTCATTGGTACAGTACTGGGCTTGCAAAACGTGTGAGTCCGGTTAAGTCAGCTTGCTTCCGGTGAGCCTTCTCTCTATCACACAGCGTATGTTTACCACTTGATAATTTTTAAAGTAGTTAGGACTAAATATATAGTTTTAATATTGTATAAATACTAATCACTCTATACAGAAACTTTTAGTCTAATGAAGAAAACGCTCTTCGAAACCGAAGTAATTAATCCTTGTTATTAAATATGTAACCTATGCTCAAAATTCATTTCGGATCTCTTCTTGATTTTAAAAATGTCAAAATTATTCTGGTATATAACAAGGTTTTCAACATGTAAAATCATAAACATGATTGTGACTCAATCGTGAAAAAGAAGTAAGGCATTCTTTTGAACTTGGATTTTTTTATAACACGTATAAAAATAAGGAATTTGTATTCTCTTTCCCTTTTTAAATAAGCGATCGAGCCGACTTTCAGTCTAGTTCACTCTTCCCCACTGCTCTGAACTCAATCTCCAATAACGTATGTATAACCTCTCCTCTTCTCCCCCTCTGCCCGAACTTCTCAAACTTCCCTGCCGATATCAAGGCACGCGCTCACCGTAGGTTGTAAATATATTCTGACTGTGGAAGCCCTTTGGTGGTACCTATTTGTTGAGGACATAAGAGATAGTAATCTAACACGTTATTTAAACGTCATGAGGCTGTTAGTGCTACAGTCTTATTATCTGATCATAATCTTGCCGCCATTGTTCTTCTTATTATACCTACATCATAAGGTCGAACTACCCGCAGTCGTTGGGTATTACCATATTTCAAAGTCATGAAATTTTATAAATAATCTTGTGAAATCTTGTATAAATATTATTCTTAAATGTTTGTATTTTTTTGCGCTGGGTCAGAACCCACTAGTACTCTGAAATTCACATCTCATATCTATTCGTCCTCTCAAATATTTGAAGTACCCACTTGTAAGTAGGTACCGTCCATCCATCCATAGGTAGACTTAGAACTCTACCGGCCCGTCGAGACCGCAACGTGCTAACCGCGCCGCGAAAGCGACTCAGACGCCGGAGTTCGCTCAGCTACCCCCGTCCTCCATGAGTGCAGACCTGGGGTGGCAGGTGATGCCACCTGTCGCCCCAGCAGCAGCAGGTCGGGGCGGGGTGGTTAGCACTTCCGATGGCCCGGGGTCAGTCGGCGTGCAAGGGAAATGACTTATGGGCCACCTTACACTCCAGCGTCTCTAGACCCCAAGACAGCATGCGGTTTTGGTCGGTTGAATTTCGACATAACCGCCCCCAGTGGCCATAAAAAATAAAAAGGTAACGTTCATCCGATTGTAATAAAACTTAGCAGTCACATACTCGTAGTACCTATGCTCAATGCTGTATGTGCAAAGGATTTAGTGATTGTAGCGTAGTACAGTAGGTACCCAGCTTTACATGTGACACGTTGTGGGAGGACCAGTGAGAGTCTAGCTAACATGCTTCGGGTTTTTTAAATCTAATTATTTTATTATTGGAGCGCTAGATATTGGTGCTCGGATGATAATGATGATCACAAACGGCAACGTCATTTGGTTCTAGAAGAGATCTGCAAAAGTGTTATTTTATTAACTGCGCTCTCTAAACGAAAGTGAATTAATACTGACGTAGGTAATAACTCCACAACTTTTAGCTAACTTGACGAATCATGAATATTTATGAAACAAGTGAAAGAGCTTTATATTGATATACTTAATGCAGAATAGGTAGATACAATCAAATATGTTAAATGAGATAACATTTTAGGATCTGTGGGTCAACTATTAGGTAAATCTGTGATTAAGGAACTTCTCTTCTCTTAATACCTATAAGTAGTTTTTTTTTTTTGTGAACAAACAATATCCAAATGAAAATACTTAAAATATTTGGACTATAACATAAATTACTTAATAATTAATGTGACATCCACGGTGTTTAGGTACCACAAGTGGATAGAAATTTTAAAAGGTTAACAGGAATAGGTACATCTGACAAAATATCATCATAACGACGACGGTATGGCAGTGTTAAATTTAGTGTGATTTTAAATTATGAAATGCTTTTTTATAGTCAACTATTTTCAACGGATTTTATTGCGATTTATTTGACCTTGGTCATGGCTGCTGAAGTGCAGTCGAAACATTGGAATCAGTAGGTATGTATAGTAAAATAACAGAAAAGAAATCGCGATAGAATCCTTTAAAAATAGTTTTATACCTATCAGTCGCGTAAACTACCTACTTACCGACTATTATGTAAAATATGTATAATGTACTTTTTATTGCCCTTGTTATTTCAATTGTTAAGTACAGTTTAGCTCATTGCCCTTGCTTCTCTGCATGAAAGTAAGTATAGTATGCTCTAATAGTGTAAACTTTCATGCCACTGTTATTATTAAATTTATCAATATTTTAATACACGAACGATTGTTTCGGTTACATCTCCTTGCTTGTTAATATCGACCACATCTTTGTTCTGTGATATCGACCAAAGACAAGATCATTATCATTTTGGGGCTTGTAAAATAATGGACGTGCTGATTTTCTGAGGCCTGGGCTATGATTGCGTTTTTAAAACGTATCGTTCAAAACTTATGAAAACTGATAGGTACTAATACAATTTCAAAATCTAATTAAAAACAAATAAAAATTATTATTGTTTTTGCATAAGTACCTACTTACCATATTTTAATTTACGTTTATCTTTCTAATTGAACTGACGTCACGCGTCTTGGAAACATGCATAACTAAATCGATCCCTCAGTTCTTTTTTTACCTACCACGGGCACTACATATTCAAGTTTTGCTTTGTGGTCAAGACTCAAGATACGTCTATAGGTATATAGGTACCTATACTTTTAGCTGGAATTAATGTTAAAGCCCTTAATAAGCCGCTATAAATATTAGTTCTAGCAGTACAGAGATTCTATTCTTCTCTATTTGTATTCTCTGATAATACATTGTTCGTGCAATCATACACGTAGTACCTATTATGAAACTTTCACCAGCTCAACTCATACTCAACAGGTATTTAATTTAAGTATTTACACTTTTTACTTTATGACTGGTCAACCAATAAGAAATGATTCAAACTAATGATAGACGAATTCACGAAACCAAATAAATATAAGTGGTGTAAAAAATATTCTAGGACATTCACGCAGCGGTACCTAGATTCAAACTAAGCATAGCTGGTAATTTAGGTTGTAGAATGCGGATAGAGTATGATTACATCTGCGTTCTACAACCCAAATTACTAAAAAAAAAATATCTAAGTATAGACACATTTTTTCTGTAAACATTTATAAGTAGTATGATATACATGTACCCAGACTAATGTACCTACCTAAATAGTACCTATACAAATATTAACATTGACTACGCCCAAGACCGTGCAAAGTGGAGGAGTAAAAGTCGGCAAGCGGACTCCGATCTCTTAGAAGAGAGCCTCATTTGCGACCAGGACTAACCAGAAGCTAAATAAACCTACCTCAACACAGTCTAAATACCCAGATCTCAGTCATTCAGCGGGCAAAACTAACTTAGGTAATTAAAAAATCATTGTCAGTTAAAGGTGACTTAATATATAACTTCGACATTGACTCGTGGGTTCTTTCAACATTCTTCTACCTACTCTATTATTTTATACAGATCTCTAAGTCAGGCGTCAACAATGTTCAGATAACAATACACATTTGAATATATTATAGCTACAACAGCGACACTAATCTTTGAAGAAATAATATTCAGATAAGTTAAGTTTCTGGTGAATTTGCACACTATAGAGATGAATAGTGAAGCAAAAGTATATAATTTTGTACATAATACCTACATGATGTGTGATACACAGCTGTTTTTACTCGTATATAGAGATGTTAATAGTTAGCCCTTTCCTGATCACATTATAAAGTACCTATTAGTGCCCAAGTTGGCAGGTACAGTCGTGTTAATTGAACAGACAAGTTCAAGTCCTAACCTAGTCCTAAGTGTTAAGTCCATCTAGGTACCTACATACTTTCAGACAAGTTTAAGTCCTAACCTAATTAAAATAAAATTGATGACGAAAAGTGCTCATAATAAAATGCATTCGTAGAAAGATGGTCACAGTCACCAGAATTATTGTTCAAAAATGAATTTAAGAATTCTGGTTTATGATTAATTTATGGTCATATACCTAATTATTATTTTTGGTATTAAGTTTTGAAGTGGTGTATTTCAAAAGTTGAAATTCTAGTTTCCAAAATTCCAGGACTTCTTCAAATAGGTACAACGCTATTCAAACAATGGCAGATTCGAGATTATTTACCACAACTACAATAATAGTGTCTAAACTAGATCGTGGTTTGAGTACACATGTGCCCGTATCTAAAAATCTGCTACAGGTACATGCACACAACCTTACTGCAAAGTTGCATTGTGGTCAAGGCCGAGCCATTAGCGAATAAAAACAGACAACCTCCAGCACTAAGTAGCCAATTAATATGCTTTGTCAATAAATAGGAACAATCGAATACTCATTTCAGTAATGAGGCCCATCAGCACATTGTTTCACTTTTAATATCAATAGGTAGACATGAGGTAGACTGGAAGATATTTGAAATGATTTTTATAATTTGGCCAGTTGGCAGTCAGTTTTATTTATTGCTAAGTTCGCTTAGATATTATTGATTAAAATTTTAAACATGTGATGATAAATGTTGATAGGTATGTTAAGTAGCTGTTTGGTATTATGCGTAGCAAACCTCGCTTGTTATAATATTTCAAGCAGTTAATCTAAGGTGACAGTTTACCCGGGTGCGTCGTCGCGGCACTGTCCCAATGACGTGATGTTAAATAAACTTGTTTAATTTACGACGTAAATAACATTAAGGCATGACAATATACGAGTAAAAACTATTAATTAACTCCATCATTAACATACATTACCTTGTAGTTGCTTCCTGAATGTTTTCAATATTCTTGAGAAAATCTGCTCATTGTAGACACCTAAAATAATAGCTGAAATAGGTACTTAAGATATTTTTATGGCAGGGTAATTCGCGAGCCGCGCTGCTTCATTATATATGCATATAACAGAAATATATGAATTTACTTATTTGAATTCCGTAGGAGATGGATTACCATCGCAGAAACGTTCTCGAATTAAAGTCTATGTTTGTAGTTATATGGACGTAGCGATGATGGTCCTGCCTGACTCAGTAGTTACGTCGCAAAGTGAAACAGTGCTTTATTAATATTTCAACATAGCAAATTGTATGAGGAAAGGAGTGAATCAAATTATAGAATGTGCACTGAGGTTGCACTGTAAGTTTACTATAACCTAAAACTCTAGATATTTATGATTACTGCAACATTTCAAAGAAACCATGCTTATGTTACGTATTATGTATACAATAAAAAGTTAGCCTTGAAAATTAAGACGTGATTTTTAACTACTCGTATTATTCAACAATGAAGGTACCTCCTTAAGCAAGGTACCTATCGTTTTTTTCTTACACTAAAGTCCAACTTAAAACTAACAGTCCTATTAAAGATAAACTTTAAAATGTAATTATGATAATTAAGTGGAAACATATAACAGTCAGAGAACTCAAACAGATATCTAGGTACCTAGGTATCACACAGGTATCACAAATCATTCCTATGGCCAGACCCGCATTTGTTTGAACACAAACAAAGGTAATTTATGCATGTTATCAAACTCTAGTTACGTAAACACGAGTAGGTTACCTGCAGAAAATTCGCTTTATTGCATTTCTCAATGTATTACACAATTCGCGGTGGCAATATACCAAATAGTAACGAACTTCAAGTGTTTCTAATAATATCGCTGAAACGATGAATTTCGCGACATTATTACCTACTACAAAGTAAGTTATGATTGGCATGAAAGTAGGTAAGTAAGGAATTGAATACTTGTCTTTACTTTACTAACCGCTCCAGGTATCCCTGCCGAGATGAACAGGGCCAGCGTGTCGGGCCACGGCAGCAGCTTGTACTGCTCCCACCATCTCTTGACGACAAGGCTCACGTAAAAACCGAGCACAAACGACATAGGAATCGATTCACTTTGTGCACCGAAATACTGTCGCACTTTTTCAAATACCCTGTAACAAAAAGCTTTAATTAATGCATGGACACGAATATCAGTATTTCCATTCAAGGACTCTAGACTCTAAAAAGAGACCGAAGTCAGGGTCGATAAATATGCTGGTGGGGTGAGTTTGTTAAGGTTGGTGTTGTGAGCAGTATTTGTCATCGTTGACCATCGCTTACCACCAGGCTGAACGAGTGTTTGTTTACCAATTTCTAATTTTTGGAAAGCATGCTAATCATAAAATCGAATCATAAAATTACATTAAAGAGCTATAAGTAGTTATTTTATTCTCTGTGCGTCACTTCACGCCCCACTATAAAAGCATTTTATTTCGCGCACGATTCGACTGAGAAATGATCTCCCTGCTGTAGTTTTCCCTAGCGAGCGTCTACAATGTGGGATCCTCAAGAAGGGCATTAGAAGGTTTTAACAGAGTCGGTAGCGCGAGTGTGACTTCCCTGGTGTTACGTCCATTAGCCAAGGTGACCCCTTTCCATTAAGTGGGCCGTGTGCTTATCTGCCACCTAAGTGGTATAAAATGGGGTACCAAATCTACGGGGTCAATGCGATGTGCGACAAAGAGAACACTCATCGAAATATTTTGATCTTAACTTGACTCTCTCTCTCTCTTCTTCCCAGAACTTCAAATTAAAAGCCGGGTAGGTACTGTAATTACTTGCATTGTAATGAAGTACCTAAGCGCTCATACGTATCACAGATATAACACACATCTTTCGTTTGTTTACGCCGTCTTGTGGTTTTTGCGGTTAGGAAGTGTAGAGATGTGCCGGATTCCCAAAATGGACATCTGCGGTTAGTACCTAGAGACATATTTTCACAATCCTGCAAATTATTTTTAGTCTCTGCGCCAGAGTGTTCGTCCATTAGTCTTTACTGGCTTTCTCTCAAAACCACGAAAACTCGCACCTAGTGTTTTCAATCCCGGATTTTTGCAATGATCCCAGTCCCACTAGAGCTTTGTTCGTCAATGGGCAGATGTAGTCTTTCAGGCGAGGTTGGTAGAAGATGGTGGTAAGCCCCGTACACCAGAAATGGAAGTTAATATTGAAATTATTAATTTGTGCGACGCCAGGTCTCGCAAACCCTCAAAACCATTCAAATTGTTCACATTGCATTGTATTGTAAATGCTCAAAGCGCTTTGCAACTGCAAAACTCTTGCGAATACTATTTATTTCATCTAATTACTTTGTGAGCTGTTTCCCACAATAAGCATTAGCCTTCGCAGGCTTCGCAATAACGTATACCTATTGTTTAATTAGTTTTAACATGTCCAAAGTTCTAGTAATTCAGGATTTTAGGTTACCGAATAAGAATAGCAATATTTTATTATGTAAAGTTCAAATGTTACACGAAATGATGAAATAGTTTTTATTGTAATAAGATGACCTAATGAAAAAAAGAATAAGTCATAAAAAATACAACAGAAACTAAAAAGTGCGTAAGAAAAGTTCAATGCCAAATGCCAATCCAATGTCCCGGTTTTACTCCTGCATCAATTATTATGGACTCGCGTAAATTACATACACATTCAAATAATTATACGTGTATAGCTGTCCCCATAGCTGGGCATTAACTCGTTAATCCGTTAATCGTTAATTAACGAAGTTAACATTTCGAGTAACGGATTAACTTTTAAGTTAACTTGAAAATATGTTAACGGACTCGTTAACTTCCGTTAAATTTTCCTAAGTCCGTTAATCGCTAATCCATCTTGTTCTAACATGTAGGGTCAGGTGGCGAACAGTGAACCAGTGGTACACAATTAACCACCAATCATTCGGTGCGAACGCGACGTTACCGAACCGTGCAACGAACTGAATTCGAAGCATTTTACGTGCCCTGCCGCTCTCCCTAGTCCACGGCGCGCTCCCGCCAAGAACGCACTTTTACCGTGTTATTTTTCAGTTTGGGTCATAAAAACGGAAAAAAAGTAAGTCCATTAATTTGTTTCTAGAATCGTTGTATAATTATTTCCAATATGTTTCACCAATTACACGTGAGAAGTGACTATTCCTTAATAAGTACGATGTTTTGTTTTCCTTTCATATTGTTTTATTCAAAAGTTACGTGACTTCAAATATAAAATGGTATGGATCCCGACTGTTCAGTTGTTATGTTTCTAGACCACAGGACATCATTCTGTCAGTCTAAGTGCTTGTTTTTTTCTTTTCAGTTTTTAGGCAGTCGGGTTTTTGAATTTTTAAATTTATATTTTTTATTTTATATTTTTTAGTTATTTACATAGCTGCCCGGATAATAATGAAGTAGGTACAAAATCTATCTTTTACGCAGTTCATAATTTTCGTGTAGTGAAGGGACATCGCCGAAATTCAACCTTAATTATTATATTTTTGCTCATATCTCCGGTTCTACTAAACCGATTGTAATCAAACAAACGTAAAATTTTAAGTCTGACCAAGACCTTTTAAACAAATAACAGTGAACCAAGAACACACGGTACACGATAAACCATTGGTTCATTGTGTACCAATATATTTTAGTACTGTGTAAATAAAACAAAATAGTATTGTAATACACTAAAAATAAAATTTACATAAAACAAATAAGAACACAAACGAACAATAAGATAATTTAATGGAACTAAACATACTAAACTTTTCCTCTTTCGAAATATGAATACCTACTTATATTTTTTCCTACATGTTCTAATTTATTAATTTTACTATTTTAGAATGGGTTGAACTAAACGAGAAACTAGAAAAAAAGGCGGTCATGATGAAAGATATGATGAAGGAAGATCTAGTATTGCTGTTAAATGCAAATAATTGACAAATAATTTTATTTGAATTTTATTAGGTATAAGCCTGATTAAAATGTTAAGAGTTAAATGAGCCAAGCTTTATTACTAAGTATAGTCAAAGTTCCTTTTTATAGCCATAAGGAGTATTTTTTGTACTGAGATAATCATTATTAATATTGATGTTAAATGTAAATAAATAAACGACGTTTGAAACTGATTATATTTTTTTTTTCTCATGGAATAAAGAAATATTTTTAGCAATGGCTCACTGTGTACATAGTGGTTCATTGTCGACTACCCACCCGGTTCACTGTGTACCCACGCTTGTACACAATGAACCAATCGCCGTTTTTTGGAAAAATGGTAATAACTCTTATTTTGATACAGGTATAGTCGAATTTTTTATACAAAACAAATATTTAATATATTTCGTGTCGTCTAATAAAAACAGTTCTTTAATAAGTTAGATAGGGTGGATTTTTGATGGTTCAAACTTTTACTGGTTCATTGTTAACCATGTCACCCTACGTTCGACAACTGCTGCAACGCTACCGAAACGTCAGTACCCAAGTAAGTGTTCAAATATTCGCGTGTAAATCCCGAAGACTACGTAAATATAAGTCCAAACCGCGAAGGCCTAAAAATAACATCTTAAAATTAGTTCGTTTGATAACTAATTGGTGTTTTGACCAAAACGCAACTAGTCAATCATCCAAATGAATGAAAAAATATTGTCAACATACCTACCTACGCGTCTTTTTTGTTTCTAAACTGTTAACTTCCAAAACCAACAGTTTTTAAAGGGAGACTAGCTTTCCGCCCGCGTGGATGTCGGTTATCGGCAACAAAAGTGCTTTTTAAAGTGACGGAGTTTACTTCACTCTCCACTCCACTCTCCTCCCCTTCTCTCCCCTCTCCACTCTCCTCATCGCTCACTACTCCTCTCTTCTCCCCTCCCTTCTACTCTCCACATCACTCACCACTCCTTTCTCCTACCCTCCCCTCTATTCTCCACTCTCCCCTCCTTCACTGATGTACCTACATATCAAATGTTCGAATTTATAACATTACAGACGAATGCTCACGGTTAGGGAGCACTTTAGAACAAATCTTTGATTTGCCAATTTGTACCCACAAAATAGCGTTAATTCTGTTGCTCATCTCACTAAACTAATCTAGTTATCTTTAAAACTATTTCATTTGTAATGCGAAATTTTTTTGTATGTGCCATCGGATTAAATCTAGACTTTATTATAAAGGTTAAAGAATATATATGTAAATGAATGAATCAATCAATCAATCAATCATTTATTTTGCTAAACATGGGTAATGTGATGTCCGATCCATGTTTTACCATTTTGGTGTGCAAAAGTATTAGTCAGTGTATACAACAAACTTATCAATGTAACATGCAAGACTAATCAGTCATCAATTTATCTTGAAGAAGTACTTTGTCATGTTTTGCCTCATAGTGGCGTACAAATATTAAATATTTTGCGTAGTCACATAGTTCTACAGAAAGATATAATATGATGTCAATACATTAAATTTAAGGATTTACCTAATGGTTATTATTATATAATTATCAAATGTCAAATAGTAATGTAAAATGTCTATAATATACTATCCGTCAAGAAGTCTATAAGTGAATATAAAATATAATTTAAATCAAAGGCGCAAAATAACTTCCTACGCATTTTCAACTTCGTTAGGTGTTCCACCAAAAAATGTTTTGTTAAAATAATGCGTTTTCCCATACAAACTTTGCCCCCCATTTTTGATCCCTTTAGGGCAAGAATTTCGGAAAATCCTTTCTTATCGGATGCCTACGTCATACAAAGAACACCCTCTCTATGTATCAGGTTTCTACAATCAGCGGTTAAGGTTGTACTTTGATCCGTCAGTCAGTTAGTCATTCATTTTATGTGTAAGTATAGATCAAAGACGATATACAAAACTAAGTTACGAGTATGTATAATCGTCTTTGGTATAGATGCAATTTTTATCACATTGTTAACGGATTAACGATTAACGTTAACTTGCGTTAAATTTCCTGAAAAGTAGCGCTTTAACTGTTAACGAAGTTAACTTTTTCAGTAACGGATAAGCGATTAACGAAGTTAACTATTTGATTAACGGTGCCCAGCTATGGCTGTCCCATATAACTTTTGAAATCAGCATAGCCCTTATATAAATAATACAAAGAGTGCTAATAAAAGCTCGTCTTAAGAAATAACGTTTTAAATTATACCTTAGGGCAGGGACGGCACGACGACATTTTGTAGTTTGACAAAAAAAACAAGTCTCCTCTAATTAAAACGTGTAAAGTTTGATAGTTGGAAGTTTGAAGAAACTCAAGGGGCGAATAAGCCGTTTCCATTGTTTTGGCCCGACGAAAAATCGTTGACAAACATAAAAAGAAATATCATTTGTCTTCTATCTTTCGTCAACCGAAGACACAAGAAAAGATTCTGCAATAATAATGTATAACATTCAACCTGAGCATATAACATTAATCGTGCATTAACATATAATCGTTTATTTTGTGACCTTACAAAACTTCGTGACCTAAAAGTAGAATTATTCTAGATCTGAGGGATACTTTTGCAATGTCGAGTGCATGTCGTGTCTTGAAGGAGCGATAAAAACGATTCCAAAATATAACTGAACAGATGAGCTACAAATGTAATGAATTATACGTACCATCTACGTAACCATCCCAGACCATTTAAGTTTGAAAAACTGCTCTTAAACCTTAGTCTTAGCATATAAACCCCACAGCCACCTACTACCTCTCCTGTTAATAGAGAAGTGAAGTACCTTAATCGAAGCCCACAACACAAAATTTATCAGGTGTCCGACCGTACCTTAGGAAGGAAATCCCACGGAAAGCCAATAATATCGACACAACAACAGACTGAACCCAAGACCAAAACGCCTACCGAATAACAGTCACCAGTTTTGAAAAAGAACTCAAAATCATTATGCGTTGAGTCAAGCCTGTAGACCATGAATAGAGTCTTGTTTTTCAGCGATAGACTCTCCGATAGCTCTGATAGTTGAACACATTCAGACTTAACGTGCGTCGTTCAATCTGCGATCTGAACCCTAACAAGAATCGCGTCAATGATAAAGCACTCTTCAAGTGTTCCATGATGCCGGTTATAATGATTCGCTCAAACAACTTCCTCATTCCGAGTGGCTTGAAGGGAAGCTTGATTTCTGGTAAAGAACATGCTTACAGTGTGTGTACCGCATAAAAAGTGGCAATATCTATTACCCCGAGCCAAAAAGAAAACCAAAAAGAGCAAACCTACCTAATAGTTATATATGGGGAATCCGAATCCATAATGCAAGTATCTACTTAGTGTGGCATGCAGACAATGAAGGCAAACAATTGATCTCATTGATTTTGTGTTGTACATTTTACAGATTATTATTATATACAACTAACACTTCTTGCACACACGAGTCAATTAAGATTTTTATTTCAAGTTTCCTCTTCTGTTTTTTATCGATACAAGCACAAATTATATTCATGTGATTGAAACACATGATGGATTGAAAAACATGAATCAACCACTAACAATTAAATGTTGTTTTTAATATAACTAACATAAGTACTGACTTAATGTGCTCTGCGCAAGCAATTTTACGTTCTCAAAGAAAAACGTGCAAATGATGATTTTAAATTTACGATCCCTAAATGCCCATATTTTTTTATAGTCACGAGCTGTTGGTTATGGGTAGGTACCGCCAAAGGAGTAGTAATATTAACGCATAACTATTTGATGTTTTATAGATATTAGTGATTGACCAATGGTCGAAATTCGATTGTTACGTGGTTGGTAAAAAGATTTCATCTTGAAAGTTGATTTGATAGCTCTAAAACTAGCCTATAGCTACTAAACAAAGATGATTTTGACGATTCCATGTTCCATGAACAATTGGCAATTCTATGAAGCGACTGCCATCTGACCTCAAGAACCTTCAGTTAATCAGCAGATGTACCACCTCTTAGATTAAGTTCATTTAGGTCCAAAGATTTTAGAGGGCCTTATACACCCGTTAATGGCATTCAATAGTGCTTGGAAACAATTTTGTTAAGTTTCTACGTTTTAAGGGTTTTGGGATCTGTGCGGTCATGGCACACACCAATGACTTTTCGATGCTTTTCGAAGTTATGTGTGTATTTATCGCTGGTTTATTAGTGCCTCGGAGAGCACGTTAAGCCGTCGGTCCCGATTGCCATGCAAACATCAATGGCAGTCGTTACGGGTAGTTGGAGCCCACAAAAGTCCAACCAGTCTAACTTGGAACTTCGATGTCACCATTGGTCATAATAACCATTGGTTGTGGAGGTCAGATGGCAGTCGCTCCACGGAAAATATCGAAGTTCAGCCGCATCACAGTTAGACTGGAAAGCTGACCCCAACTGAGTTGGGAAAAAGGTTCAGAGAATGATGATGATGATGCGGTTTCTAGAGTTGTGCTCTTCTTACATGGGCTGTAGGTTTTTCGAATATATGATCCTTGGCTAGTTCATGAATGCTGACCTCATACCTCGATTACTGCGCATTGCAGGAGTGAATAAAACAGAAACGATGTCAGTGCATCAATCATCTTCGTATAACATTGTCAATTAATACTATAAAAGTTAATAATTGCGAGCAATAAACTTTATAACCGAAGGTCAGAAAAATTACCGTTCATGACTATCTCTTTACCGTGCCTGTAATACAGGCTGTATGTAATTATTTGAATAATTTGCAGTTTAAGAGTACTATGTACCGTGATGTGCTGTAATAACTACATATCACATTCAAATGTCAAAGTGATATGTTCATAAAGCAGTACCATCCGTCCCACAAGCCTTGCCTATATAGTTGTTCGGTATTTATGTGCAATTTACTTCAATATAGTTATACTACATAGGCAAGGTAATGTTATAACTAAATTAATGAACTGTTAACTGTAAAATAGGCAGGCGTATTGTAAAAGATTTAATGAGAGCAGACGAAACTCGTGAAGTGTGAACAGAATGAAAGAAACGATGGGGAGATTGACAGACAAACACAAAATTAATAAAATATTTATACATATCTATCGTACATACATTCGTATGCATTTATTCCAAACCTATTATTTTAATATTGGAAACAGACACTTCAATTTTATTTAAGTATTTGTTTTATAGATGGAGTGAGAGTCCAACTAAGCCGACTTCTTTCAGTTTTGTAGAATGTTCCTTCTGTCGTAATCGGACTGACATGACATTTTGATACCTATAGAGTTGTTGTAACCGAGTGTCGTCATAAAATATCGATCAATAATCGTAAAATGAACATAAAAGCAAATATTACAACAGGATTTATACTGAAACATTTATCGTCAGCTGTGTATCTTTTCAAAGACTAGGTAGGTACACTTGTTTAAAACGAGTTATTATTTTTTGTATGCGACTGTACTAACGTATTTCTAAGTGGAATCATAATGGAGTCTTTGTATATAAGTTCACGATTACAAGTCATATTGTAGTGCATTATATTATAATGATGTCATTATATACGATGCTCTAAGTTCTTCACGCCTTGACTTCCCGTCTAATTGCTTTAGCTTTACCTTCTAAGAAACAGATTCGCATAAGGTCAGTTTTCAATAGCTGAGTATAATTATTATGGTTATATTAAAAAGATACCTACCAAACCAAACTATTATATTGTGTTTTCAGACTACTGAGGACGTCCCAATTCTCGTGAAAAATATGATCAAAATTCAGTCTTTGCCTAGTCTCGATCTCATAGTTGATCTCTCAAATGTCAAAAAAGTATTTTTGTTACCAAAATAATACCTTTTTAAGATTTTTTCTAGTATCAATCCCTGTACCAAATTGCATTGCGATCCGTTTAACCGTTCTGGGGTAATTGAATGAACAATCCAAATGTCCATCCAAACATTGACATTTATTAGTAGTGAAATAAGATCTAAAAAATGTATTCATCTTATGTACTTACTCGTATATAACTTGCAAATGCAATTCGCGAGGGTTACAAGTTGCTGGGACTCTGTATGTTATTTTATTCGAAGTACATACCTAATATTTCAAAGATCAAAAATAATGTTAGATCAGGGAATAATTCCAGACACGGCAAGCAAAACAACTAAATCAATTTTTGGTACAAAATTGATTACCTAAGAATAGGCACGATTTCGTACTTCCTGAACCATATACCTAACTTAGGTTTAAACCGCCCCCTGTAACTGTTTTGTGACAAACCAAAATTGAATAAATGTTTTTGCTATCCGTGTCTAGAATTATTACCTAACTAAATGAAAATGAGACATTCCGTTATGAGACAAAAAATACTTCGGTTATGCGAGAACGAATACCTACCACGAATAACTTTCACCACCTTCCTACTAACTTTAGAATTATTTATTGTCAACAATGTCCGGATTGATAGATTTCTGTGAATAACCATAAGAACTAACTTGAAAGACTTTGTTCGATTAGTAAGGGATATTCAGATATCAAAAATTCGAGATATCGTCTAATGTCAACATTGGGTTGTGAAGGTCAGATGGCAGTCGCTTCACGGAAAATATCGAGGTTCAGCCGTTTCATAGTGAAATTGAAAGTAAAAAGCATCGGTAACTAAATGGTTAAGGAGTCGGTCTGCTGATCGAGAGGCCTCAGAGGTTCAAATCCTGGTCTTTATACTGGAGGTGTACCCACTGCTAACACAAGCAATTTAGCTGTAAGGGTTGTTTGGTTATTAACTGCTGTCGATCAAATAATGTGCCGTAGGTATTCGTATCTTAGTACTTAACATGAAAGCGGAAGTTTGGACACAAGGGATGTTCGTTACTCATGCCAGAACGGCTGAATAGATCTGGATGAATTGACACATAGGTACTCGTATACAGATAATGGTCTATAAGGTATATAGCTATTAGTATTTTCAGTAATTAATGAATTAACAAAATGTCACCTCATAAGTGCGGCTGCTGTGTTTTCTTTGAAAGCTGCTGTACAAAGCATTTCGTACTCATCATACCGCACTATTGGCTCACGTGTTACTGTCGGAAGGACTTACTAACTGTACTCGTATCACACTAACCGTCACGGCATTAATCCATAGCAAATCGTCAATGGCATAAATATGCAGACTATAGTCACAGTATTCCATAGGTTTTATATGTAAGTAGGTAAGTACATACTTACAGTTTAGATAATTTAATTCAATATTGGTTATAGGTAGTCTTGCTTTTTCATGGGACATTCGGGTCAAGCCAATATACCTACCTACAAGATGAGTGACGGTCCAGACTCTGGCTCAGGAGTTCCCTCCTATGAGCCTATAAGTCAATCAAAGGAAGGCAAAGGAATAAGTTGATTCTAGGCTCCTCAGCGAAAGTTCCATCACCCGGCACAAAACGATCGTGCTGATAAATAATTATGATTTAATTTTGCTACGCCAAAGATTATTATAAACCGGACGGCGAGCGCGTGTGTAGGCAAAATGGTTTATTATTTCAAAAATTCAATTGTTGTTAACGAAAAATAATAATTTTATGCAAGGGCTGTGCTGATTTCAAAAGCGCAAGTGTGTATCGAACAAGTTCTTTCTCTGCTTGACCTATCCTAATAAGAAAGAGCAGTAACTGTATGTACTTACGTATTTATCTAAATGATTTACTTACCAACATTTAAAAAAATACATTCGAATTATTAACTTTTAAACTTTCGCGTTCCATAACTATTATACGTAAACGGGAATTAACGCGATACACGTTAAAGGTATATACATACCTTTGGATGCCTGACGTTTCGACCAGGTTACACCGGCCGTGGTCACAGGCTGACTGTTTCAGCCGTGCACGCCCTCCGTCGCCGAGTCCGTGAGGTAGCGGGTTTTTCTTCTACCCGCACATTTTCGACATTTTTTATATTTTCTTGTCTCCAGGTACCGTCACATACCACACTCACAGGGTCCCTATTATCTGTGCAAACGCCTTGGTGTCTATCCGACCGCGCAGAAAAGCGAGGTAGCAAGTTTTTAATCACTGGATTCCATGTCGCAGATAACTTGAAACCGTCTTCCCGATTGAAATTTTTGTACTTCTTGATTTCAATCGCTTCACGTACAGCTCTTGAATAGAAGTGACGTTCGGTGGAGAGGACTTGCGTATTGTGGAATTCAATCCAGTGATTCGTGCCCGCTTCTAAAAGATGTTCTGCAATCGCTGATTTGCTCGTCCGGCGGTTCTTTACCTGTACCTGTACCGGAAACCTACTCACACGGACAGGTACCTACACGCCACGTCTCATCACCACCCCCGACACTTACAATCCGTTATGACCTCACTCAAGAATAGAGCGTATGATCTCTGTGACCCTGAACATCTGGAGCGAGAGCTGGATCATGTTCAGGAGGTACTTAAAAATAACGGATATGCTGTTGTGAACGGAAGACGGAAGCAGCAAACATTGGGGCGGGGGCATCCAAAGGTAAGCAGACAGCCAGCGTATATGCCTTATGTCAGGGGAATAACGGATAAGATCGGCACCGTGCTAAAAAAGTACTCCATCCCGACAGTTTACACACCAGGCATTAAAGTAAACAACATCGTGGGCACACCGAAGGATGTCTTACCGCTTCAGACGCCAGGGGTCTACAAGGTGGATTGCAGCTGCGGTAGTTCGTATATAGGCCAAACAAAGCGGACCATTGCTGATAGGGTCAAAGAACACATTGCAGCTGTAAAGAACCGCCGGACGAGCAAATCAGCGATTGCAGAACATCTTTTAGAAGCGGGCACGAATCACTGGATTGAATTCCACAATACGCAAGTCCTCTCCACCGAACGTCACTTCTATTCAAGAGCTGTACGTGAAGCGATTGAAATCAAGAAGTACAAAAATTTCAATCGGGAAGACGGTTTCAAGTTATCTGCGACATGGAATCCAGTGATTAAAAACTTGCTACCTCGCTTTTCTGCGCGGTCGGATAGACACCAAGGCGTTTGCACAGATAATAGGGACCCTGTGAGTGTGGTATGTGACGGTACCTGGAGACAAGAAAATATAAAAAATGTCGAAAATGTGCGGGTAGAAGAAGAACCCGCTACCTCACGGACTCGGCGACGGAGGGCGTGCACGGCTGAAACAGTCAGCCTGTGACCACGGCCGGTGTAACCTGGTCGAAACGTCAGGCATCCAAAGGTATGTATATACCTTTAACGTGTATCGCGTTAATTCCCGTTTACGTATAATACATTCGAATTGATAAACATCCTCTTTTTTTGAAGTCGGTTAAAAATTGAGTAGGTAAGTAAATATTATTCGAAAGCCCTGGAATATGTAGAATAGAAGATACTGACTGATTTATTATACAGCCTACAGTCTACGTTTATAATAGGTAGGTACACGTGTATACACTGTATTAATTCAAATTCGCATTCATTTTCGCTCCTCCTAAAATTGATCGTGTACCCGTGACCTGCAGGAACCTAATCCCGGTATAGATGCTGATCCAGACCATTATCTGTATACATTCTGTTAATACTAAGATACGAATACGACACATTATTTTGATCGACAGCAGTTAATAACCGAACAACCGGAGCCAGCAGTTATCGGACAGAACCCCTGAAGTAAGTCCCCTTCTACCTTGAAACAGTAGACGCTTGATGGCGAGAGCCACACATACGGAAAGTCAACATTCGAAGACATGTACAGTACTACCATACAGGTATATTTTCCAAAAGAGATTGTGCAAAGGTCAGAAATTCTTAGTCATGATAATGACGTGGCTTGTTCACGGACAGTCACAGCTCACAGCGAATTATTTAATGCTTCCGCACTTTTTATTATGAAGCCTTTACTGTATCGATACAACTTTAATTAATACTGCACAACATTGTCACTGTATGTTGTTGCTAAGGATTTTTATCTTGGTATGGTATCGTTAAATCTGTTAAACGTTGTCACATCGGCTGTGCAATTTTTAAACCTGATACCTACCTAAGTTAGTTAAAAAAACTTATATAAACTTGAACCTGAACAAATCTTAGGACTTAGGACCTAATCTACGTTTCAATACTTTAATTTATTTATAAAATAAAGGATTTAAATTAATTACCTATTGATACTTCGAGCCTTAATTAGCGCGTAACGAGAGAAATATACACGCCCCCGCCGCCCTCGTCGTGGTAGAAAATCAGTAGGTATCAGTTTGTAAGTATTGAGTCGCCCACTGATCGGTAGTGAGGCGGAAACCGCGCGTTATCTTATTTTGAGTATTTACATTGTATAAATCGCCCTCCCCGGCGAATAATATGGTAATGTGCTATAACAACAGTTTAGGTTTTATTGCATTTTCGGTTATTAGAGCATCGAATACACATTGTAATTTTTTTTTGTAATTTTTGAGTGGATATTTATGAAAATACAATATTTCCCATAGGTCCATAATGAATATTACAATTTTATTCAGTTAAATTAGAAATACAATTTTTACACGAATAATACCCTAAACGATAATGCAAAGTTATTTTTTTCCGTTAGTATCGGTAATGCCTTTTTACAATAAATTACAGATTTTAATAAAAAAATCATCAACTGGCTGTAATATTGTACATTATATGTAATTTAATTAATTAGTACTGTATTATTTGATGAAATATTGTATTTGCAATATAATATTACAAATAATCAGTTGACACTATATATTGATGAATAGTATTGCAAAGTTATATTACCGTAGATACTACCATATGAATTTCCCCGAATAATATGGTAATGTTCATTTGCCGTAAACATTTTTAGCTCCATATTTACCTGAACAATACTGTAATGCATTATTACTGACCACGACAGCAATGGGAATAACGCGAATAAAATGGTAATGATACATTGCGTACTATACTTTTTATCTACAATTTCAGTAAAATGTTTTTCTTAAATAACTTTATTCCAATAACCTATTAAAATAAAATTAACATAGGAACTAGTCGGTACAAAAATTAGCTTTCTTTTGACATATAAATTATTGCCATGCAATCTACCTGCACTGAGATATAAGCATAAAACAGTTATTTGCTTCTCCTGTAAAATTTAGAATTTGCGATTACCATATTATTCGCCGGGGACAGCGAAATCAGTAATGAGTAATTAATTAAATAATCTAGTTAGTGTGCTGTGCAACATTGATGAAAAGCAGTCATAAGAGAAATCATTATTACAGCGCTTTTATCATGTTTCCGAACTTTTTGATAGGCCACCCGGTAAGAGAACCATTATTAACCAACATTTATTAGAATAATTTAAGAAATTAAAAGTGTGAATAATATTTATCTATTAATAAGTTCTCTTCTACGTCTATATACCTAAATAAAAATGAATCTCCGTAATTTATGGTATGCGCATAACTTTTGAACGACTGCACAGCACTTAATTGAATAATTCTTTTTATTGTGTTGTGTTTGTTACTGTCAGAACAAGGTTTGTATGAAAGAAAGTTATTTTGAAAAATAACCTAACTTAACCCTACTTATTCATGTACAGTTTTTCTTTTTGAATCATGGTCACCTTAGAACAACTATAACGTTTACATAGGACTCCTTCGAATACCGAAGCCGTTTGTAAACGGACAAATCATTCAAATTGCCTGCGACATACCTAATATCGATAACGATTATTAGATTATTAGATATTATAAATATTTACTAACCAGCTGATTTTGTTTACTTAGTTAATATAGATATAATTTAACATTCATAATTGCATAAAAAAACCATAAACCATTTTTCTTATTACTAGTAAAACTACTTGCCGACCCCTAACCTATATTAGTGGGGTCCGGATACCTAAGCTGTGCATAAATTTTGAGAAAAGAATTCTCTGGATCTCGAGAAAATTTATGCACAGTTATTCGATATTAAAGTACTATTTTATTACCTTTTAACCGACTTCAGAAAAGGAGGATGTTATTTCAGAAATTTTTACCACAAATTTTTCGATAGCAGAAGTAAACACACGAGGACTTTTTTTCTTAACTTGTTCTTATTTTTATCATATTATCATTTTATTGATTAAGTGATCATCGCTTAATTATAGACTAATTTAAATGTAGATTTTATATCAGTTACAAGACTTATACAAGTTATACAGATATCTTTAAAAATATGCTAACTTATCGTCTGGATGTATTAAGTATATCCAGACGATAAGGATTTAAAAGTATACCTACCTACTATTAATAATAAATATTCTGGGTCATTTTACACAGTGCCCTCTTGACCCAAAGGAAGTATGTCTTAACTAGCTAGAATGCAAATAAATATTCTTACATACAATTTTTATCTATTAATATACCTACCTGTACCTACCTAAATAAAAATGACTCATGAAATGTATGTAGGTACGTGCATAACTTTTGAACAACTGGACCAAATTGGATAATTCTTTTTATTGTGTGTTTATTGTCAGAACAAGGTTAGTAGGTATGAAAGAAAATTTTGGTATGGTGCTATAGGTAATTGCACCGGGACGAAGTCAGGGTGCGCAGCTAGTATAATATACATATCATTCATAGAAACACCCAGACTTATCCAAATATTCATATTTATTCATAAATATTTGCAGTGAGCGGGAATCGAACCGGTGACCTCAGACTTAGCAGTCGACCGCGCTGCCGCTAAACACCACTCGTCGGTATACAGGAAGGTTAGAACAGGTTCAATATTTGAGCATGAGTATGGGGCTACTAGTTGTTGCATTTATGTGGCAGGGGTCGATAGCCGGGCGTATTCGCAGGTTCTTGAGATAAAACATCCACACCTCGACACATAAGTAGGTACCTACAATGTTTCTGTTAGTTTGTTTTTGTACCAGCCCATACTGAACTGAGCTAAATGAAATAATTGTTCTTTAAATGACTTTTAATCTTTTACTTTTTTGTGGTGATCCTGAGAGTCAATTCTCGCAGGAAAAAATGTTCGAAAATCTCACAATATCAAACATGACGCATTTAGAACACGAATTACGTTTCATTCATTTCAGATTTCCGCACGGAAAAAAAAAGAGTTATAGCAAAATGGGAAGATCACACACTGTAATTTCTGTACTCCTGGATCAAATCAACACACATCCCGAGTGTCATTACACTTTACACACTAGTGACACTAGAGACATCCCAGGCAAAGCGAAGCAGTCTTAGGCCAAGCCAACGTCATCTGTAAGCCAGCACATCTGTTGATTGATGGACGAGACTCTGGTGTAGGCTTTCCTCTCGGGGTGCCGGGTGAGGAGTCAGATGGCAGTCGCTCCCGTAAAAACTTAGACAAGCCAAATCAAGAGAAGGAGTAGGAGAGTGGACCCTGGGCTCAAAGTACATGCTATAAGTTGAACTGGCTATTTTTAGTCCACAGTGAAATTAATCAGAAATAAATTATTTAACACGTTCGCTGCGAAGCCAAATCAAACGAATTTTTCAGCAGTGCGATAGGAGGCCTATAGGCCTTAAATGTAACCTTTTACTGGTGCGATTAAGGTCTTTAAGCCTCTTACCGAATTTGATCATTTAAATGTCATTATCCTTGTGATAAATCATAAAAAGTCTAAAAATAAATGACTGTCTTATAGGTAAAGAGTTACTCTGCTTATATTTACGTTCGCCTGAAGGTATGTGGTCGGGGATGCCCAGAAAATGAGAAAATGTTTAGGAGGCACATCAGCCCCCCATCGCACTGAATTATATGTTCAAAACATGTTATAACTAGTGATGTGCACATTAGATCGTCCGTCCGGCTGCCGGCGTCCATGCGGGAAAAATAAAACTTATCATTACTTTTAAGAAATTCAATAAGTATCAAACATGTCTGTTAATAAAAATATTGTAAATACATCGGTTGTTTGCAATCAACTCAAAAATACTTAATTTTTTAACTTTTTGTTTGTTTCGCGACTGTTCATAGTGGTACGTAGAATTTCGTAACATAACCGACACATTTTTTTCTTTTACTACATTTTTCTGAAACTTGTGATTTTTCTGTAGCTTTGCAACACGTGGGTTATCTATCACACTCCACTAATACACTCTGCAACGTCACTTGATACGGAAAAAAGTGCATCACTAGTTCATAGGTCATCAAATTATAGATAATAACAGGTGCGGTAAGGGGCGGAATGACCTACTACGTTTTAAGAGGTCTATAGGCCTCTTACCCGCACCCTGAGATGATATTTGCCTTGTAGTGCGGTAAGGGGTCTTTAGACCTCTCACGTATTTTTTGAGTAATTCTAGTTACAAATGAATAGAACAATATAATCATATATTTATCTCTTTTTTTTATTCAGAAACCTACTAGCTGTGACCTCCGCACTAGACGGAGATCACTGTATTTTTCCCCGCACCGAGCGATCGTACACGTAAGGGGTCTTTAGACCTCCTAACGCAGCGAACGTGTTAAGTATAGTACTGTATAGATAGTCAATATAATATCGCGATCTTGTCAATACATATTGATGATATTGACGCAATAAAAATGTGCAGCCACGTTTCGAGCCTATATTATTTGATCGCGATATTATTAAAGGACTGTCTAAACGCACCCTATAAGTCTCTAACATACCTTTGTTGTTGCTCGGTCAAAGCAAACCGATATAATAAGTTGATGGTGTAGTATAATGTGAGATATGCAAGTAACTCTCGCCACACCAGCTTGTACACACTGCCTCGCCATCTGTAGGTGAAATAATAATCTACTTAGTACAAATTATTACTATCTTTGGATCGATCAACTATTCATTGTAAGTACATTTCAATCTCTTTGAAAAAAAAAGGAAATGAATTATTTTTTAAAATAATAAATTCACGCAATGTTATTTGCACAAAGATTGTATGCACACGCATGGGAAACATTATCACAATCTTGTCATTAGTTTTATTCTTTATCATGGAAGAAGAAGGATCTATCTAATATATATAAATCTCGTGTCACAATGTTTGTCCTCAATGGACTCCTAAACCACTTAACCGATTATAATAAAATTCGCACACCATGTGCAGTTCGATCCAACTTGAGAGATAGGATAGTTTTTGAAACGGATTTCGACATCCACGCGGGCGGAGCCGCGGGCAACAGCTAATAGAATATAATTTTGGGCTCTCATAGGACAATATGACCATAATAATATTATGAATTAGCCCGTGACTTTTCGTCCGTTTGGAATTCGATGTACCTAATGTAGTAGTAGTATGTAGTGTTCAATGTAAGCGAAAATATAATAAAGGGTGAAACCCACATTCTATCGAACTTCAGCATTTCTCTTTGTGCTGCTCTTCATTCCATGTGTAATTTCATCAAAAACATTTGGTAAGTATTAACGATATTAAACTACCATTCTAAACTTAAAGAAAATGAAAACGTTTGAAAATAATTGCACCGGACCGACTATTAAATAGGTATGTTTTGTAATAAAATTATTGAACATTAACGTTTCGTTACCAGAATATAAAAGTAAATTAATTTTCCGTGACGTCTTGCCTGTAATGTAGGCGTCTAAAAACTTGTTTTGCGTCGGGGTGTCCGACAAAAAACGTACTTAATTGCATAGCGTATAATCGCCAGTCCAATGATTCTGAAAACATTCGATCTATTGACATCAAGATAAGCAGAGTAAAGCCGCGGCCGCGGGGCACAGCTTGAATATTGAGTTAATAAGCTTAGATTTCATGGAGCAACCCTAGAAGACACTTTATACCAAATCGCGTGATGGTAATGTGTACAGTTTACCGGAAAGAGCCTGTAAACATTTAAAAAAACCGCTTAGATAATGTCATGATAATAATGACGATGATGATGACTTCGGTGATGGTGATGATTATTTCGGTGATGATGATAATGATTACGGTTATTATGATTTCGATGATAATGGTGATGATTGTTTCGGTGATGATGATGGTGATTATTACGGTGATGATGATCACTCCGGTGATGTTGAACACATGTGCAGATAGAGCATTCCAGTTTTAAAATCGTGCGACGAAGAAAGAAAACACCGCCGAACCGCTTAGTTCGGGACCATAACGTGTTGTTCTGGATCGGAAGAGAGGCGAGAGAACGTCCATTCCGAGCATGTTAATGTGGTCCTGTAGTAGTAGTGAAGTGTTCTGAAGAGTTGGGAGTGGAAATAAAGAGGATACGTTAGCTGTGAACGCGCACGTCTATTTTTTTAGCATTGAACTCGACCAGTTTCTCGGATCCCTATTGCGAAATGCGGACAAGGGCCCAGTCGAGCTCAGTGAGTAGTGGTCGTCTGCTAGTATATTCTGGCTTACAGACACTCCTTCCCTAGACAGCCCGCTAACTGCTTATGGTCTTACACACTTCTTCGAGGTTCCCCTACTCTCATCAAAATACAAGGCCGCTGGTTAGGATAGCTTCTGACCGGTAATTTTTTTAAATACTCATTTTATTAGTGCAGGCTGTGCAGGTATGTTCTGTAAAGTTGACTCTGGGTTGCCTACGCCCTTTCACGTATCTTACTTACTTGTGGTTTTAAAGTATCTAATTCATATACCATTTTCAATTCTCATTACTATATTGACAATGCGGTCGGACTACGCGGCCACCTCCTCTCTTTCAGGCCCAACACTCTTGTATACATTACATACTGCGCTGTGTTTTCAAAATCTTCCATACATGATAAATCGAATTTAGGTATTAGTCCAGCTCGCGCCATCATACCGGTAATCGATTCTATGAGACAATCATCCCACGCTTAACAGTTGATACTGTAGAATGGGTTTAATTGAATTTGTCAATTACTTTGAGCGCAATACCCTACGTTTCTAGAATGAAGAGTTTTTGTTTGAAAGGTCTCGGTCAGACTGTACCCGAGGTCGCTTGGGTAGAACTGGAGCTGGCGGTGCGAAGGCTCAAAGCCAAGAACACCGCCCCGGGACCCGACGGCATTCCAGGCCGAGCGTGGGTCCTGGCTCTAGACGACGATGCTCTCGGGCCTCGACTGAGAGGGCTTTTCAGCGCATGTTTGGAGCGGGGCCAGTTTCCGAGACTGTGGATGACGGGGAAGCTGGTCCTCATCCGAAAGGAGGGGCGCCTGGCGGACTCACCGTCCGCCTACCGGCCCATAGTGTTGCTCGACGAGGTGTGCAAGCTCTTTGAAAGAGTGATCGCGAAGCGCCTCGTCGAGCACCTCTACAGAGTGGGGCCGGACCTGTCGGATGGCCAGTACGGCTTCCGGCAGAGGCGCTCCACCGTGGATGCCATCATGCGCGTGAAGGCTCTGGCGAAGGATGCAGTTGCCCGGGGTGAGGTGATGTTGGCGGTGTCCCTGGACATCGCCAACGCGTTCAACACCTTGCCCTGGAGTTGCGTTAGGGAGGCGCTCGTGTATCACGAAGTGCCTCTCTACCTTCGCCGCATAGTCGGGGCGTATTTGTCGGAGAGAGCCGTCATCTACCCGAGCATGACCGGTCTCGGCAGGCGGGAAATGTCGTGCGGTGTTCCGCAGGGATCGGTCTTGGGGCCGCTCCTGTGGAATATCGGCTACGACTGGGTGCTTCGCGGTGAGCTCGTGGACGGGGCAGCCGTCACGTGTTACGCGGACGACACGCTAGTGACGGCGTGCGGGGCGTCTCACAGCGAAGCGACCCTGAAGGCCACGACCGCGGTTGCCCAAGTCGTGGGTCGGATCCGGCAGCTGGGTCTCGAGGTGGCTCTGCACAAAACCGAGGCTCTGTTCTTCCATGGGCCTCGGAGCGTGCCACCGGCGGGATCCAGGATTGATGTGGGAGGCATATCCATCGGCATTGAGCCCCAGATGAAATATTTGGGGCTCGTGCTCGACGGCCGATGGGACTTCGGGGAGCATCTCCGAAGGCTGGCCCCCAAATTGAAGGGCACGGCTAACGCTCTGGCGAGGCTGTTGCCCAACATGAGGGGGCCGGATGACTCCTGCAGGAGGCTCTACGCGGGGATCGTGCGGTCCATGGCCCTGTATGGATGCCCGATCTGGGTGGAGGCCCTGAATAGCCGTAACTGGCGCACGCTGCGAGCGCCGCAGCGCGTTATGGCTATCAGGGTCATCAGGGGGTATCGCACGATCTCCTTCAAGGCGGCGAGTCTCCTTGCCGGGACTCCACCGTGGGACCTGGAGGCGAGAGCCCTTTCGCGGCTATACTGGTGGCGAAAGGAGGCGCAGGAGCGGGGACTGGACCCGGAGCCTCGAGTAATCGAGGCCGTCCACGCCCAGCTCCGCCGGGATACCGTGGTGGAGTGGAAGGACCGACTTGGGCAACCAAGCGCGGGGCACTCCGTTGTAGCGGCGGTAAGACCCGTCATGGAGGACTGGCTGGAGAGGCCTCACGGGGGCCTCTCGTACCGGCTGACGCAGGTGATCTCTGGTAAGGGGTGCTTCGGGGATCACTTGTGTCTGATTCGGAAGGAGCCAACGCCCGAGTGCCATCACTGCGATGCGGGCGAGGACTCAGGGCTGCACACGCTGGCCGAGTGTCCGGCGTGGGAGGTGCCGAGACAGGCCCTCCTGGCAGCCCTCGGGGTGGGAGTCCTCACACTGCCGGTGCTGATCGCAGCGATGGTGCAGAGTGCGGACGCGTGGTCGGCCGCCGCCTCCTTCTGCGAGCAAGTGATGCTCGAGAAGGAGGCGGCGGAAAGGGTTCGGGAGAGGCTGCACAGAGCTCTCCCGAACGGCGGCCGGCGCGGACGCCCGTCCTCCATGAGCGCTGGCCTGGGGGTGACGGGTGGAGCCGCCTGTCACCCTAGCAGAAGCAGGCCGAGGTGGCGGCGCGCCAAAGCGCGCCCCCCCGCCTATTCCGGGGGTATGACGGGAACCACGCGGTTCCCAAACCCGAGGGGGCCATCTTGAATCCGGAGATGGCCCGGGTCAAGCCGGGGTGCGAGGGAAATGCTCTTCGGGCCACCTTACACCCTGGCGTCAGAAGACCCTAGACGGCGTGCGGTTTTAGTCGGTAAGAGTCCGACATAACCTGCCCCGCTGGCCGCGGGGTGGGTATCCATGAGGATTTCCGCACGAAAAAAAAAAAAAAAAAAAAAAAGGTCTCGGTCAGACTTAAAATCTTATGCATGTTTTGATCACAACGACTTCCACGCGGCTAAAATATATTTCTGTATAATATTATGAATTAACTCGCTCTCAAAACACTTAATCATTATTTTCTCCAATATGCCTGGGAAAGATTGTGAAATTAGAAATAGAAAAATACAATTGAAATTTAAATTCCAATAAGAAAGTTTCCTGGAACTCGTTCGCTCGCTCGCTAATTAAAGAAAATTGCCTTCATCCCTGCTCTGAGTTGTTAGATTTCTAATATGTCTTAATATAATAATACCCTAATTGGATAGAACCAAAAAGGGATCCCCCCCCCTCCCTCATTAGTGACTACAAATGTTCTCGATTATTTCGCACTTCTTTTATGGGGAGTTAGTTAACGATCTTCGGGGCCAAAACCAACCACATCTGCAACGGTACAACTAGCCAGGCTTTCTCAATGGTCATTCGGCGGTCGCTTTAATAAAAGCCAAATGATAGGAGAGCGAACCCTGCTGGGCCCAAAGTACAACCTGGACTAACGAAGTTAAGAGTACCTACCCACAACCGGCGTATCAATTTTATGAAAGTAGAAGCGAAAGGCGTACCTTTGCCAGAATCGTAGTAGTACGTGGAAAGATATTGCCTCTGCCTATCCGTATAGTAAAGATACGTGATTATAAATGTATATATGTCTATTGAAAAAAAAGCAACGGAACATGTTAGGCATTAACAAAGAATAACTTGGTTAAGTCGGATTTGCATGACTACATTACAACGTTACGAATTGCCCGTTAAGGTATTATACTGACAATAATTATTATCTACTAATACAAAAATGTCCCGTTTGACTGACCTTGGCTTTGTTGTTGTGCCTAAGTATATAATATACTAGCTGTCCCACGCGGCTTCGCTCGTAACATAATTCGTCCTCGTGGCACCTATTTCACCCATACATGCCCGTTAGTTTTGCAATAATTTAACTATGGCAATTTGCCCAAACAGGCTAAGAATTTTTCAAATTGAACCAGTGCACAGCCTACATAATATTAGTACTACCCTGTAGTTCCTCAGATTAGCGCTTTCAACCAAACAAGCTCTTTAGCTTTATAATATTAGTAGCTTTAACTTTAGAATATAATAGAAATTTCATATCGGTAAGTAATTAGTTATAGGTAGGTACGTGTTGTTTTATTTATCGCTTTGTTTGCACCCTTTTTTGGTCAGGGGAAATGTCCTACGACACGGCATAGTTATGCACACACGTAGTTATATACATAATATTACCCCTTTTATAAGTACAGGATTACGTACAGACAAAGACCATGAATTGATAGTTATCATGTTGTTTGGTACAGAGAAGGAAATGTTACGGTAGGTCAGATGTTACTACGATGTTGAGGCGTAGTACTATTAGGTATTCTGTGGTTGAGGTCACAAATCAATCACACATAGTGTATGGTATTGTACTCCTTATTTATCAGACTGAAGGGGAAATTACTATTTGGTTTTTACACTAATCAGATATTTCTGAAAACCAAACCAGTATTTCACGGTGTACTACTAATAACCACGTTTTATTAACGGTGACCACGAAGGCCACGTTTCCTTTAGCGGTATCCTCCGGGGCTTGAACGATAGATTAGATTTGCAAGAGACACGTTTAAACAGTCACGTGCATCTGTGGCGCTCAAGCTAACTATAGATAACGCATCTATTATTTTTAAAAGCTTTACTTTGAATTGCTCTGTTGTTTTTTAGTTTGTTAGTATGGGATACATTTTGGAAGCCTATAAGAACTTCTTACTGACGCCAGACTGCGCTAAATTTTGGAATAAGTACTTGCGTATCTTCGGAGACTGAGACAATACGGTACTACGAAGCTGATCTGGTAATGGAGTCGGAAAGTGAACTAAACAAGATAAGCCCATCGAGTTTAGGCTCATTAGTTGCAATAAGATTAAGGCGGCAGGCCCACTCTCCTGCGCTAGCTTTATATAAATATTCTAACCTTATCTATCCCAATATATATCGCATATTTTCTTACTATTTCAGTATAACTATATTTGGTGAGCCTTCATCTTTTTTAAAGAAAGAAATAAAAGTTTTATTTATCCTCATAGCGATTTTCTAATTTACGTCCAAAATTTGCAGTTTGGAGCCAATGGTTTACCTACCTACTTATTGTTTTTGATTGGTGTATCAGTCTTTCCGGTATTGACTACCTCCTGAGTCCTGACATACCAACCCCGAGGACGAAGCCTGGGCGAGAGCATCGTCCGTTGTTTAGCAGATGCTTATCTATTCGGTGCTTGAAGCCCACACCGTTTCGATCCGACGCTTTCCACAGATGTACCACAGAACCATACTAAAGATTAAAACGATTGAATTTTTCCCATACGTCACGCCAGTCACGCGTAAGTTAATGTCGTGATAATTAATTAAACGTGTTGTGGCTGTGAGATTAACATGCCATTAACTCTAGAGATTATGTTAATATTTCACTCGTGATTTTAATCAAATTATCTTAATAATATTTAGAGCAATAGAGTACAACAGAGTAGCATTTTCATTAAGAACCCTAAATAACTTTGCGCGGAAATCAACTTCAAAATTTGATGAAGTGATAATCTTTTTTCGAGCAGTATATCTAGTATCCAACTCTCACGTCATCGAGGTGGTAATTGATGGTGTTTTAAATTGCATCTGCCACACACACGTTGTAATGGCGTGAAAACAGGTAAGTACCTACCCATGGTTAATGATACTGATAACATGTTTTAAAATTTTGAATGATAATAAGCTTATTGATCTTGAATATTAATGACAAAATTTCCCTTTCCCGTACGTGACCTTAAGTCGAGTTTTGGAATAACCTGAATGAGATGAGTTACTTAAAATGCAGTTTACATACAATCTGACACCATCGCACTTTGAGCACACCAAGCGCGCAAGTAGAACAAAATTGTCGAGACTTTTGTCACAGCTTTTGTCTATAGGTACTGAAAGTAATATCGCGATGTCAATAGTGAAGTGATCCATTGTTCTCTTTCATTTACTGATTAATGTATGCTCTTTTGCACTCGTACTTTTATTGAGCGCCAGCTACAGTCCTACAGTCCGTACCTACTCATATTTATAAGATCATTGATCTGAATGCTAAATCCTATTTTTATTTGTCACGTTAATGTATGAATTCACAGGGGGTGGGACTAATTGGAAGAGCTAATCGGAACACTCGCCTAAGAAGTCATTAGATCGGCGCAATTGCAAGGGTTTGAGAGAATTGGTGACCTCTGGGCTCCCAATAATTCGGCCCGAACGTCACTGCATAGCGTCGTCAAAATTCTTTGACCTTGGCTCAACTTGCCACGGCCGATAGCCGTTTACTAATTACTAATATCAGTGTCGACCGACCTTCTGAATCTGTACTTAACAGCAAAAAATATTGCTTAATCGATCTTCGGGTTATGAGTCTTTAATTCTAGGTTAAGAAATGAATAATTATATCTACTGGAGAACACAATTCTTAGCTATACCTAAGTACCTACGAGTAGATCGTGGGTATTCTTTATCTAAGTTGGTATTACCGGGTTTGTTATTACACAAATTAACTATGACTTTGAACCCATCGAGGCGACTTCTATGCCGCGATAGAGCGTCTGATTGGTAAGTCGGAGGTTGCGTGATCGATATCCGACATTTTAAATATTTTTATACATGAATATGTAGGTTCTATAACTCATATTAAGTAAAGGTACGCTAGTTAAGCCATGTTACTTTAGATCTTGATACCACTTTTGCCCTACTGACGTGAACCCATTCCTAATACAAGCAATCTAGCTTTGTGAGGGTTTAGCAGGCATACTAATTTTTCGGTTATAATTTGTTTTAATATTTACGTAAATATACCTAATCTACATACCTGAAAGAAATAACAAAAAAGACAGAAGTTAAGCTTATTTTCCAAGGTATAGGTACTTACTTATACTTACATAAATTGTATGTAACATTTTTGTGTACACTGAAGAACTTTTTGAAATCAATAAAATATACGTACTTACAAGAAACATAATGAGTTATTTGCCTTTGCATACACCCTACTCAAAGGTCTTGCAGTTGACATGCATTCGTAAACAAAATGTTGACTTGGCAGTGACAATCCCATTAATAATTTCAGGGTAAAGCGAGGTTGAGCGACCGCCCATTGCGCCAGGTTACAAAGGGGCGTTACTGGGAAGATGACACACCCCATCATCGATGGGTCTACTTCATCATAGAAGACGACGTCGCGCCCCAAATCACGGAGGCATAATTACAGGTAACGGTATTATGGCCCAAAGCCAAAACACCGTTCTGGGACCTGACCTGACCAAGCGTAGGACCCAACTCTAGAGACTCTCGGATACCGACGGATCTTTAGCGCGCACCTCGATCAGGGCCGGTAAAATATTTAAAACGGAAACTGATCCCCGCTTGGGCCCTCACCGTCCGCCTGCCAGCCCTGACCGGCTCGTAGCCAATCGACTCGTCAACACCTTACGGCAGTTAGACCGAATTTGGCGGTTCGGTATTCATCAGGACACTTCACCCTGAGGGGACTGCTAGAGATAGCAATGACAAAGGGTGAGGTGAAGCGGCTAGTGTCGTTTCAAATAAAATAGTAAAAGTGTAGATATACTTACCATATCCGTTTAAAAGTAATTATTTTTTTTAATTTAAAATACATGCCATTAATGCATAATGCTAGTAATTCTCGGTAACCCCGCCGGTAAACATAATAACCCCTTTAAGTTGAGTTTTACCTGTAAGTTTACTTACGCAATTGCTTATCCGTCAGTCTGGGTGTTCTTTGTTCATTTAAAAGGAACATGTCAGTGAGGACTCCCGCATTGAGGTTCCAGTAACACATACCTACATCGAAAAGTCCGTTAAAACTATGTTAATTATAATAGTTGGACTTCAAGTTTTGCTTAAAATGCAATATATTATGTTTCCAATCAAATCTTTCTAACAACATTGTAAATTAAAATAATGGAAAACATTTTAAATTCTAATCAGCAGCAAGGTGTCCCACGGAACCTTGCTTCTCGTTAATATCGGTACTAGGTATCGACCAGTCTTCAACTCTGATGAAGTCAGAAACGTTTTTTCCAACCAGGCTTAGATGGATCAAGCTTTACGACCCCGTGCAAAACCTTGCCGAAAGGGCCTTTGTTACGAAGCTTAACCTCTTTCTCAAGAATCGTACCTTGATACATCAGAGCTGATGTACGGACACCTTTTTTTTAATATGGCTCGGTCACTCCTCGATAGCTAGCCTACCAACCGTTGTATAGATATATTTAACTAAACCTGTTTTTCACATTTACAGACTTATTTATTTTCATCAGCAGTAAAAACCTCTTCAACTAAACTACGTTTTCACGTTTTACTGAATGAAATTCATTGAATCAAACGTACCTAATAACGCAGTTTAGTCTGTTTTTATCCGAGGACTAGCTGTGCCCCGTGGCTTCGCACTTGACATACTTCGTCCCCGCGGCAGCTATTTAACCCATACATGCCCGTAATTTACTAGTTTTGGAATAGGTAATTTATAGAAAGTTCGATTTGTTAATATATAAGTATTATGATCACTGCTCCGCCCTTTTGGGTAGTACCCACCATGATGATATATTATGACCTTCTTCGATAAACAGGGTATCCAAAAGAAACTATTTTTTCAATTCAAACCAGTAATTCCTGAGATTAGCGCGTTCAACCAAACAAACTTCAGCTTTATAATATCATAGTACCTACCTAAAGATTACATTTAATTGTTCTGCAGGCTGTTTTTTTATTTGCCGTTTAGATCGTACCCGATTGTTTTAACCAAGTACACAAGTATTTCAAATTGATTAAGTACTTATATGGGTATATTATCTATATCTAATGTTATAGTGTTAAACTTGTTTTTGTATGTGTGAAATAATGGTTAGTACTCGGGCATAAATGGATTCCTATACCGTAAGTTGACTCGACGGGTTTCGTTATGTAGTACGCATATAACAGCAATTTTATTTTCATTGTGACTTATTGCATTTACCGTTCAGTAATCCATTTGAAAAAGAAAATAAATACGAGCTATTCGGCCATAGCGGTATTCTCATCTACACGCGAAAACAAATTTACTCTTTAATTATTATAGGTTTGTAAATGGTTGGCTTTTAAATTAGTCATTCTATAAAAGCTACATATACCTACTTACTCGTATTAGGAACTAACGCTCAGTTCTTTTAACTAATATTAAAATAATAATCGACAAAATGTTTATTTATCTATTTAAATAATTGTTTGTAATATTCAAATAACCTTTTTTTACTGGTACCGTATACCTACCTATACATCTAAATGCACTTTGGATGTACCTATGCATGGTAGGTACTCATACCAAAAACATTTTTTCAAATTTTTGCCTGTCTGTCGGTCTGTCTGTTTGTTCCAGCTGATCTCTGAATTTACTGGACTGATTTTGACGGGACTTCACTAGCAGATAGCTGATATGACAAGGAGTAACTTAGGTTACTTTAATTTTGAGAAAACAATTAGGGGTTCCGCCCAAAAAAGCCTTAAATGTCCACGCGGGCGAAGCCGCGGGCTACACCTAGTAGATACTATTATAAAATTGTAATGTAGTTGTGTCTGTAAATTGGAGAGTAATTCGTAGGAACGATTATGAACGCAATAATTTTTTTTTTTGGTATTCTTGTCTGTTTGTTCGCGGTGGACGTAAAAACTACTGAACGGGTTTTGATGCGATTATTAATTTTTGATCACAATCTTTTGAGTAGAATCTGAGATATAGTAAAAAACGGAAAACCAACGTCCGCAGCCGCGGGCATAGTCTAGTATTATATAACGTCTCACAAAATCAGTACGAAAGAATATAAAAAACATCGTGAATATACATAAGTTGAATGATTATGGTTGTGCTTGAGGGTTCCAAGTGTTGTGATACTATTGTGTACGCTTACGCATCATGGCTGGTTTTCACTAATTTTAGGAACTGCAATTAAGGCAAACCATACTTCCTACGGTATCGCAATTTATACTCAATGAATTTCATTGAATAATATGCTAGAAATAGACTGACTACCGTGGTATACCAAGATCATGCGAAGTGGAGAAGTAAACGCCGGAAAGCAACTCCACACTCCAAGGTGAGAGCAACCAATGCGACCGGGACTAACTCGAGGAGTCGAGGATGATGATGATGATGAATATGTGAAAATATTAGATGAACGAATTTTCACTAGAGAAATATCTACACTCTAAAAATTATGTGAACCTTAAATTGAGTGTGATAAATTCCTTTAAGTATTTACAACACAAAAGAGGAATGATACCTACCGAATTGAAGTTGTTTGTGACTAATAAAATTGTGATTATGTGAGAGTAAGTAAAAACGAAATAAGTGTAATCTTGTGACCGAATATGATCATAAGCATGATTGAATCAAGTTTTAATCGATTGGTGCACGCGATACGGTTACTTTCGCCACCTTTCGTTGTCAGGGCCAAGCTAACTGCGAACAGACATTGAATCGATTCTAGTCCGCGTTATACAAATAAGTAGGATCCTTCAGTGCGACGCTGAGTTCTGTTAACGATGGATATTTACGGCGTGATCCTTGGTCTTCAATTTGGTATGGCAGCTAACAGCAAACTTTCAACTGGCGTTTGACGTACGTAAACACAGTACGGACTGAGTTATTTTCCAAACGCACCCCACAATAGACGGACGGTAAAAGACCGTGCTATTGTCAAGCCAAAGTATAATGTGTGGTTACGGGCCATAGGTGTGTTACCTATTTCGTCATATAAGAATGAGGCGCGCACAGAGATCGGTCGGAACAGCTGTTTCACCCGTGCTGCGGGCCCTGAGTCGTAGCGGACGGTGCAGCGCTCAGAGCTTCAGACCCGACAAATATGAATTTAACTTACTTGCAAAGGATCCTCCAGAAACATCCAAAACTGCTACCATTGGGTACTTCACCGGCATATGATATAGTCATGTCTGATACAGCTTAACACACTATAAATTAATATTTATTTATACACACACACGTTTGTTGGCGCGAGCTTGGAGCGAGACACACACGGAAAATAAAAACGTTTTAGAAAGTGATAAAAAGTTTGTTGACGTAGTTACTAAGGAAGACGAAGGGAAGTATTAACTAAATAGTGCACTTATAATGTCACATTCTGATGATGTGTTATGCACTCTGCCTTCCTCGTATTGTACAAAAGCATATAGGAGGGGCGAAAGAGCACCGTCCACAGAGTAGCGTCAACTGTGACTGATGAATGATACCTTGCTTGGCATGTTGTTCAAGTTACTCGCTGTTTGCTCATGCGTGCTACCGCGCGAGGCGCGAGCGCAGCCCCACTCGCAGGTTCTATGCCAGATGGACATCGTCGCGTTTTTCGATAGATGGCGCTACGTATTGTAAATAACAGCCTTCGGTGCTGAGAAACACGATCTACAAACAATACAATACAACATTTGCATCTTAGTTTCTGTCTATAAATGAGGCGATGTGAATTAATTAAGAGGTATTGAATGGTGACGATATCGACATTATCGACATACTACCAATCAAAACCAATGAGTGAACCATAAACTCTAAAGTAGAAACTGGTACTAAAAACTGCTATGAGTTTCTATTAAGTTGAGAGTCTATTAAAAACAATTAAAGACCCACCCATCGCAATATACCTACGTATTTAAATATCTACATAGATTATGTTCTGTGCCGCTTAAGATGGTGTGGTTCCATAACACACCCAGCTTTGACAAACCCTGCTGTATCGACGATTGCAACAAAAAAACAAAACGCTGGCCATGCGAACTTGAACATTTTAAAAGGAAATGACGAACTGTGTTAGTCCGACAAAGACGGCCGTCTGAATATCTGCACGGGCGACGATTTCTTCGGGACCACTACGAATGTTATCTATTAGTTGGTTTCAAAACCGGCCCCCTCAAACAACAAGCAACTAACAAAACTGAAAAGAAAAAAACAAGCACTTAGATTGATGTCCGGTGGTCTAGAAACATAACAACTGAACAGTCGGGATCCATTATTCGACTAATTTTTCAATGGATCCCGACTGTTCAGTTGTTATGTTTCTAGACCACCGGACATCAATCTAAGTGCTTGTTTTTTTCTTTTCAGTTTTGAGGCGGTCGGGTTTTTGAATTTTTAAATTTATTTTTTTTATTTTATACTTTTTAGTTACTTACATAGCTGCGCGGATATAACTGAAGTATAAAATCTATCTTTTATAGAGTTACTAGCTGTTGCCCGCGGCTCCGCCCGCGTGGATGTCGAAATCCGTTTCAAAAACTATCCTATCTCTCAAGTTGGATCGAACTGCACATGGTGTAAGAATTTTATTATAATCGGTTAAGTGGTTTAGGAGTCCATTGAGGACAAACATTGTGACACGAGATTTATAATTTTATATTAAGATTAATTTTCGTGTAGTGAAGGGACATCACCGAAATTCAACCTTAGTTATTATATTTTTGCTCATATCTCTGGTTCTACTAAACCGATTGTAATCAAATAAACGTAAGATTTTAAGTCTAACCAAGACCTTTTAAATAAATAAAACCGCATCGAAATTCGTTCAGCAGTTTTTGCGTCCATCGCAGTCAAATGTTTGTGGTGCCAAAAATCCGCCATTTTGATTTTTTAGAAATTTTAATATACCTGGTGTCACTCACACAATCATGACGAATCGAACAACACCTTGTTTGACAAAATCCATCAAGCAGTTCAGGCTGTAGAGCGTGCAAGACAAATTTTCAAGATTTTCATTTTGGCGCCAAAAATCCGCCATTTTGATTTTCAAGAAATTTTAATATACCCAGTGTCACTCACACAATCATGACGAATAAAATGATACCTCGCATGTCAAAATCCGTCAAGCCGTTTAGGCTGTAGGCCGTGCCAAAGAAATGGACATACATACATACATACATACATACATAGTCTCGAAAAACATTACCCTCCTTTCTTCGGCAGTTGGGTAAAAATAGCTAGTGCTGTTGTAGTTGTAGTAACATGTTTACTTATTTGTAGTAGGTATCCCCCACTCAGCCAGGTCGCTAGTCGTATCCACCTATGTATTTTTTCGGAATATTAATTGTTGAAAAGCAACCGAAACGTCAGGATCAGTGTTAAAAAAACACCAACTAAATCATGATAGAATTCGTTAAAAATAGTTTTATTTCAATATAGGTATGTAACATTCCGACAATATCATTTGACGCTTCATTGAGATTCTTACAAATTTTTAGGTGGCGCTTGAATTACCACGGTTGGTATTAGGTGCAACAAAAACTATTTACTTACAAAGATAATGTTGTCATCATTATGTTCGACGAGGTTCCGGTTGAGTTCGATGCTTTCACCTCGGAGTCCGAAGTCCGTTCAGTGTTTATCTTACTTTGACTTATTGGCTTTTATGGAGACAAACCTCCCAACCGCTGGGGTTTCTGTCACCGTTGCCCAAGGTGCACCACGTGGAGCTAAAAATTACAGCGGTATACCCCGGCGGTCTGTGGAGAGAAAGAACCGAACAAAGGTCGAAACCAAGCGTGAGTAGCTTAGCGGTTAAGGAGTCTAACTTACGATCGAGTGGTCCCGGGCTTGAATCCTGACGATTACACTACCGATGTAAACTCACCCCTAACACAAGCAATTTAGTTTAGCTGAAGGCGTTAGGGTAAATAACAGTAATTTCGGTTATATTCTCTAAAAAAAATCAATGAAATTCTAAATCAATTAGTACCTACCTATGCAATAGTTTGCTACATCTGGGTCGGAAGCGCGAGTGTGACGCCCCTGGTGTTGCGCACATCTATAAGCCACGGTAACTGCTTCCCATCAGGTGGGCCGTGTGCTTGTCTGTTACCTAAGTGGTATAAACAGACATCCAGGACTTGTATCCATGACCAGTCTCTTTATAGAAGTACTCTGGCGAACTGAATTACCTGGATCTATCCTGAATAGCTGAAATTCTCGTCTACTAAAAATTTTCCGAAATAACGGAAACGATGAATGATATAGCATTCCTTTTTTTAAAATAATTAAGGCACATTAAGGAATAAAGTTTTGAAATACAGCTTTGGAATTTCGGAAACTTTTCTGATAAATTTATTGTAATGGGAAAATATAAACGTTTTAGTAGAAATTAGATAAGTACCAATACATTGATATTATTATCAGCAGTATATTTAGTTCCAATAATCTTGTTCTCAGAAGATCTATACAAATAAATAAAATTGATTTTCTGTTTGTAATAAGTACCTACTAAAATAATGAAACAGAATTGGGTATTTAGACCATTGCTGTAGGTACGTGTACAATAAGAAATTAAGAATTAATCTGCGCAAACGGTGCCTATACTGGTTTTACATAGGAGGTAAATAAAAGTCCGTGCTACACTTTTTTTAAGTTATGTATTACAGTTACAACTTTTTGAAATCCTTATCCTCGGGCTTATTCGAACTGGCCCTACAAAACTATCTAGACATTAGGTACTAAAAAAAATTTTACAATTTGAAATAAACACGACAGTGAACGATAAGAACATCAAAGGATATTTATGCGTATGTATTTATATAACAAGGAAGACTGGATGCATGCATTTGGCGTCAATTATGTTACCCCTAATTTCTTGTGGGTAGGATAAGTTTTAATAAATTACACGAATAAAACTGCAAAAATAATTTGGTCAATGAGAAAATTTATATGGCTACACAGGAAGCCAACTTTGTTTCTATTTCGTATTGTTATATTCGGAAAATTGTGTTCTTTCCTTTTAAGGTACGGAACCCTTATATGAATAATTTATTAAAAATAGATCATGAAATACTAGTAATACCGTATTTTAAAGTATGATATATTTGTATAAGTCATTTTAAATAACTAAATAATTATAATTTTTATAAATTTATGAATCAAGTTTAATTTAAGA
Organism: Lithosia quadra; assembly: GCA_963576445.1. Classification (NCBI taxonomy): domain Eukaryota; kingdom Metazoa; phylum Arthropoda; class Insecta; order Lepidoptera; family Erebidae; genus Lithosia; species Lithosia quadra. The sequence continues at coordinate 6,941,749 of OY754873.1, read as the reverse complement.
ATCAAATGAATCAGAAACGAGTGATTATATTATTTAATGTTATAGTTCTTATCATTCACTCTGGCGTAGGTACTGAAAACAGACTATTGGTATCAACGGATATTATAACGAAAATCACCGATTATAACCCATTGCACAGGTAATTACATCTATGACCTATACTAACTGTAACTATTCATTTGTTATATAGAATAGTTCAACATCAATAATAATTATATCTAAAATTTGAAATCATAATCTGTAACTATTGGCAAGCTTGGTAATATATATAGATATAATGTGGCAACGATAAACAAATATAAAAGTAAAAAGTACATACTGGTAGAGATGTCTTGTTTGTATAAAAAATATTTTACATAACTCTTCCAACACCAACCTCTGGATACCATTACATTCATTTTGTTTTCCCGAGTAGATCTTCGAATCGACCACCTCAGGGCCGGATTTAGAGGTTTGGAGGCCTTGAGGCAACAATCGCTATTTGCCCAATGAAATGTACAATTTTTTAACTTTTTAAAATTCCAATAAATAATTTATTTTGAAAATAATAAATAATCTGTTAGTATTTAAAAATATGGGTAAAAATTAACAATAAGTAAAAAAAATTCCAAAGTCTATCGTGGGGGCAACCCTTTTTTGTGGAGGCTGGGCTGTAGGCCCGGATACCCTCCCCTAAATCCGAGCCTGAGTCACCGTCTACTTAACCAGTAGGTACAACTGCAACGCGCCACTGTATGGAAGTACCAATCCCTCATCGTAGGTAACTAGCTGCCCAACATTTACCAACGTAATATTACCAAAGTGAAATTTTGTAATATTTGTATAAGTTAAGTTCAACAACTAATTCATAAATATGATCATACAATTGTAAGAGAACTAGTGTCCGATAAGGCGTATATAGGTATCAATATTGTTCTGTATTCCTTTCCACAAATAGATTTTATAAAATTACCCCAAAGCTCTTGGCAACATAGTAGGGCACTTTGTAAACAAGCACCCTCTGAAAAAAAAAGTAAAAAAAACACAGGAGCTGATGTTGCAGGCCGCCGCCAAATATTGTTGTATATTTTACTACAAAGTGGGTAATTAATTATGATACTAGGCAATAAAATTCCTAGTAGTAGATACATTTATTTTCCAATCATAAGTAGTAATCATTTATTTTCATCTATATATTTATTTTTATTTCAGATATATAGAGAAAGGGAAGCTTAGATGGTTCGGATATGTAGTAGAGAGGATGGATGAAAAAAGATTGACGAAACAGATATATATGAGGCGAGGGTGAATGGGCAGCCTGGGAAAGGTCGACCTAGGCGTACGTATGTTAATCAGATCCATAGCGTTTTAGAGGAAGGTCAGGTCAAGAGTACCCGGCAGTGCAAACGGCGTGCATGTATGAAAACAATTATGAAAGTTGAAGAAGCAGAAGGGGAATGCCAAGATCGTAGCAAGTGCAAAGATGTTATCCCTACCTACCCCAATGATAAAGTGTTATTTGTATATATGTTCATGAATTTAGGATACCTATATACCCCTTATTGATCAGAAAAAATGTTTTTATATAAATAATGTATAAATACAACATGTTTTCTATCAATCTTTACTGATTAGAAATATTAGTGCAGACAATATTATGGAGAATCATTATGAATTATAAGATTTTATTTCTAACATAACAGCATAGCATTGGACAATGATATGACTGTTATAAGTGTTATAACGTATTTAAAAGTAGAGCTAACTAATTAACTAAAGAGATGTTCCGTGGCTCTCTCGAGTATCCAATCGAATGTTGATAGCGCCACTCGGGCTTGATCTTCGTCGATACCCATATCTAATAATACTTGGACTTTTTGATTAAATTCCCAAATGGTTGTCGGTCCGCCGGCGTACACATTGGTCCAATGTCTGGCTGTTAGATTGAAAAGTTGAATGTCTTCCCTATATTGCTTCGCTACGACAGCGTCCTGTGGGTCGTTGGGCTCGGCAGCTGACAGTAGGGCCTGGATGGACAGTAGTACAGTGCGTAGAGTGAGAGCAGCAGCCCATTGGTCTTTCAATATGTCTAAGCATATGGCGCCCGTTACTGATGATACGTTAGGATGCCAGATCTTTGTTATGAAGCGAATCTGTAAAGAGCAGGATTTGTGTTTTGAGTTGCGTAACTTCAAGGTTATCATTTTGGTGTGAATAACTATGATACGACGGTATACGAGCCACCATCTCGACAGAAGATGGGTGCATTCATGATGGGATGATACTCCGGTATAAAGTCTTGGTATTATTCTTTTTGTGGCTAAAATATAACTTAGCACAATACCTACACACAGTTTTAAAATATGTTGGAAACAGAAAACAAGGCGTACATACAGAGCGCTCCTATGCAGGCAACTGGAGCTACTCTCGTTACCGTGATTTAATTGGTTTGCCCTTCGACCATCAATTTACGTCGTCACTGTTCAGCGCTAGTCATAGGATAGGACACTTGGTCGCAACGAAGAAGCATGATCTGACAACCGTTTACGATCCGCTACTTGATGGATATTTTCAGTTTCTAGAGTTTTTATGAAGGAAAAACCTAGCCTTAAGAGAATCCCCTCCCGCATGAGTTCAATTTGGATGATTGGACTACAATAGTCACGACTGCAGCGCAAGAAATATTTATAAACGAAATAATTTGCTTTATTTTTTATAATTACGAATGGTAAACACAGAATAGAAATAACGCTAGTAAAAAAATTGCAAGGCAATAGTATTTCATAAGATGTTATAAAATGACTTAAGAAATCATCAGATTCGAGACCTATACCTAATGACAGTGCGACTGAATACTGGCAATGAACTCGATCACTCGAAACAGCGGTCATTGTCTAAGATCGCAATAAATTCGTATTCCGCCATACAGTTACCCTGGGAGTCAAGTTTTTTAGAGACTTGTGTCAAATCGAATAAGGGCAGATAAGCGTTCGTATGAAATAACAAATTTCCTAGTGCCAGTCTCTAAAACAGCTGTCTCGAGCAGAATTTCCAAACTACAACGCACTATCCTCGAACGAACGGTAGTAAATTTGTGATTCATTTGGTGCCTACCTTGGGTGGATTAAACGGATAAGTTTCTGGGACTTTTATTTCAAGAAGAAATGTTCCGCCTTCATATGGTGTATCTGGTGGTCCTGCTATTTCACCTTGAAGCTCTGTCCAGCTATCGCTGACTAATTCTAGCTTGATTATGCCACCCGCCACCTAAAACAAAAAGAAAAATAAAATAAGTAACGTGGATCGTATCCACCCACACTATACATATACACCACGTAGTACCCACACATGAACGATTGGCGGATTATTACAAACTCTTTTCCCGATTCTACGTGAAAATTCGGATAGTTAATTTTAGACGCTAAACGAGACGTATCAAAAATTAAATTAGGCATAAAATACAATTTGTAGCAGACTGCACATCCCTATTATCAAAGGGCGTTATAGTCACCAACAGAATCCAATATCCTAAAATGTCCAATGTCCCATTGAATCTCATTGTCTCAGAATGAACAAGTGTCCAAACATGTCCAATGTCTTGTTACATCCAGTCACATGTCTATTGTCTCAAAACGTAACAATATTCACTTAAGTATGTATATTAAATAAATAAATAAATAAATATTCTACATTCTACTTCTATTAATCTATTTGCTGACCCCTCCCGGCTCGACACAAGAAAACTTCATAACCTATAACCTTCGCGCAATCGCAAGCAATAAGTTGACCTCTTATCACAATTGGATGAACGGTACGGCAAACAAACATTGATATTCATATAGATATTGTTAAAAAGTTAAGATGTGTTCTAGTGCTCATTTTTTCATTGTGCAGAAATCCCCACGGATGCCATCGCCGTCGGCCCTCGGGGGTGGTTGTGTCAGAATCGAGCCGACTTAAACCGCACGCCGTCTCGGGTTTGATTTACCGGGATGTAAGGATACCCAATAGGCATACCCCTCGCACTCGAGCTGACCCCGGGCCATCGTCTCCCCTGGCGAATGGGAGGCGCTGCCGCCTCCGTTGCCTGGGTGCATCATGTGGAGGTTCCAGCTTGCACCCTGGTTCAGGACCAGTGCTCCAGGAATTAGGCTCGGCCAGGTGTTCTCACATCACATTGAAGAAAGCCAATTTGCATTCAGTTCAATTTTCAATCACCCTTTTTCTTTATATATATTACTTACTTAACCAGCTTATTATTAAAGTAAAAAACACTATAATTATATGACACACACATGATGGGTAACTTACAATCGCGATAACAAAGAGACGGCCTCTGTGGCGTAGCGGTAGTACATTCGACTGCTACGACAGGGCGCACGGGTTCGATGCCCGCTCAGTGCAAATATATTATGTCTATTTGCACCGGTCTGGGTGTTTCTGTGTATAATATGTATGAATATACAAAAATAAAGTAGGTAAGTAGAGATTATCCGTATTCTAGAACCCATAACACAAGCTATGCTTAATTTGGGTATAGAGAGTGCCATGTAGAATTTTGTAGAATATTTATTTATTTGGTTTAGGCGCATAATGACAAAAACGCAAGAGGACAGATTCGTAAAATGTCAGAAACGCAAAATGAAGGATTTTTTATAGATATAAAGTTAAATAACCCTTCTTGGCAGTCGGGTAAAAATAGTAAAAGTACACACTATAAGAGGGTGATTCTCTGATATAGAACATTAAAAGAGAAGTAGCATCTAAGTGAAAATACTAAGAAATCATTGTCGCTAAAAGCAACACAGAAAAAGAAACCTCAAGGCTGATGAAATAAATTAAATTTTTGAACAGAATTAATCTATGTAAGCATTATGTTATAATAACCCCTTCAAGTACGTGTGGGTGTTTCAGTTAACTGGACGCAACCTTTGGATGACGCAACCACGCCTCCGCTATTTCTATTTTTGGATGTTTTTGTTGTTGTGTTCTCCAACCGTAATTTATTCTAACTGTAGGTAAATGCTTTCCTCTACAGCTTATAAAAATTGTTGATTTGCACATTACGTGAAGACATAGGTAATGGTGCTAATAATAAATATTCAAAGACATTCTACACAGCGCTCTCTTGACCCAAAGTAACCATAGTTTAACTAGCTTGTGTTATGGGTTCTAGAATGCGGATAAACATACTTACATATTGCTTTTTTTTGTAAATACATACATAATTATACATAGCAATATCCAGACCATGCAAATAGCAAATTTGCAATAAGCGGGAATCGAACCCGCGCCCCTGTCGTAGCAGTCGAATGCACTAACGCTACACCACAGGATGATAGATGTGAGAGCATTCACTTGTTAGTCTTGTGACAGAACATCGAGCACTCGCCATTTTTATACTTGTCGAACCGAACAACGGACAGAGCCAAACAACGCTAAGAAAATTTTCATGAACTTACTAGCGAATGCTGTAGTAAACTACTCAACACTACTAAACTAAAAAATATTCTTCATGAAGATTTATGAATTGACAGTCGGCTCAGCAAAAATCATTGAATTTAATTTTTTCTGGAATATAACATTCGCAAGAATGCTCATTACAAGTGAATTCCCCAGTATATCTGCACCTATAATGATATTCTATTGAATACATATTTTTAGCACACCAAAGGCAGAGACCAAAAAATCTAAGATCATGAAAAACTGTTCCCTCCTAATCGAGTATACTAATTTCTGATTAACATGACTTTTTTTTATAAGCAGATTATTTGGGATATTGGGGGTTTGTATAATGAATTTATGAAAAAACACAGTAATGACGGAGTTAAGAATGGTAGAATATAAAAATGGAATTAGCCAAGACTGAAGAAAGATGAAAAATGACCAGTGTGATCAATAATGGGATGGTATGAGTGAAGAGAAAAAATGTAATGAGTTTTGTTGGTATGAATGTGAGACAACCCTATTTCTGTAATAAATAGGTATTCTATAACCTTTTTCAATTTAGAGAAAGATTATTGACTACTATTATCAAGCCAATTATTAAGTGCTTACAAGGAACATTGGCAAAATTATTATCTGCACTGTAATATAAACAGACCAATCTATGATTTAAAACAAAACAAAGAACTTGCACATGTGCCAGAAAAAATGACTTGGCATTTTTACATTTAATTGAGTATGTTTGACCAAATGGGTGATGTTTTCTTAGAGAATATGTGTGTAATATGTAGTTTATGGTAAAATTGTGTACAAAAGATTTTAATAAAGTGAAAAACTGTAACGGTAAACATTCTGTGCTATTTTTAATTTAAATAGCTCTGGTGCCAATCAATTTGACTTAATCTTATTAACTAAAGACATACAGGCAGCAGTAATTACAAGAAACAAAGATTACTTCTAGGCAAGCATGTTCCACCATAGACCACATCATCTCTTGCCAACAGGTGAAATTGTGGTCTTGCCAACAAAAAAGAAACATGAAGTTACATTGTGACACCACCGTCGACAGAGCTAGAAGAAACAGTAAAGAAGTACCAAGGTAAGAACATTCCAATTATTGTAGGTTGCGACGCCAATGCTCACCATGTAGTGTGGGGCAGCACGGACTGCAATAAAAAAGGTGACTTACTTTTAGATTTCATCAGCGCAACTGGATTAAATATACTAAATGTGGGGAATACCCCCACATTTGTAACAAAAGCGAGGAGAGAAGTGCTGGACATAACAATAGCCACAGACAGCATAAGCCGGCATCACAGACTGGAAAGTAGACGAAGAAGACTCGAAATCGGATCACAGACGGATAACATTCAGTCTGGGAGCCACAAGCGAAAAGACCTGGATCAGAAATGCGCGGAAAACCGACTGGGCGGCCTTTGAACACCACATCAAGGGGTGGACACCAGGAGGCAAAACCTCGCTAAAGGACAGCTCAGAAATAGAAAGAGAAGCCAACCGGTTGGATGCCGCCCTGAGAGAGGCATACCACACAGCTTGCCCACTCAAGGAGGTCAAACCGGGTGAGGGACAACCCTGGTGGACAAAGGCACTCGAGAAGCTAAGGAAAAAGACCAGACGAGCCCTCCGAACTGCCTTGAGAAAGGGGGACGAGGAAAGCTGGCTCATATATAAGAAGGGAAGGAACGAATTCAAGAAAGAATGCAGAAAAGAGAACAGAAACAGCTGGAAAGCATTCTGCGAAGGAGTAGAGAAATACCCTGATGCAGCCCGGCTGGTCAAGATGTTCTCAAAAACCAACATCTGCAAACTTGGAAGTATAAAGAACGGAGACGAACTCCTAACCGACCTGGGAAAGATACTAGAAGTGATGATGAACACACACTTTCAAGAATGCGAAGCATATGAAGGTGAGGGAATGCCAACAGACACGTACCACGTCTTGGATACGGAGGAGAAGGCACCTGTCACCAAAGAGCATTTGGAGTGGAGCATCAGGTCATTCCAACCATACAAGGCTGCCGGACCGGATGAAATATTCCCCAAATTGCTACAAATAGCAATCAAGTACATAAGTAACGATCTTCTGGCTCTATACAACAGTAGCATCAGAATCAAGTACATACCGAAGAAATGGAGAAACGTAAGAGCGGTATTCTTGCCGAAACCAGGCAAGGCAACGTACCAGGAGGCTAAAGCCTTCCGATGTATAAGCCTGTCGTCATTCTTACTCAAAACTCTAGAAAAGATATTGGACAGAATCATCAGAGAACAAATCGTCAAAAGTGGATCTCCCCTACACATGAACCAACATGCATACATGGAGGGAAAGTCGACAGAGACGGCGCTCCATAATTTGGTTAACAAAGTACAGAGATCAATAAGCAACAAAGACTATGCGTTGGGATGCTTCTTTGACGTCGAAGGCGCTTTTGATAAAGCAACCCCCGCCTCAATAGAAGAAACCTTAAACCGTGAAGGCATAGACAAAGGCATATCAGAATGGGTGAAAACCATGTTGAAACACCGAGTAATCCATGCAGAGCTGGCAGGAACAAGACACACTGTAGTGGCAAAAAGAGGCTTCCCCCAAGGAGGCTGCCTATCACCACTACTCTGGTGCCTGTTAATAGACGAATTAGTTCTCAAGCTAAATAGGATGCACATATACACACAGGTGTATTCCGATGACGGCGTGCTCCTTATCACAGGTAAGGTCCTGAGTATAATACATGAAATCATGAACAGGGTACTAAAAGAAGCATTAGCTTGGTGCAGGAGTAAGGGACTCAATCTGAACCCTGACAAGACTAAACTGGTCTTTTTCACCAGAAAAAGGAAGCTGGGACAGGCTGTACCAGTAAGATTAGACAACCAGGACTTGGAAGTAGTCAGAGAAGTCAAGTACCTGGGAGTCACTCTGGACAGCAAAATGACCTTCAAGACCCACATAAGCAACACATGCACAAAGGCGAAGATGGCCATGATGCAATGCAGGAGTGCAATAGGAAGAAGCTGGGGAATAAAGCCCGCTAAAGTACTATGGATATACAAGGCAATAATCATGCCAAGAATCCTACATGGTGCCCTAGTATGGTGGCATAAGGCGCAACTAGGGAGCAACAAGCAAGAGCTGGAAAAAGTACAAAGGTTGGCAACCCTGATGATAACCGGTGCGATGAGAACAACACCTATGGCCGCGCTCGAAATCATCGTGGGCCTGAATCCACTGGATCTAGAAGCCAAAAGGAAAGCCATTGAACAATGGTTCAAACTAAGGAGCATCGGTCTATGGAAAGGCAACTCAACAGATGAGGGCCATACCAGGATCAGCCAAGGCTATGAAGAGAAACTGTCAATGATACTTTCGAACAATGACTTAATCAGGAAAGAAAGGACATTCGACAAGAAATATAGAATACACATAGGACCGAGAGAAGACTGGCAGATGGAAACCATCGGCACCACCTGCTACACGGACGGCTCCAGAAAGGAGTCGACAAAGCTCTCAGGCTCAGGAGTACACATCAAGTGCAAAGACGGGACGGAGATAAATGTATCGATTCCCCTGGGAAAGTTCGCAAGCGTCTTCCAAGCGGAGATATTCGCCATAAAAGAATGCGCAGATATAGCAGGTAACCTAACTACAAGGAAGGTCACTATATACAGTGACAGCCAGGCGGCGCTCAAGGCACTTGACAGAGTGGAAACGACATCCGCAATTGTCAAAGAATGCAAAAAGTCATTGGAAAAGCTGACCAGAACAAAAGACGTGACGATCGCCTGGGTACCCGGACATGCGGGAAATAAGGGCAACGAAACGGCGGACGAACTGGCCAGAAAAGGAGCTGATGAAAACCAGGTAGGGCCGGAGCCAAGGCTACCAATTGCCCATAAAATTACCAAGGGAGTAATCAGCCGAAGTATAACCGAAGAAACCAATCAGAGATGGAGATCTTCAGCAGGGATGAGACAGTCGAAGATCTTCATAAAAGGTATAGATAAAAGAAAAACGAGCCAACTGATGAAACTCTCAAGAGGCAACATGAGGCTCGTCATAGAAGTGTTAACGGGGCACTGCCGTTTGAACAGGCACCTGACACTGATAGGAGTGAAGAACGACCCCAAATGCCCGGAGTGCATGGACAAAGAAGAGACGAGCTTCCACCTGCTCGCCGAGTGCCCCATGTACTCGATGACACGATGGGAGACTACGGGGACAGACGTATTGACCGAAGAGGACCTGGAAGATCTAAAGGTGGACCAGGTAGTAAGACTGTGCAAGGAAACAGGTAGGTTCGGGGAGCTTCCGTGATTGCCGGACAGTCCCTCATTCCAAGGGAAATGGGTGAAATGGCCAACAAAGGTGAGGCTGATCACCCGTCCGGCAAACCGGTGTCCCAAAGTTAAATAATAATAATAATAATACATTGTGACAATATTATGAGTGTGAAAGTATAGACAACTATACATCTAAAATGTGATGTATGGATGCATGTGTGTTTAGATTTTTGTTACTCTATTACTAAAATACAACTGAATTATCCGATGAAACTTGGCACAATGGTAAATTATAATTTAACCCGGCGAGCGCAAGGTTGGGTGTGGTACACCCAGACCTACAAAAATCAGTCAATATTCTTAAAACAAATTATTTGTGCGGGTCGTGCGCCTGAGTAGCTGCTCGGGAAGGGGTGCAGAAGCGTTGACTGTCACTGCTTCAGTCGACCGCCACTTGGTGAATGGTGTGGATAAGGTTGAAGCTGTCAGCGGGTGCGTCAAACCCACCTTACGCTTCTTGTTGCGAATTTGAACAAACACATTTTATTTTCTTTCTATTGTTTTGTACATTATTATGCTTTATTTCAAGGACAACATCTACAATGTCGTACTAAGACAACTAAAACAGGTTATTACGTCTTTTCGAAGATGCTGAAGTCAGTTCTTGTGACGAATCTGGTAGTGACCAAGATATTGACAATGTTAGTGTAAGAAGCTTTGAAATTGATACAGAGCAGGCGTTGGATGACGAAGAACATTCTTTAGGTTTAGAAGAGAATGATAGCTAAAGTAATAGCAAAGCTATTTGTTGGGGAAAATGGAAGGAAAATCAATATTTGCCTACAAAATCCTAGAACATGCAGGTGAATCTTCAAACCAACCACCAAAAAAGTAGCGGCTGTCGTGGTATGGACCAGGGCTCGAAAACGTTATTTAAAATAACGGTTTTAATTCGTTCGGAACAGTTCATTGCAAGGACTTTTCTTGGGAACGAAACGAAATGAGAACGTTTTGGAAACCCAAATAAAACGGTTAAATCCACACAGCAGTAGGTACCGCGCGCATGCAGCGCGTCCGCGTCGACATGAATGAACTTGTTTTTGTCAAACCACAGTGCCGCTTGGCTATTTTTGTATAATTATTTGTTCTATCTCAGGAAGGAAAGCGGGTGAACAATAATAGTAGGTAGTACGAACTATTAGGTAATCGGTGGTAGTACCTATAGATGTTCTATTTTACGAAGGCGGTTTTGCTTTGGTTGTAGTTAAACGTATATTTACACACTGCTTTCGTGTGCGTAAAGGCTGAAGTGGTCAGTTGGGCCCGTGCCGCGGTCCGGATCACTAGTGTACAATGCATTCGCGCCAAAATCTAAAAAGAACTACCGTCAGCATGGTAAATTCGTTAAGTCGATTTTATGTCTATCGCTCTAGCGACGGACGTAAAAACTACACAACGGATTTTGGTGCGGTTATATAAATTTTTAGTTTTTTACTAATAATTTAATAAATAATTGTTTTGACTTCTGACTGTTGGCTTCACATGCGATACGAAATGTAAATCTAACAAGTATCTAACTTTATTTAGGTAGGAACCTACGATAAGCGACGTTGCCAAATGGGCATTATTTTCATAAAATTTCGAAACATAATAATATAGAAAGAGACAAAATTCGCTTTGATATTGCCGCCTACAGGAATCACCATCATTTTGAGGCGCTGGTCTTTTAAAATAATCGTAATATTTAATTAATTTAAACATCTGATAAAAAGGCCTCCTTGTTTTTACGATTAATTTGTGCCCTCAGACTAGAAGAATAATTCTTCTAGTCTGAGTTTGTGCCGTAAATATTTTTTTTTATTATTAACAATGATGAAATCATAACAAAGACATAGGTAAGTACTAAGTATTTTTTATTCAAATAAACGTCTGAATAGAGAATTTCATTCTTTTTAAAGTTGGTTAAAATCTTCTTGGTTCACCAAAATTCAAAGTTCGCTAGTTAACAAGGTACGTTCTTCAATCTGCCTGCACCAGAGTCTCGTCCGTCATAATCAGTACCGGGCGTACCGGCTGGCTCAGGTGAGGTTGACTCGAGCCCCGAAAATATTGGAGACACCCAACCTCGTGAATCTTATAATGCGTGTCATGTAATAAGTAGGTACATATTATCACCTCACATTCATCAGGAGGAGCAGGAGGTTTCGTGGTACCAGAATCTAGACGCGATGACTCCGCAAATGAGAGGCAAATAAATTTGCTTTCTCCTCAGCAGAGTGGGCCAGCGACCCGTCGGGTTTCAGCAGTGGAGGTAGTGAGGGACGGCAGAAATTAGTCTCAACCGTCTTGGCCAGGGACCAAAACGCTTTACTGCCCGCTGGGTATGATGCGAGTTTGCTCCCTATTCGGCCAATATGGTCATAACGAGCCTTACGCAGTCTTTTTGCAGGCCTTGGCAGTTCTATTGAAGGCCTTCTTCCTCTTGGATACATCCCCAGACTTGCGGTTACGAGCATCGACCCAAGCAAGGTAAGCCGCGTGTTTTTGCGCTTCGGTGCGACCACACTCGGCACCAAACCAAGGCCGCGCCACGCCAGACATTGTGACGTCAGAGAATGGAATGTAATACTCCATTCCCCGCCGCACAACATCCGCTACGGCGTCCGCGCAAACAAATGGATCAGCAGAGGAGAAGCAAGTAGGCCGCCAAGGGTAGGATGCGAAGAAGGACCGCATCTCATCCCAATCTGCTGACCTGTACCGCCATATCCTTCGAGAGCCCTTAGGGCTAGCATCGTGTGGGGAGTAGACGGATACAGATTTCACCAGACAGTGGTCGGAACTTCCCAGAGGGGAAGATACCGACACGGAGTATCGGTCTGGATCCGTTGTCAGAAGAAGGTCCAAGCAATTAGCTGTGTGCGTATCAACATCTGGTACCCTCGTTGCCTCCTGATGAATGTGAGGCCCGTATGGTGGATGTTAGCATCCGTCAGAAGGAGGTGCGTAAAGTGCTGAGCGGTCTGGACGTGAATAAGGCCAGTGGGCCCGACGGGATTCCAGCAATAGTGCTGAAAAAATGTGCGCCTGAATTGTCTCCTGTCTTGACACGCCTATTTCGTCTCTCTTATGAGGCCGGTCAAGTGCCGAAGGGTTGGAAGCAGGCAAATGTGCAACCTGTGCCCAAAAAGGGCAGTAGGGCTGACCCTGTCAACTATAGACCCATATCGGTAACGTCCATACTTTGCAAAACTATGGAACGTGTGCTGAACCATAAGCTCCTGGCATACCTGGAAACGAATGAACTCCTCAGTGATCGGCAATATGGGTTCCGCCAGAACCGTTCCACTGGGGATCTTCTTGTGTATGCTACTCACATCTGGAGTGAGGCCATCGAGAAACACGGAGAGGCACTCGCTGTCTCCCTTGACATCTCGAAGGCCTTTGACAGGGTCTGGCACGAAAGCCTAATCAACAAGCTTCCAGCGTACGGCCTGCCTGCTGGCTTGTGTGCCTGGATTACCGACTTCCTGAAAAACCGGTCAATCCGAGTGGTCATTGACGGCTGCTCGTCGGATCAACTGCCAATAAACGCAGGGGTCCCTCAGGGGTCGGTTCTCTCTGCCACACTTTTCCTGCTGCACATTAACGATCTGCTCAAGCCCGGTATTTTTGGGTACGCAGACGACAGCACAGTGGTTGAGAGGTACGAGTCCGGCCCGCAGGCCAGCATGGCACAAACCCGGTCTCTTCGAGAGGCTATGGTTGAGCGTTTGGACTTGTCCTTGAAGGCTGTCTCCGATTGGGGAGACGCTAACTTGGTCAACTTCAACGTGAAAAAGACCCAGGCGTGTCTATTCTCCGCTAAGCGGAGCCAATTCCAGCCAAACCCTACTTTCCGAGGTGTACCAGTGCCGATAACCGACCACCTTGAGCTTCTTGGCGTGACTCTCACTCCTACCCTCAACTTTGGTCCAAACATTGAGGCAAAGGCTCAAGTAGCTGCCAAAAAGCTGGGTATTATTTCAAAGGTGCGGCAATATTTCACACCGGAACAGCTGCTCAACCTTTACAAAGCGCAAGTTCGATCGTGTATGGAGTATTGCTCGCACCATCAGCTAAATGTGTATGTGTGTGTAGACTCTCATGGTTTGTACAGATGGTTTCATTGTTTAATTATTTTTTTACATTAATTTTGTTAGAAAATGTAGTTTTTTTCTAATCGAGGAATTTAATTAAATTTTTAATTTAGTTCAACTTCTATGGACTAGGATGCATTGATGTGTCAGTAATTGCCTATGTCTGAGACCCTTACTGTATATAACAATTACACCCACACAACTCTCCCTTTAACCTATTCCTTAATAATTTCAAAAAGAGGCCGAACAGACGAGTGCTCAGGTAAAATACCTCTCCCGTTTGACTACTAGGGCAAGGCGGCCTCAGCAGGCTTTCAACTCTCAAATCTCAACGCCCTCCGCTGTCGATCCATCCATCATCAATAATTCAAACAGTAGTAAAAAATCAAAACATTTAATGTAATAGTTGCTACTCAACTGAAGTTAAATGATCCATGTTTAATAATCCTTTTTCTACTCTCACACATCAAAGCCGCATGGCCGCGATCCCGCGAATGAATGACCGAAGAATAATATTTTTTGTTCTATACATATAAACTATCGAGGAAATGGGAAAAACCGGTTAAAAACGTTTTAAGGATCAAAAACAAAAAAAATCATAACGCTCTTATAAAACGTATCGCATAGCGTTCCGTTCCGAACGAAACCAAAACATAACGTTCCGTAGGCATTTAAGGCGATAACGTTTCGAAAAATATAACGTTTTTCGAGCCCTGGTATGGACATGTTATCAGAAGAAATGAAAGTAATGTTGTTAAAAAGGTTTAAAGTATGAATGTAGAGGGCTTTAGGGGCAGAGATAGGCCTAAAAAAAGACAGATAGGATGCGTGAAAGACGATATGGAAACGAAGGAAGTGACTGAGGAGATGACATCGGACAGGAATGTATGGAGGAGAATGACATTTTGCGCCGACCCCAAATAATTGGTACAAGGGTAGGAAGATGATGATGATATATAAAGAGATGTGAAATAATTATATTATCCTACAAAAAAGACCGTAAGATTAATATACGTTTGTTATCTATGTATGAAACATGCCATTTTCGTCTGTGAAAACTGCACAAGATCTCAAGATGAATAAATATTTTTCTATTACTTTTATGATCCAGTAAAAGTGTTAATTTATTTTCATGTTTAGTCTATTAGAAGAAAAAAAACTATATTGTTTTTATTTCCTTATTTTTGATAAAAAGTGATAAACGTGTGTCTCAACTGATAAATTTAACTTGAAATTGTTAATTTTGTCAATTTCATAAATAAGTAACAATAATTAATTACTTTTTTTATTTCCCCCTTAAATTAGTTCACAATAGAAGCATATATGAGTTTAGTATTCAAAGATATGAGTATTCATTATAATAGTGTAATAAAATCACATAATCACTATCTAACACCTCTAACCTAGCGCTCTGTGTTACATATTCCAACCTTGCGCTCGCCGGGTTAAAATAACAGATAATGTAGTGGGTAATATTACCTATTACCTATAGAATAATATATTTTAATCATTGCACTATATATATTATGTAACTTGTATAAATAAACTAGCACAGGTTACTTTTGCTCAGCAACTGGTACCTGTAGGTTTTTGGAAAGGAATTAGTAATAATAATAATAATAATGGTCACGACGATGGTCGTGTCACATTGTACTGGGATCGATCTATTATCACTGACAGGACTATAATTGTTGCCAATAAGCCTGACATAGTGGTAATAGATCGATTAGAGCGCCGCGCATTAATTATTGATATCACCATCCCGCATGAGGATAATCTCGTGAAAGCTGAAAACGAAAAACAAATGAAATATTTGGATTTGGCTCACGAGGTTGTCGACATGTGGAATGTGGATTCGGCAATTATTGTGCCGATAGTTGTATCAGTTCACGGACTGATCGCCAAGAGCCTCGACCAACATCTCAAGAGGCTCGCGTTAGGCAGTTGGATCAAGGGCTTGATGCAGAAGGCGGTACTCCTCGACACGGCACGCATTGTGAGGAAGTTCCTCTCCCTGGAGCCCTAACCACCGGTGGCTTGATCCCTGTACCCGATGCCGGTGGGGTACTATTTTTTATATTTTTAAATGTATTTTTTTATATATATTTAAAAATGTAATTTATATGTCTATATTTAAAATAAAGTGAATAATAATAATGTTTATTGTTCTATAAACCAGTTTACATTATTCGAATGTTGATCGTGATTACCTTTTAGGCAAAGAATGCCTGTGACAGGTGATCACACTCTTCCATGACTATGCAATTTTCAATTTATGGTTTTTATTTTGAGAGGTTAACAATAATTTAAAGAATGTGCGTGAATGTTTGTGTGTGTGTGTGTGTGTGTGTGTGTGTGTGTGTGTGTGTGTGTGTGTGTGTGTGTTTGTGTGTGTGTGTGTGTGTGTGTGGTTTTCTGTGTGTGGTTTTTATATGTGGTTTTCTATTGTGCTGTTCTAAAAGTGCCTCCACTTCTTCGTAGCTCAGAGGTGATAAATAGTTGGTTATTTCTTTTTTATTGTCTCTTAACGTTTTATACTATATATTTATATTATTTATCTTATTATAAAGGTAAGTAATACAATGAAAGTAAGGTAAGTATAAATAATACATAATATATGAATATATATTATTACACCTAAATGTTTCATGGTATTGTTGTCATGACTTTGTTTACACTGATTATTGTGAGGAATGAGTACAGAATTGACAATGTGTGTGTCTGGTACAATAAAAATACAGATTCGGTAATATACACTCGAGAGCAATGAATCCGGGTCACTTAAACGAAGAAACTGGTTCTAACCTACGCAGACCAGGAACGGGCAGAACCAGGTGTACCACAGCACGAGAAGACCGATACTTGGTGAACACCATGCTTCGAAATCGCTTTCTCACAGGAACTGAACTCACCAATCAGTTTCGACGCCTCGGAGGAAGTAACCCAAGTGCATGGACAGTAAGACGTCGGCTTGCTGAATCTAATTTAAAACCCCTTAGACCTGCAAACGGCCCTAAACTGGAGCGTGGGCATCGTATTTCGAGACTAAGATATGCCCTGTTTCCTATTTTTGTTTTAAGGAGAGATCAGCAGTTTTTTTCTTTATGTAATTTTGTGTTAATAAAATGTATGGTGACTCATATTTTTTTTACTTTCATTTAAGGAGTATTACATTGTCTATTAAATACAATTTATTGCATTAACCTAGCATTTTTAGTTTCCGAGATTTTTAACATTCTTTAAGTGACCCGGATTCATTGCTCTCGAGTGTAGTTTCATTACTGGCATGTATTATTCATGATGGTTTTGAATAAAATTGTGAATCAAAGTGAATTTGTTTAAATATTATGTAATGATCTAACATGTTTGCTTTCTATTTTACAGCATGATTCGTGACTATTGCTGTTAGAAAATAACACTTGGTATGCAAAAAAAGTGGAATGATGACTAGTACTGCAATAAGTTAACTGTAAAAATCTGCAAGAACTTTTTAATATAACAATACCTTTTTGAGAATATTCGTTACTCAGTTATTAATACTTGCAGCTGCTTGTCACAGTTTTAAGAAGTAACCTGTAGATTTCCTTCAACAACCTTCATTAAAGGTTGTTGATTTAATTTCATCTCAGAAAATATATAGGTATAAATATTATGGAAGCAAGGGAGTGAATTTCATGACTTTGTATGAAAGCAATCTCGGAAAACAGAATTCTGTTTTTAATTTGGAAGGTACATCATTCTGGATGGAGGTAGGTCATACTTATATATCTTGTATATGTATATAGGTTAGCTCAAAACAAAGCAGAGTGATAGGGGGTCGCCAGTAGATAATATAGATTATTATTTAAAGAGAGTATTTGTGTTTTAGTCAATTAAAATATTTTTATCTTTTTCAGATAAGATTAATACCCTTGTTAAGTACAAGTCGTTAGTCGCAAAGCGTTAGTCGCAGATTTTTGGGTTAGGGTGGAGAGTCACATAAAGTGAAATTAAAATTATAGTTTCTATTATTATTAAATATGTAATTACTTTTAACAATAATGTACTATTAACAATTTAAATTAAGAATGTTTACATATTATCAGAATATTGAGAGTATTTTGATAATTTAATACGCGAACATGGGTAAATATCAGCAGCCGATAAACAACCATTACAGACCCAAAAATATGCTAAATCATTCACACAGCAGCGAGGAACATAGGCATTCCGATACATTTCCGAGGTACATTTAATGGAATCGCATTATTTTACAGCGCACTTTGCACTCGCAGATCGATGTCTCTAAAATATGACATATTAACAAAAGTGCAAGTAACTGCTACCGATTAAGTTTTTATTAATACACAGACTAAGAAACATAACATCCAGCTCACCTCTTCACTTTTCATGACCTCCTTAAATTCTCTTTTGATACGTTTGGCTGCTATATTTGCCATTGTTATTAATTTAAATAAGAATAGTAATTGGAAAGACAACGCGAAACGAGATTGAACTGAAACACTGATGACTGAAAGAAGCAGGCAAAGCAGACATCAAAAACGAAGTCTGTGTTGACAGAGCTCAAGATATTTTCCTATTTTTTTTTATGGTAGCACTTTAATATCTTTTATTTTCATATTCTTTAAACATACAGTCATTTTGGGTAACTTTGAACATTTTTAACGGATTATTAATGTATAGATAATACTACTATAGATAATAGATAATTCTACTCTCTGATTATATTTATTACATCTTTATTTTATAGAATAAATAGTGTTCTTTTGAGTTGGTTTATGTTTTTAAACCCACAAATTTATGGAAAAAACACAAAGACTGCCCAAAATTTGCCCCAAAACTCACATTCAAAGTTAGCACGAGTTTTGGGTAACTTTGAATATATATTTTTTTGGATTTTAAAACCTTTATTACTCTAACATTTTAAGATTTGGATAAAATTGAATGATGTATTCTTGTAAAAAAAGTCCAATCTATGAAAATCATGACTAACTTGACGTACCTACCTGTGAAAAATAGCGAGGTCTTGCCATATGAAACAAGGCGGACCAATTTGGTGAAAAATAAAACATTGTTATTTTTATATTTTCTAATAAAGTAAGATAAGTAGGAACGTAGTGTACAACATAGTAAATTATATGTTTATTTGGTTATCAGATGAGATCAAAATCGTAATGACTGCTAATAATTTTTCTGGACATTTTATTTTTTAAAGAAAACTAATCACCCCTTTCCATGAACAAAATGTCATCGTCTATATGAATTTTTCCACCTTTTTAGGGCCAAATGGCAAAAAACAGAACCCTTATAGATTCGTCATGTCTGTCTGTCTGTCTGTCTGTCTGTCCGTCCGTCCGTCTGTCCGTCTGTATGTTACACACCCACTTTTCTCCGAAACTATAAGGCCTATGCGGTTAAACTTGGTAAGTAGACGTATTCTGTGAACCACATTAAGAATTTCACACAAAAATAGAAAAAAGCAATCAATTTTACGGGTCCTCATACTTAGAATTGAAACTTTTTATAAGACACGAATAACTTTGAACCATTCAATGTTACCCAAATCACTTCGATTTTGATCATCGTTACAACTTTATCAGTTTTAGAAAATTTATGTAACACCATGTACGAACAGCGATTTAAAAATAATAATTTTTTTAGTAGATTTTAAAGATAAACACCAAACATATAGCTTGTCTATAAAGTCGTGAAATTAAATGAGGGCGCTGCTGAACTTCATGTAGCAACCCTATATAGTGCGACTAAAATGATCTTGATACTAGAAGTTCGTTCCTAGTAAAATGAGTTAATAAAAAAACACATTATGCAGTCATAATATTGTTTCTGTTTTATCTATTAAACCAGGTGCAGTATAAAGTTTTGAACTAGATCTAGAATAAAGTCATTGAACCAAATCCAGAATAAAGTTAGTTGGAACTCAAACTTAATCATTTAATAAATTCATCAGTTACAAAGAATAATCACTCCGGATTTTAAATATTAAATATTGAAATGCGTTTCATCGCCACTTTCAGCAGTACAGTCACCACTGTCACCACAAATATTAAAGTAATCCATTTCTTTCTACGGCCGACCTTTCATGTGTTTCCCAGGAGTTTCAAACTTTTCATCATTCTTAAAACCTTCGTTAACTATCCGCCAACTATACTCTGATTATCCTGTAAAGAGTAAAAATAATAATTTAATAATTAATTATTGAATGGCAACAAGTTATTGACTTGAAGCAATTAATTCAAATAAAAAATTGGTACAGATTGAACGAGTTGTACCATCATATCAAAAATTTTGATCGCACTATAAAAATAACCTACTGACAGTTTTTAAACTAACCTAAAAATTTGCAATGTAAACAATGCCTTTTTTGCCTTCAAATCGTAAATTCAGTAAATTTGTAAGTTCAGACAGATTCAAAACAAATAATAACATGATTACATACCCATCAAAGATGCTGTTCGCTCATTAACGTCCTCCAAATCCCATAAAATTGTCCAGCTTAGTAATCCGTGATTCATTGCTAGAAAACTTTGAAAATCACTTCCCACGCACCACTCTGATTTCGTTTACTCATTTCTCAACCTTTTATGCGTAGTTTGGTCTCAATATATTGCTGTTTAATGAAAACAATTAAAAATAAGAGAAGAAAATTAGAATTTGACGATACTATTGACAACTGACGTACTTATGTTTGGTGTTGCCACTCACATGTTTAATGTTAGTTCCTCAAACATTCTTTTCACGACTAAATAGACAAGCTTTATACCTGTTTACAGCAAGTTTTGTACAAATAATTCCGATATTAAATTCAACTAACAAACACTGCTAAAAACTTCACTCGAAAAAGGCGGTTAAATTACAAAATTATGACTTTGAAAGCTTAATGTTTTACGTTACGTTTGTTAAAAAACATTATGGCGATCCATTTAGGCAGTTATAATATTGAAACAATAAACCATTTGCATGAAAAATTTTTTTAAATCTTTTTCACAATTTCATTCAAAGTTACACTGCGATTCAATGTTACCCAAAATGACCGTACTCAAATACCTATATTAATAAAAGAAACTACGAAAAAAATTAGTATATATGTCCTATAATAAAATATAACGACGTATCGCAAGGAGTCGCGAGTAGTGATGCCCGATTGATGTGGTCATTAAACGGGTATTTATGCAGACCGCCGCGCCCGCCCCCAAAATGCCAGGCCATATTATGTGTAATAGGTCGCAAGTGTTGCGGGCGTCGCGACGACGCGACTCTCATGACTCACGACCAGTGATAGGCTTATAGTCATATTAGGTACTTAACAACAGTATTTACTACTAATTTGGTATTTTAAAGTAGGTAGAGAACAATACGTGCAAGGCTGAGATATCACTCTCATCAAGAACCAAGCGATACGGTGCCTATTTTCTTTGCCGCACCATCAAAACCTGGAATTCTTTACCAGCTCAAGTGTTTGGTTCCTTCCTCATAAATACAGTCCTGGGTCCTTTAAGCGGGGCGTTAAAAAGCATTTGATGAGGCCATCAAGCTGAGTGCAACCATCGTGGTCAAACGCGAGCCTATTACCAATAAAAAAAAATCGTGGCACTATCGGTGTTAGCAGCAATGGTGACTCCCATTTCAGACACTTTGCCTTTAGCTTACCATCAGGCGAAGTGAAGTCATGTTCACGTGACCGACATAAAAAAAATTGTATATATACCCATTACCCACATTTTATTCATTATTTTTCACGAAATACGAATACAAGAAGCTTACAACCGACACTAGAGTTTGCAATGCTTATGCGTTTAACTACGAACAGTGACAGGTTTAATACCCAGTGTATAATGCAGGGCATTTATATTCAATTCGATCGCTGGATCGCTTATTGCCGGGCCCGGAGCCCGGGCATAACATGAACCCATCTCTATAGATGTCAGATTCAGATGTCAGGTAGATGTCAGTTCTTGTTTACTTCCGGTTTAATGTAAAACCATTCACTCATTATTCACTCTATCTATGGTTGTTTTATTGTGGATATATTTCAGTAGCTTGATCGCCATAGACTATATACTTGCATCAGTCTTTACAAACGCACAAGCACAATCTGAACTCCAAGAGCAGCTATGGTCGATTAATTGGAGGTGTTAGATTATTTTATATATTTTCAGTGAATATCTTTACGTAGCACATATTTTAACTTAAAGTACATATAGAATGTTGTCTTTAGAGATTACTCAACAGTGAAGAAGCTTTTTGTGTTAACTTTATAAGTTATGGCCAGTGTTCGAAACAGTGTAAGGACGAAGTTATGTTAATTTACTTCCCATGTCACCGGATTCCACCTATGTACCTGGCACTTGAAGGTGTGTTGCATGATGTTTATACACTATTTGATAAGTTTTGTCATAAGTGAGATTAAAATGCAGAAGCATTTCAGTTACATTGCGAATACTAAAAGCCTTTGTTTGTTTCAACACTCGCGCTAACATAAATAACTTGCGTTTATGACTATGAAGGGCCCTCCTTGTTCACGTTTACATTCTCCAATACGTTCGTTGATTAATATGATATTCTGCATGCAGCTTTCAATTTAAACGTCTTCTATAATTCTAAAAGCAAGTCTGTTTTGCTAATTTGGAATTAGTTTGTATTTTAATATTTTTGTTTTTCGCCTGTATTACATTTATTCGAATTTCCTATGCAATAATGAATTAACATTAGGTTAATAAATAAATAAAAAATAAATAAATAAATAGCCATAAAATTAGAATATTCAATTAGTGATTTGGTACATCCATACTAATATTATAAATGCGAAAGTAACTGTCTGTCTGTTACGCTTTCACGCCTGAACCGCTGAACCGATTTTGATGAAATTTGGTATAGGAGTAGATTAGACCTCGAGAATGAACATGGCTATGTTTAGTCGCGATAACCGACATCCACGCGGGCGGAATCACGGGCAACAGCTAGTTGAAGAATTTTATATGCCCAATGCCTCAGTGGTGCAATGGTTGCGAACGCGACTACTTTTCTTGAAGCTTCGGGTTTGATTCCCGGGTCGAGTTAAATAATACCTGCAATAAACTTATCACCTATTGTTTTGTAACATAAATTATTTTTGTGTTTATTACACTTCTACCTAGCCTTTGCTAGGAGCTACATTGGCATGAGTATTAATTTTATTCCAAACCAGATGTACCTCTAATAATGCTGTGGTTCATTTAAAAAATAATGAGACTGAGAAATTAATCAGAAGAAAAATTACAGAAATCTCCATGTTAACTTCGATGCAAACTTTACTATGGTGTAACATCCATTTGGATATAAACTATTTTTACAATTTTATTATATATAACTTAAATATAGATAACTGCTTTTTACTATAATAATATGAGTAATAACAAAATATATGTTTAAACCAGATAATTTACATTAAAAAAGAGAGGAACACCTGTACAAATAAAAATGTAGGTGTACAAATATTCCTCCCGATCAATGTCGACGGGTAAAATACCCAAAAGGCTGACGGCATAATTTACCATGTTGGATGGCAATTATTTTTCTTAAAAGCACTATAATACAAGAGTCACATTAAATGACATTAATGTTGCAAGAACAGTCTGATTATCATTTTTATGTAACCATGCTTTTGGGCATGTATCTACCTATTTTAATATACATAATTTGTCTTGATTAATCAGAATTGTTACATTTAATGTCACCGCAAATCCACAAATAAACTTACTCAAATAATTTTTTTACACATTGAATAAAGTAGTTTATTAACATTCAACTGCTGCGACATTTGGATTATTAATAATATACAAAATTAGACAAGTCCATAGACACCATTTGATTTTAATCTTAAGAACAAGTATATACTATACATACATATATAAATCACACCTTTTTCTCATTACACATCCAACAGCTTTCTACTTGCTATGATCTAGCTAGGCATAAGCCTTTCGCTTCTTCAACATTATAATTGTTGTATTACTTGCATGCTGGTTACTCTTGACCTGGCCTTTTATTAGAACGTTCTGGATCTGATTCTAACGCTAATTAGAAGTAATAGTAAGAAGCAGTATACCTACTGTATTTATATGCTTTTCTCCCTTTCAATTTAACTTAGCTGCTCTTTATCATAATCATGTATTTGATGTTAACATAGGTATCATATTGATACAGGTGGCAGAGTTTTTTTTGTCTCTTTCCGCTCTGCACATGGCAATAACATATTAATGACAACTGGTGATTCTGGCGCAGGTGGCTGCCTTTATAGTGTTTATTTTAAATTACTTTAGGTTTGTTAATGGTTTATTATAAATCACTTTACTTTTGGTACTTCTTGCTCATCAATAATTAGGCTAAGCACTCTAAAACACTAAGAAGATATTTAACTTGTCATCATGGATTTATAGAAAGGATGAGAAATTCAATATACTTGATACATATTTTAGATGTGTCAAATGTGGGTAATGATTAAAAATACTACTATCCCATCATATGGTATTTCTATGTCAAATATTAAAACTACCTAATGGCTAATTGAGATCCTGGATGGTCAATAAGCAAATAGGCTAATTACAGGTAGACTACTGCTAAGTGCTATTGTTATTATTTCAAGCGGGGATCCACCAACAATGCCTACAGGCCACTCCACCCATTTCGCCAACCCTTCCGTTGCAGATAGACCCTTATGACCTATTCCACCTTGAGATCTTTCAGCTCCTCTGTGTCCAGTGTGTCCAATCACAGAAGTGCCCCCTAATTAGTGAGTACCTGGGACACTCGGCCAGTAGGTGGAAACTGGCCTCTTCTGTGTCCATGCACTTCGGGCACATTTGGTGTCTGAAATCGATAAGATGCTCTTACAAGAATTTCCTACTGAGAAAGACTATCACCAAAAGTGAATCCCATTGACTGTAGCTGCACAATTTCAAGATACACCTAATCTTCTTCATCCTAGCGTTAATTCCCAGTCACATCCAAAGCTTTCAACTCGGAGTCTGGGGTCCGGTTTACCTCGATATTTTCCGTGAAGCGGCTGCCATCTGACCATCTGCATCTGGCCTTCACAACCCAATGGTGACATAAGGCGATATCGAAGCATTGCAGCTAGACCGTTGTTGTTAGACTTTTTAGGGCTCCAACTACCCGTAACAACTGCCATTGATGTTCATATGGCAACCGGGACCGACGGCTTAACGTGCTCTCCGAGGCACGACGACTTCAAGATACCCTTATATTAAATACAAAATTATTTGGTTCTTTAACCCTGAGATCTCTACTATACCTGAGATTCAATACCAGACACCTTTAAACATATCTACATGCAGGTGAATTCTCAGGCTTCGTAGGTACGCGTGGAATTCTATTGCCATTTAAAATCTTACACAGGTTTGCACAGATCACAATCGGTTGAGTAGAAACGGAGATATAGTCAAAAAACGCCGCGGGCGGAGCCGCGTGCTATATACAATTGGGGGCCTCATCGCACTGTGGCAGTACTCACTTCAAAAAGTAGTTCTTCAAAAGGGGCATAGAAATGTCTTAGCAAGGTCTATGAAAATAATTAAATTCAAAAATACTTGTTCCTGATGAGGAGAGTGTACCTTAATATTCAGTAATGTCGCAGGACAATAAAGTGATGGCTATCTGTTACTTTGTGTAAAATAATTGTATGCATATTGCATATTGTTGTCATAGTAGGGGGTACTGGCGGTTTTATGTGGTCACTTAAATAATTAGATACCATGACGCTAATTGCTTTTCTCGTGCGAAAGTCCCCACGGATACCACTCCCATAAATCACCAGGGGTGGTTATGTCGAAAAATATTTTGTTTTCTTTGTATGAAACGGGTGATAAATACTTAAATTTCTCTGAATTCTTTATAGATTTTGCTTTGAAACCTATTTTTCCTTGATCCTTGAATTTTTTTTATATTGAAGTACTAAAAATATGTATCTAAAGGCGCCGCACCGCCAGATAAAGAGATCGGAAAAAATAAAATATTAAAAAAATTGCTGTGGTTAGTTTTCTATTTTCTTAAGTTACAGTGGGCTTATTTTATTCAAAATAAGGCCACTTCTAAGGTTCCGTTTTTCCTATCGAGGTACGGCACCCTAAAAATGCGAAAACCGACGTCAACACGTGTGGAGCCGTGGACATAGGCTAATGAAAAATATTTGTGCTAATTTTCTACTAGTTGTAACTCCCAAAAAGGTTTGTAAATATATCGATTTATACTCGTAGCTTTACCCATTTGCTATTTAAAATTTCTGAAGTACTTGTGAGGAATACGTTTTCCTTTATGTAATGAATAGGGTGTACTAAAGACGGATAATGTACAATCTAGTACCTTAATACGAAAACCTTTCATACAATAACAACAAACAAGAACTACCTGGTCCTCTGAAGAACAAAATACTAATATCAATTAGTTACTTTTTTTAATGTAAACATCGCTTATACATTTGTTAGTGTTCAACAACTTTATGATGTTTTACTGGTACCTAACTAGAGCATAGCTTGGTGAAAACAAATAGTTTTATCATCAATATCGATTTGCAGAAGAACAGGTCTTCATTAAAAACACTAGGCTACGGATTCTCCTTAGCTTAGAAATGTTCGTGTAAAAGTGAAAAGATTGATTCATTAGTTCATTCAAAGTTGTTTGCCTAAAGCGCTCAAAGAAGTGTTGTTGTCTGAGAGTGTCGTGAGCACGGTCGTGAGTCATCGCCGCGGCATAGAGGCATACACTAAATGCTTGTTTCGATTGTTTTTTATTTATATTTGGCCAAGAGCCGCTTTCACAAATGACAGTAACTGCGATCAAGTCGAGCTGAAGTTCTGAAACTGATGAACCCCGAACTTATCGACTAGAAATAACAAAGAGGGACAGGACTTGTTTTGTGATTTCGGTGAGATCTATTAGCGATGATACATTTTAATTTTGGATAAAAAAGGTTGACGATATCGATAGGTCGCGCGCCGCTGCAAAACGATGCGCAATCTAGAGTCTTACCCGACTCTAATGACAGTGGGCTACCATATTTTGGGCGGGCACGCCCAAAGCGTGAAACCCGAAAACTCTAATTAGCAACGTGAAATATTGGCACGTTGTCCGGCCGTTCCAGGGAGTTGGCCGATACCCAATTCAGGTCCTGCAGGAGACTCGCTGGTTGGGTGGTAGATCTCGGCTCATTGGGGACGTCTACCTGCTTATCAGGTACACCTATTGGGCAACGGCAAGGCCGTGTTGCTGTCCTGTCCCGGGAGTTTCAGAGCGAAATCTTAGAGGGGAAACGCCGCTGTAGCTACCGCTTATGGCCATGAGGGTACCCACTTACCGGTGGCATTGTTAGTTAACTACGCCAGTAAAACTATCTATTCTATACCGTAAGTTAATTAAAATAGAGGTGGGCAGTTACTCATTTGTGAACATAAGAAAACTAGTACAAGTTATCAACTACTAGATATATATTTAAATTTCTAAATAGTTCAAGATAACACAAAATTTCACGCGAACGAAGTAAATAAATTGATAAAACTAGATTTTATAGGTGATTAATGTAATACAATGGTGGCTTGTTGTTAGCGAAAACGAATTAGTTTTTTTTTTGTGTGACGTAATTCAGGAAAGTAAATGGGAGTATCGGGCTCCGCCAGCTGGGACTTGAATTTCGCGTTTTTTGAA
Organism: Lithosia quadra; assembly: GCA_963576445.1. Taxonomy (NCBI): domain Eukaryota; kingdom Metazoa; phylum Arthropoda; class Insecta; order Lepidoptera; family Erebidae; genus Lithosia; species Lithosia quadra. Next base: position 6,914,171 of record OY754873.1, on the reverse strand, counting down.
TATAATATATTCAAATAAGATATATATAAGATATAAGATATTATCTCCGATTCTACTCAACCGGTTGTGTAAAAAAGTTTGACGAAGACCTTTCAACCAAAATAAATACCCCATCAAAATCCGTTTGCAGTAGTTTTTGCGTCCATGGCTAAGAAACAGACAAACAACCAAACACAAGAAATTCTAAAAAAATATTAGTTACACACACAGCTACTTTACAATTTTATTTTAAGAATAGATATGTACTTACATACATTCACTTATCTTTCCCATGAAAAGTTTAAGCACATGATCATAGCGTTTAAGCAACCATGCCGATACTCTTTAAAGCTGATCATAAATCATAATCCAGCGGATTAAGATCGTAATAATGATAACCGCCATCCTTCAGCACGTGAGGAATTCAGAAACTCTAACTTGACCGATTTTTTAAGTGTCGTTATTATACAAATGTTTTTCTTGACTTCAATAACCAGCAGAACTATAATAATTATAACAAAAAGAAAGGAAAAAGCGTATCAAAAAAGTTTTTAAAAGAGGGCGGAGTCCTCAGCTGCCCACGTGTTCATAACAATTCGTAGGAACACGCCTACAATACGATGTCCCTGTCTGGCTAGGATTGAGACATATTACTCTGTTAGCTGGATCAGTTTTGCGCTGGACGTTGCGTTAACAGGTTGTGTCTGAACACCTGCCGCAGTGAACAAGTTGCCGAACGTATTTGAAACTTTATCAGGTGTTAGTGTACTCAAAACCAATATATAAATTGATGAAAGTGAGCAGTAAATTCAGTGGAGAGATTTCTCTGATTGTTGACTAGACTTTGTAATAAGTTGTTGTGATAAGTTAGAAATAAACCAGCTAATTTTAATTAGGGAAAATACTTAATACATTATTAATTATTATAAACAAATATATTGTTAAAAAGTGAACAGGGAAAACAGTGCCGAGGTTTCTCTGATTGCTTCTAATAAATATGGACTGAATAGTTTATGTGATAGTTATTAATTAGTGATCTAGTTTCAATTAAGGCCTAAATAAATAAAGTGTAATTGTTAGAATATTACTTTAGTGAACAATTTAAAGTGTCGGACAGTGTTACAGTTTGTGCCACACATTTTACAATTATTCTGTTAAAGTTAATTAGCCAACCACTTTTGATTATAGATCTTAAATTGTTATATGTGCATAAGTATACATGAGAGATAAGAATGATACTATATCGTTAAATTTTTCAATGAACACAGCAATTAAATGTGTCAGTGTCACAGTTTGTGCCGTAGTTTAAACTTTGCGTAATTAATTAAACTGAAAGAACTCAAGACTACTGTTACAATTATATGCAACGAGTAAGATTAATTTGATGAAAACGCAGTAATGTATCACTGAACTATTAATAACTTTGAGAAAATTTGACAATTCGGTGCATATTATAGATTTTACTGGCTGCAACTTTGCAAATTATAAAGAAATCGCAGCTTTGACCCTTTATTGGTAAGTATTACTTGAAGTAGACTATCACAACTGTAGTTTTATTATGTAGTATTGTAAATGTATTTATTATTAAGTACTTACCTTTAATAATTACTCCAAAGTTTGTGCGATATTTTCAAGCCCTTCAAGGGTCTTTTGTCGCCCTTCACAGGTTCTTGTCTATCTTTCAACATCAGTTCAATGGTTTAGGCGTGAAACCGTTACGGATACTCGTAGATACACAGGGAGACGAATATTTTCGCATATTTTATAATGTTAGTATGAATATGTAATAATATTCTATACATCTATACAAATAAATAAAACTGTAGTGTCTGTTTGTACTGTTAAAATAACCGCTTTTTACTGAATGCATTTGGTACTTAGACCAAATCAACACTTTTTAATATTTTTTGTCTTGTCTTTCTGTTTGTTCGGCTAATCTCTGGAAATGCTGGGCCGATTTTGACGAGACTTTCTGTTAATAGCTGATGTAATAGGGAGTAACTTAAGCTTCTTTAATTTTGGAAAAAGAATTAGGTTTCCGCGCGAAAAAACTTTAATAAGTATCTAAATCTGAAAGAGCGAAGCCGCGGATAACAGCTAGTATTTCCAACAAATTTTATCGATGTTTGAATACTACCGACAATCTTTTACTACCGAAGGCACTTATTAGTTTCAGAAGTTTGAACAGTGCCGGGTCTTGCAGGGAAACGCGATTAAACTGCCGCTTAGCAGGTATCACCTTCCTCAGATAGTTTATAAAACGATACCTACTTGAAACTAATTCGATATTTGAACACTGTAATCTATAAATTGCAGGTTTATAAACACACATTACGATTAAATCTTATAACGGCTATTCTATTATTAAATAGGGAGTTGCCATTTCAATATTACTTCACAACTTACAATTGCCACCTCTATGGTGAAGTTGTAGCGCGTTCGCAAATATTATAGTGTCCCACGGCGATGTCACACGAAGGGGAAGCATTTTCAATATTGTAGCTAAGAAATTTTACTAAAAGACGTCTTCATTATGATTAAAAAAAACTGCGTTTAAAGATTTTCGAAAATTCTCTTGCCTCACTCGGTAACCGAAACGGCTAAAATTGAAAAAGTAACATCCTGTATTTTATGGCATCAATCGATAGGATTAAATTTCTCTAACAACTTGAATATTTCAATAAAGTCACCGAAATATCCCACCGACACGCGATAATGGTTATATCCATCTTTTCGCATACATATCCCTCAAATTAACCAAAAAATTATATTAGCAACAAAACATACGTAAGGTTTTCCAAGTGAGTGTAACATTGATATTGATTTTGTTTCATTGATTTATTTATATCTACTGTACACATTTTTCAGTACCGCCACGGTTTGATAAGGAGTCTCTATTTTGTGCAACGGTTACAAATTTCCGTCAACAGTAGCGATAATGTGCATTATCACTACTCTTGACGAAAATTTAAAAGCATCATCATCCTATTCCTCATGCTCAGATTCCACCGCGTTTAACTTGAAGTCTTAATTGTGTGCAGCGGCAACACCACGTTATCGGTACCATCGACGGAAATTTAAAGCGTCTTCATACAATTTTATACTCCTCTTGTACAATGACGGTAAATAGTGGGTGGCGTCGTGGATAGAAAATTATAAAAGCGCTTCAGCCCTATACCGCGCGAATTCGAGGTACCTACCGCGACGTTTTGGTACATAAAGATTTATAAATCTTTGAGAGTATCAAAAATCATTGCAATCATTAAATAATTATTGGCCAAATATCTGATTAGAAAATAATTTTGTAAAAAATTGTTTCAATATTTCTACAGTAGCGGCACGATATAATGGCCGGTTTGACGTTTGTCCGCTCATGAAGTTTTGTATTAATTATTATGACATTTTGAAAGAGCAAATTGCTGTTCTTTATTGTCAATAGTGACGTACAGTAAGTCATAAAATTTTATCGAATGTAGGTATAATTTTAGGACACGATATTTATTTATTACATTGATTTCTGAATTATATAATGTATATTAGTGTCCGATTTATTTTTTATTTTTATAAGATTATAATTAAACTTACGTCAAAACAAAGCATTTTCGACTTGACGTTGCTTCGAAAAGTACAAGTGCACTGCGATTGCGATATAGTTTAGACCTCCTCGCCTGATGGTAAGCTAAATGGGTAAATCTCGCCTGATGGTAAAGTCTCAGGAAGGGGTCCCCATTACATACACTAACAGTGATAATTATAATGGTGGCCCTCAACTTACTCTGTTTACGCCTTTTGTTGTGGATTTCGTCGATATGGCCGAACATACGCAGAGCTGAGTTCTAAACAGTCAGGCACGTGTGTTCGTTATAGGTACGCCTTCGTAACATTTCGATCGTGAATCTCAAAATGGAAGGTCAATTTTACCTATAACTGTTAGACGAATAGATAACTAAAGAAAAATCTGGCGAGACTGGCACAGAAGAAAATAAACTTCACACACACAGAAAAAAACGAGCAAAACCAGTCGAAGACATGTGTGTAGCTACTATTTACGGAAGGAGTATCCAACAAGAAAAAAGCTAGTGCAATCACTGAAGGAAGCTGGAGTAATATATACTCATTTTCATTCCTAATTCCAATATTCAGTTTGTTCAAATGTATTAAGTAGGTAAAAGTTTTTTACTAAAGTTTTTGAATCAGGTAGGTAAGTACTGCTTGCAATAAAAACTTATAGATTTGATTATATTTTTATCGAGAGTAAATTGACATTTCACATCACTATTGTAATATGTCAAAACGGCCATCATATCGTGCTGCTACTATAATGACCTTCTAAGCCTGTATATAATATGTGTGTAATTGGGCATTACTATGATAAAAGCTGACACGATTGTACAATTTTTGAAGTGAAAACTTCTTTAGCGGCGCTGAGCACTTTTTTTTGTATGGGTAAAAACTTTCAAACTCGCGTCAGGGTCACGTGATGCTGATCGAAAAAGCGTAAGATCGAGGGGAAGGGAGAGGAACTAGTATCTCCCACTCTTTCTACCATGCCTGAGTGTGCTGCTCTGTTTAGGCGGCACAGGGCGCTTGCGCGAATGACCGTGTGTGTTTATGTACAGCGTCCCACGCGTATCCAAGGATGGTGACAGCTGATTGCTTGACTGTTGTGTAGTAAATACACTGTTGTGTATTTGTAAATGTGAATAAATAACAACATATAAATTGTCATATTTGTGTACGATAGCGCAATAAATAAACATTGTATTCTACCTCATAAATGATAGTACTTTTATACTTATAATTAAACACAACGTTAATATTGAAGTTTTCACTTCTGCCGGCACTCCCGGAGTGCTATTTTTTTTAAGAAATAATGTAACTAGGACTTTCCTAACATAAATGCTTTGTATCACCAGAAGTAAATTTTGGTAGCTCTTATTACGTTTCATAAAGGTAAGATTATTTAAAACAAGAGCCTTCCCCTTTGAGAAGCACTGATTATGTGGTATTGAGAGCAAAATGTCCTTTTTGGAAATACGACCGTACGATACGTCATAATTTAGCAAAATATTGACAATTCAGATCAAGTAGGTACTATCGTGTTCATAAAGCCTAAAGCTTGTTTATCATGCGACCGTTATGTAAGTAATACATCGTGACAGCAGAATATCAAAAAGTAACACGAACGTAGGCTTTTGAATGATTCTTGGACACAATAAAGATAATACAATCTAGCAATCTATAAATTAAGCACCCTTATTTAGGAGATTCGTGTTCACTGGCGAGTGAAACCTACCTAAGAAAAAGTCAAAAGTCAAAGAAACTCAGATACAATAGGCGAACTTGAATAATGAGCGGTTACCATAACCCATGAACACTTGCAAAGGTGTCACTGTAACTCCCAACCAGGTTGTCCCATATACGCCTTGCAGTAATTTTAGTTCAATGAACGATAAGCCTTAGAGAGTAGGGTCGGATCTCAGCAGTGATAATAAATTGCGTTCATATTAGATAATCTAAACTGGGTTTTCACGTTTTACTCAATGAAATCCTTCGGGTAAACTGCGATAACCTATTTTATTTTGAACTGATCGTGGTTCCTATTCTTGGTGAAATCCGGTCTGAATAATAAAGCGGCCGTTTTGCTCTACTGAATGTAGTACCACTTGACCATAAAGGCTTTAAGTACCTGCAATGTTAATAGAGCAAGAGCCCATGAACGCCAGACCTTCGTTATTTTATAAAAGCTGAAAGTTTGTCAGCGCATGCTCCCAATACAGCTAAGAACGATGGCCCATTATGAAGTTCGGGTCATGGTGGCTTTGGCAGATACACGGTATTAAAGGGTAGCTGTAGGAGCGAGCGCAGGGCAGTGGGTGTGAGTGACATGGCGAATCAGGTCTATTGCGATCCTTCACAGCCCATGTATTGGAATTACACAATTGGAATTATAATTCCATTTATATAATGCCAATACATGCGCAGTGAGGGATCGTAATAAACCTAAAATTGTAATTAGAATTCCAATTTTATAATTCCATAATATGCGCAGTGAGGGGTCGTAATAGACCTGACTTGCCGTCTCACTCGCACCCACTGCCTTGCGCTTGCTACACTTTAGTACCGTTTATCTGCCAAAGCCACCATGACCCGAACTTCATAATGGGCCATCGTTCTTACCTGTATTGGGAGCATGCGCTGACAAACTTTCAGCTTTTATAAAATAACGAAGGTCTGGCGTTCATGGGCTCTTGGTCCATAACGTATGTTAATGAGTTTAATGCTATTCGTGGAATAGATATTTGAGTAGCCTACCATACCTACAAGCCCACTGTTTTCTTTTTATTGCTTCAACCCGGTAACCTTAATTTTTTTTTATATCACCAATAACTAGCTGTTGCCCGCAGCTTCACTCTCGTGAAATACTGATAGGTATATGATATTCGTAAAAATAAAAATTCTGTCCATATTTCTTCCACGAAGTAATAAAAACTAAGAAGAAATTCCCGTTCAATTATATAAAGATAGGTTGGCCTACCACTTGTTACTCTTCATATATTTTTACATCTAGCAAATAATAATCTTACAATCTGTATAAGTAGCTATTACACTAGGAATGTACGCAGCATCTAGATATTACTACTACAGAGTCCCGTGGTACTTGTACTAAGCCGAGACTATATCTCAACAAAGTTGATAGATCACTACATTGTTACGATTAAATAGTTAGCCGTTGACACCACAGTGGTTCTTTGGCCCTCTAGAGAGCCTACGTACCTACAGTTATTTCACGATGGTATTCCCATTTCCAAACTTCTAAAGGAATGCCGCCTTATTTAATATTAAGAAGGGATTAACGCGTTGACAAACTTCACACTTCCTAAGAAGCTAACTCAATGTTAACTTTATGGGTTCACCCACAAAGTTCCCTTCACCGTAATGAATATCTCGAGTACATACATAAGATATTACGCACATGATTTTGAAGTCAGTCAACTACCGTTGACACTGAGAGTTACATCACGGCGTTATACGTCTGACTGATATGGGGAATAATTGCATTTGCTCAAGAATAGACACAAACCACACTGTATTGTTAGATCTAGATAGCAACCTGTCGCGTAGTTGCTAGTCTAACAGTAAACCTTTCTACAATCGACTTTTACGACTTGCTAGGCGGTATACGACGTACCAAATAAATCTATAACGCGGACCTCGGTTTGTAGATCTAGTCAGTACCTGTGTATGTCTCAAGAATTCCACGCGGCGGGATCGCAGGAGCACGCGGTGCATTATTGATATAAACGTTACAACCTCCATTTACTGTCGAAAATCTTTTACGCTTAGTGCATTCATATTTCATAGCTAATTACTTATCGAGAAATAGAGCTGTTAACAGATTACTACTCGTAAAAAGTATTTCTTAGAGGGTAAAATACTTACTGTTGGTTACCAAGTAACACGCCTTGATATAAGCTTTCTTCCTTTCCTATATTCCTTTCTTCCTTTGAAAAAAAATGACTTTGATCAACGTGCCTATTAAATTGGTAAAATCTTCATAAGCATAATACCGTTACGCGTCATGTTCCCCTCAAAATGTCTATTATTATACACGCATATATAACCAAAATTCTTACTCTTCTCCTTCCGTGGTACATACGCCTTTGCACAGCCCACACGGCTTTAGTGTATCATCATCATCATCATCATCTCAGCCTATCGCTGTCCACTGCTGAACATAGGCCTCTCCAATTGATCTCCAGCGCGACCGGTCCATTGCCACCTGCATCCAACGAGACCCAGCAATCTTTACCAAGTCGTCGGTCTATCTGGCAGGTGGCCGTCCCACACTGCGCTTGCTGGTACGTGGTCTCCATTCGAGAAGCTTTTTGCCCCATCGACCGTCCGATCTTCGTACAATGTGGCCGGCCCATTGCCACTTCAGCTTACTAATCCTACGGGCTATGTCAGCAACTTTAGTTCTTCTACGGATTTCCTCATTTCTGATTCGATCACGTAGAGAGATGCCGAGCATAGCCCTCTCCATAGCTCGCTGCGCGACTTTGAGCCGTCTGAAAAGTCCTTTCGTGAAGCACCACGTCTCAGAGCCGTAAGTCATCACTGGTAACACACATTGGTTGTACACCTTTGTCTTAAGGCACTGAGGTATTTTAGACGAGAAGACATTGTGTAGTTTACCGAACGCTGCCCAGCCGAGTTGGATCCGCCTACTGACCTCTCTCTCAAAATTGGACTTACCTAATCGGATCGCCTGTCCTAGGTATATATATTCGTCTACAATTTCGAGAGCAAAGCTCCCAACGGTTGGTGCGGTGGGTACAACATGGACATTACACATGATTTTCGTTTTGTCCATGTTCATTTTAAGACCCACTTGTTGGGAAACTTTGTTGAGGTCACCGAGCATTTGTCCTAGGTCTTCCATCGATTCGGCCATGACTACTATGTCGTCAGCAAATCGAAGGTGAGTGATGTATTCGCCGTTGATGTTGATGCCAAGTCCTTGCCATTCCAGAAGCTTGAAGGAATCTTCCATGGAAGAGGTAAACAGTTTCGGAGATATGACATCTCCCTGTCTTACCCCTCTCTTTAAGGGAATATCCTTCGTGCAATGCTCCTGTACTCGGACTGACATGGTGGCGTTATTAACAAACACTTCAACACTTCGATGTACCGATAGTCTATCCGGCATCGCTGGAGAGATCTGAGAACCGCCCAAGTTTCGACGGAATCGAAGGCTTTCTCATAGTCCACAAACGCTAAGCATAGAGGCCGATTATACTCTTCTGTCTTTTGTATAATCTGCCGCAGCGTATGTATGTGGTCCATGGTACTATAGCCTTTTCGGAAACCGGCTTGTTCGGTAGGCTGGAAGTCATCTAACCTGCGTTCGAGACGATTCGTGATGACTCTCGAGAACAGCTTGTAGACATGGCTCAGCAGTGTTATGGGCCTGTAGTTCTTCAATAAGGTTTTATCACCTTTTTTGTAGAACAGGACCACAACACCCCTGTTCCATGCCTCAGGCGTTTTCCCGTCGAGCAAGGAGGAATTGAATAGCTTCTGAAGGACTTTCAGTACCGGTGTTCCACCCGCTTGCAGAAGCTCTGTAGTAATTCCATCCTCACCCGGCGCCTTGTTGTTCTTAAGCTGTTTGAGAGCCATCCTTATCTCGTACAGGCTGATGTCCGGGATGTCTTCGGTATAGTGTCGGGTTAGCTTGGCTCTGGGGTCTACCGCCGAACCAGCAGGTTCAGCAGAGACCGAGGCATAAAGCTGTCCATAGAACCTCTCAATCTCCCGTAAGACCTCTGACCTATTCGACGTCACGCGTCCATCCTCGATCTTTAGCTTCGTCAGCTGGCTTTGCCCAATAGACGCATCTCTTGCAAACACTTTGGAGCCTTGGTTCCACTCAATGGTCTCTTTAATACACTGGGTATTAAAGGACCGTATGTCATGTCGCAAGGACTTCATAATTTGTCTATTGAGCTGCCTATATGACTCAGCGTCATCCGAAGTTTGGAGTGCCATAGAACGTCGACTAGCCATGAGGTTTCGGGTGTGTTCGGATAGTTTTTGAGGTCTATTTTTACGGTGGGCTTTAAAGTACTTAGACCCTACCGTATGGACAGTCTCTACCAGCTTGCTATTAATATCGTCCACTGATACGCAGCTGTCTAGCCATTTGAAGCGATTTGATAGTTCGAGTTGAAAGTGCTCGGGGTTCTGGATATGTGCATTCGACGGTCGGAGGGTGGACTTCATCAGACGCGCTCTTTCCAGTTTGACATTGATATTCAATGTGCCTCTGACGATTCGGTGATCACTGCCGGTCTTAACCCTGTTGATCACAGAGACATCATTGAATATCTGTCTTCTGGTGCTCATGATGAAGTCGATCTCATTTTTTGTCACACCGTCGGGACTCAACCAGGTCCATTTCCTGTTAGGTGACTTCTGGAAGAAAGAATTCATCATATAGAGTCCTTCTTTCTCCATGAAGTCAGCCAGCATCTGTCCTCTGGGATTCCGTTGCCCATATCCAAATTTCCCCATTTTCAACTCATCGTCGCTTCTATAGCCCAGCCTCGCATTGAAGTCTCCCATTACAACCGTGAACTGTGTTTTGGAGCTATGTATGGCCCTACTAATGTCCTCATACATAGCTTCTACCTCTTCATCGGAGTGTGTCGAAGTGGGGGCGTATGCCTGCACTATTTTAAGGGAGTACCGCTTTGATAGCCTGAGTATAAGGCACGCTACCCTATTCGACACACTCCCAATGGACACGATGTTGTTTATGAGAGACCTGTGAACGATAAACCCGACACCACCTTGGGACTTCTGTTCTCCCTCCCGGTAGTAAAGCAAGTGGCCGGACTGTAAGGTTACCGTATCCTCCCCCTCTCTTCGGATTTCGGATAAACCAATAACGTCCCAGCGCAACTTGCTCATTTCTTCTTCCAGCTCAACTAACTTCTCGTCCAACCTCAAAGTGCGCACGTTGTGTGTTACCAGGGCCAGTTGTCGTTTTAAAAGGGGGTAGTAGCCGGATCTCTGCCGGGGATTCTTAGCACCCCCCACCCCGCCGTTACCGTGGCCGCTACCGTAGCCAGGAATAGCGGAGCTGCCGGGGACTAGGGGCCTGGTTCGTTGTTGTGCGTTCATAGGAGGTAAAATAGCCTACTGTTCCACGCTGGCTAGACGGGTTGGAACAGGGTTTTATTTCGAGTTTTCCTTCTCTAACACTGGAAAGACTTGTGCTTTTCCCTTAGTCGCCTCTTACGACTCCCTGGGATTGAAAAGGGGTGGTGACAAGTGTATTCTGAAGCCGTCACCACACGGCCATTAGTGTATATTCGCAGTATAATACTTTCTTTGAAAAGTACTTACCACCTTAAAAATATCACCCTAAAAATAATCTACTGTGATTTTCATACGGTGAAGTAAGCGCTTCATAATGAGGGAGGTGCAATATTGATTAACTGAACCAATATAATTCTTCACTTATAGGTATATAAATTACTGCCACGATAAAAATAACAACCTACAATTACCCTAGTCCACTGCTTATTCTTTACTTAACAATTCAACCAAGCACCAGGCGGTACAATATTTCTAAGTTTACTGATACTCCTTAAATTATGTAGCTCGATAAATATATAGACACATACATTTACATAATTTATGCGCTGAAACAAGTCTACAACCCCACGGTATAGATTTTCCGGTTCATGAGAATACTTTCATCACTCCTGTAAGCTCGGAAGTGAAGAGCACTTGCCCCCAACTCACTGTGCTTTTATAACAGGAATGACGTGACTGTGTACTGTGTTTATTTTTTCCTTTTTCTTTCAGTCGTTTGTATTTGAATGATATCTAGTGAGATATTATGTTTTACACTTTTCATATGTAGGTACGTTAATTTGCAACGTTTGGTTTGCTTTAATCTTTGTCTGAAAAGACCGTGAAAAAGAAATACAATTTTTAGGAAAAAAGAGGGTTCGTTTATTACGACAATGATGTACTTACATTTTATTGTAATTGGTAATAGTGTAGTAGGTACTACTATCGTAATAGACTAAGATCCCACTGCAAAATCATGCTTGAATCGAATATTTGGTAAGAACCAAATTTTACGCATATTTATGATTAGGAGAACATTTATTTACTAGGTTGCCTATCAAAATGTGGCCGCTATATGTTTAATTCAATTTTTGCTAATTCATTTTTCGGAAAAAAAATCCATCACATGGTTTTTAAATAAAATATCATCCACGTCACGGCAATACACAAAAGGACTCTGAAAAATCACGGTTGCCGTTGCGCACTTCGCCGTACCTCTTCGCAGCCAGGTGTAAACAGGTATGATTTTGATACATTTATGCAATCATAACGGACATTTATTATTTTTACATCAAATTAAAGCTATTTTTTTTCTGTTTACTATAATATACGGTTGCCTAATTAAATCTGGCTGCAAATAAGGGTTGCTGGCTGTTAAAGATGGTAAATATTTAAGATAGAGTGAACGAGAGCTAGCGCATAGCATCACTAGTCAGACGAGGATAGCGACTAAATAACGTCAGTATAGCGTTATCTCACTGGAGCTAGAATTGAGTGAGTGAGACAACGCCAAACGCGTGACAGTTGACAGCGGCAAACTTAGGGCGAGCGGGTAGTATATTGTTGTTTTATTTCTAAGAACTAACAAATAATTATTATAAAGATGAAGGCGTGTTTTCTGTGTGAAAAAAATCCAATGTACTTGATTTCAATAATGCATCATTCAAAAAGTGTTCACTAATGTTATTATTTCGTCGTAAGAAAAAATATAAATATCATGACATTTTATTGACAATTGAATCTACTGATGATTTTGGATATCATACTAAGTGTCTAAAAAAAATTACAGTTCTAAAACAAAAAGATTAAGAAGAATACAAAAAGTTAAGAACATTTTTTAATTTTTATTTGCTTCAATGTTTAATTTTTTCAAACAGCACTTGTTCAATAAAATTTTCTTTTATATAAGTAATTATTTTTCACCGATATTAATTTTTTTTGTAATTTTCTTTGTCATTTTGAAAAAGAAGACATTTCTTTTGGAGTATTTATTCAGTAGTCCCTATTACTGTTTGAACCGGTGGTTGAGAACCCTAGCATCCGACGCATGCGCAATGGTTTCAAAGCGTCATACAGCTGGCAATCGCTATCCTCGTCTGACTAGTGAGGCTACGCGCTAGCTCTCGTTCACTCTATCTTAAATATTTACCATCTTTAACAGCCAGCAACCCTTATTTGCAGCCAGATTTAATTAGGCAACCGTATATTATAGTAAACAGAAAAAAAATAGCTTTAATTTGATGTAAAAATAATAAATGTCCGTTATGATTGCATAAATGTATCAAAATCATACCTGTTTACACCTGGCTGCGAAGAGGTACGGCGAAGTGCGCAACGGCAACCGTGATTTTTCAGAGTCCTTTTGTGTATTGCCGTGACGTGGATGATATTTTATTTAAAAACCATGTGATGGATTTTTTTTCCGAAAAATTAATTAGCAAAAATTGAATTAAACATATAGCGGCCACATTTTGATAGGCAACCTAGTAAATAAATGTTCTCCTAATCATAAATATGCGTAAAATTTGGTTCTTACCAAATATTCGATTCATGCATGATTTTGCAGTGGGATCTCGTACTATAAATTATTATGGTTTTGCTTGAGCAAAAATAATTTGGAGTTCATTAAAATTGTAACAAGTAAATCATTTATTCATAAATACATTACGAGTATATGTTTTGACTGTAAAATTATAAGTCTTATCTTATCTTATCTTATAGGTATATAAAAGAAAGTCGTGTTAGTTACACTTTTTACCGGACTGCGCAACGCAAAGGAGTGGTAATGTGTTTAACAGCCTATGTATGTATGTATGTATGTATGTTTGTATGTTCCTTTGAAGCACTATACAGACCAAACGCCTGGGCCGATTTTTATGATTCACACGTCAATCGATTCCTTTTAGTTCGGCGAGTGTCACTAAAGACATGACGTTAGTGAAAATTCAATATGGCGACTACTGGACGCCATATTGGGAAAATTAAAAAAATGAAATTCAACAAACTATGTCAAGTGGGGTATCGTTGAATAGGTATTTAAAAATCAGTTTTAGTTTTCTCTCAACATTTTTCGATTTGATTGACCGTTAAGAATACCTATATATCGATTTAAAGTTACATAACAACCATTTTCACAAAGGGGTTTATATTAGACAGTAGAAAGTCCAATCGGGTACAAGCTAGCTTAGTACCTACTCATAACTAAAAAGTTTAAAATAAAAAAATATAATTTAAAAAATTTAAATTCCCGACTGCTTAAAAAACTAAAAAGAAAAAACAAGCATTAAGATGTCCGGTGGTCTAGAAACATAACAACTTAACAGTCGGGATCCATTGGAAAATTAGATTGGCTGTCGAATAATGGATCCCGACTGTTATGTTTCTAGACCACCGGACATCTGAGTGCTTGTTTTTTCTTTTTAGTTTTTTAAGCAGTCGGGTTTTTAAATTTTTTAAATTATTATAACTAAAGAACGGCTGAACTAGGAAACGGACATAGGATACTTATCCTGCCAATTGGACGAAGTATGTATGCCACGGCCGAAGCCGCGGGGCACATCTAGTATCTAATATTTTTCACGTTCTGGTCAAGACGATTTTTCACGTATGGATATATTTTATAGAGTAATTAAATCAGTTTTATAACATTTTTAATAAAAGCACAATCGAATGTTTGTTTCAAGGGGGTTTACATTCCTCCTAAACAATTTATTACCGCTGAGAATTTTCCTAGTACAGATTGTCATAGCATAAACATCGGGGCGGGCATCGCGGGGGCCTAATTTGTCATCATTAATTTATTGTGCCATTAATTTTAACAGCGTTCATTGAACGGTTTCGCGAAGGGTATTCGTAATAGAATATTACATCTGTTGCCAAAATGGCGGCAAGTTTTAGGTACCTACACATTTATTGTTGGTATATGTTTTTCTATTAATAATTAATCGTGTACCAAAAAATGATTACTACTTAGTTTCTTGACACGTAAAATCGATGACACCGTACTAAATCAAATTGGATTGGTTTTTATTACGACTATCAAAAAATATATAAAAAAGGTATAAAATACTTTGAGGTATAGTAGGTATATAATTATTATCAAAGGTTGTCATTAAACGTATGGATACAAAGTGAGACACTTTTACTTGTATATTTTGTTAGGGTAACGTATCGTCCAAGTGAAACTGTAGTTGTGTGTCAACGTTTTAGTTATTCCGACTAGGTACCTACCTACACCTACCTAATCAGCTTGAAATTCATGAGTGTACCAAATATTTAAATTCGTAGACATTAAAATGTATTCTTGAAAGTTTAAAGGTAACGACAATAAGCTGTGTAGGGTGTAGAGGGCCTCACCAGCATCCTTGAGGCCTAACCAGTTATTCGGTGCACCTGCTAAACAATAAATGAGGCTCACGGAATATCAAAATAAACAAAGTTTTGACCGTTAATTCTCCTCTTTTTGTAAAACTGCTTTTTCTTCTGTCTACACGTATTTGTATGTTCTAAATACTATTATTATATTGATTATTATTTTTATTTTAAACTCTGTTTAAACGGTAGAGATCAACACGACGCGACGGAACAACCTACACAGTACTTAAAAGATATTGCAAATTATTGACTTTCTTTACATGGATTACATATGCAACTGTAAAGGACGCTTACGGAGAAACTTTATAAGAAGGTTCCTATTGTTGATATAGGTATAGTATAGTATCTACGGCATAATGCACTAAAATTGAACTTGAACTAGAGGATGAAACAACCGTTAATTGAGATGAACTCTCACAAACTTAAGTAATACTGAATACCGATTCATCGTAAGGGAAAAAAATTATAACTCTTTGTCCTTTAACGCCAGACACTCCCGTATCGGAACGAGTCATGTTTGAGCAAACATCCCTTTGTGCTCAGTAATACTCTCTTTTTTTAATGTGCGGATGGAATAAAATTGGGCTTTAAAACTGCCACAAAGTCCGAATTCTAATATCTACTTTATTAAGCAATCCATTTTATTAAGCGCATGTGCCTTCGGCAATGCGCTGTGGTCCATACCCTGATATTAAAACCATGAGGGTGGTTCAGAAATATGAAGTGTGAAAAAGCTCTCATCGAGTCCGTCATAGAGACCAGCATTTTGGTATAATGTAGATAGGTACTATAGATAGCACTGACTTCACTTACAATAAAATTCCTATCTAATCTATGCTACTACTACGTAGCTACTACGTAGGTACCTTTTTTATTGTGCAGCAATCCCCATGGATACCACCCCCGTCGGCCATCGGGGGTGGTTCTGTCGGAATCGAACCGACTAAAACAGCACGCTGTATCGGGTCTTAGTTACCGGGGTGTAAGGTTACCTAATAGGCATATCCCTCGCACAGACGCACCCCAGCTGACCCTGGGCCATCTACGATTTTAAGATGACCCCCTCGACCCCCCGAAAGGGGTGAGGCGAGCACACTACGTACTTAGGTACCTCGTAGGTTCTCGTATGAATGATATAAAATTACCTACCTTAAGTTTCTTAAAACCCAATTAAATTAAGACTAGATCATTAAATCGTAATTCTGAATCGAAGACGCTCAACGAGGATATTCTCAGAAATCCATTAGGACACCTTGATCGAACTTAGAATTCGATTATTTCCTTACGATTCTATTATCTACCATTTAATTGGGTGTTTGGGTCCCCACTGGTCTTGGGAAGTCAGACGGCAGTCGCTCCTAGTAAAGCCAAGATAAGCCTATCCTAGGGCAATCTGTGTGCAACCGGAACTAACGATGTGATGATGATAAGCTTCAGCAACAGAACATTCTTAAGATTGAAAAAAGTGACCTACACTACAGAGGATAACTTTAAGGATTTACAATTTTGATTTATTATTTTATATAAATTTTTAGAACGAACTATCACTTATAGAGAGCCATATCTTAATATATATAAATCTCGTGTCACAATGTTTGTCCTCAATGGACTCCTAAACCACTTAACCGATTATAATAAAATTCGCACACCATGTGCAGTTCGATCCAACTTGAGAGATAGGATAGTTTTTGAAACGGATTTCGACATCCACGCGGGCGGAGCCGCGGGCAACAGCTAGTCACTATATATAGTTCTTTTCGTAACATCCGTTCGCAAGCGACTGTCGAGGAGAAGGCTTGAGAATTGAGATGCAACGCTGTGTCGCTCAATTTCTTTCGGAACAGGTAGCTTAAGCTCAAACTGTACTCATTTAAATTCGTTGAGTCACCATTAATTTTATCCTCTGTGAATGGTCTTTAGCGCAATGAACGTAATACTATGCTAAATAGTTTACAGGCGACGACGACGTCTGGAGTGGTATACTACTCGAATCTTGTATCAACTGGAGAGAATTGCTTTTATGCCAAGCATCTAATGTCTTGAGCCATTGATGTCCTCTCCCTCACTCTGTTATTTGTTAGTATGGTTCAAATCTTGGAAGTCCAATCAGAACCACTTCCTGACGGTAGATTGGACTCATATTTAGTATACTTGCGTATCTTCAGTAATAATGCGATAATATTGTACTGTGAAGCTGGTCTGATGATGGAGTCGGTGGGTCTCTATAGAGACTCCTGAACTATACACCGCATCCATAGACCGCGGTAACTGCTTCCTATCTGATGGGTCGTGACTTTTCTGCCACCTAAGTGGTATAAAGATGTGGTATATACCAATGGTCTGACTTAGTCCAGGAACGTGATGGCTTAATGTGAACAGTAGGTACAAGCAATATATTATTTATGCAAGAACATTAACCAGTTAAGGCTGCGTGCTTACTCCCGGGTCGACAATAAACTTGTAATTTACATAAGGTCTGAAAGTTCTAATAAATCTTAATGTTTTTTATTTCACTCTTTGCATATAATAACAATTAAGTAGGTATTAACCCTCTTAAAGCTTTATTTATACTTTGTATATTAAATGGCATGTTGTTACGCCTATTGTGGGTGCGCCTAACATTTACGAAATGTGAGGTGCCTCATTTGTAATACGTCTACATTCTAGTAATCGTAACTTTTCCTGTTGATCTTTAGAAAATCTTAAAAAAATAATTGTCCCAATTTTGAACCCCTTAGGTGGCAGACAAGCTCACTGCCCACCTGATGTGAAGCTGTTACCGTGGCACATTGACGTATGTAACACTAGGAAGGCGTCACACACGCACTGTTGACCCCTTAAAAACTTTCTAACTTGTTTGCACCCTTACTGCCGCACTCAGAGACGTTTAACGGATACTTAAGTTGTTCCTTAGTAAAATTTGAAAAAGTTACCACTCAGAGTCAGTTAAGGATTCATTAACACCCCTAATGACACTTTAAAGTTAAGTGATACAAAACCCTTACTTAACTTTTAAGGATTGATTTTTACATCTAAAAAAATAGAATTATCGTGAGGAAATCCTCATGGATACCCACCTCGTGGCTAGCCGTGCCCCAATTAGGTCTTTACCTATGAAATTGCCGTTATGTACGAAAAAAATGAAACGATTTTATTTTCATGTATTTTTATTTGTATTAATCGAAGTAGTAATTACCCATACAATCAATGCATCTTTGCCAACGCAGCGGCAGTTTATTGATGCGGTGAGCTTCTAACCCCAGTTCTTGCAACTTGGAGACCGTCTGCTGTGCAGTATAAGGTCGCACATTGTCGTGTAGGAGCAACGGAGACGAGCGATTGAATGCTAGTTGCAGATGTGCTAGTTTCTCCATCATTGTGTTCAGTTCTTCACAGTATACATCTGCAGTAATGCTCACCCCGTTTGGTAAGAAGCTGTAATGAATCACACCGGGCGCTAGACCACCAAACAGTCACCATCACTTTTCTAGGGGTAAGTTTTCGTTTAGGGCATTGTTTAGGTGCTGAACTAGGATCCAACCAACTTTCCGAGCGCTTGCGATTATTAAACAGAATTCATTTTTCATCGCAACTAACAATATCATTTTAAAATTCCTTTATTTCTGTGTCTGTTGAACAATGCACAATAATTTGACGTTGGCTATATTGACATTGGCAGTTGTCAGTGATGCCATAGAATAAAAGAGTCCAGATGTTTTATTATCAGTATATGAAAATAGGTATTTAATTTCATCTATATATAAAAACTAACAGTAAAAGAACGGATTGTAATTTATACTACTATAAATAAAAGTTTTGAATATGTTTAATATTATTTTTCTACTTTTTACTGTTAACGCTTTTTAGGTGTGGCTACACCGACGCCTTATCGATGCCCTATCGATACTGTGATTTTGTCACTGCACCGCTCTACAAAACTTAAAGTTGTGATTAACTAATGTACCCTTAAATTATGACTCTGGGATGTTCCATCAATTAACAGATTTAATGATAATTAGTTAAGTATCATTTAGGACTAATTTAAGGAACCTTTCTGAGTGCGGCAGTTAGAAGTATATGAAACAATTTAAAAACAAGTGTCGTAAAGAGTACTCGTTTTATTACACGCAGGATACATAACGTAGTAGGTGAGATACACTCCATCGTTTACCTTTAACATTTTGCAATGATTTGCTGTATCGCGCCCGTCACCGCGCACCACTTCCGGAAAGTACTCCCGTACTTACCCACAGCACATAATTATTGGTCGCCGCGCTCCGAAGAACTCGACCTAAGTATTTATCGATATTTATTATACGTACTTACTTGGTATGTATCAACCTATTTGCATTTACGACTGCTGCACTGTTATTTTGACGAGTACTTGAAAATGTGCACTGCCCGCGGCAAAGATACAATGGACCTTGACACGTCTACATATAAATGACATTCAAGCTATTGTTTGCCGGCAGCAGACATTCTTTTGTTTTACAGTTGAAGGGTCCATACAGACAAACGAGGTGTACATACAATACAACATGCTGGGAGTGAAGCTTTTGTTAGAAAGTGAAACTACTTAGGTACCTATTACATAGTTAAGTCACTATGCCACTGGCTATTTTCTCGTTATCTTCGATTTTAACTTAAATTTCGAGCCGTTAACACCTCGTAACAGGTACCTACTTCTAACTTTTAACAAGCAAAGTGTTTAACTCAGGCTCGTATGCTAGAACGATACTCAGTCATGAATCAATGAATCTCGACTTGAGACTAGTTTTAAGTAGGTACAGATTGTAATCTAGAACTAAACTTTAGTGGAGATTTTATTTACGTTAATAAAATCTTTACTGAAGTTTTTAATTCAAGTTTTTAATCTCTGTTTTAAACTCGTTTTAATTCAAGACTAATCAGTTCAGTTTTGGTATCTTTATCTAGAATACGGGTCTAGTTTTTCAATTTTAGTACCTACTGCCTCCTATAATAACATATTCATCACTTTTGCCAAAATTTAGTTATGAGGAAAAAGAACCTGTTGATAATTTTTAATTTTCTGTAAGTAGGGTCATTTCGCCTGTTCGCGTCCACTTAGCGCAGTTGGCAAGTTTGACGGAGAAAATAAAAATGTACCAGTACTAATTCCAATTAAAAGTTTATTTAATCTGTTCATAATATTAGTCTAGTTTAAGGTAACCTTTAGTTTTATTCGAAATATCTTGTAGTTTTTTTTCTAAAAATACAAACTTCAGAAATAGGCGATTTACCCAGTTCGCGTCCATAAAATCCAATTTGCGTCCACCTGCTGGACCAGTTTGCGTCCACTGGAAATTTGAATTTTTCACAGGAAATTTGACTTTTTCACTGGAAATTCACATTTGAAAATGTTAAGAAGCCATTTAACAACCTTGTTTTTTACCATCTACTCCTATTTTTCACGTGGAAATCTCTACGGTTACCACCCACCAGTGGGGGCGTTATGTTGGAATCGAACTGATTAAAACCCTACGCCATCTCGGGTTTTCTAACGCCAGGGTGTCGCCACCGCCACCTCAGCCTGCTTCTGCTAGGTTGACAGGTGGCTCCACGCGTCATCCCCAACCCTGCACTCATGGAGGACAAAGTTCGTTGAACGACCTCTGACGCCTGAGTCGCCTGCGCCTGTTGTGGTCGCCTCTCCCAGACCTTTTCTGTCGCCTCCTTCTCGAGCATGACTTACTCGCAAAGTGAGGCAGCGGCATCGCCCGCCCGCTCTGCAGCATCGCTGTGAGTCAGACTCTCAGTGAGAGGACTCCCACTTCGAGGGCCACCACGAGGGCTCGCCTCGACACCTCCTACGCCCTGCATTCTGCCAGTGTGTGCATCCCTAAGTTCTAACTTGCATCACAGTGATGACATTCAGCCGTTGGCAGGAGCCAACGGCTTCCTGATCAGACACAAGTGATCCCCGAAGTATGTGTTCATGGAGATCACCTGCGTCAGGTGTAACGAGAGGCTCCCGTATGGGCTCTCTAGCCAGTCCTTATGATGGTCACCTACTAAACCTAGCGCAGGTTCTGTGCCCGGTTTCTTTACTCCATCTGGTCTGCGCCCACTGATTTTGTCTTGTCCATATTGTCGTTTTGGGAATAGCATATTTGTCTTACCGATTTCTGCTTCTCTCGAATTTCACTCAATGCTTTCCTTAAATCGTCTTCTGTGTATGTTCTTTATCCTTCTTTCTTATATTAGCAGTAGGAAATTAATTTTAATAATGGACGCGATTTGTTCTTGTCATTATTCCCTGCAGGCATAGTTTGCGTCCATTGCGGACGCAATCTGGAAGTTCTATAAATTCAGTGTAGTAATTCGCGTCCACCTTATTTTAATTGGTAATTATAAAAAAAAATTGCAAATTCATAATGAATATAATTCCTTTTATCATTATCGACGTCTAGAAACAGCTATGTATTCAAAATACACATAAAACAATAAAAGACTTGCCTTCAAACGCACCGCTGTCCACTACCTTTTTTCTTAAAATTTCGCGGATTCGCGCTCTCTCGTTGAACAGCCGTCACTAACTATTTTTTTACACAGGATTGGTTGGGCGCACAGAACTTTTACCTATGCGTACGTGGCTCTTATACAATGAGGTATTGATGGTAATGACTTTTCGACTAATTGATGTGTTAGTATACTTAATTTCGAGAGTTTTCAAAGAGAGGTCCGTAAAATGGACGCGAATAGGGCGATGGACGCGAACAGGCGAACTTACCCTATCTCATTTAATTTCGGATTTACCACAGCACAAGGACTCTTCTTCATTGTCATTTATACTTTACTGGGCTGAAAATACACGTTTTGATAAAAGTAAAATGGTTCTTTTTACTAAAAAGATTTTTTACCCGACTGCTGAAGAAAGGAGGGTAATGTTTTTAAACAGTGAAACATGTAATCAGTAGGTATATAGATAGGTACTAAAATTTTATAATAGGGACATATTAAAATGAAAGGAGACGTGGAAAAAAAATCGCATATTCACAGAATTATGATAAAAGCAATAAATAAATAATAGCACGGGTTTTCCTATTTCACGAAAAATAAAAGGAAAAAAATATTCTCCGTTTTTACTTTTGTAGTTGGTAAGTACATTATCATTTATTCTGACGCTGATAATAATAAAGACGTATTACATATAGGTATGTTAAGTATGTAAGACTTGTTTAATATTAGATTCTTATTAGATTCAAATGACATTCAGACGTGTACCTACTATTAAATGAACAATTTTCTTGCAAGTTAAATTCAATATTTATACACTAACATAAGTAACTGCTCCCTGCGACTGTCTAAGTTCAGAATATAGGTCAAGGTATTTCTCTCATGCAATCTCGACCAACTCGTTAGTAATTTCGTAAAGTTAATTATTGTGCTTATCTTTTTTTCTATATTATATAGGTAATTTTAATATATATAAATCTCGTGTCACAATGTTTGTCCTCAATGGACTCCTAAACCACTTAACCGATTATAATAAAATTCGCACACCATGTGCAGTTCGATCCAACTTGAGAGATAGGATAGTTTTTGAAACGGATTTCGACATCCACGCGGGCGGAGCCGCGGGCAAAAGCTAGTAATATTGTAAAGAGGAAGGTCTTTTCCGCATGACTGATTTTGATTACAGTGATTTTCTTTTATTAATATAAAGTGAAACGCGTAATGAAAATTGTGTCAAATGATTTGTTTGAATTGAAATGTAGATGTGTGGACATTGTGACTTGAACATATTCGCAAGAATGGCAAATCAGTCTCTAGAATCTATACAAATAAACAAAATTGAAATATCGGTTTGTTATATTAGGCTGGTTTTATCGTTACGCATTTCGGCAGCGCCGTTGGAGCGCGCGCGTTCAGAGATATATGGGAGTAGAAGTTGCGTTTTTGTGTCGCGCGCTTGGGCAGCGCCGTTTAATAAACGCGCGATGTTCGACAGCGCTGTCCAAACGCGCGCTGCTCATTCGCTTCTACGGCCAGTGTGCGTTTTAGTGTGACGCTGCTGAGACGCGCCGTAGGTACAGTTGAGAAATTAATTACATCGATACGGGACGAGTAATCGAGGAAGCTCGAACCAGAAGGTGTTTATGGGACCCGGCCGATGAATTATACGAAAATAAGGATGCAAACTGCTTGTTGATAGGCGAAAAAAAATTATAAAATTTATTACTATTTTCTCGTAAATCGGAGAAAGACGCTGACGACGACGATGTGTTCGCCTTTCAGTAACCTTATAGCGTTTCGTTATAAGGATCAACTACTCTTTTTCGCCATTGCCTTCTTTTCCATAATAAGTAAATAGCCAGTACTCGACTCGCATAAACCTTCATAATATTGTACACGACTGTCTCACAGCAGCGAAACGCATGCTACTTATCTCGTTTTATAGTGCATCGCTGTTCAAACGCGCGCTGTTAACAGCGCGCTGCTCAACAGCGCTTCTAGCGGCGTGACGATAAAACCAGCCTTAAATAAACGCTTTTTAATGATTGCATATGAAAATATACACGGTACTTGCCTATAACTCAAAATATTTTTTACACTTCCTCCTTTGTTTATTTGTTCCGGCTACTCTTCGAATGGCTGTTCTGATTTTAACAGAGTTTTTATTACTGATAGCTGATATTGTAAAGCGTAAATCACGTAATGTTTTTACTAAGAAAAGAATAAATAAGCCAAAAAATGAAACCAAAATAAGTCCACGCGGACAAAGCTGCGGGTGCAGCCACTCACTTTTATACGAGTATATGTGCTCAACACTATGATGTATGATAACGGCAAAAACAAAAGAAGCAAGCCTGACCCAGGCTCTATTCAAATTGCGACATAGTATCGTGACTCCTACTTTAACGAGTTGTATCAACGAATAAGTTCTTGCGACTGCGTTTTATATTTCTATCGTATTTTAAAAATAATACATCTCTATTAGGTACTATATTTATTATATTTGTTGCAGAGTTGGGGTGTCGGTAGAACGATGAAGTGAGTGCGACGCGATGGTGCTGTGTGTAGTAGCCTTGCTGCTGGTCGCCAGGGCCTCGCCTCTACACGCTCTAGACATATGTGAGTACCTACTCAATATATTTACCCCATCATTGATGTGTAGACTCCCTGCTTTGCGTTGTTTTTGTTTTATGTTATTTTGCAATTCCAAATTTAAACGTCATACAATCAGTTTAAACTACACGCGATTTAGGTAAAACAAGATACTGAGAACCCAAAAGAGTAAGTCTTATTTTTACGTGCGGAAATCCTCTCGGGCTTCACTGCACCGAGGCTAACGGTGAGGAGGGTGCTCATATTAAACTTTAACCGACTACAACCGCGCGATGTTTCGCGTTTGCCATGTGGTACGAGGAAGCTTTGTGGCCAATTTTGGCGATCCCGAGGCGTTTTTTGGGATCTGATGATCTCTAAAGTAGAGGTCGGCATGGCGAAAGAGGCGAGCGCGTTAACACGATGCGACTAAGGACAGCTTTTTTAATTCTTTTTCTGTATGGAACAGGAACCTCTCGGTTATGTTGAAACTGAATCGACTTAAACCACACACTGTATCCGCAATCAGACTTATTGCCGAGACAGGTGATTTGCTCACGGTGTTCAATAATCACCTAGCGGTCTTGGCCACTATCGCGGGTCACCCCGCCTTTTTTAAAGAGATCAACTCCTACAAAACTCTCGGGAATCGCCACAGAATCTGACCGATAAAGCACTGCGCGGCTCACGCCACCACCATCAGGCAATCAGGGTATTTTTATAGATGTTGCCATCCTACCATAATAACCAAGTAGATATAACTGAATTAAATCCAATGTTCTTTAACAAAGTTCTACGGATCTGTTTGGTGGGAAACTAGTAACTATGTGTGACTCAATTCCGTTAGTTAGAAGTTGTAAATACCATCGACTGGATCTTTTAATAGGTATTTGCTCCAAACATTATTGAAACCTCAATTTTTTCAAAGTGTAGTAAGGGGCCATTCATCAATTACGTAAGGGCCCCTAAAATAAGGGTAAAGGTAAAGGTTAAAAAATCTCTACATTACCTTATCTCGGCGAGAAGGGAGGATTTGTATAAAAATTATTTATTCAATAGAAACTACTTTAAACTAGTATCCCTTTCATCCATCGTGAAAAACTGTAAGTGACATGAAATCATCAAGTTATCGTAACTAAAACCCAGTTGTAGTCTTTATTCTACCATAGTACTTCTGAAGCTAGCTTTAACTATTTACATAAAGCTCAAAGCTATAGGTCCTTACCAACAGCAGTACTTAGTTGTTTATATAAAATAAAATAAAATAAAATAAATATTTTACTTTGAGTGCAAGTTAGTTTGCAATTGATAGAGAAAATGGCTTATGATTCGATTAATGGAACTCCCATGTTCAATCACAGTAATGATATTTACTGCGCAGGACAACAAATATGTCATCAACTTAAAACTGCCACAGTATAAATAAGAAAGCAGTAGATATGAAACGCACTCAATAAAAGCTGCCCACCTATTGCCTCTTGTGTCACGTATTTGTTTTAAGCTATCAAATCTTTTCATTTAATTGCATTAGACCTCAACAGCCATCACAACAATACCGTCAAGTAAGGGAATGTATCGCCAACGAATTTATGATTAAAAGGCTATATTTATAACAATGACTTCGATTTACACTTCTAAATTACTTAGCTGTTTCGTACAAAAAATGTACAGGAATAGGGGCGGAGTACGGTACGCAGATACCATATAAATAAAATAATGAATTATGACACCTATCTGTATTGGCAGAACGCCTTTTTTTCTTAAGAGTAGCCTTCTAGTTTTTTTGTAATACGAGGTCAGAAGTCAGAATGAAGTCGGCATATCCCAGCACCAGGCTACTGAGTCGTAGGTGCTCTTAGTGGACTACTCCATCTGTACGGCCGCTACACAAGGTTTTCGTTTTCAGCTACAGCGCGTAGACTGATAATGATATCCAAACACTAAACAACATAGTTTCTAACCTAGTGCGATAATTCAGCAAATAAGTGCACGGGTCTCATACTACAGTGCCATACTGAACCGTTTCGATTTGACCGTTTGTATTAAGATTAAATACCGTATACATACCTACCTACCTACCTAACCATAATGTGGTGCTGCCCCTTGAGACACTGAACTGCGTTCATCAATGGACAAGTAATTTCGTTGAAGTGGAGAACGATATTGGATCTTGTTTAACGTAGAAATGAAGTACACAGATTGTTTTGAATTAAAACTTGATTTGTGCAGAAATAAACTTGGATCTCGTTAGTATTTTAACGAGTGTTCATACTGGTCCGGAAAAATGTGTAGGTAGATATATGTATTATGTTTACGGAAATGTATGTAATCCGTCATTGTATACAATTCCTAGGAAATGTATGTAATTCCTAAAATCGCACGGAAATGTGTGAAATAAATTATATTATACTTACACATTAGGTACACATTTCCTAGGATATCTATACATTTCGTAAATAGCAATCGGAAATGTAAAACATTTAAGATATTGGTGGGTACGCGGGGACAGCGGGACGAGGGGAGGGTATTGCATTATTTTATAATACTGATTACTTGCCAAATGAAAATTTGATTTTATAAGAATAAATATAAGTTGATTTTGTGATACGTCAAAAGTTAATAGATAGATAGGTATTTCAATTCCTTGATTTCATACATTTCCGGTAACATATATAAAAGTAATCAGTTGACATACATTTTATTAACATGAGTTTCTTAATTCCTGTATCTTGAATGTAATGGAATCTTTGAACTCGACTTTGGAGCACTTAAAAACAACGTCGGATCGATTTGAAATTTACACACTTATCATAATTTTGAAAAGAAATACTTTTTACTGAACAAGCTGTTCACTCAAGCCGGAAGGGAGCTGGCCCTTGCAACTATTTGCGAAGTACAATGATCATACATTTTTAGCTATTAATAATATAAAAAATATTACGACTGAACCTTTAATGTATTCTTCCTATTGTCACCGTTGAAGGTACCACAGTCACGCAGCATTGCTTTAATTCCACGCCAATATGTATTAGTCTGGTCTTGTCAGTCATGTATGTGACGTTTTATTCAAGGCTTGTGGCAGTTATAGTCCAGGCAGCGCGGTCTAATTTAACCGTTGGATGGTTAATCACGAGTCGACCTGCCCGTCACCATACACATATCTATATCCAAAGTTGCAGTTCCGTAAACAAAGGGTCGAAGCCTATTATTTTCACCCGGCCATCCGCTGTCTAACTATCAGCTATCGATGCTCGCACTCGAGTTTACTCCTAGTCCCTTATCTCCATATACCAAACTCAGTACTACGAGTATAACTTGACAATCTGTAAATAAAATTTGTTGACATGCATAAACTACTTTGCAATTTGCAAAATTACTTTTCTTTCATAGTACGAATAGTAATTCTAATAAAAAAAACGCGTAACTCCTAGATTTGTCAGAATGTTACACTTCAAAAACATCACTTAATTATCTGAAGCATTATTAGCATTCTATGTTTATAAGTTCGTTTGCTTTGTCAATTTCTGGGAGTCAGAATTTTAAATGTTAGCAAAATTATACAACTGTAATTGAAAACAAAAGTAAGACTGAAGTAATTAGTTGAAATACTATTCTGGAAGTCATTATTGGTCAAAAGAGTAAAGTACCTGCTCAATAAGCCATTTCTGTAATCTAAATTTGAAGGATCCTATGCGGAGAGCACAAGTTACGTTGAATTTACTGTAGTCGTGAGTCGTCTAATACCACTGACACTCTAAGAATGCTATTTAATTGTAGACTTCACCGTTATACAGTTAAAGTCTAAAATCAAATGAAAAGAATTCATTTAACTTTTTCATTCGCTCTACAAAATATCATTTGTCTTTAGACTTTGACCGGATAACAATAAAGTTTACAATTAAATGGCATTTTTAGAGTGTCAGTGGTATATCAGTGGTTTGTATTTAGCAGAATCGAGGCCCTGGTCACCGTTTTTAAGTATTTACGATTCCGTGTGTGACGTGAGTGAGTCACATCATTCGGTATGCTTTAGCTCTTACCCGAGGTTTATTCTCACGTATATCGCGACCAGGTATTATAATTATATTGAAAGTAGGGTAAGAATACCTAACTAGGTAAAGTAGGTAATGGTCTCGCCGAATAGTCCCGTGGAATTCTTACGATAGCTCGCACAGTACTCTCCATTCGGAACGCACCCTTCCAGTCGGCAGCGGTCCCCATAGCTCTATAGCATTATTATCTTATTTGATAGCTAGTTACAACTTATTACAAACGAATGTTGCTATAATGCCGATATAATGAATTTAATGGAAATGTATTAGTTTCTAATTTCAGTTTAGTAAATCAATCAATCTATTAGTCTATCGGACAGACTGGATGCGGAAGCCTGAGGACGGTTGGGTTGGATGGTGTAGCGCTTAATTAGTACATTCATCATGAATTCATTAAACGTATATCTGTCCTAAACCAGAATTGAGTAAATAAAACTCAAATCAAATTGCAATTTGGCGTTCAAATTTCGTAGTAGACATTTTAAATTATCATTTAAATACATTACCATAGTTAAAGTGCCGCCACCAAATGGTCTGAGTAAGGACTAACAAAAGTTTTCACTTACGGACAATTTCAGGTAGCTGCTTTATAATGTTCCTTGTAGTCACGTTTTCGCTATTAACCCCATGATATAAAAGTTTGAAGGTCGGGAAATAGTATGTTTCAGCAATTCTATGGCGCCACAAGTCTGCATTGTGTTTGTAAAATACGTCACCATTGATTGAATTCTAATGCTAATTGAACTGAACAACCAGTTCACTCTTTGCAACTACGGACAGGATGTGTCTGGCTGAACAGGTCAGATGTCGTAGAAAATATAGATTTTGATGAAGAACTTTCATTGATGCGCGAGTAAATAGATAATTAAAGTGCACCTTCTGACAATGTCAAAGTTAACCTTTGGAAACGGTGTATATTATAAAAAAAGCTATTATGTAAACATCTTAACATTGTAGACACTACAATGAATAGATAGGTATAGTCAATGGATAAGTTAACAACTTGTCATTACACAAATGAAGTATTGCTAAGTATGGATATACTTGTACTTTATATCGTGTGCGGCAATCACCATCTGGGGCTATGTCGGATTCGAACCAACTAAAATCGCCCACCTCGGGTTCAATACCCGGGGTGTATGGCTATCAAAGAGGGATTTCCCTCGCACCCCAGCTGACTCTGGGCCATCTACTGTTTTGAGATGACTCCCTGAACTGCCAGAAATAGGGGTGAGTGAGCATCGCACTTCCTTGCCTACGGTGGGGTGTAGGGTATACTTTGTATTATACTAAAATATAATTACTCGTTTCTTTAGCATGAAAGAATCTGTTGGGCAATCAAAAAAAATATAGAGTTCGCTGGGCATGGGAGGCAGCAAAGCACAGCATCAGTGATGAGGATGACTTATGTGTGCTCATGACCATATAATAGCACTATAAAAAGTTATAGTTGGCAGGTCCCCTGTCGATGTCTGTGTACGCCTTAATATTTAATTAGAAAGTTCTCGTTGCTCCCAGAGCAACGGGGACGGCGTGCCTCGCTGAACTTGCACGAAGAATTATAAATTCCACCAGTCGCTTTTAGAGTTGTTATATTTCAAAATTTCAATTGAACTAAAACTTCTATCTTAGGACGTTAATGAAAGCACTAGGTAATTATATTAACGACTTCGTTACACAAATAATATTTCGTAGAACTTGATTTAAAATTTTGCAACTATCCAAGAGCAAAATAGTTGACTTCAATATGTAATATCCTAGCTGATGCCGACGGCTTCACCCGCGTGATGTCGGTTATAATTTTTTGGTCATATCTGGTTCTACTTGTAGAACTCTTAATAATAAGTCAGTATTATTAAGAGTTCTATGGTTCTACCTAGCCAATTGCAATCAAACATACGGCATAATCATTACAGCAATCAAAATGCAATAGTTTTCAGTAATGGTAAAAAGAACGACTTTACCGATTTCATTCAACTTTTGTTTTTCAAGTTTTCTAATACTCCGTAGAGTAAAAGGTTCTTACAGAAAAAAAAAGATTGACAAAATTGCATAGAAAATGTCAGAATACACAATAGCTAGCATTCAAAATAAATATCATGTAATTACTTCCCATTTACACAAACCGTAAGTGTATAGTCGATACACTTCAATTATTGATGAATACCTTGTTTCCAACAACTCATATGCTACAATTAGCGTAATGACACGCCATTATAATTTAATAATAACGAACGTTTCTAATAACGTCGTTGCTAATCCATGAAATACGTAGACTGTAAAGCGTTATTACTAAATTGTGTCTATCAAACGTTCACAGGAACTGCTGTTCGCAAGGCAATCAGCCAGCTATTTGAATACTATATACTGCGGTTAAGAGTGTTATTTTAAGTTTTAAACGACTTATATTAAAGCAAATACAAAAATACTTTAATAAAATATCTTTCTTTATAGATACATGTGCTTTGTTGCCCATAAAAATCTATTGTCAATGCCCGAAAAGTTGGGAGTCGCATTGTTCGTCGACATGTGTAACAAATAATTTAGTGCCATAGATTCGTAGTTACTTTTAACCGACTTCAAAAAGGAGGAGGTTCTCAATTCGTACGCTTTTTTTTTGTATGTATGTTACGCGATAGCGGCGCCAATTGGGTATTGATGGATTTTGAATTTTTTTTTTGGTTCGAAAGAGGCTACTGCTGAGGTGGTCCCATATTCAGGGTATCAGAATGTGATGCTGGGATCTTGGGAAAATCGAAGGGAAAGCATCAAATTTACGGCAAAAATTCTGTTTTTGATGCCTTTGTACATAATAAACCTCATAAATAATACTTTTCTATTTCTGTACACTAAAAAGTAAATAATATCAGTTTGTGAAGTCGGTTTTTTAAACGTAGTTAGGTATATATTATCCCAATTCGCTTCGTAACGATTCCACTAGACTATATCTAGAGATCCAGGAAAGTTACAAATAATATTGCTGAGCAATGATTGTTAACGTACTTACTTTCATTAGGGATATATTTATTATACATTATACCTACCTACATGCATGATGTAAAACCATTTGAAAGCAGAGAAAAACTGTTGGTTTGGCGTATACGGCTTTCATGGCATCGACTTGGCCTTCTCCTGCGCCAGAAACCGAAATCAGTACAAATATTTATTATTAAGCCAAGGTTGGTTTTGACTCAGAATATTATCTTGTTAACGTTTCAAACCTAGCTTGATTTCGAGTGACTGATTTTAGCACCAATCTCTTTCAATCTATTTTCAATATACTCGTAAGATCATTGGCTAAAACGGTATAGGCAACTTTCACTCTGTTCAGATTAGCACCAAGCTATTTCTAACGTCATTTAAAACTTCGTGTGACATGAAAGCTGTATAAGTTAAGCTCGATGTTAAAACCAGCCTGTTGCTAAGGCTCCACTCCATCCACGTACTTTATTTGCAACGAGTCGTTCGCTTCGCACTGTCGCGTTCATAATCAGTTCACGTAGATACGACCGGTGGCGGCGACAATGGTGAATAACGTCATGTTATTTACTTTAAAAGAATTAAAACGGAAGCCGCAAATGCATCTTAAATACGTTCCGACCGGGAATACGGTCCTTTAATACAAAGCGAGCATTATATTTAATTCGTTGGAGCATTTTTCATTCACTTGAAAAAAACTCGAATATCGATAGGCCTATCGATAGCTCAGAACGACGCAATACTATTATTTGATAGTAGATATTGTTGCTCACGAAGAATAAAATATCGATACTATCGATAGTATTGTTGCTCGTAAATAAAAAATCTCTGTCTGAACAGCGGCGCTTTGTTGGCTATCGATAGATTCGATAGACTATCGATCGGCAACTCTAAACTGGGTAGGTAGATAGGTTCCTACTCATCGTGCGATTAGATACTTTATTAAAATAAGTTATTTATAAGGCTTCATTGAGTTTCATTCTGTGAGCCAGCGGCAAAAGTAGATGATGATTGCACAGATTTATAACTGAAAAATCTGAATGAAAATTATATTTTTATATTTTAATCTGCGTTTCCGATAAGAAAAATAATTTAATTTCCTCAAAAGCTATTGTTAAAATCTGTAAATGATCAGCTACATTTGCCGCTGACGACTTATGCGTAATAAAAAAGTTATTCGTTTTGTGAAAGTAACGTTTATTTCTTATGTGTAGGTACAGCTTTAAGTAAAGCAGAATTATTAGTTACTTGTAATAAACAAGCAATGACTGTATCCGATTACGCGCCGATAGTCATCGCTGCTTAGGTTTATTTTACACGTCGCGGGCTCAAAACCAACTACTTCATATATTTAAGTATGTAAATGTGTCTACATTGCAACTCGCTAATATTTGAATTTATTTATTAAAAGCTTATCTCACAAGTATCTATAGTCGTCATAACGACCACCGCATAAATATTCTATACGCGCCATAGATAATCCTTATACGAGCGGTTTAAAAAGCTCTTTGGCTTTTACATGTTTCACACCGGCTCGTATACACCCTGGGGCCCCCTATATTCCCGTAACCCTTAACTAAAACATGCATTACCCACACTTGGTAGGCACATCCCGTTGTTTTGTTTAATTATTCGTCTGGTATCGATTACAAGAAACGCAACGGCCGTCCTTTGAAACGATCCTGTCGAAATTGCCTGGAGCTCATTTAAAGGCGTATTTTATTATTTAGTGTACTTTTGCCTCGTTTCTATCGATCTGCCGTCAATGGCTGTGTAATTAATATTTGGTTTACTCACCGCTCTGCGTTGAATAGTTTGAAAAGCCTTAACCTTACCGATCAGTTAGCGTTGTCTACTTGCTATTGTACTTACCTACTTATAGGTAGGTGCGTATCATACACATCCATCGTGAAAGCTACTGAACATGAAAAAAGAAAACAAAATGCTAACGACCCTCCTTTTACAATGAAAGTAATTAAAATAATAGTACAACGATATCACGCGAAGTGGTTTTATTTGAAAAAGAAAACATGTGACAGAATAAGTTAGCGTGTACCGCGTAAAATGGCTGACGATGCATTCATATCCAGGTAACAGAGAGGTTTCGTGGAGTAGCCGCTGCACGTAAATATTTATACGAACCAAAACCAATATTGTGAGCGGTTTAAGTTGACATTCGATCGCTTTATGTAAAAAAGAATATTACCTTCCGTGGATGGATATGAATGAGTAGCGAGTCGCCACTGCGCTGTTTATTATTCATTAGACGACTACATGTCACGCAATAGCATAAGCACGCACAAGTTCAGTGCTTCTGAAACTTGCCCCACTCTACATTTTGTTCGTTATTCGCCTTTCACTAAAGCATCTACTGAAAGCGTTTGAATACATTATAAACTACGCTTTACTGTTTCTCAAATTGAACAGTCGAACTGGCCATCATAAAAAGTAGTACATCCAATTTGCCGGACGTCAGAAGCACGCAAACACTTTGCGATCCCCTGGTTCCAGTGCCTAAATGCTTTTACTTAAACCAAGATCGTTTATTCGTGTTTATGAATATTCCGAACTGGCTTTATGACGTTTGCAATTTGTTCTCAAGCGCTGAGCAACAAGAGGCCTGCTTAAATAACGAGACACGCAACAAGCGAATTCTATTTGCATTTGACCTATAAGCGCTTGTCTTTTGTTTGGTGGAGGGGAAAACTTAGGTCTAACACATAATTGCTTCTAATTTTCTTATATCTGGTACTGACAGAACATGGGATATACAGGATATACTTGATGTTACACATGAGAAGCACGTGTAGGTCTAGACAGACACCAGATTAGGTACAACGTACATGGGCTATGCGACTCGTCATTGACTTAAATCTATGTTCGGTTCCATATGTCGGTGAGCGTAGCTGCTGTGTGAATATAAATTAAGCCTACTGGGCAGATGTCAAGAACCTATAGCATGAACTGTTTGAATTCATCCCTGTTCCATTCCAAGAGCGGGTCGCAACGTACCTACTTAACTACCGCAATTATGTAACCGTCTTTACTAAAAACGGTTACAAGTTCAACGTTAATAAGCATTATAGATTAATGATCTTGATTATCAAAATAGTCTTTAGTTATTCTTTAAACGATCACACTTTTATGTCATGGTGAGCTGGCGCGTGTGTGGTCCTCTCCTCAGTAATACACATGTTTACCTAGCGATAGCCGTATCGTGGTTACACATTTTACGCAGTGTTCTTAATTTTAATGAGAAATTCAATGTGATTTTGAAACAGTTTACAATTTTCGTCTTATAAGGGCCACGCAACTACTAGTGCATACTTGAATGGAATGATTGATGGCCACTGTACAGCAATGGTCGGCAGAAAGTACGAGCGAAAGCGATTTTGTTTACTAATAATAATTCTACTAAGCAAATAACCGCCATACCTTTTGTCCAAAAGGGCCTATATTTATTTAATACTGTTAATTGCATTACTATTAAATAAACGTACATAAATTGGTATGCCATGTTTACAAGTCATGTTTGTTTTAACTTCGATTTTATGAAATGAAAATCCGGTTCTACAATAATATTCATAGAACCACACACAAAATTAGGCCGGAGGTGACTGTAATCAGTACCGATTAAATATATGTATGTTTGATTATAACTTTGGGCTTTGAATCAATATGCATTTCACAATAAATCATTTATAAGTCGTTAAGGAACGGAACAATGAAAATAACTATAATTTGGACATTACAATAGAACGTCCGCGCCCGCTCATCAGTGATGCGTAGCCCCGCATAGCTAATTAAATGATTCAACATCAACATACATCACATACACAACACAAGTACCTATATGCTACGTACATCAATTCGTTTGTTGCCCTTATACCTACCGCACACGCGGGCCCTAGATTGACTAATAAGCGACCCCGTTGAGAATTATACTGTACAAGCCCAATGAGAAGTTTGCCTGACAACTTGCGTCTCATGTTTATTTAATGTAGTACTCTTTTACATTTTATTAATTAATACCATTGTCTATGAACCTTCTTTGCTAATGTTAAGTGGGAAACATGCTGCGCGGATGTTCTGAACATAATTAATTTTCTACTTTCTTGTTTAAGGGTGGTAGAGACCCACTTTCGGTGGGGATTTTTCATAAACATGATATGACATGCGATAATAACTTATTGTACTTCTTTATTTATGAACCTATTCTTAGTACGCGATCGATTACAGTTTATCAAAACTTTTTGACACACTCCTACAAAGTTTAAATTGACTGTCGTTATTTTAGTCCATGTTATTTTTTTGTATTGTAGCTCAATTATATTCTAATTTTCTTTATTATGCTGTCTTGCTTTCGATTGATTGTTGTTTTTTGTTGTTCTGAAATTTACAGGTACATTTGGCTTTGTACAAATTGAGTTATGAGACAAATTTGGTTGGGTGAATTGAAGTCTACATAATAAATATTTCTTTATGTTTTTCTATACCATCGATCGGCCATGAAACTTTATTTGTGCGTTCCTAGAAATTTTACGGCTTCAAAAATAAATCAACTGACATTGCGAGTACTGCAACGCATAAAATATAGTACTTATGCCACTTTTCTGCACGTATTTAATATATGTACTGCCATGCCATCATCAGTAGAGGCAAGACAAGCATGTAAATTCCCTTTAAGTCGGTCCAAGTCAGCACACATTGTACGTCCACCGACTGTACATTTAATCCGACATGTATTATAATTATCTATGTTTGTTTACAGCACAATGTATCGCGCCACTCGGCATGGAGAGCGGTTTGATTCCTGACAGGGATATCACCGCTAGCTCCTGTTATAACGACGGCAATGTGGCTCCACAAAACGGCAGGTACGTTCACTCATTTTATATTCTGCATTTAACATCACAAATTTAATAGAGAACATTTAGAAATTATTAAACGGTGAATGTTCACTATCCTAGTAATACATATTTACTCTGTTGAATACATATTTGGGTAAATTTTAATGTTTAACCGGGAGTATGTATAAAGTATTCACGTTTCCATTATGAATAAGGGTTAACCTGTGTAAACATCTCCATCATTGTGAGAGATCTTGAATATACTATGAATATGTACACGATTGAATGAGCGACGTCTGAATTCCTAATATTAGAGTTATTCCTGCCTGACTCTTACGGTCAAGTCGTTTTTTACGGTCGTGGTGTATTTTCAACTTTTATAGAGTGTCCAATGTTAAGTCGTGAGTGTGCATCGATGGAGACGCTCACATGTTTACGATACGGCACCTACTTGCGGTCGTGAACTAGCGGTTATTGTGTTTGTTATAACTCATTAATTATGAAAGTTTATATGCGACGCCTTTGTTTTTCTAGTATCGAACACTTGAACATCGAGAGGGTTATGTTTGTTACAACATTGAAGATTTATCGCTACACTAATTTGTTACTTCAATAGAACTTCACGAAAGTGTTGAAAAAGTATCAAAGTGAAGTAAAGCATAGCCACGCATAGCATATGCCAGCTTAGCGATAAATTATGGAA
The DNA here is from genome assembly GCA_963576445.1 of Lithosia quadra. Lineage (NCBI taxonomy): Eukaryota > Metazoa > Arthropoda > Insecta > Lepidoptera > Erebidae > Lithosia > Lithosia quadra. The sequence continues at coordinate 6,877,515 of OY754873.1, read as the reverse complement.
GTTTGTTCACGCCTCATTGATATCTGGAAAGAGGCCGGTGTCTCGTCAATGGGCTTAATGACTGGCCATCTCGGAATTTGATTGGTGCGAACGATAACACTGCCGCATGACACATGATAAGTGAATGCACTAATAACAACAGTATTATTAGCTTTGATTGATATATAGTAGGCACCGTCGAGCGTTGAGTAATACAATGCGCCTGCCGTCTTGAGTTTTTCTGTGCCGAGATTATTATTGACATGAATAGCTTTGCTCGCTCACATTTTAACATCAAAGTCAACCATGCGAGTCGGCCAGACTAAATAAACCACTGAGTTTAATATACCTTTGAAAGCACTATCGATATCGTTAGCGAATCGTTTATTGTTTTTGGCTTTTTGTTCTTTGGGCGGTTTGGAATAAGCCACCGAATGTCAAGGTGACGAAGGTGGTCAGGGCAAAATCTAGATATAAACGCTCTTATTCCGGTTTTACGGGTCTGTCTCCACCGTCTTCTATAGAAGTACTGTCGTGCTAGTTTTTTTTTAGAAGCGATGATCGGAGGTAGGTACTGCGACTGCATACACGAGTATACCTACATAGCGCTATCTCACTTCATTTCTATAGCAAATCAATAACATGAATTCTTTTTGCCAACTTAGTATAAAAATTGCATAGTGTCTGGTAGTAAAGCGCGAATCAGGTAGTAATTTATAGCACTCCAAAATAAATCAATTCATCAGTTATCTATCCACTTAGACTAAAATACGATTCAATTCATATTTCAACTGCATTTAATTAATCATGAAGCTTATTAAATATCATTACGATGATCCATACAAATTTAATATATATAATATAGTCTCGCCTGTTATCCCAGAAGGGTTAGGCAGAGGGAATAAGCGCTACAAATCTCAGTATTCAGTCCCACGTAATAAGGTCAACAATTAATAGTGACAATAATCTGATTGAGTAATATACTTTCGATCTTTACACGGATGTATATTTCAATTTCAATTTCAATTTCAATTTCAATTTCTTTATTTTTCAAAATAGTGTAACGTAATTACATCTTTTTGACGTCAAAAACTACTTAATACTAAGTTTACCACCGCTTCCTAGGCGCTAGTGGAGAAGAAACGGCGCAACAAACTCCACTGCTGCATTTTAAGACGTCAGGTTATACATAGATATCTTAAGACTAAATATAGACGAATGTACATTTTTGTCTCGTGTCAATATAAATGAAGGTATATAAAAAAATAAAATAATAATATAATAAATTTTAACCGAAGTTAAACAATAAAATAATTGAAAATGTCAAAAATATACTAATGTCAAAAAAAAAAAAATTGCAAAAAAGGTCGCGTGCCTACCACAATATCAATATATTGTAGTAGGCAAATGCTACAACTACAGCATTATGTAGTTGTAGCACTTTAGCATTCTAGGAGTGGCCTGCACCATGCTCAAGCCAGACATTTTTGTCTTCAAGGTAATCAACAGTCCTATAGTATGCTTTTTTGCATAAGGTGGCCTTAACAAATGTTTTAAATTTATTGTCAGGCATACCAAGGACCGATTCAGGCAATTTATTGTAAAAACGTATACCTTCCCCCCTAAAAGAACCACTAACTTTGCTAAGCCGATAACAAGGAAGGATTAGTTTATTTTTATTGCGCAGATTTCTGACTGTAATTTCACTTACTTTTGTGTAATTGGATATATTTTTCCTGACATACAGTATGTTCTCGAATATATATTGGGAAGCTACAGTTAAAATATTTACCGTTTTAAATCGTTCCCTAAGGGAATCTCTCTTGCCTAAACAATAAATGGCACGAACTGCCCTCTTATATCAAACCAATTGAATAGTTTAAGCCACCTTTAGTACTCCCACAAATTATCTCTATAGGTATATAAATAAATAATTATGTACCTATAAAGAAATAGGCCATGCAAAAAATTGTCCCCACCAACAGATTTCAAAGTTGTCTCATTTAATACACCTTGCCACCACGATGATTTTATACTATGACGATATCATTGTAGGTCATGGGGTTATCGTACAAAAAAGTATATACAGGGTGTATTTTTGAAACTGGGCAGTAAGGGCAAGTACCTTAACCGTTGTAGTTACAGCAAAACGTTCTTACAAGACCTTCCCTAACTTTTCGAGATAATTATATTGAACTGCATTCACAGATTTTGCAAAAATCTTACAGTTTTTTGGTTCACATCGACTCGATATCATGTGGGGATCAAAACACTCTATTGGGACCATTTTAGCTTTGAGTACTAGTACTTATTACTTAGTGTCTTTCCTAGTACTCAAAGTACTAGGAAAGACAGAAATCGCTAAAAACTTTTCCTATACGTTTCGTACGGAAATACGATAAATCAACTCGAAACTCATAGGTTTTTTATGTAAAAATTGTCTAATTTTTAATATTTCTTTAAGAAAACCATTGATTTTCAGACTAAAAATGATTATTTGTCTTTCTATGGGCCGTCATAATAATATTGAAACTATGGTTCTTCATCACTCCTCCTAGTCAGGGTACCTACTTCTCTAATAATAGCTTTGTGTAATCTGTAATAGGGTTGTAATGTGCAGCCGTGGAGGTCGATAGGCTATTATTGGATTAATTGGTGGCGAATTTTTATTGCATTGCAAAATTAGTTAAGGCTCCATCCATACAAGGTTAGTCCTTTATTGATTTTTTCTCATTTTAAAGTTTTGTTGCCAAGTCAGTCGAAGGAGGATGAAATTTACTTTTCCGTTAATAACTTTAAATATTACTTCTAGTAATTAGTGTTTCACTGTACCGACGACGGCATCGCAAACAGTATTCTCGTCGTACCTTGCAATTAAGCGAAACGGTTGTGCTAGTTTTACCTTTACGTCGATCTGTTCTAACTCGAGGGGCTAAGGCTTGATTTCACTATTGAAGAGCCGTTCAACTGAAATGAGTTCTTACATTTACTCTATGAAGTTAATTCAAATTCACATTTATTTATTTTAGATTACAAAATGATCCATTAGTGTTAGCACGAACTTACAAACCTAGTGTTAGTACCTACCTAGTCGGTACCTAGTATGTCGGCCAATATTAATTTCATATATTTATTTTTATATTATATTTTTATAAGTTATTGTTGGTTGAGTCTATGATTAAATTAAAATCCTTTATTAATATTCCAATCAAAGTTCGATGCTTAACAGGGTTGTAACTTTTCTACAGATTCTCTTACATGAATTAATAATTTATTTTTAGACTAGCTGCTGTCCGCGGCTCCGCCCGCGTGGATGTCGGTTATCGCGACCAAACATAGCCTATGTTCATTCTCGAGGTCTTATCTACTTCTATACCAAATTTCATCAAAATCGGTTCGGCGGTTCAGGCGTGAAAGCGTAACAGACAGACAGAGTTACTGTCGCATTTATAATATTAGTATGGATATGAACAGGATTTCCTGCTCAATCAATTAGGGAAAATTCGGGGAAAAATAATTATGTTTCTATCTTTAACTGACAGTAGTGTGTAATACAAAATATATAAGTACCTATACTTGAACAACGTTGACTTGCCCAATATAAAAAAAAAGTTGTGAGCTTCTTTTGGTACTTAACTTATAGATATTATAATGACGAGCCAGAGAGAGCCCATTCCGTCGTGTTCATAAATATGCGACTTTACTTGCGGTGTTACTTGCATCTGCTGATCTACCGGTTGAATAATTATAATGAATGAATTTCACTAAAAAATTATGTAGTTACCTGATACCTATTGTCAAACTATTCATTTAATTGGATTAATATGCAAATAGGTGGCTGGGATTGACTGGTTGCCTAATGGCGGAATATCAATGCTATAGCGCACATTAGGAGAGACCTATGTCCAGTAGTGGACTATAACTAATTGACTGATGCAAAAAAAAAGTAACTATAGTTAAATTGACATCTCAGTATGAAAATTTGCTCTAGTACCTACCCAAGTTGGTTAGCTGTTGTCTTATTCAATATCGATACTATTCAATAAACACGAATTCGAATAAAACTATCTACACAGTTTCTAGTTCTCCTGAATATTTGGAACATTTAGGCGATAATTAATAAACCCTTGCTTTGAAGATACATAAGTTTTAGTTTAACTATGTTTTATGCTCATAGCGTTAAAACTTTGCTAGGTTAAACCAAGACATCAAAGGAGGGGCGTGGTGTCCAAGATCTCAAATCACGACTGAGTCGACAGAATGGCTGGAGATCGACCTGCACTCTGTACATGTGATCACCGGGACGGGTACGCAGGGCCGGTTTGGCAACGGACAGGGTCAAGAGTACGCGGAGGCGTACGCACTTGAATACTGGAGGCCTAAGCTGGGCAAGTGGGTGCGGTACAGACCAGGCGACGGACATGGAAAAGAGGTGAGTGAAACATAATTTTCTTTGCTTTACTGGGGCATTATACTGTTTGACATCGAGTTCTAATCACAGCTGACACGTGAGAAATCGGTGAATTTCAATTTTTTAACGACAAGAAAGAACCGGTGTAAAACTAACCCAACTTAAATATGTCGTTAAGTTACGGTTGGTCAATCAGGATAAGGAACCTAATCTCAGCCCAAATTCGTCAATTCTCAATGTTAAGGAAACTACAATCATCTTTTAAAATATATTATGAAGTGAGTTTTTTAACTGTCTATTGTATTCGAATCCACAGGAAATAAATTGAAATCTTTATAAAACACTCAACTCAACATCAACTTAGTTTATAGTTTATACGTATTCTGTAAACTAAAAAGAATGAAAAATATCTCTAAAACCATAGTGTTCAACAGTAGTTTACCACACCGCTCTTACCACTCCCATACATTTCATAACAACTTATAGTTTGGCCGCTGAGACTATGCGTTCCTGACACATGTCAATTCGTCATGACTAGTGTTATGTACAATAAATAACTTGTGCCTAGAACCGTTCTCTAAACCTGTTCCCAACTTACAATAACATAATAATAATCACAGTCAGCAATTGTGGCAACGTGATTTCATTTTAATTTTATTCTAATTTGGCTATCTATCTGCCCTATTTGTTTTTCCAATTTTTAATTTTTAATTTTGTTTCATTCTTATTTAATTTTATGTGATTATTAATTGTAATGATGGGTTATTACCTGAAATAATAAAAAAAAATCATATTCATTTCATTCATTATAATAAAAATATGATTCATTCTTTCTATTAGCTTGGGTAGGGGCTTATTACAAAATTACATATTATAAAATTATAACGTTCTATTTTATATTTTCCAACCAACAGATTATTATTATTAAGATTACTGAAATATGCGGTTACAATTGCCTTGTTATTTTGTCTCATCACTATTAAAGCGAACATTTGACATAACCTTGAAACAGCGCAGTTTGACGTGGTATGACTTTTAAAAACTATTGATTTTATATTTTAATTAATTAATTGTTAATCATTTTAGCCCAAAATTAATCTGTGTATTGTAAATTGGCACAGTAATTAAATTTTTAATGTTATCACTCGTTAATAAGGTCAATAAACGATATTTACAATTTTGCCGTAAATTATACACCAGTTTAAAGTTACATCGCCAGTTCGCTCACAACCTGTCAGGAACGCATTCTTTCAGCGATTCTATAATAATTGAAATTTAAGCTCATACATCAACGAGCTTACGCATCTTTTAATTTGGTCCAAACAAAGGTTTGTTTCGCTTCCACCTTGTTTGTTCGGTCCAAATAAAAAGAAAATTAATATTTTTAAAGGGTATTATTTAACTTAATTAACTTTCTTGGATAAAACCAAGGTCATGTTCAATGAACATGTCACGCCGAGACCGATAGCCGTCGAGGGATCGACACTCGAAGTTGTTCACCAATATGTCTACCTTGGGCAGATTATCCAGCTCGGTAGAAACAACTTCGAGAAAGAAGTCACCAAGAGGATTCAGTTGGGCTGGGCAGCATTTGGAAAACTGCGTCGGGTTTTCTCCTCCCCTTTACCGCAATGCCTGAAAACGAAGGTCTTCAATCAGTGCGTCCTACCTGTTATGACCTACGGTGCCGAAACGTGGACACTGACGGTAAGACTAGTCCACGACTTAAAAGTCGCGCAGCGGGCTATGGAGCGAGCTATGCTTGGAGTGTCTTTGATGGATAGAATTCGAAATGAGGTCATCCGCCAAAGAACCAAAGTCACAGACATAGCTCGCAGAATAAGCAAGCTTAAGTGGCAATGGGCTGGTCACATTTGCCGAAGGACCGATGGCCGGTGGAGCAAACGAGTCCTAGAGTGGAGACCGCGAACCGGCAAACGTAAAGTAGGACGCCCCCCAGCGCGATGGACGGACGACCTGAAAAGGGTAGCTGGGATAGACTGGATGCGCAAGGCGGAGGATCGGGTGCTATGGCGTACATTGGGAGAGGCCTATGTCCAGCAGTGGACTACAATAGGCTAATTGATTGATTGAACTTTCTTACAATTTTTTATTTAGAATTCTATGGCGGTCTTATTTAATTATGTTCTATTCAGAATGCTTATTGAACGTATCTATTTTGATTTTTTATCAATTGCTAATGTAATCATATGAAGCCGGAAAGATGCCTGTAAAGGAACATGGCTAAGTGAACGTTATTGAAGTTCCTGTTTCAAAGGAAACAAAAATCAGTGGAAAGTCTCGCAGGGGAGACGCTTCCGCCTGCAACTTATTACGGCTGAGGCGGGAGTGACCCTATATAGAGCCTGCTCGGAGGTTCCCCGCGTGTTCCTCTGTCTAGCAGAGGGTAAAGTGATGAGTAGGCAAGGAGCGAGCTGGGCCCGTAGACAAGTGTCACAAGTCTAAAACGCTAAGGAATAGATAGTCTGCTTGCCACCTGTTTGATACTTTTTGTCTCAATTCTGTACAGAAACAAGTGCTTTTGTGCCGTTTCTATCTCGTCCTTACTAATAATTATTGTTATGTAGCCTTTACGGCAATACCGCAGTGAAGCTTTCCAAATACAGGTTAATTTAAGAGTTATTTATTCCAGAATATGCAGAAAGTGCCTTAAGCAACATCTGATTATTCACTACGGCATTGAGACCGAAATGTCTGCATAGTTGACAATATTCAAAGCGCAAATTACAATACGAAAGCGAATTGTGTGTTCGTAAACAACTCGGAACAGAAGTGCAATTTTCGACATGTAAATTAACCCTTTGCTTTTTTCGTGCATTCTGAAAGAATTAGTGCAAATTAAAATTATTTGCCTTTGGTAAATTGGTCATGTTTTCTTTACTGTTGCTGTAATGCCGGGTATGCAGCTGTATTGCCGCCTATTATTTTCACGTAGTTCTTGAGTTAAATGAGGTAAATGCTTTAAAGCACAGGGTCCCTGGTCATCCACCATTAGTTTCGTTTTACCTCTAATGATAATATTCTAATCATCTAATGTATGCCTTCAAATAAAAGCGTACTATATTCTGATCGATAATAATACAACCAACATCTCTATGCCGACCTTTTTAAAGCTATCTAGATAAATTATCCTATTTAGGTTTAAACTTAAATGTGATAAAAATATCTATAGAGTCTTACACCTCTAGATACGTAGAGACAGACAGACAATAATTATACGTTATAGGTTTCTCTGTTTATAATACCTATCCTATGATCAAGAGACATAAGAGTAGAAATTTATTGTGATTTATTCAAATATTAATAAACTCACGCCTATATCCCCGAAGGGGTAGGCAGAGGTGCTAGCACCCACATTATTTCGCCAGTTTATGGTTTAGGTCCCAATGTAATAGGTGGCGAGCCTATTGCCATTAACCGGACACTTATAAACCTGCGATAAATACACACATAACTTCGAAAACCATCGAAAAGTCATTGGTGTGTGCCATGGTGAACCTGGGATCGAACCCGAGACCTCGTCTCAGCAGTCCATTACCCAGACCACTAGGCTACCGCGGTCTGTTTTCAAATATTAAAAGAGTACATATACTGAGGTGGCGCGTAGAACGAATGTGTACTGAGCGAATGAAACGTGAAGCTCGCTCGTTATGAATAGTTCAGTATATTTCAATGACAAAATAACATATTGCACCTGTTGAAATTATTCATTAAGCTATACTTAGTGCAACCTTAATGGACGTTACCATTCACTTACCAAATGCTATTAGAATCAATTTAAAATTCTATCTAGACTCTTGAGTACCTACTGCACTGTAGACAAAGCTCTTCTATAATAAATAATGAAGGATTGGACAAAATTACTTGTACAAAGTAGTTCGTGCATCGGGTCCCCCTTTGTGTTCTTACTACCTACCTTTAAAGCCTTTCATTATGTACATACCTAAATTAAGCATCTAGCCCTGCACGAAAGAGAGGACTTGTTTAAAAATGTTAGGTAAGTAGTTTAATAAAGCCCTATTGAATTAATTACCAACTATCACAAAAGCTAGCGATGAATTTGACCAAACCACTTATTATAACTTTATTATTCACAATGTTCTATCAACGAACGTTGAAGCTCAACTCTTATGTTGCATCTAAATATCCTACTTGTGTCTGTGGACATTTACTTACCCGTTTCAATCTATATCAGTACAATTAACCTTTATTTGGGTACGAATTTCGATACGTGCAGGTAAATATCCGACGGCTCTCACGACCACTTCCATTGATTACGTTGAACCCAATCGACTCTTAATTATATCGTTGATTTTTCTGAGAATACGTAAAAGAAGCACTATCCTGACGGTAGCTGATATTAGGTCAGTAAGGTCAGTACTACTTAATCGTGGCTATTATACATTAGAAGAATTAAGAATCATTAATAACTGTTTTATTTAATATTTGGTTAGTCGATTTCACTGCTCAAAGCAAGGCCACCGTTCCATATGCCAATTTTGAATTAGTAGTTCGTAGTTTGACTTAAAGGATTATATATAGGAAAACTAGCTGTTGGCCGCGACTTCTGCGTTTAATTTGAAATAAATCAAGATAGGTGTATTCTTCTGTAGATTCGAGATTATAATATTTTACTGCTCATCACTTTTTAACCTAAACGTGATTATTTTATAGTCCGGATTTTGACAGTGCCTAAGTTAAACTGATTTGCAAAATTTCGTAAAGATCTGCCTTGTATTAAATACGGTTTTGACGGTTTTGATCAATAATAGTTCTGATCAATTTTGCTCCACTGGTCCCATCAAACTTATATTCAAGCGGTTCAGCGGTTTTCAAGTGGTCCTCGAACATCGATAACATCGTTACGATTTTATTATATGAATACCTACTTATATAAATACTGAAACGTTTGGTTTGAATCGGAATAATTTTGTGCACCGCTTGGGCAAGACAACTCAGACCTGCGCGTGTTATTGGATCAGGAAGGGAGAGGGTGGGATTGCATTGGTGCTTGTAAAGAAACTTATATCATCGGTACTAATTATCGAATTTGAGCAACGAGGTTTTGTAACGAATGTATACTAATAAATTACGGGCATATTATGGGTTATATGGGTGCAAGGGGTGATGGATCGAAACTGCTGGAGGCACAGCTAGTATGTAAATAAAATCATCGAAGTCGATTCTGAAAAAACTGCTTTCAGGTCTTCCGTTTATTCTGTTGCAGGTTGTGTTTTATACGTGCTACGACGTTCGTAGCGCGTAGTTAAAACGTATGTACGTTGCGTTTTTGTGTTGGTTTATTTTTGCAGTTTTAATCTAAGAGCTATGTTTCGTAACTGATGCTCGGATGCTCAGAAGTGTTATCAAATTACTTTTTTTCTACAGATTCTGCAAGGCAACACGAATACGTACCTAGAAAAGAAAAATCACCTGGATCCTCCGATATGGGCATCGAAGATCCGTTTCATACCGAGCAGCTCGCATCGTCGCACGGTGTGCATGAGAGTAGAACTGTACGGCTGTTTTTGGAGTGGTAAGTCTAATCCACATTGGAGTCTGTACATTGGAGATATTAAAAACTTTATTTCTCAAAATATTAGGTTTATTTTCTTTAAAAAAAATTGAATCGTAAGGCGTAAACACCACTAAGAATTTTAATCCAGATCGATAAGGGAATAGTAGCAGAAAATTAGCAAGGCTGTACCTATTAAATATCATATTCACCAAAATGGCGGTTACGGCCTTTGAACCCCGATGGTCAACCAGTTTTACAGAGTAAACAAGACACGGAAAATATACGGCAAAAATACATTCACTTACGCACGAATGCAATTTTTAATTACGTGACACTTTGACCAGACAAAGTGATGCTGCAATTACAGCAGCTATCATGGTAAGCATTGAGGATTTAATGAAGCGAATCATTTAAATCGTCGCCCGTGCTTTTCCAAAAATATAAATTTATATTTTTTAACATTTGGACATAGCCTACGGATCCGTAGGCTAGTGGGCTATGACAATCCCTTTGACGTCACCCTGTTCGATCAGTTTCAATCATTCACCTGCCTTCTTACTTATTCAAGCAAACTGGCACCTTCAATAGAACTTTAATAGGTAATTCTCGACAATAATGACGGGTTGTTAGAATAAAGAAGTACAGTGTTATACCTACCTGGGGACGCGTGACAAATATTACAAATATATTGATCGCAATCCAATTTGTGAGGTGCATTTTCTAATGTATTTTGTTGGAAGCAATATTTTGCCTATAAACTTACCTAAATTTTTGCAATAGCAATTCAATTGCAAACCTAAACTGAATAGTTTCGTACTCATACCATTACGTCATATTAGGTCATTCAGTTTCACGCTGAGGTTTCACGTTCCAAATTTTCCTAATCCGGTTTGAAGATGGAGACGGTGAAATGGTCAGAAGTTTAAATTAATAACTTATTTCAAAATTCGTAGGTTCTAACTATTTTAAAGTTAAATTAGAATGATTACGATAATAGTCTTCGATATTATTTTCTTACAAAAAAATCTTAAAATAATTGTTGCTAATTATAAACCTCCATAAAAGTCTTACTATCTATCTATAGAATTACAGTATAATTGATACTTAATACTTATTATGAATTCTGTGAACATAACAATCTAACGTACAGTCAGCATCAAAAGATGACTATTGTACTGATTTAAAAATCAAAAATCTGAATCAAAATGTTTGGAATAAAAAACTTTAGCAAAGTAAACTTAAGTAAATAGATCTTCTTGTTTTCCTTGCGAGCAGTCAGCAGCGCCCAACTGCCGAGTGAAATGGCAAGCGCGCTAAAAGCAAAATACCTAAAGCTCTTGAAATTTCTCCCCTTAATCGAATATCAACCATACTGAAGGTGGCATGGCATACCTTATACTCTGGTGCATATCGCGACGACGGCGACGGTAATATAGTATTCGCCATATCAAATAGGTAATAATATGCATTTAATTTTGTTAAAGACACTGTGTGACATTGCTAAAGAACTATAACAATTTTAACGTGTAAAAAAAGTTTAATTTCGCATATATATTAGGATGGCTTAATACAATCCTCGCCATTTTGCGCAATTTTGAACGTCAAAGTGACTTTTATTTTTCGTGGGGAGAATCCCACATATGCCACCCCCACCTTCAAGCGGGGGCGCTTATGTCAGACTTAAACTGACTAAAACCACATGCCGCGCACCATCTCGGGTCTTCAATAGTCAGTATTATCTACTTTGGACGCTCTGTAGCTTCACATACTTTCGACACCTGGATATGATCATGAACTTTTGACGCTGATTGTACGGACAAGTATTGTGTAGAATATAATTATGTAAAAAATAATAACGTCCTTTAAAAAATAATCAAGAAAATTATTCATATTCAATTAACTATCTTTTAGTAAGTACCTTTCATAGCTTTCATTTAAAGAAAAAGAACCCATGCATGTTAGGTACTAAACAAATTAGCTGTATGTAATTGGTAATATAGGACATCCTTTGAACTCATACTGCTGTCCTACCGTCATAAAATAACCATCACAAATTACCCTAACCGTTGATTAGTTAGTCCAATTTTACCGCATTACCCTGGCAAAAAGAACTTTGGTTCATTGTAGACATAGGTAGGTATTTGAAACAAACTGTCAGTAGGGCGGGTCGGGCGATTTGATGAGGAGGCAATTAAGTTCTATGTAAACTAAAATATTTGTATGTAATGCACATGTAGATTGAATATTATTCATGATTCAAGATATGAATAAGGTTCAAAGTATCAATGTGGAGGGCTTTAAGTGCAGTGATAGGCCTAAGAAAAAATGAATGGAATGTATGAAAGAGGATATGGCAAGAAAGGGAGTGACCGCGGCGATGACGTCTATCATGAACGTATGGAAGAGAATGACATGTTGCGCCGACTCCAAATAATTCGGACAGGGCAGATACAGACGTTGATTCAATAAATCATAACAGAATCAGTTTTTTTTTAATTAACGATAGGCTTTATACCTTATATCACGTTTGACCTCTATATCACCTGGTGGTAAGTAACGATGTGGTCTACGATGAATGTTTTCTCAGTCGGTCAGAGTAATTTTAATGTATGACTGCATACAACGCAGCACACTGTTGAGTTAGCGATATTATTGAGATAATATGTCTCGGAAGGTATATAGACTACAAAATTCCCCAAAAATTGGGCTATGAAAAACAAAAGGTAATCAAATCGCGCATGTAGTTTCAGAGATTAGCGTGTTAAATGAACAAACTCTACAGCTTTACTATTAGTTATTTACCTATACTTACAAACGTTTTCATGTCAGCCTTATGTATTTAATATTCAGTCGTAAGAAATGTTAGCTCAGTAGACGAACGCTCGTAATTTCTCTTATTGCTACACCGTAGGTATAATAGACGACCACATAATTATGTAATGTATTTATATTTAAAGGGTTCCGAAAAGTAATTACGCGTCTACATTCCCATAGGTTATCAAAATAATGCGCGGACCGTGTACAAACTTCATTAAAATAATCTTAATTATGGAACGTGGCACAAGCATAGTTGTAATACGAACTGTACTCGAGACATGCACCTATAAAACCTACGGACGGAACTCGTTAAACACGAAATTGTGTCACAAAAATGGCGGCGGCTAAAACTATGTGTGAGTGAATATTGGATTGCAATGTGTTACCCAAATTTAATTGAAATATGCTTCCTTAATGATTTTTCTTGCCACTTTGATTTGTATTTATTTTCACTACGTAGCGTAGTAGGTACTGATTGAATCGAATCACGTTTGCCGCGTAGTGGCTGACTATGGTGTAAGTGTGTGCGTGCCGACTGGTACGTATATGTGTGGGCCGTCTCTAGTGTCTACAGTACCTAACTGACGACACTAGAGTCGGCCACTTCAACACATTCCGTTTATAGGTTTTATAGGTTTATGGCTCGGCATTAGTTCGGGAGCCGTTAGGAGTTGGAGGCACTAACTTAATAGTGAATTATTCTAGGAATTATGTTATCGAACGGGCGCCGACCAAGGGGACTACATGCAAAGGGTTATTAAGTAAAAAGTGGCAAATTACTAGGGCTAATCATACGTCTGCATTTTTAAACTGTATTCGTTTACCGTTTTGCTGGCAACCGCACGCCACTGGAACACCGGTTTCATTAACTACTTGCCGCTGTTATGCACACATTCCCTGTAATGAATGTTTGTTTACCGGCAACATTAGAAGCTGCCTCTGGCGCTGAAAAATGTTGGACGTTATCGATTTTTTTATACAGTTTCAAGTCTGTAGTACTTACTTACCTCAATATTTTTACACATTTTATCTCCCTACTCACGCCAGTCTGTATACACGTTTTTAATTACACACTATGCTATACAATATACAACATTATCATTCTAAGGATGCCACTTGATGTCTCCCCCTTTCGGGAGAGGCGGCAAGAAAGCTCCGGCGAGGCAGGCAACATTCGGCCGGGGTGTTAAGGCGATAGGTAGAAGAAACGACGCACTATTGGGCCATTGTCTAGCAATACCGCCTTCTGGCTCTTGTCCGCTATAGAATATCCACTACTTAACCCGAACTGAGAACCTGGTCGAGTTCAATGCCAAGAAGACGCAGGCCTGTGCGTTTACAGCAAAGGTATCTCCTTTCCTTCCGCTCCCTACTCTTCGGGACACACCATTACCACTGCAGGACAATTTCGATATACTCGGCATGGATGTTCGCTGCAAGCTGAACAACAAAAACTACATCGAGAGCATCATTAAAACGGTCTCGCGTAAACTCGGATTCCTGAACAGGGTGAGGCGGTTTTTCACGCCGGAACAGCGGTGTCTTTTGTACAAGACACAAATCCGTTCCGGGGTGGAATACTGTTCTCATCTCTGGGATGGCTCTGCACAGTACTCATTAGATGCTCTCGACAGATTGCAGCGACGTGCAGTCCGCCTTATTGGGAGTCCAGAAATCACGAACACCCTCGAGCCTCTACAGCTACATAGAGATATAGCGTGTTTGGCAGTTTTTTACCGTCTCTACCATGGCGAGTGTTCCGATGAGCTCTTCCAATTAATCCCACCCTCTCCTTTCCTACACAGAACTACACGTGCCAGACTGAGGTATCACCCGTACACGGTGGCATCAATTCCATCAAGAACCAAGCGGTTCGGTGCCTCTTTTATTTGCCGCACCATAAAGACTTGGAATTCTTTACCAGCGCATGTGTTTCCTTCCTCCTATAGTCCCGGGGCCTTTAAGCGGGGCGTGAAAAAGCATTTGATGAGGCCGTCAAGCTGAGGGCCGCCACTGTAGCACTACCGGTGTATGTGGTGGTGACCCCAGTCCTGAGACTTTGCCTTTCGCTTACCATCAGGCGAGGTAGAGTCATTTTGACGTGTCCTATATAAAAAAAAATCCACTAATCTCGAGCCACCTGAGATGAGTTGAACGGCTCCTTGGGATCAAACCCTTCATTGAGATAACAACTGGGACTATTTATATACCTACTATATTCATGCAATTTTTGAAACTCAGTGCCGATTCTGAAAATTTTCTAACAAAAATTCACATGAAATTCTGACTCGTTACCACTGAGGCAGTATTTTTAATTAATACTGAAATTATTTGGGACGTGGTTTGGGAAGGGTGTTTATTTACATTTCAAGTACAGCACCCTATTTGCTGCAAAACTGTTTCAAACTGCTGTGTAATAAATGCGAAACTAGTTTAATATCACAGTTCAAACTTTGCTTATTTATCAGAAGCCCGCGCACGAAAAAGTTATTAACGTACTAACAGGACACTGTACGATGCATGCCCTCACTGCCCTCACTCATGCCTACACGGTCGCTAAGCTACAGTAAATATGCAAGCTTAAGCTGTGTGTAGGCTTAGATTTGCATCGAGACGTGTCACGCTCATAGTATTACACAATTTCCTCTGACAAAGAAAATTACGCTGGATGAAGGTTTATTATAACGAACTTTATAAATCAAAACACCTGACCCTTTGTGCGAGAGCTCAAGCCAGGTGTCGGTAACAATTAATGCCAGACTATAAATAAAACACTATTTGATTCACGCCTTATATAATGTAAATAAACGCAGTCGTTATTCATTGGAGGGTATTTTTGTCGCAGCGAGACACGAACACTGCATTTTTAAGTGAATAAGTAGGGAACGTGTTTTTATGAATTTCGCCGACAGGCAGGTAAATCGGTGACAGGTCAGAAAGGTATCGCATGTAAAGCATTGTCATATACGTTTGCCGTGACTGCATATGTCACGAATATTTGCGAAATTCTTACACGAGTAATGTAACGCGTCAGATTATGAACTGTCGAAATATAGCAAAAAGGAGAGATGGATCTCACGTTTTGCAATTTACCGTACACATCTTTCGCATTATTACAAAAAAAAAACAAGGTGTGGACGTAATATTGCGGACTTTGACACGAAGTCATCCGGAGCTCCTATTTCTGGGTGGTTATAAAAAATTACCTAATCTATCCGAGTCGAGCTGATATTTCATGAGTTTGGAGTTCACAACATAAAAGCCAGACTTATTTTATGGAAACGGTGTCACAAAATTCTCCGTATATTATACGCACCTTGTACTCGTAGATACTTACTTAGGAAACGACTATAGTTTACAATTTCTTAAAACTTATGTTTTGCTGGTTTTGCATAGGCATACCAGCTTACCATAATACTGACTTGACTTTAAGCTAAGTTCATATATAAACATATCCTTATTATAGGGTTGTAAGCATATATTATATTATGGTTTGCGTGTGCCTATCGCATAAAATGCTTGGCCCTAATTACGTAATATATCCGACTCAGCGTTTAATAATTTAGATATTATTAATTTCTTGTGATTCGTTAAATTATAGTACCTAGGTATCTAATCAGTAAAGTAGCTAAGTAAATCAATAGGTATACAAAGTCCACATATGTCCGAAATGGTAAGTTACTACAGGTAATAATTAACTGAATATCAATGGAACAGTTTCCCCGTTAGCAGTATTTGAATTGCAATCAATGCGTTCAAAGTCCACTGTCGTGTTACATTGCATTCAATGCATGAGCAGTTGCTTTGGACGATTTCAACGTTAATTAAAGTCAATCTGACGTCGAACACGTCCAGTTGTATTCGCCGATTGACTAAATATCAAAGCTAATGTCATTGAAATGTGCTCCAAAGGATATAAAGGGATATTCAACTGGTCAGTCCGGATTAGATGACGTACCTATTTGATGGTTGATCTACAATAGCTTCTTTGTTCGTGTGGCTCTAGCTAATTGATATTCACCATGAAAACTGTTGTTAGTGATGTTCGATTCTCTTGTCCACTGTACCCTTCTACTTGTACTACCAAGGGCACAGGTCGAGTACGAGTAGGACAACGAGAACGGAAAATGATCTAGCCATTTACTCGAACAAAAAGAAGTAATTAGCGAGTTTGAAATCATGATTGTGTAGATCTGTAGGTATAGGTACCATGAAACATTCGAAGTATGCTGGCCGTCTGGCAATTGGTTCAATGGGACACATTTATCCCACTATCGGACCCGACTACGACGACTTCGAGAAATTCGAATGGACTATATCGTACCTGCAGCATGGTAGTCATGGGGCAGTGTGAAGGCCAAGTCAACCTCACCTGTCAACTGAGTACACCTGATTCATCGACCAGTCTGTAGCCTCTATAGGAGAGTGGATTCCGGGCACCAAAGTACAAACTTTATGTGCAATCGGAACTAAAGCTGTAATGATAATGACACGATTACTAGTTATTATTTAAATAGAACTACGGCAAATAAAACATACAATACATGTTATATCATGGCGGGCTTGCACCTTGCATCAGTTGTTTATTATTCAACGCACATTGTGTGAGACAAGTGAATGTTCCGGTTAAGTCACACAGAAGACACCGCGCGCGCGCCGGGCTCTAAAAAAATGCAGAAGATTCATTATTGTTAACCTTAACCATTGGTATATTAGCTGATGCCCGCGACTCCGCTCGCATGAAGTTCGGTTATCGTTTTTTGGTTATATCCCCGATTCAACTTAGCCAATATTAAACAAACATACGGCATAACTGACCAAGACCTGACTCATAAATCTGCCGGCCTGCATCAAAATCCTTTCAGTGGTTTTGGCTTCCATCGTGAGCAAATGATGCGATAAACAGACAAGAAATACAAATTGTCTTTTAACATTGCACTTTGAATTTTTTAAATAAGATATCTCCAATATACCGATATGACTTTTTTAAAATTTAATAATATTGTTATATAATATATGCTCTTAAAGACTAGAGATGTTATCTAGTTTGCAAAATAGTATAATAAAATATTTAATAAATAATTTCATTCAGTGTCTGATGTTTGAGCTGATGCGATGCACTTGGCTCCGCCCGCGTGGATGTCGGTTATCGCTACTTTTAGTTCTACTCAACTAGTAGCGATCAAACATACAATAGATTTTAAGTCTGATCAAGACCTTCATAATAAAAAATGTTTTGTTTACCGTAAACCCAAAAAGTATCCAAATCATTCCACCCAGCTTTTCTTCATTTATCGCCCACTTCATTTTTCAATATAAATCTTTTTCCGTTACAGTCGGCATTGTCTCCTATTCAATGCCAAAAGGAGACAGACGGAGCAACGGTATGGAGCTCAGTGACCTTATTTACGATGGGCAATGGGGGGATGAATTGCGTGGTGGTCTGGGCCAGCTTGTGGATGGACGGTTCGGCGGAGACGAGATCCGTGAAGCTGCCAAGAACTCGGCTTGGGTTGGATGGAGGAACGACTCGCGGCCCAACCCCCCTGTCCTCATCTTCGAGTTCGACAAAGTTCGCGAGTTCAGTGCAGTCCATCTGTACTGTAATAATAAATTTATGCGCGATGTTCAGGTGAGAGTATAATATAAGCATTTATTTAACTTGCTCTGTTGTATATTTAGTTGTTTGTTAGTATGGGTCAAATCTTAGCGTTCAGTCAAGTTTGGTATATTTTTGTATCTTCGGTGACAGTGCGATAATATGGTAGATACTATCAAACTGATCTGATGTTGGATTGGGAGTCGTAAGGTAATAGAAACTACTGAAGTAAACCAAACCCGTCGTGTTTGGACTCATTTAAATTGTCTACTTATGCACTTACTAAAACTTATTTTAAAAAAGGTATTTTTAATTATTTTTTTACATACGCAATTGATTTCATTGTCTTTGACGATAGAATATCCTTGATTATTTTTGATGTCTTCACTAAACGGTGCACACACTTTGATATTTCGTCAGTTGACACTTATTTGTGTTGTAAGCACTTAAAACATTTTAGGAAAGTTCACCCCAATCGAAATACGAAATTTTCCCCTACGAAGTCTCGACGGTTTGCCCCTGATGTTACACAATGGGCTGTCACCTGCTAAGATCAAGTCAAATTCTACATATTTACGTCTTGCAATATTTACAAACAAATATATCTCTCTTGTGGATTTCTTACGTAATATATGCAAGTCCTCCAACTTACTTCTAATTTCAAGACAGTTTTCTCTGAAATTGTAGTATTCGAATTTCGAGTCTCTACTGCTGTATAGGGGTTAGATACAGTAACGAGATTGTGGATGGGATAAGCCTGTACGTTCAAAATCACTCATTCGATGATCACATTCGGATATCCAGGCGCTTACAGGCAAATAAAGTATTGCAGCCTATTTCATTAATTATCTTGAATTGTGTACGTCTCTGCGTGATCTGCGCAATCTAATTGACGTATCACACTGTGGCTAATTATTGACAAGTGACAATAATATGTAGTTAATTGTACTTGAATTGTAGATAAGTGTGAAACAACAGAGTAATTAAATGTTATTCATACATAATATCTCGTAATTACACAGTGACGTCACGTCATGTAGTCTGGTTAGAATTGTAAATATGTAACCATGAACCTACGGACGGAAAGCATTGAAGATGGTGATTGGTCTGATATTTGGCAGAAGTCTTTAGTTTTGATGATAATACAATTTAAAACCGTTTAACTTAAAAAAGATTTTTCATAATTTATTCGCTACTTAAACTACCTGACTGAATCAAGTGGTTTTTGCCGCGTAGTGGCTGACTCGTGTGCGAGTGTGTACGTGCCCTTCTTATACGTATAAGCAAGTGGGCCGACTCTAGTATCGTCTGTTTTATCCATATTAGGTTTTTTATGTTCATGTATGTAACTAAATGAAACTCTTTTGATTACAAATAAGGCATGGCTTCTCGATGTTGAAACATCATCCCAGTCTATACTTTACGCGAGTTCTGAAGTCGCATCTCTATACTCAAGGAGGCAGTTTCTGAGAAGTCTAACGTCTCTGACTAATACATGTACTAATATTAACATAAACACACTTTATTGTAACAGGTATTCTCAGAAGCGACAATATCGTTCTCGATTGGCGGGCGTCACTTTCAAGACGAACCGATTCGTTACACATATGTTGAGGATAACATATTTGAGTCGTCTCGCAACGTGACCATCAAACTACACCATCGCATTGGCAAGTGGGTGCGCATCGAGCTAGAGTTCTCGGCAAGATGGATTCTTATCAGCGAAATCGTCTTTGATTCTGGTGAGTAAACGTCCATAATCAATCAAAAATTGTTTATTCTATATACTCGTAGACCATATAAACGGTCTTTACAAAACATCGAAGATAAAATGGAAAGAATAAGATTTTTTTTTAAGTGAGGAATGCGTGCTTATGCATGATGCCTCCGAGTTTGGGGAAAACCCGTAGACCTATGTGGGACTCTCCTTAAAGGGCATACCCACTAAACCTCACTATGTCCACCTGGTCGCTTTAGTCACATCGCAGGATAGGCAATAGTATGCTCACTGCAATCTGACCGACGTTTTTTGCCCGACGGCGCGGGGCCCGACTGCCGGGGGTGGAAAGAATAAGAATAACTTATGTTTACTCAACTAATCATTGGTTCACAACGCGACCCTGTCCTAAAAAGACTCTAGCGAGAAATATATCTCATAAGTATGATTTTTTATTTGAAAGGGACCAGTTTAAATTTTAATCATAATATTGACGGAATTTGAGCGGCAAAAAATTCATTCTATAATCTGTATTATATATTCCACTCTTAGAATACTTTATGTAGTACCTACACATAGCCAAAGAGATAAATATACACCATTACATTGTGAAGACTTAAAAGTGTAAACTTATCTCCTTATAAATATTATATGTACACACGTACAATTATAATATTTGACATCGGCATACTATGCGCATCTGTTACAGACGTGGCTCAAGGGAACTACACGCCAGAGAGTCTCAAACCTGCTACCGGACAAGACAAAAAGCCCCCAACACTCAGCAAAGAAGTGCCTATATCGACCGCGCACCAAGAAGACCCTTTATACGTAGCAATAGTCGTGGGGGTGCTAACCGCTCTAGTCATTCTCCTAGCCGTAGCAATTTTCCTCATAGTACACAGACATAGGCATAGGAAATGCTTCGCGTCACCCCTCGCTAAGTCGACTGTGACGCAGAAAAGGACGATAGATAGCTACAGTGGTTGTGGAACATCGATGCTTCCAGAAAACAAGATGATTATAGACTGCGGTTTGGACGTCAAGTCGGATGAGTACCAGGAGCCGTACCAGGCGCTGAAGTGCGCGCCATATTTTAGTTATAGCACTGTATTGCTGGAGATGAAGGACTTTGTTAAGGATTCTAATACTGCCCTCTCAGGTAATTATTTATTTATCTATTCGTAGGACGAACAGCCATGAAAAAATTTATAACAATTTAATATTGAGACTTGGAGCCAATTATAAGTCCTCGCTTATATAATGTAGAATGCGAAAAATATAGACTAAAATATTAACTACATATTTGTAGTAAAGACCCACCGCTAGTTTCAGTAAAAAAATCTAGTTTCAGCCACAGTTCCGGTTTCACTAGACACACTAGAAATTTTCTAGTAACATACATACATATAAACTCACGCCTGTATCCCCGAAGGGATTGGCAGAGGTGCTAGCACCCACATTTCGCCAGTTTATGTTTAGGTCCCAATGTAATAGGTGGCGAGTCTATTGCCATTAACCGGGTACTTATAAACTTATAAATTATAGTAACTACAGTATAAAAGTAGATGATAATAAATATATGGAAATATTCCCTTTTGACAACAAATACTTACTGTTTTTTTACTACCTATTTAATATTATATTACCTATGTACTTTTAAATTGTTTTAAGATTTTTTTATTCTATTTGGTTTAGTTATATTTATCCAAGTATCCTGAGTTTAACTTTAGCCAATCAAATGTCCAACCAGTGTCCGTAAATTGGTCAACAACCCTATGCTTGTGGCCCAACAGATAGTTCACACTACGACTACGCAGTCCCGGAGCTGTCGTCGGCGCCATTGCTGACCAGGCGGCACTTGGACTCACTGTCGGAGCGCGCCACGGAACTGATGACGGATGACAAACTAGTTGAGATCGACACGCGCCGTTCCGCCAGCTCCCTACGCTCCAAACACAGCAATAGAGTAACTATTCACCCATTATAATAACGATGATAATAAAGGCGCTACTCCTCGACACGGCACGTATTGTGAGGAAATTCCTCTCTCTAGAGCCCTAATCACCGGTCCCTGTACCTGACGCCGGTGGGGTACTATTTTTTAGATTTATAAATGTATTTTTTATATTCAAAATTAAAAAATGTAATTTATATGTAAAAAATAAATAAAGAGAATAATAATTGATTTACATAAATGAAATACTTATTAATTTTCCTTTTGCCGCTTCTCATGAGAGAGGGATACAAATTAGCCTATATGTTATTCCAGACTATAATTTATCCCTGTATTGAATTTGAGTCAGATCCGTGTAACCGTTTAAAGCGTGATTGAGTAACAAACTTCCAGACATCTTCACAAACTTTCACGTTTATAATATTAGTAGGAAGTAAGGCAGGAAGTAGAATAGTAGGAAGTAGGGTAATGGGATGTAGGATAGTAGGAAGTAGGGTAGTGGGATGTAGGATAGTAGGAAGTAGTATTTACTAATAATTGTATTTTTTTTTCAGTCACCGAGTCAACAAGAAGTGTTCATGGATCTCAAGAGGCGGCTGGAAACCACCAACGTGATAGAGTTTCCTCGACACAGGCTCAGAATGATTTCCAAGTTAGCGGAAGGTGCATTTGGCACGGTCAGTAATTTATTGACTTCATTCCTTATCGCAGAGTTTCTACCCTGTTGCATCCAAACCTTCACTTTGGGCAATTAAATTAAATAAATAAAAATAATAATATTCAAAATTAAATAAAATGAAATTTATTCGTAGACATCACAACGTAGATGGTCCGGGATCAGCTGGGTTGCGAGGGATATGCCTATTGGGTAACCTTACACCCCGGTAATTAAGGCCCGAGACGGCGTGCGGTTTTAGAAGGTTCGATCCCGACATAACCACCCCCGATGGCCGACGGGGGTGGTATCCATGAAGATTGCCGCACGATAATTTAAAAGGGTCGATTTTGATGCAAACTAAAGCTGACAATCGAACCTATTGATTTTGATAAAAAACTATCACAGTTTTATATTTCGGTAGGTATACGTAGCTGAGGCGGATGGCGTGCCGGAATACAACGGCACGGTGACTTCCGAGAAGCGGCTCGTGGCAGTCAAGTTCCTGTGCCATGACGCCACCGTTAAGGAGAGGTATATCATGTATGATCGGCTGCTTAGTTTATACATGTTCGTACTACATGTTCTGACTTCCGCTCTATTGCTTAATCTTCTCTGTTTGTGTGTGTTGCTTCTGTGGTGTTCATAGACTTGAGTATTTACTTGTAATAGAATAATCGCTACATATCCATACTAATATTATAAATGCGAAAGTAACTCTGTCTGTCTGTCTGTTACGCTTTCACACCTGAACCGCTGAACCGATTTTGATGAAATTTGGTATAGGAGTAGATTAGACCTCGAGAATGAGCATAGGCTATGTTTGGTCGGTTATCGCGACATCCACGCAGGCGGAGCCGCGGGCATCGGAATCGCTACATATTATAAAATAAAGTCCTCCACCGCGTCTGTTCGCGATAAACTCAATAACTATTTCACCGATTTGTTTTGCTGTTTTCACCCATAGATAAAGTGGTTCTCGAGGAAGGTTTCAGTATATAATATGTCAAGTTTTTGTTTAAATTAGCTAAAATATCTATGCGGGTGAGATTGCGAGCTAGTATGTAATAAATATTGAGCATTCGCCGTTTTTACCGATATAAATAGGTTTGTATGAACATATTATCACTTATGTATAAAATAAACGTGTGCCGATTCAAATTCACTTAAACATTCAAAAATACTTTTTAACAGCTGATTTGACACCTTTATTATTATAATTCAACATATCCTTTCTGCTTCTTTTCTATATAGATGTTGATAGATGTGAAAAATGTAACTCAGCGTTTCCCAAAATTAAATGGTGGGGTCGATACCCTGTATTGACAAATACGTTACCATTGTAATAACCCTTCCTTAGCAGTCCGAGAAAGAATAAATTAACATTGTTTCTGTTTATACCTAATCATACTCTTTCATGGTCGAAACTAAAGGGTACACTTCACTCGGGGATTTAAAAATCTTGTGGTAAATCACAAAGCAATAGCTGGTTCGCATATTCATAATTATAATCAAATAAGATGTGTGACAAATTGTAAAATGTGATGATACTGAATTCATTTTGGGACTAAATACACTAGTATCAAAATACTAACACAACTAACATACTAAGTTAAATATTATTTTGTAACTAACTGGTTCTGGTAACAATTTATAGTTTTAATTTTCTGATGAATAAAAAATTAATAATCATTAAACTATTTATACTGTTCATTGATAGCACTTGGTAAAACTTGGTTCATAATATTGAACGATTTAACAGAACCTTTAAAAATGCCGTGAGGTGAAACCGGTCACGTTTAATGTAATAAATATTGTAGAATAATATAAGTGATTTCAATAATAATTCATCAACAAAGTTTGGGAAACGCTGATCTTGGAACTTAAAACGAATGTTAACTTAACAATTGTATTATTTTTATTAGGGACGAATTCGAACGTGACGTTCGTATTCTCGCTGCGCTATCATCGCCTAACCTTGCTCGTGTGTTGGGGGCCTGCCGTTCCCCCCCACTGGCTGTGGTGTTAGAATACCTAGAGCTGGGTGACCTCTGTGCTTTTCTGAGGACTGCCGCTCCCCCAGCTCCACCGACATTGCTGCACTTCGCCACCCAGATAGCAGCTGGTATGCAGTACTTGGAGTCGCTCAACTTTGTACATCGCGATTTAGCAGCTAGGTAAGTTGAACCTGTTCCGTTCATGCCTCCTACAGAATAACTTAATGTGTTGATACTTTGCATATTATATCTGAATAAGGAACTTCGATAGTAATTCATTATTGTTTACCAATTGTTGCATTGTTATATCATTGTTGAAAGATCCAAAGTGGAGATAAAAAAATTTTTTTTACAGTTTTTTCTTCATTTTAGCCCGTAAATAGTTACTTTAAATTATATGAAATCACTAAATTGGTTGCTAAGCGTAAATCTTGAGAATGGCTAGTCCTATTTAGATAATTTATTTTTGTTTCGTTATCTATACTAATATTATAAAGAGGAAAGATTTGTTTTTTTGTTTTTTTGTTTTTTTGTTTTTTTGTTTGTAACGAATAGGCTCCGAAACTACTGGACCGATTTCAATAATTCTTTCACCAATAGAAAGCCACATTATCTGTGAGTAACATAGGCTATAATTTATCCCCGAAAAATTTAGGGATCCTTACTAAAACTTCAATAATGTAACCCAAGGTGTAAAAAAATGACCTAAACAAATTACTTACATCGCGTGCGCTGCGAAAACTATTGAAGATAGAACAAAATAATGTACTGTGGAAATGTACAACTTAAAAAGGTCTACATAAAAGTCCGCGATAGCATATGTCTACCTAATAAGGGTAGCCCACAGTAACCATTTTTATCTTTACAAATTACAAAAAAATTAATGTGTCATTTTCGAAGCTAATTTTAACAATACAGTATTATTTCTTATCCAATTAAATACGTTAGATACGTTGTACGTTTAATGTAGATCAAAATTGCCATTTACACTATATAATTACCATAAATAGTTTAAGAGCTATCGCAATATGAAAAATAATGCGCGGCGAAATAAATGCAAGTTGAAATGCGGACGTAAATCAAACCAATATACTTCGGGACATTATAGGTACGTAGATAGGTATCTAAACTGTGCTCAAAGTATTATGCTCTATACACGCAGTACAGTTTTCTTGGGTGCCTTTGAGGATAGCACGGGTGCTACAGCACTGGACGAGCTCAAATTCACCAATCATGGATTATTGCAAAACAATCCGCTCGCGCCAGGACGTCGTTTGTCTCACGAATTATACCTATCTAAGATTATGTTTCCTTATGTATATCATTGTATTATCACTGCAATGCGGGCGAGGACTCAGGGCTGCACACGTTGGCAGAGTTTCCGGCGTGGGAGGTGCCGAGACAGGCCCTCTCGGCAGCCCTCGGGGTGGGAGTCCTCACACTGCCGGTGCTGATCGCGGCGATGGTGCAGAGTGCGGACGCGTGGTTGGCCGCCGCCTCCTTCTGCGAGCAAGTGATACTCGAGAAAGAGGCGGCGGAAAAGGTTCGGGAGGGGCTGCACAGAGCTCTCCCGGACGGAGGCGGGCGCGGACGCCTATCGCGTCGGGGGTCCGACGACCTCCGTCCTCCATGAGCGCTGGCCTGGGGGTGACAGGTGGAGCCGCCCGTCACCCTAGCAGAAGCAGGCCGAGGCGGCGGCGCGCGAAGGCGCCCCCCCCCCCCTCCTATTCCGGGTCATGACGGGAACCACGTGGTTCTCAAACCCGAGGGGGCCATCTCGAATCCGGAGATGGCCCGGGTCAAGCCGGGGTGCGAGGGATATGCTCTTTGGGCCACCTTACACCCTGGCGTCTGAAGACCCTAGATGGCGTGCGGTTTTAGTCGGTAAGAGTCCGACATAGCCTGCCCCGCTGGCCGCGGGGTGGGTTTCTATGAGGATTTCCGCACGGAAAAAAAAAGGTATATCTTTGTATTCCCATCCAAATAAATTATATCTTAATCAAGACTTTCAATAATATTGTGTAACTAGCTTCCGCCCGCGGCTTTGCCCACGTGGAGGTCGGTATCGCCACCAAGTCTATTTTAATAAATCAACTCTCCACGCCACTCACTCCTCCACTCTCCACTATCCACTCTACTCTTTACTCCACTCGTCTAACCACTCGTATTTTGATGAGGTTTTTTTTATTAGAAAGTTCTTGCTTAGACTTAAAATGTATCCTATGTTTGGTTGTAATTGGCTAAGTAGAACTGGAGATATAACCAAAACATGATGACCTACCTTAAACCTTGACGCGCGGGCGGAGTCGCGGGTACCAGCATATATAAAAAATAGCATTTTTTTCCGAGCGGAAATCCTTATGGATCCCGCGGCCAGCGGGGCAGGTTATGTCGGACTCTTACTGACTAAAACCGCACGCCGTCTAGGGTCTTCTGAAGCCAGGGTGAAAGGGGGCCAACGTTCTGGCGCGGCTGTTGCCCAACATGAGGGGGCCGGATGACTCCCGCAGGAGGCTCTACGCGGGGATCGTGTGGTCCATGGCCCTTTACGGCGGCGTGCCCGATCTGGGCGGAGGCCCTGAATAGCCGTAACAGATGTATGTACATACTCGTACATTGGGAGCGCCGCAGCGCGGTATGCCTATATTGGTGGCGAAAGGAGGCGCGGGAGCGGGGACTGGACCCGGAGCTTCGAGTAATCGAGGCCGTCCACGCCCATATTTCAATGTACAGAATTTACCTCTCTACAGTTTTATTGAAGTAACCTACGACAAACTTATTATTTGCGGTTGGTGCAGTAATCGGGTCTACGGATTGAACCGCAAAGTTAAGTTTGTTTTTTATTGTATAATGTATCGGTCAAGTTACTTATAGTGTGAAGCTAGCTTATAGCATGTTTAACATAATAACACCATTCAAATATGCGTGTTTAGATTACACGTTGTTACAGAATGCGTTGAAGATATAAACGTTCACTGCTCGTTCCCCGTAGGTGAGAGCGTGATAATAAGTAGCCTATGTGTTGACCCGACTTCCTAATAATATTCTTGCCAAATTTGAAGTAAATCCATGCAGTACTTTTTGAGTTTATCCCGGACATACATACAGACAAACAGACAAACAGACAAACAGACAAAAATTCTAAAAACTATATTTTTGGCTTCGGTATCGATTGTAGATCACACCCCAAGTATTCTTTTAAAAAAATATTCAATGTACAGTTTTGACTTTTCTACCATTTTATTATATGTATAGATAATTATTTAAAGACTGTTTGAGTTATTGAAATCGGACGTCAGAGGAGGGGATTGGGGAGATAGAGAGGGGGGTTGTGAGCTCTGGCTACCCTTCTTACCGGCGGCGGTAACACAACACAATGTCTATTATGGCTGCGGTCTTCTGTACCCCCTGTCACCCCATCTCCTCTTTTCCGGGGTTCGGAAAAGAGGTAAGGACATCATGCTTTTTTTATACCATTTAAGTGGCAGACGAGCTCACGGCCCACCTATGTGACCTATGCACCTATGGACGTGCACAACATCAGGGGCGTCACACTCGCGCTGCCGACCCTGCAAAATCCTTGAAGAACCCCATATTATAGCCGCCAGGGAAAACCACTGCAGGGAGATCGTTCCACAGCCTAAGCGTGCGTGAAATGAAATTTTTTTCATACCTTACAGTACGCACTGCAGACGGATGCAACGTGTGGGGATGAATTCCCTGCCTGTGGCAAGCAGTGCGATGATAGAAAGTGGCTGTAGGCATCATAAATCAAACAATTCCCATCCCAGGGTCAACTGGGTAGCGCGGGATATGCTCTAAGTAATCTTACACCCCGGCAACTGAAGACTTGAGACGGCGGCGTGCGGTTTTTTGGCAAAAAAGCATTTGAAACAGAATTCGCAATCCACGCGGGCGGAGCCGCGGGCAACAGCTAGTGTTATTATATTTTTGATATATAAGAAAATTAACTTTCAGATGATGATGATGATGATGACACTTCACTACTACTATTTACCAAAAACATGTGAAAATTATACTTTTAAATAATATTTTTTAACTACTTGTCAATTTCAATTTCAATTTCTTTATTTTTCAAAATAGTGTAACGTAATTACATCTTTTTGACGTCAAATACATCTTTTTGACGTCAAGGTAGCGGTGGTTGTGGTTTTAGTTACTGCTTGCGTCTTGTAGTTTAGTTAGTCTATAAGGTTGCTGATGTACAAAATATGCTTGCGACTCCAATGCAGATTACATAATCCCAATAATGGCGCTACCAAAAATAATTATCGTTTATTTGCCATAGAATCAATTAATATTTCTCTTATTCATCACTCACCTACTTATTAAAAGTAGCGGGTTCGATTCCCGTTCAGAGTAAATATTAGTTACCAAAAAAAAATGACTTTGTATGTAGGTATAACTTTAATGTGTATGTTGCATGATATATAAATTGTATGCCACAAAGCTGTGCGGATGTTCAACATGAATCGTAACGACATTGGCAACTGACATTTATTTTTGAATTTTTTCACTGTGTATACTATTAACAAATTGTAAATTAGCTGTCTGTACGTTCTAGATATTAAAAAAAACCTGGCTTATGTTATATGAACTGTAACTGATTATAAAACAATACTTTTTTGGAATTCTTGTCTGTTCAAAAACTGCTGGACGGATTTTGATGCGTTTTTTTGCTGTTAAGGTCTTGTTCAGACATAAAATCTTACAGTTTAATCACAGTCGATTGAGCAGAACCGGAGATATAGAAAAAAAACGCGAAAACCGACGTCCACTCAGGCGTGTGTTGGGGGAATCTAAACTGGTTAAACATAATATTCGCTGTGAATATTTTTAAAATGTACACTCATGGGGAATATTTTCTGTCTTTTTTCATTATTTTTGCTTATGCGTATTGTGTACCCGCACATTTTTTTTTAATTTACATGTGATTGTCGCTAGATATTATGCTTTATCTAAATGCGATAGAATATTGTACTAGAGTTCTAGCCGCTTTTGTCTTGTTGATCTTGTTAATTGTCGCGCTGGCACCATGTGATACAGTGTTTGTACACTAGTACAGGTGGCATCATCTCAAACATATATATTTGCTTGGACTGTTTCGTGTTGTGTAACTATTATATCTAATTTGTGTGTATGAAATAAAATAAATTTACATTTGTATAACTGCCGGTGTTGCCGTTTTAGCGACTTTCTCGCTAGATCTAGCGGATTTTGGTTGAGTTCAGAGACTGTTTATTACCATCTAGCGACTTAATTCTTTTTAGCGTTTTTCAATAACTAGGGACTTTTTCATCGAGACCTGGAGACTTTATTTTATTTGGAACAGCAACACTGAATTAACCGCTTTAGTAACTCAGTATACCTTCTATTGATATGCGTATACCTTTGAAGTAAGATACGCTTGTATGTTTCCGAAGATTACGTATTTTTAGTGCAACGTTGACCTTATTGTTACAGAAATTGTCTACTGGGCAAGAACTTCCTGGTAAAGATCAGTGACTTCGGGACAGATAATGAAGCTTACGCCTGCGATTACTACAAGGTGGATGGGCGCATCCCCTTGCCCTTGCGGTGGGCGGCGTGGGAGTCCGTGCTCAGGGCGAAGTACACCACGAAGAGCGACGTGTGGGCCTTCGCAGTCACCCTCTACGAGATATTCACGCTGTGCAGGCGCCGGCCATACGAACATCTGACCGATAATGAGGTAAGAATAAAACGGAGTAGAAAGCAAGGACTGAATACAAATGACCCTGGACTTAAATATAAAGAATATTCATATTAAAAATAAAATTAAACACGTGCAATTTACGCAAATATGTTTTGATTACAGGTACTTGAGAACCTGTCTCACCTACAAACCGGTGACGGCATGTTCGAGTGCATAGACCGCGCCCCGGGCTGCCCACGCGATCTCTTTGAACTGATGTGCGAGTGCTGGCGCCGCGAAGAACTGGACAGACCAACCTTTGCCGAAATATACCTCTTCCTCCAACGAAAAAGCCTTAACTATAGCGCCACGTGATCTTGGCGTCACCCATGCCCGAACATCCACTCGGGCATGAGTTATTAGCATCTAACTCGGAGCGACAGTTGAGGCGGCGACATTGGATGCAAATGCTACCAAGCATCCACGCTGGAAATGACCACACGCTTTTAATCAATTAAAACTCATCGCGCCGAGATTTCCAGTTTAAAAGATTTCTCTATATATTAGTTTATAGTAACTTAACAAATATGGCGACAATATAGTGCAATATAAATCTCGGTGCGTTGAGCGGTGGTGCTCGACTCGCTCCGGTTGAGTTTGCTCTTGTAGTAGTGTTTCTTGCGGCGCGGAAGAGTTTTGTACTTAATAGTATCGTGTTAGATGGCTTCACACGTTCCGATCGGCTTTGTGCACGGCTTGAGGGAGGTCCGGTTTGTACGCAGGCGGGCCGCTCGAGACACTCCCGCAGTGACTTACGAACGAAACGTGGACTTTAATTAATTAGTTGTTCGTAATGTGTTTCTTTTGGCAGCTCACGGACTCGCGCTGACGGGTGTCGACGGTGAATAGATTATAGGAAACCTTTATGTACTGCATAACTTTCACGAGTGAGCTACGTTTAATAGACATAAGCGACCGATCTTCCTTCACTTCCTACCATTGTATGTTTGTGAGATTCCGCTACCTATTCCACACTATGTACTGTTCAGTGATGCTGTGAGGCAGAGTCTATATTTCGTTTAACGTTGTTCCCTTCACATGGTACGGTACGATTAGTGGAATCCAGAGCGTAAAGTTACCACTTTATAGTTATTTATTTTCATACAAAACATTTCCTTATAAACATAAAATTAATGCATAATATAGTAAGTATTTAATTATAGTTGCATCTGAATCGAATAAAATAAATTCTATAGGTATTGTTACATAGATATTATTATACTACATTTTAATGTATCAGAGGTGACACAAACAAGCAGTTATGGATAGGTGCTGCGGAAAGGCCTCAGGGAGAAAATAATTACGAAATATAAATATTGATTCATATAATTAAATATTCATTCAGAGAAGAAAAGTAATACATTCAAATCACCCGAAAGTGTATCTACGTGAGGATATTCATTCAGTTATTACTTTCATATTTCTAAGGACAATATTTAGAGATGTAATGTACTAAGTTGAAAATGAAGTGATATAATGAACATGGGCCTACGTTATAGCAATATCGTAAATGTAACCCCAATATAAGTATAGCTATTTCCATGTATACAAAGATTCGAACGACCTAACTAAAAATATTAGTTCTACTATAATTATATATATAGCTGTTGAAATTTGTCTATTTTCCGTAGTTTGCTGTGTTAAAGTTAGATTGGGCAGGAGTTCTGACAATATACGAGTAAGTGGTGAGGCAGACTAGTTGCGTTTCGATACACGATGACGCAACCAAAACTATGAGATTGTTTATTAAATTTATATTTATTCTCATTTTATACTCTTTATACTCTATGTATTATTTATTAGGATAAATCAATTTGTATTGTTCTGTTATATTAACTGCTTATGTTAGACTGATTTATGTTGTAAGTAGTTATTCCATCATGCGTGTATCCGAACGTGAGCTTTATAGTGGTTATCATGGTACAATAATATACTTCGCTAGGTGTGGCGTTCCTGAGACACAAGCCTACGTCATCACCGATATTGTTACCAGTTGTGTAAAATAAGAATCCCCAATTTGTGTGAATCAGATAAAACAATGAGGTTTTAATTAACAATCACGTTTAAATCTAAAAACAATCGTTGAATTAGACAAACAAAACGAGAATTTAAATGATTTATACATATTTTTGAACAGACCAGGGACTGAAAATGTTCCCAGATTTGTTTTTGTTGCAATAAAGTGGCAATATGATAGTGACGTAAGCATGTGTCGCTCCTGGAATGCCAGACCTTATTTTCTTAGACCATGGTGGTTATCACTAGTTCTTACGTTCCCTCTTGTGGACTGAAACGGCTTAATATGTAAGCCTAATAAATTAAGCACTAATTAGATTTAAGCGAGCGATTTAGGTTGCTATTAGTCATGTTTGAATCACAAGTATCGCAGTGTAGAGGACACTATCGTTACTGTACTGCACAATGTGTGTGTGCACCACTTAAGGCATCTACCTGTTGGAATTTACACATTTTAAAGACTGATTTATGCATGTACTTATTGTTACATTAGTACTTATTATTTACCGTTACTACATTATATTATTTATCTTAAAGTGAATCATATTTGAAGCTCCTATAGTCTTAACAAATTCAACGTAGTTTTTTAACATCAAATAAAACCAATATGATGTTATTTCAAATGAGTATAAACAGATTTCCTTAATTTTTAAACATTCATTTTTTTATATACGATAACATTAGGGGGTAATAACGCGATCATGGCCTGTGATCACGGCTAATGAAAACTATTTGAAACGTCAAGCAATTTCATAGTATGCATACCTATACCAAGATAGCTTTTATCATTAGAGTATACGTATTATATTGAAAAAATAAAACTGTTAACAGCATACCCCATTGATTGATTGAAACACGTTAATACAGGCAGTGAAGCGAAGCCGATTGTCGGTCGAGTTGCCCAAACGATGACCTCTGCGCTGTGACGAGTGAAACGAAAGGAACCAACGTTACTAGGCTAATCGTCATTATTTTCTACGTAGAGCGATATTATAACGATATGTTTACTTTCTATCTGACCTTGATTTGTTCAGTGATCATTGTCTAGCTGATAGTATAGGTGAGCGGACGGGCAGCTTTGTGACGGAGGCTCGCTCGCCGCTGATGCTGATGTATCGATAGTTAGTAATATTAGGCACTAATAATAATGTACAATAAAACACCCTCTCTGCCTTAGTGACGCTATTCTTACCCTTAATGCTATGTGGAAATATCAAGTTAGAACGAAATTATAATGTATCTTGTAAATACGAATTCTTATGGCTGATGTAATATATCGAGCACTATGGAAAACTTTAATTCCTAACAATGGTCCAAACTTCACTCGCTTTTTTATTTGTACTATACGATTATACAATTTCTATATAGATAAACGAATAATGATAAAAATTAGAGTCTAGAGATACAACTTACGCTTTAATTTTATTTTATAGATGTAACATGTATTTGTCGAAATGCTTAATTTTCATAATCAAAGTTTTATGAAAAAGGTTGATACCAAATGCAGTATTTTTATTTTATACTCTACATCTTTGTACCCAAATAAAACCAATATCTAAATATATGGCGTGTTTCACTTTGCCTTACCTGCTCCTGGCGATAACGCTGTACCGCTAACATACCGAGATCAATCTCTACAATAAAACCAAACAAAGGTTCTATTTCTTCTTTTGGACTCTTAATGGCTGAACTGTGGGATATTTATAAATATCCGTGTTATCGATCAGCAGGCAATAACAACTTCCTTTGTCGGATAAAACAACAGAAACAGCAGGATTGTAGCACATACTGAAACTAGGCTCACTCCAAAATGGCACGGGCAAGTGTACTGGTATTTAGTGTGTGTTTGCTGCAGGCCGTGCTGGCGGTCAAAGTTAAAGTAGTGATGCACTCCGAAGAAGACTCCAAAGTCGAAGAAGACGAGGCCCCGCACACCGAGACGTGGGAGCACAAGAAAAGGGCTGACGTCACCATGCTACCCTTCCTCAAAACGCGAACCAAACACGCCGCCACCGCTTTACCCGTAGAGGAAAGAGAGAAGGTTGAGTATGTCGAAGAGGAGAAGGTGACCTCTGAAAAGCCAAAACAGCAGCACCCTAACGAGATGATATTTCCAGTAATATACCGCCAAAGTCATATAAACAGCATGTTTAAATTTGGTGAGAATTGGTACACTTGGTCCACGGAGAAGAGAACAGACGGCTCGAAGGCCATCAACTACTATATATGTTATGATGAGCCTAAGCACTGTGACGACATAGGATGGGTAAGACGATCTCCGTTTAGATTCTGTTATAAACCATAGGTCCAACATTTATTTCATTAGAGTATGTCCTACAGGAACGTACCGATGTCTTGCCAAAATGCGCCTTCCAAATAGACTCTTTGCTGCCAGAGGATCGTGCGTGCATCAACAGTTTCGGCATTGAACCTCACGCGTCTAGCACATGCGATGGAGCCGAACAAATGAAGGTAATGTGTTTTCTATCAATAAGAATAAGACGGCAATGTTAACTTTTGTCCTTACGAATGAGGTAAGTATGTTACCGTATTCATCTCAGCGTTGGACGTCTGACTTCCCAACTCGAGAGTACCGGGTCAAACGGGGTGAATAGGAACAAAATGGTCAGTTAAATTTTGCAGTTATTATCTTCTATTCGAAAATATAAACCACTTCCACGTCACGATGAAGAGAATCATCGAATATCCGGTTAAATACTTGAAAATTTCTAAAAGAAATTATTTAACAAATTCTAATGACCATTGTATCCCTATTCACCCCGCTTGACTAAGTCCTGTAGCAGAACCTCGTCCGTAGTAGGTGTGTACTGGCTATCATGTGAGATTGATTAGGCCCCGATGGAGCTTTGGCACACCAGGATCGTCGGTAGTGACCCATAAAAGCACCGAGTACCAACACTCAGGTATTGCCCAGGAAAAATCCCTCCTTAGCAAGTAGCAATTAGGTAAACTACCTATATAGTGTACATACCTACACTATATAATAATACCTAGCAGAATGCCTAAACAGAAATTCACCCCAGTTGATACGAGATCAGCAAATGATATATATAGGTAGGTACCTACTATCTCAGCTTATCTGTAGAGTACCTATTCAACATAACTACTTAGGCAGGTACCTAAACGAGTACAATGGGCAGTTGGGCTAGATATTTTTATAGCAGGGTGTTGGTTATTGACACTGAGCCGTGATTCGACTAGCAAACAAATGTAGCTTGCTCCTAAAGTCACAACCCACTTCCGCTTGATTGTATATTTCGTGGTCACTACGGGAACCAGCACTCGTCGTTAATTTACAAATATTTTACATCTTCTGATTGTTCCCAAACGCTATTGTTTATTTGACAGGTGAGCGAAATAGTTCGCTCCTGTGGTCCAAGAATACGCTCACTGTGGCGGTTCGTACGTGTGGGACGCCGCCCAGTAAACGCCGCTAAGCCAGCAGACGTCAACTCGCTGATTTGCGAAGATGAAGAGGAATGTTTCATAACCATCGAATATAGGGTAAATATGATAAGAGCCTAAAATTTTATTTAAATAAATCTGTCCTACTAGAGCAATTATTCAAAATATGAATTCTTCTACAGATACATCACGACAGAATAACCTTTTCGCTTCACGAGCCGACACGTGGCCAGACCTTCAAGAGCGTGTTGAAACGTGAGGTACCAGTGGATGAAGAAAAATCGGTGGCAGATGTCCATGCCCAATCAACGGTGGCGGCAAGAAATAAGAAAATTCTCGTTAGGGAGGAGGAGCCACTGAAAGTGAACAAGAAGTTCCATGTGAGGAGCAAAACAAAGGTCGAGGGCAAAGGGGTTGCGAAGGAGCGCAACGACTCCGGCACTTATGCCAATCGCAGAGTAATCAAGAACAAAATAAAGGTCAAGGAAGACGTTTCTGAAGATATTTCAGAATAGGTGCACTGTCCAGCGACGGTGCGGCGGGGCGTTGCAGTTTCTGACATTCACGTCGTTATACCTCGTCGTATACTCGACTAGTGCCACTAACTGGCTTTGTACAATAGAGTATGTGTTACCATACTTATTGTTCTAGCTTTACTATTTATAATGGTGTTGTATTTGTCTAATAAATAAAACTACTGGTTAGAATAAAACGAACTATATATATTAATGCATAGTTTCGCTTACTAAATATGCAATTATTTTTTATGTTTTTTAAACTTCATTTTGGGCTGTTTCTGTTTGTGGTCCTTGTTCGATTCATTGTAAAACTTCTTGTAGTCGGCATTCTTGTATCGGTACGGTTTCACGTTGCTATCACTCTTTTTACTGTCAGCAGTAATTATTTCCTTCTTGAGCTCTGGGTTTATGTCTGCCGATTCCTTGAGCTCCGCTTTCTCTGCGGTTATTTTCCGTTTACGCTTTTGCGTTTTCTTCGAGTTCGTTTCTAATAATTCAATAATGTCGTCCTGAGGTAACTGTTTCTCTTCTACTTTTTCAATCTGCGACTGCGCTTGTTGTAATTTCACAAGGACTTCTTCTTTGATTAACTCGTTGCCCTTGCCGATAGCTGCTATTTTAGCTTCTTTCTCTTTCAATTCATTTATTTCTTCGATCTGTGAAAACATCAGGTTGTTTACACTATATCTTAAAACGTGTAACTAAATACGGTTCATGCACATGCTAGATAACTGTCACGGTATGTACCTGAGCTAGTGTACGATAATGCCTGTATCTGTCGAACGGAGGCACAAACTGTTCAGCTTCGGCATTTAAATGCGAAACCTGCAAACAATGCAAAAATACATTAATATTGTATGAATAATCTTTATTTGGAATATCCTATGTTGTTACTAAAGTTTTATTTGAGAAATGTGAATTATGGCCAAAGGCAGTGAGTGGCCTACTTACAACATGCTTGGGCTCTACGTGTAGAGTAGTGGGCGCTCGAGCCTGGCTCTGGCTGTACTCGTCGTACAAGTCAACCGTCGGCTCCAACTTTGTGTCGTTGTCCTCACTGCATACACAAAAAACGATTAAACAGTGTAATATACTTACTTAAACAAAATAAACAACATATTTAATAAACTTATAGTAACATTTTAACAGATTATCAGCTATTTATTCAACAAAGTTAGCGAAATAAAACATTAATTGAATGTTGCCATATATTAAAAATACTGTTCTAGTGTGAGTTGGACTTTATACCCTATGGTTCCATACATATTTTATGCAATAGGTAGGTATATACCACCATGAATATGTAGGTATATATTAACCGAACTGGGAGTATGTTTCATTAAATCTGAGTCTAATATACGTAGGTATATTTGGTTCCAATTGCCAACCAACATTGCATTTCCTGCATATCAAATATATGAACAGGATACAGGAGACCTACTATAGGTACTATTTTTGTATCCAATTGTACTATACGACGATATATATATACCTGGGCCTCGATTCTGCTAAAGGCAAACCACTGACACTTTAAAAATGCTATTTAATTGTAGACTTTACCATTACACAGTTAAAGTCTAAAATCAAATGAAAAGAATTCATTTAACTTCTTCATTCGCTCAACAAAATATCATTTGACTTTAAACTTTAACCTGATAACAATAAAGTCTACAATTAAATGGCATTTTTTAGAGTGTCAGTGGTATATCAGTGGTTTGTCTTTAGCAGAATCGAGGCCCTGGACGATTCTATATAGCGGCCCTCGCTGTGCGCGCCCCTCATCTCACCCCCTTAGTTCCTCATTTCTAGTCGCATCGGTCCATAATCTTAGCTTTTTAATCTAATATTCTTATCACATTAATCTTCCCTCTAATACTTGCGTAATAACTAGAGATGAAACGGATATCAATTAAGTATATACCCTATTCACTACCCGACCAAATATAAACAAGTCATATAGGTACCGGATATTAAAGAAAAATACAGTATGTAAAATATAGGTACTTTATTTTATGCAGATAACATAATATAGTAATGATATACCTATCATCTTACAATTATATTCGCACTGCACTGAGGGTATATTATATTGAATAATTGATCACGAGCTTATATTAATCCTTTATAGAGTAGCATATTGTTTCCTTATCACCTAAACCTATCTTCATAAATATGGACATGTTCAGAAAAGAGATTTTGCTCGCAAGCATCACGGTTTATAACAAAAATTTTCCATCTTTTCTCTACATACTGATAATTTTTAAACCCTAAATCTTTTTACATTTATTTATTATAAAAATTACCTAAAATTACAATATCACATTTTTTAACAAGCTCAACAAGTTCATGATTACAATCAATTCCACAAGTCAATCAAACACTAGCTGACTTCGCTCATGCGCTCGCTTGTTCCTTACAGTCTTTAACTATCACCACCAGCAGGACATTCGGCTCTCCGATGCCAAGGTTGGCCGTATTCGGCCCAACTGCTATCCGTTTCATCTCTAGTAATAACTTCTGAAACACCTATAACTGAAGGTCAAGAGAAGTCTTAGCGTGGACCCATGGATTGTAACTAATATTTTGAAAGATGTTTTCAGATTATACGGCATTCACTTGAATACGAGACCAAGGAAATAAAACAGTATGCAAAAGAATTTTATTCACATAGTACATTACCTGTATTTAGGGTATATATCATGAACATCGTAGGAGATTGTTTGGAGCATATTCGGTGTGTTCATGATATGTGTCGGCATTTGATACAATTGCGGCTCGTTCGGCAACTCGCGGCACTATAGAAAAAAAAAATTATTGCACTACAGACCAACAGATACCTTAGCTAGCTCATCGGGATGATAAGCTAGCTCATCGAGTTAACCAAACCCAAAGATGATATAGATATTCTATCTCACGAAGGCGGGTGAACAATTAAATAGTAGTACCTGTGTCTTGTAAATACGCATACTTACATGTATGTGCAAAAGTTAATGTCACGTCAAAACAAATTCATGTACCAGTTAGTAGAACAATAATTGCATTCCAGGTAATTCATTTTTAAAAGCAATGTGTATATTCGTATACAGGTGAATTTTTCAAAAGGGATTGGATGGCCAAATCCGAAACTATAAGGAATAGCGAAAAATGCTCAAAGGAGTCACGAGCCCGATTTTGATGAAACCTAAAACCTCATCATTAGATTTTTGAAAAACCAATAATCCTAGCTAGGAATCGAACCTGTTGATTTTGAAAAAAAAACACACCCTATATTATTACACCATACGATAGTGTTGCTATTAAGGATCATATTCTGGGAAGTAATGACATACCGCAAACTAAAGGAAAGAGCTCATCTTTAACAAAATACATTTTATTTTTCTCACATTAACTGATTAATTGTTCAAAATGTATACCATTGTTTTCAATACATGGTTAGATTTGAGACTTCAAGGATCGTACTGCATTCAATATTACAATGTTATTGATTCCGTTTAGAATATTCTCCAAAGAACGTTTCAAGTCATCAAATGTTTCTTTATAAATTTAGTTTTTGACATATCCCCAGAGAAAGTGATCTAAGGGAGTAAGATCAAGGCACAGGACCATGCCTTGCAATAAAATTGTCGTCAAACTGCTGAATCCAAATCCCTTTTATTAGCTATTATGGGCTGGTGCTCCATCTTATTTAAAAAAAACATCAATTATCATAATCATTCTGAGTATAATTTAAAACACGGAATAGTTACGATCTTTTCTGGGATTTCGAACGAAACAAATAGGTAGATGAAATATGAATTTTATTAAATTCCATAATTTCCTTAAATTTGCCGTATATCATTACTTCGCAGAATTTGATCGTTAACAGCGACACTATCGTATGGTGTAATAATAAAGGGTGTGTTTTTTTTTTCAAAATCAACGGGTTCGATTCTTAGCTAGGTTTATTGATTTTTCAAAAATCTAATGATGAGGTTTTAAGTTTCATCAAAATCGGGCTCGTGACTCCTTTGACCATTTTTCGCTATTCCTTATAGTTTCGGATTTGGCCATCCAATCCCTTTTGAAAAATTCACCCTGTATATGTTTTACTACAATGACAGCTAAACCGCCTTCGTGAAATATAACATCTATACAAGGAGACGGTCTTACTAGCTATACTTTTGTATGAATAATTTTAGCACACTTGACTTTTTGATCATGCGTTTCACATAAAAATGAGCAATGTCGATGAATTTCTTCTTTGATGCGGATCAAATCATTGACGAAGCTGTTTTATTGTTTTGGAAGAAAAAAATTAGAACAGTAGAAGTTACCAAAATCTAATATAAATGTTTCCTCATATAACAGGCCGGCCTTCGCAGATTAGAAACTATGGGAGAAAAAAGGCTAACTTCTTAGGAAGTTTTCTTCGTTTGTATAAAACACTAACAAACTATTAATATATTATATTTAACGAAATATTTTATTAAATTTGATAAACCCATCAAATTTTGTTAAAATAGTGAATTTTTGCTGTTTTGATTTCTTTCTCTTGATACAATGAAATGATCCATACATAAAGGTGTATCAAAAAAATTGTTACAATTTTATTTTTCCTTTTTATGAAAAGATCAAGCATGACAAAAAATATGCATCCCAAAATTATTCGGGCAAAAAAAAAACTCGTTAGCGTCTATGAACATCATATGACTTACTATCTATAAAGATTTTTATAAAAGTAAACGTTGTACTTAATGTTTAATATAATTATATATATTATTAATTATTAATAATAGAATAAAAGCCATTTACAACTTAAAACTAAAATCAGCCATCAGTCTTAATACGAATATAATCACGAAACAATTAAATAGCGATTGTTCTGCACTTGACACCTAATATGTTCAGCTTAGGTTAATAGTAGTTTTAAATACTATACGAATAGGTAACCATATTATGCAATTTTGGTATATTATAATATAGATTTAATATAATGGATTTTTACGTTTGCCTGTCCTAAATTCGATAAAATAATCATTTTTAGTTTACACCCAAACTACCCAATTACTTGCAATAATAGTCCATTATACCGGCTATCTGGAAGAGATCGCAGCGGGAGATAAGATCGCCCATTGTACATAACTTTCATGTACCTATTATCCTTAACTGTATCCTGTGTTTGGTGTACAATAAAGAATATTTATCTTATATTTATCTTATCTTTATCTTAATTATGGCAGACACAATCTTGATATTAATATATTCTAAAATTAATATGCCAGACTCCTATGCCACCTTCGCCAAGTCTTCCTCCATCCGCGTCCAGTCTATTCCAGCTACTTTTTCAGGTTCCCGCTGTATCTAGCTGGGATATTATCCTATCGCTTACTGTCTTGTTCCAACTATTAAATAGTTAGTTGGTTAGCCACTAACACTTAAATATATTGTCTTATGGTTACTTAAATCGTATTTTGAACAGCATTGTATTATGGAGTAATAAGTATCCAACTAGCTGATGTCCGCGACTCCACCCGCGAGTAGAGTAGGTTGTCGTTACTTAACCGATTGCAATCAAACATGCGGCTGATTTTAAGTCGGACCAAGATCAAATTAGCATACTCATTGGTTAATCGGGCGGAGAATATACAATGTTTTTAAAAATGATTGTAACGTCATCCATTGTTGCCGTAGTTCGCAATAATTGCGGTAGATGGCTCCAAACGACGCCCTAAGCCGTAAAATCTATTAGAGAATTGCGAATATATAGGACGTGTCCAGGTAACTTAGAGTATTCCCCCTGTAAGGGACTGCTCGGTTAAAGTCCCGTCCTGATTGATCACTTTTTTTGTTCAAAATCATTAGGAAAAGTTAGCATATTGATTGCTTCAAGATTTCATTGAACACAATTCATTGCACACAAATGAGCAACGTCACACTTTGATCGTGTACACCCCACAAATTTTTCATTGTAACCGCGTGGATAAGCGGTTCGATACCAATGATGTACGATACTTTCTGTTAAAAATATCAAATACTATCGACGTCTCGCTGGATTTGTCTAAGATATAGTTTTAAGGATTAAAAAGCTACATGCTTGGATAGACAGATTTATAGCGGTAAGATGAATCTTTTATAATGCTAACGGCGGAAGACAGTGGCAAGACGCGTGCTAACAACTGACTGATTTAACATAAGAAGGAATATTAGACTGATTAGCAAAACCTTAAATGGGCTTGTACACTATACAACTTTATGACCAATTTGCCTAAATTGACAATCAAATCGTGTCACAAGGATTGAAATGTAAATCTTCAATGTACGTGTGAATGAAATTTGGTCTATTTTATTAGGCGATCAAATTGTATTGTACCCAAGCCCCATAAGAATATTTCAAATAGTACCAACAAGTCCAATAATGACACGCTGGGTGTGTCGTAAGATAAATTGAAAATCTTTCATATAGAATTAAAAAGCTATATGCATGGATAGTCTGAGGATCATTTGAAAGCGAAGAAAGATTTTTATAGCTTTTTTTGGAAATTCGTGACACACCCGGCGTGTTCACTGGCTGATTTAGTGCAAGAATAATAAATATTGATGTCAATTCTAAATTGTACGCACATTTCAACTAAAATTAACTAAAATCGAATTTAAATTTCGAATTTATCTCATTTTGTTTGTTTTAAAACTTTTTAAACCATTATTATATTGCCATGGCTTACACTTGATTGTTTTTATCAATTTTGGAAACTAAAAATCAGCTGAATTGATTTTAAAGTCAGCTTACAAAAATTACAGATTTTAGTTAGTTTAGTGAAAAAATAACAGAATCGACACCATTATAGAACATGCTACACAGCGCTATCTAGACCAGAATAAAAGTAAGCATAGCTTAACTAGCTCTTATTATGGGTTCTAGAATGCGAATAAACATGCATAATAAATATTTTTTGTAAATAAATACATATTATATATAGAAAGGAAGATAATTATAGACTGACCGACAAAATCATCTTATGGATAGTGAGCAGGTTCTGCTTGACGAAGGGCGGCATAGGGCTACACACCGCGTGTACGCCCTGTATCTCGCGTGGCAGCGTCTCGGCCAGAGACAACAACATGTGGTGAGGGAGAAGATATCTGTCGAGAAACATATTAACATGGAAAAGAGGAAGACAGAAAAAACAGATATAGAAAAAAAGTTAAAAGAAAAATATAAAAGTTCTTAAGTAATAAGATGCAAAGTGATTAAACTAATACCGGTTGCATCCAAGAGCTTGCATTTTGGAGCCCGGTGTGTGAGTAGACTCTTTTACGCCAGTTTTTTACGTGAGTGACTGCCGTCTGACTTCCCAACCCGTAAAATATGCAGGTGAGGTCCAGTCGTTTAGGAGTACTTTAGTGACATACACACGTATAGTAGAATCATATCTTAATATATATAAATCTCGTGTCACAATGTTTGTCCTCAATGGACTCCTAAACCACTTAACCGATTATAATAAAATTCGCACACCATGCGCAGTTCGATCCAACTTGAGAGATAGGATAGTTTTTGAAACGGATTTCGACATCCACGCGGGCGGAGCCGCGGGCAACAGCTAGTATGTATATGAAGATAGGATTGATAAGTTTACTAACGTTGTACTTTCATCGAGCGTGCGTGCTTGTGTGTCTCGCCATTTGTACAGCATCTTCAGTGCTGCCATCTGTTGCGAGTTGAACGACTTCCTCGAACGGGCATATAACGGCAAGTGCGAAGACTCCGTTAATACCTCCTTATTATATGTCTGTGGACAAAAGTCATTTACAAATATCTACCTTCTTAAAATAATAAGGATAATTATTATATTTCGATTAACTTTGAGTTATATTAGGATTAGTAATAATTTTCATTTAAGTACAGTCATCGCCAAAGGTTGGTTAACAAATTATTATTAATTGATCACTTTAACAATAAACAAGACATATAAAACATATGCTTTGTCCTCTAGAGATTATAAAAATACATATAAATTGACTGACCTATGTATTCCAATGTAAAAAGGATTTGTAAATATTTTAGTGTTAATCGACTTTTGGCGCTGACTGTACATTGTTTTTTAAATATCTTCAATATTCAGACAACGTGTTAACATAAATATACTTACAGTTCCACAGATCTGACGGCTATTTTCGAATACTGATAACAGTAGGTGCGACTGCAAGCCAGCATTTTGCAGCAACTCGGCTCTCATCTTTTGCCAAATGTATAGCAAGTAGTGGGTGTCCATACGCGCGTACAGTATCAACTCCTCTGGTAAGGGTCGTATGCGCCAATCAGCCAGCTGATATCTGAAAAGAATTAATTAATTACGTGTTTCCTTCTTATAATCCCGAATTCTTCAAGTAGAAGTGAAAGACCATCTAGAATAAGAATAAGAATAAGAATAATTTATTTTTAAATCCAAAGATTGACTGATTGATCTGATTGATCCAAAGATTGATCTGTCGAGGTTGACAAGGTACGAACCCCCATTT
Source organism: Lithosia quadra (assembly GCA_963576445.1). Taxonomy (NCBI): domain Eukaryota; kingdom Metazoa; phylum Arthropoda; class Insecta; order Lepidoptera; family Erebidae; genus Lithosia; species Lithosia quadra. The sequence continues at coordinate 6,832,651 of OY754873.1, read as the reverse complement.
AACGATCAGCAACAAAATGACGTTACCTCGCCTGATGGTAAGCTAAAGGTAAATATCGGACTTGAACCGACTAAAGTCGCACGCCGTCTCGACTCTTCAAACGCCGGAGTGTTGGTGACCCAACTTACGTTCGTATTGTATTTTTTTTTCAACGCGATCCATCCATATTATGTTTTATAGGTTTATGCTTACTGCTTTGTTGAAGATATAACTTACTTCTTATCGGCATCGACTCTGCAGTATTTTATTAGAAGGTACTTCAATGACAAGCCCGCCAAGTTCAGCACTTTGGCGGCTTGATGCGTATCGAACAATCCCACTACGTAAACGCCAAAGTCCCTTTGGAGCCATATCACATCAGACTCCGCGCCATGGAATACCTAAAAAAGAAATAGGGTTAACGAACATTAAATTTAAATATCTCCAATGTACTGACACAGCCACATAACAATTCTATAATGACTTACTTTAATCTTCTTCGGATCAGTGAATACAAGATTCAATTTGTGGACATGTTCCCTTACGGCCAGCGTGTCCACGATGAAGTCACCGCCTTCATTAGTCGAGATTTGGATAAGACAGGTTATCCCTAAAACAATAACATACAACTGATAAGTAAGCAATATAAGTGTAATTCTAATCCGCCTAATTAGGAAATATGTCACAATCAGTGATGGGTTTATGGCCTGCAACTTCGGACATTTATTATTTATGGCCAAAATGTCAAGACATCAACTCATCTTAGGAGATGTTTAACCCTGGCATTTTGGGCAAAAATCTATACTAAAATGATAAAGAAGTAAAGTTTGTGTGTTTGTATATTTGTTAAATTGTAAGGGGTAATCTCGGGATCTACTGAACCGATTTTAAAAATTCTTTCACCAATAGAAAGCCACATTATCCGTGAATGTCATATGCTGAATATCATCACGCTACTGCCCAAGGGAGCAGAGCAATAATCATAAATGTGAACAATTCCGGTAGATTCCCATACATTTTTTCCCGGTAGATTCCCATACATTTTAGGAAAACTGTTAAATTATGAGCATATTATGTGAGTTAAAAAGGGTGCATTCCATGCATCGGGGTTCGAAATACGCCACGGGCGAAGCCGGGGTGGGTCAGCTATAATAAATATCCTACTGGCACAAAGCCTTCACTGGTAACAATGCTTATTAGAATGGGTGTTAATAATGTAATTCAGCAGGTACAAAGATGCAGCATATAATATACATTTTACGACATATAAAGTCAAGGAAACAAGTTATATTTACTCCTCCAACAAGGTGACATGGGTGAACTAAGGTTATTTATGCGGATAAGAATGCGTACATCTTCAAAGGATATTTATTTATAAATATGATAGTAAAACGATTCAAGGTTTATGTGGGCTATGTTCACTTTTTACAGGGAACTAATAATATATGCCTACTGTAAAAACTTTCCCCAACAAAAGAAATTCGTAATAAATCAGCCACAGAACCTGTCATTAAAACTCGTTTCGATACAGAATAATGCTCCAGATATGTATAGGGTTGCCAACAGTACTCTAAAATAGACTAGTACTCTCACGTAGGTGTAGTCTATAGTGGTCAAACGCGGGCCTGTCAACTATTACAAAAAATTCTATTTATGCATATATCGATAACCGAAAAACCGACTACAGAATGTTTGGTGTCTTAGAATTATTTTCAAAACAATTAGAAATGATAATGTGCTGCAAACCACCAGAAATACCTTCTTAAATAAGTTATTTTTATTTACCTCCTTTGAAATCAGATACACTCTATTTCATCAAATAAAATTTAGTAACCCTAGATGTTTGCAATTCTACGAGATATATTATCATTATTCAGAAATTTGTCGCGGTACATCAGTTTATTGCAATATTAATTTCTTTTTAACCTACACGTGATACATATCAAAAAAATATGACTAATGCAATACTGACTATCTATTTTCCGGATATGTATGAACGCAGATAACGCTTGTCCTTGACGAATAGGATATATTTCGAACTAAAAGACAACAAACCTAGATATATCTGTATACGTAGGAAAGTACGGTCGTCCTCGAAAGTAGCTTAACTTATTCAAAGTTATCTATACTAATATTATAAAGAGGTAAAGATTGTGTGTTTGTATATTAGTTAAATTGTAAGGGGTAATCTCGGGATCTACTGAACCGAATTTAAAAAAAATTTCACTAATAGAAAGCCACATTATCCGTGAACGTCATAGGCTACTGCTTAAGGGAGCGGAGCAATAATCATAAATGTGAACAATTCCGGTAGATTCCCATACATTTTAGGAAAACTGATAAATTATGAGCATATTATGTGAGTCAAAAAGGGTGCATCGGGGTTCGAAATACGCCACGGGCGAAGCCGGGGTGGGTCAGCTAGTAGTATATAAATAGTGTACAGCTACTTCTGAATGCGACTGTACATTATATAAGAAAACTAATGGACGACTTTTAGCTCCATTGTCTAGCGGCTACAAGTTTTGTGGAGGTAAGGTTGACATTATGTTGACCTTCGTTGGATTATTAAGACGTAATATATTTTATCTTTACAAAAAGATGACCATTCTGAACACTGGGTGAGTCGGAAATTGCGCTTGGTATAATTATGATTATATAATAGGCATTATCACTTATTATTTTTGTAAAACCCGATTATTGTAAACATTCATTCCTCGAAAACCATTATGATGATAAGTAGCTAAGTTGTAAAAAAATCAAACCGTGAGGTTCAGAGCAGTCAGAGAGGTTAAGTATGCGACATTTACCTTGATAAGTCCTGTATGAGTGATGCTCCAAGTCCACAGCCAACTCGTTCACAGTGGTCAAATGTTCGACGAGAGCATCCAGTTTTGCCTCGGTATCGACGTAGGTGAATTTTGTATTCTCCAATGATTCAGGGAAAGATGGTTCCTCTGAGTCTGGTTCGAGTAAACGTGCTGGCGGATGGTATAAGTCCAACTCGACTTTGTATGGATGTTCGTATCTGAAAGAGTTTCTTTGATATTAATGCTGTTACTCGAACACTTGTAAACAATTTGAACACATCCTGCTTTATGACTATCTTTTTAAAATTACTAGATAAGTAACTGTTAGATTTTTTATTCATTCTAGCAATAGACATCAATTGGCAGACCTACCAATAAAAAACAATTGACCTAATTGATAGATATAAGAGGAAGCAGTGCATATCCAACTTTTTAGATGGAATATCATCAGCATCATTCTCTGAACCTTTTTCCAACTCAGTTGGGGTCGGCTTTGCAGTCTAATTGTGATGCGGCTGAACTTCGATATTTACCGTGGAGCGACTGCCATCTGACTTCCACAACCAATGGTCATTATGAACAATGGCGATATCGAAGTTCCAAGTTAGACTGGTTTGACTTTTGTGGGCTCCAACTACCCGTAACGACTGCCATAGATTTTTGTATGGCAACTGGGACTGGCGGCTTAACGTGCTCTCCGAGGCACTAATAAACCTGCGATAAATACACACATAACTGTGCCATGGTGAGCCTGGGATCGAACCCGAGACCTCGTCTCCGCAGTCCATTACCCAACCCACTAGGCTATCGCGGTTTATGGAATATATTCACCATTATATGCGATTACGGTTATGTTTTAGCCTAACAATGGAGTACATTCAGCCACCATTAAAATAAAATAAAATAAGAAAGCAACCAATGATATAAGTAGGTATAAAAGAAATGATCACTTACCCAATAACTTCACTCTCATCATTGTAGAGTATGTTCAAAGCAAGCGGCTTAATGTTATTTGGTTTATCAGATATTTTTGGCACCCATAAACTTTCAGAGTTGTCGATTTTGTCTTTAAAGTTAAGCTGCGGCCGAGGTATATTTTTAGCACCAATGAATGTTGCAGATCCCACCTACAACAGTAAAATTGGAAATCATATAATTTAGGTAACTTCCCTTATAAATTATCAACCAACGCCATGCCAGAACCTTGAGTTTTATAAATATAAAGTTAGTTTATAAACATTGTAAGACATTCTACACATTCTACTACGTAACTAGCTAGCCACCATAGAACCCATAACACGAGCTAGTTAACTAGCTCGTGTTATGGGTTCTAGAATGCGAAAAACAAGTATATTAGTATGGTTATCATACTTATATGCTTGTTTGTAAATGCATACGTATTATACATAGGAACACCCAGACCAATGCAAATACATATTTTCGTGGATACAAATGTACGCACTGAGCGGAAATCGACCCCGTAACCTCTTGTCGTAACAGTCAAATGCACCACCGCTACGTCACACAGGTCATATTTTTTTAAATTTAAGTTTATGAAAGTTTTAATGCTTATAACTTTCATAAACTTGAATTTAAAAAAAAAATGTTTATAACTTTCTTGTGATTGTCTAAAATCCCTAGGGCAGGTCAAAGGCGTTCGAAAGTGAAAAAAACAAGAAAGGTGGAAAAAAAAAAGGACAGAAGAGGAAGCTGGTGAAGGACAGTAGTAGCTGGCGATTTCTGCCTACCCTATAGAAACAAGGCATGAGCATAAGATGTACTTATTCTTGATAGTAATGTTCAGTGGTTCAGTATGCCTATGATGGTTTTGCAGAATTCACTCCTCATTGCAGGTCAAGTTACAATTCTATTGTTTATGTGAAGTGCAGTAGTTAGACGTTTGGCAAACTGTCAAAATGTTGTGTTATTACCCCAACGGTTTAGGCTCTGCGTTGATGAATGAGTCAAGACAATTAATTTACGTGTATTTAAATATTGCTTCACAATGCCTAGAAGTTAATTAATTAGTGCCTAGTCAGTATAGGTATAACTATAAAAAAATAACAATTTAGCAAGGTAAATAAAACCAATGAGAGACATTCGATAAATTATCGGCTTATGACTTTTATTACTCGCTATCCCGCCAGCGAAGTGTCACCGCATATCGACCGAGTTATCGACCGATAAAATGAGTATTTATTGAGTCAAAGTTATTAATTACAATTTAAGTATACTCCGATTTTTAATTCTAGGCAAGAAAATGACAAGTGCAACTGTCACTGATACAAAAAAGGGTGACCCGCTACAATATTGATGTTCGGCAATCAATAGACTAGATACTTTAGTCATTCTTTATTTTTATCAGTGAATGAACCTCTTTGCAGTTTATGCTCGTCTAGTACATTACACGACGGAAATATTTTTTATAGAATACTAGCTGTGTCCCGCGGCTTCGCCCGTGGCATACTTTGTCCCCGTGGCAGGATAAAAAGTATCCTATGTCCTTCTTCTAGTTCTAAGCTACCTCCCCATCAATTTTCAGCCAAATCGGTCCAGCCGTTCTCTAGTTTTAGCGAGACTAACGAACAGCAATTGATTTTATATAATATATAGATTTAATTACTTACTGTGTATGTTTTCTGTTTAATTACCGTAAATTACATATTTTTATTTATATAAAAAAAATATTTATAGGTATATTTAATAAACGAATTATAATCTCGACTCACGACTAACTTATAATTGGAAAACTCGATTCAACCACATCACTATTTATTTGATATAAAAAACCTGCAACACTGCAAATGTCATTTTCTTGCCTAGAATTAAAAATCGGAGTATAGGTATAATCTCAGTGGGAAATGAAGAAATAAATATAAGTAGTCTATTATAATTAGATGTGGCAAGGAAAAGTAAGATTCGTTTTTTTTTTATATATGACACGTCAAAATGACTTTACCTCGCCTGATGGTAAACTAAAGGCAGTCTCAGAACTTGGGTCACTACCACATACACCGGTAGTGCTACAGTGGCGGCCCTCAGCTTGACGGCCTCATCAAATGCTTTTTCACGCCCCGCTTAAAGGCCCCGGGACCATAGGAGGAAGGAAACACATGCGCTGGTAAAGAATTCCAAGTCATTATCGTGCGGCAAACGAGGCACCGAACCGCTTGGTTCTTGATGAAATTGATTCCACTGTGTGAGGGTGATACCTGTCTGGCACGTGTAGTTCTGTAAAATCGTAATTGCTTTCCTACGCTAAGGTAAGTACAAGTACCTATAGAGTTTTAGCTGTCACCGCTTCCGAACCCATGAAACCCTTCTTATTGAGGGAAGGAGAAGATATGTTCATGATAGTGGCCAATTGCCTGTATCATTACACACACCCCGGCTGGGGTGTAGTGAAGACTGTAATTTTACTGTGTTTTAGTTAGATCGATTCTCATTTAAATATGCCCGAGAAGTTTTCATGTGCAAAGGTACTTTTTGTGTGTTACAAACCTACAAACTTCCGTAGATGGGCTACTCTAAGACCAAGCAAGACGCTTAGCAAGTAAGATGCGATACGATCTCATTAATGCTACTTATATTCTGGTCTCGAGTAGACGGATTGTTCATTACGTTTAACTGCCAATTATTTCGCCAGTTGTATAAAACAAGAGTACAGTGTAAACTAAATTAATATTCTGTTCACACCATATTCTGTTCCTTATAAACAAGTCAGTGATCGCTACCTTCTATAAAATACATGAACTCAGTCTACAAATGAATATGTAAAGTTTTCTAATGTCGAATAATAAATTTGCTAATAATATGCAAGATAAAAACAGACAAACATAACATCGGCATTTTATTTATTTCCTTATTTGTTTATTTCCATGTAATCATCGTTATTTTAAAACCAATAACAATAATATAAGTTTTGATTTATTTTATAATAGGAGTGGCAAAACGTTAGTACCCCAACAAAGTCACCTTTTCTGTTCCTATAAATAGCTATTATTTCCTACCAGCAGTTTGCAACTTTGTGATCATTTCTGTGGAAGAGGAAACGTGATCAAGATCGTCAATTCGAGGACAATCAAAACGCCAACCGCAAGTCGCGTTCAATATAAAAGTCTTTATCAACGAGTTGCATTGAACGTAAGGCCGACTCAAGGCCAAGACCTTAACCGCCACTTCAATGCATCTGACTGTTACACGTGGGACACTACTACCAAGTGGATAATGGCCGACATATACAAAACCAATTGACCTTGAAAGAGTACAAAATGCATAGTATGTTGCTATATAGCCATATGATCAGTTACGTGCAAAATTTTCAATTACAAAATATCAATAGCTTTATTAAAAGGTGTTGTACAATCAATGGAACCTTCCACTGCACCATTAACGGTAAAAGAATGAATAGGTAAAAAATTCACCACTAATTAGTTAACTAAAGTTATCATGTTTGATAATGATAACTTTAGTTAACTATTAATAAATATAAACTTTAAAATAATGGAGAAAACGATCAGGCACTTCTGCTATCTAAACACCTGTTTGACACAGATTCCGTACAGTAATTTTTTGTTTGATTCCGCGACCATCAAGAACTCTAGACCCATCACGCATACTTTGTAACGCATACACACTGATAAGAATAGATTGTTGCTATTATACAGATTATACTGTTGTTATTTTGTTTGCCTATATAACCTTGGTATGCTCAGGAAGCTAATATACATATAGGATATCTCCTATGGATATGAGGGAAACACAATAAGGAAAGGATGCCAACAGAAGCGACACTTAAATTAAGATAGGAATAAGATGTTATAATAAATAAGTAATGTTTCTATTAAAATGTATGATTCATACCTGTATTTTCGCTATAACAGGAGTGTGGTTCCACGAAGAGATGGTCGGTTGCGTATTTCCTTTGAGGAATTTGTAACCAGCCCTGTTCACTCCACTTGCCGAGTCTAGGTTTATATTGATTCTGTCAAGTAAACTGTCGTTGACGTCAATAAGTATATCCGTATTATACTCGTTTTCATTGCTACGACAAAATATACATAACTAATTACTTCAAGCCCAAACTAAATAAACCGTATCAGATAGTTTTATAAAATGCCTTTTACCGACAAGTGACTGTCCAAAATGAAAAATATAAAAATTATAGTGAAATAAACTTATGCTAATTATTTCATTACGTAAGTTCGCTATGTATTTTAATAACTTTATATAATATGTAGATATTTGTCCGTTGTAAAGGTTTCAATTAAATTGTCAGTAAGATACTCGGCGTAAATGTCCAAGAGCCGAAACAAAAAGCGGTCGCCCGAGCTTTGGCTTTCGGGGACGCATCACAAAAACTTGAAACGTGATTCACGTCATATTCGTTCTTTGATTTCGTCAGAAAGTTATCAGTTGTTTAATCCTTTATGGCATTTTATTAATAACACGTTTCTACGATTTGTGTTCCATGTGGACAGGTGGAAAATAACTAAAAACACGTCCAAGTTTACAAACGTAGTGGCGACATCATGTAACGTCACTATTGCCTGGGTATTGAGTCAGTTCCTTCCGCCCTCAAAGGCAAAATGCGACTGAGATCAAACATTTCTTTGATACAGTCCCGATATTTCTGAGCCTATGGCCATGGGACTCGAACCAGGACCAGTTCAACAATACACAACCTTTATGCTAATTGTGGATGTTAAATCAGAGTTAGCACACGCTAAAAGAGCTTAGGGATAAAACTATATTTTTATATACACACAGGAAAAGCTCACATAGTTTTATTCCAAAATAATAACTGCATTTTCGAGAGAAGGTTCGCACTAGTACCCACTTTAACGACGAAAATCTAGACGCCGTTTTTAAAGAACTGACGAGCTGTTACAGAAGATACGTATCATTGTAACTTGAGTTATTTTAAGTATTTTCAAAAATACCTACGGTCATTTCACAAATAATAGCTAATGGATGAAGTATTTAAAGTTCCTTTCAACTACGGTTAATTCACCGAGGGTCAATACACCTACGTTATATTTAATTATAGTTGATTAAAATAATGGACGATTCACCTATAGTCAATATTTGTAGCCTAAATAAGTAGGTAAGTTAAGGAACAAACTAGTATCATATAATTAGTAATATTAATAAATAAAAATAGTAACATACATTTAGATCATTAAGATCAACTTAATACCAATAATACCTACATCGTAGACCATATCGTCACTTGGGATTGAGGTCAAACGTAAGCCTATCATGAATTTAAAAAAAATACATCAAGTGCTCGGCGGCCGCTGCCGCGGCATTCTCCCTTTACTCGCTCAACTTTGTGTGTTAAGGTCACTATTCTAACCTAACTAACAGTAACTACTCATTAACAGTAGATAACATTTGATGATTTATCTTTGTTACTTTTATAGAACTAAGTAAAAGAAAGTTAATAAAACATTACCTACAATCAAAATTAAATAATAGTTTTATTTGCATATTAGGTCATTAAATAACCATTACATTAATGAACCATTAGGTGAATCGTTCGTTAGTGAAATTGATTATAGTTTCACCAAATTTAGGCAAATTGAATACCTAGTTGTTGAGCCAATCTATGTATGTTATGAAAATAAGTGAATCGACCGTAGTTATGCTGAAAATAGTTAAAGTATAGTTATAATGATACGTAACTGCTATAGTACCAAACAATCATAAATAGTCCCCATCTATAGCTACCTATTTGAGTAGGCACAATGACATGAGATTTTTTTTTAGCCACAGTAGAACTCTAGGACTTTAGGAACCTTGCATTGTTTTGCTATAATACTGCAATTTCATCAAGTAAATTTACAAATTATGATGTGGTCCAGATCATTCATCTTCAATAGTAAATACCTACATATCTTTATAATTGGATAACAATATATTATAAAAGAATGATAAACTAACACCTCTTGACTAATCACTTTGTAAGTTGGCAATCGGAGTGTAGTTTATGTACTTCTCCGAAATAATAGCTATGGGCCCGCAGTTACTTTAGCAAGGGCTTGCAGATAATTCTTCAACCAAGCAGGAATCCTGGTTGCAACCAAAGCTTGCACTTTGAAGCTCATAACTTCTGCCCTATTCCTCCTTTCCATGGTTTGGTTTGGTGAGCCTGTGAGGTACCACCACTTGGGCCTCAAAAAGAAAATAATATCACCAGTTGCAACAAAATTGCAATGCTTCATGAACACAAGTGGCGAGAGAGCTTTCAACTACCAGCTGGTTATTTTCATTCACACAATAGCATATTGAGTACATATTGTGTTGCACCATTCATTGTATGCAATTGTTACGGTCCAATTGGACAGCCACTAAGAGGGCGGAAGCCTTGGACAATTTCTCTACAGAATAAGATAAATGGCAATTGATGTATGTATGCTTAATAGATTAATGGACGTTGAGAAGAACGGATAGATTTTAAAGTTATATTTATATTACTTACGGTTTTAACTTCACAACTGGTAACTCAGTAGCTATTATATGGTTCGATTGTAGAAGAACATTTTCACTTAAATGGCAGGTAAGGATGTTGAAATCAGTAAATGTTTTGAATAAGTCATATGAAACTCCAGCAGGCAAAACGTTTGAGGACCTGATTGATCTGTGAACGGATTTGTATCCTCCCTGAAAAGAATAAATATTATTTACCAAAAAGTCATAGTACTCGATATCTGTCTCACCATGTTTTATGTAGTTCAATATCATCATTCGAATCAATTTGGAAGTTGTGGAGGATATTTTGTTTTGTCTGCAATTGCCTGGACAAGGTACGAAATTAAAAAATATATTAAAGGAGACTGTCGGTATCCTAGTGACATTAGGTATAAAGAGCTAGTGTAAAACATAACTACATATATAATAAGAGGCATTTACCTAAGTATGAGAATTAGATAAGCTAAATTGAGTTCTTGGTCTATTTACACAAGTCGTAGGTATACACTACTATTGTATAAGTGGAATAAATAGTGAAATCAAGCAACTACTAACAATAACTAAACTATGCTTATAGAATTCACGAGGTCATTGAACCTTCATGATAATCTCCCTATGCAGAGTACCTCAAGCACGCCTGTGTTGTGACCGAGTAGTCGACTCTAGCTACTCACTTTTTTTTATTAAACCTGAATTGTCAACACATATATTACACATTTATTTATATGTGTATGATGTAGGTACCTATGTATAAGTTATCAGGTGCCGGCGTGTCGTAACACAAAGGTCTGATTTTGATGCTGGTAATCTATGGCATAGCAGCCCGGCAATCTTTTGAATGCTGTCGGACCATCGTCTTTTTGCCTAAGTCGCCAGACCCCGGCCGTAGTATCTTCCATACATGTCATGGATGCCAATCCATGACATGTATGGAAGATACTACGGGCGGGATTCCGGTTCCGGTGTTCGTAATATGAACATGTATGTCATTGTGCTTCGCAAATAATAATTAATAACTGTGCAAAAAGTGAGAAATAAAAGTGCTGCTATATGAAATTCATCAAAATAGACAATAGGTGGAAGTGAATACAGTGTAAAATACATCTATATCGAAATAAATACACATAACCACCACTGAATAACTTAACCTAAAAGTGAAAAATATAGCATTATTATAACTACAATATCAATCTACCCTACATAACAAAATAGTTACTGTTAAGCTGTCAAGTGTCAAGAGTGTCAAGTGGCAGTCAACGTCATTATGACATGGAGTGTTTTAAAAAAAAACTACAGCATCATTCAACCAGTGTTGTCAATTAATAAGTTACTAAACAATGGAAAAAGTATGGAGCTTCTTTTGTTAAAACTTTATGAGTATTAAACCAACAAGCTAAACTTATAATAGTGTTATAAGTTTAACTAGAAATGTTATTGGAGGCATGAATAAGAGAATTAAAATAATAGTAGAAGAAAATACATGCTCAAAATTAAAATATATATATTAAAGTAAAAACTTAATGTATACCTAATGGAAAGAGCGAAAACAAAATCTAAGTTGGGGTTTTTGGATTGAAGAGAAAAAAATCAGTTGAGCAGGAGACTACCTTAAGGACACAATTTTAGAAATGGATTAATTCTTAAATCAGGAATGTACATAAAAGTCAATAACGAAAGAAAACTTTCTCTTCTAAAAGAATGTAACTAGCCCAAACTCTCTAAAGATGTCAGCGTAATTAATAATATCATCTACAATGGTCAGACTACATGGTTAGAGCAACACTACACCACACCAGAAGCAGAGGAATCACTGATTACCGCATTGACATTCAGCACACTGCAGAGTATCAAACAAACACAATACTCAAAGAAACAGAAATAAATAAATTACTATAAATAAGTATGAAGGCAAACAATGTGAGAACAACCAAAAATACACTAACCTTGAAGACTAGAACTCATACAGAAAAGGTAAGAATTATTTAAAATAGAAGAAGTAAAACCACACTCCTTAAAATGTCTGAACTAGGTAAAGAGATTAGTTAAGACAATTCAAATAGAAGAATGACATGACATTATCCAACACCATAATCAACATTGTTTTGGAAAAATAAAAAAAACAATCAAAGAATTAAGAGACGAGAATAATGGAACGGACTGAATCATGAGAATGACGAACATCAACCAAGAGACGCTGGATTTCGATTGGGATTCACGACAACAGTTTATTGAAAGATGTCAAAAATATAACTATCGATACATGACATTTGTGGATTGTAATGAGGCGTTTGAATCATGGGAACATTCTTACATTTAGGAAACCCTGAAAAGCAAGGGAATAGAAAATAAATATATCAGGTTTATAGATAATAATATAGGTACTTAAATAGCAGGGCAATAACAAAATTAGAAACTGCGGGAGACATCATCCAAATACATGAGTGCAACAAGGAGATCCACTTTCACTAAAAAGAGACATCAGTACTAGAGGAAATGTAACATGGGAATTAATATCAATGGAACATGTATAATCCAGAAAACCTCCAAACCGTGCTCCAAGATTTGACACACGAAAGCAATAAGGTTGGCAAGAATGAAACGAAAACCAAAATATCAGCAAACAGACTCCAAAGAAACATCACAGTAGATGAAGACTTACAGTATGTAAATTTCTACATATACTTAGGGTAGCTTAGCACATTTCAGGCTCAAATGGACTCAGGGATAAAGACGGATTGCTGGTGCATGTAAATGACACTCTTTCACGCCACAAAAATATTCTCTAGCCAGTACCTGCACATCATTATATCCTAATATATATAAAAGAATGTTGTGTCAGTTACACTATTTATAACTGAAAAATGGCTGAACCGATTAAATGAGGGCCTAATTAAGCCGCCTGTGGCCTGCTTTTAAACTGTATGTCTCACCATCCTTATAAAACCAACGGTTTAAACCATCTATACATCAGTAAAGTCTGCATTGTTTGGTCCTAAGGTAGCTGATATTTATATTTACAGGCCTGTATAAGCACATAAGTAGTAGAAATCCCACTCTGAGAGTGTAAATTATGAGCAATGACTAGAGATAAATTTGTTCCAAAAAAGACCTCATGGTTATAGAAACATTCAAACGGGCATAGTATGAATGTTCCTATAACCATGTGGTCTTTTTTTGGCTACAACAATGCAATATTAATATGTTATGTTATAGGTTAGAATTATTCTTAAATTAATTTATCATATTTGTGTTCATGTTAATTTACACAACATGCAATAGGTACATGTATTCAAGTAAAACTTTTTTTTTTTATACCACATAGGTAACTACTGTTAAAAATTATTTATATTAACTAAAATAGGTTGTTATAAATGTTCAACATGCATATTTAAAAAAATATGATTTAATATGGACATTTTGATCGTAACTTACCTTAAGTTAATATCAATGCAATTTAAGGTAAAAGTAACAGAAACCAGCTAGATACCAATGAATCTTGTTAGATCTCAAAATGGGTCATGTATTGAGGTCATTTGATTCCGTTTAAAAAATGAAAGTACATGAGAAATGTCATGCAGGTGTGTTGAATGGAAGTACACAAGTAAAGAAATCAGACCAAAATATTGCCCTTGAGATTGACACAACTTGATTCATCACACCTGAATGTGACACAGTTACAACAGACCACTGTATGACATGACATGACATTTAGAACATGTTATTATAATGATAAAGTTACTTATAATGCCATTAGTGCAACAACAATCGCAAAGATAACAACTTTTATTCTACAAAAAAAGAAAAATAGATGACAATGCTACTGTAAGACGTTCTATATGGCCTTTCTAGAAGATTTACTCAAGTTATTGTGGACTTTATCGTTATAAAGATATGATTCATTAACATACTAGTATCCGAATATCAAAAATTACGCAGAATTTGGAGACTTCAATAAAAACACCATGCTTGTTGTCACTGAAGTCGCTGAATCACTTACCTGTGTAACCGTAGTAAAATGTGGATGAAATTCGGGAGCCTCTGGATTTAAAACTGAATTCATTTTAGTGAATTTAAACTAAATTAACACTGTTAAATTAAAAAAATAATAAAATCTTTCATTTATGACTGCGTGAACTGTGAAGACAGGGGGCAACCAAAAAGTACTGTCTAGCTAGAGTCTAGAGAGAATCAACACAGGTTAAATTAAACACTGAACAAATGCACAGACTATATAGGTAAGGTAGTAAGATGTTGAAAAAATAAAACCACTGACTGAGAACAACTGAGGACGACTGAGAACATTGACTCTGAAGAGTAGCTCAGTGTAATAAAATAACCGTGAGAGAGAGTGAGATAGCATAGCAGTAGAGTAGCCAGTAGTTTTTACAGTTGCCAGGTTACTTAGGTTCTTTCTTTTTCTTATTTTTGACTTATCCTGTGTTAATAACAATCGATTAATCACAGAATAATCAGTTATGTTCACTTACTTACGAAAAACCGCCATTTATGGTAGTGTTGTGAAACAAATCATTTTTAGATTAGGTATTAGGTTATTATAAGTGCATTCAAAATTCATGATATATGACAGAGCAGTATATTTTTATAAGGATATTTAGAAATGGTTTTTACATACTTAGTCAAACCTGTCAAACACGATTCCATAGTCATCTTAAATCATAACTCATCTTCACCATCGAAGCCGATACCTACTGAACTGTATTTTCTAGTCTAGGTATATAATACTAGCTGCGCCCCGCGGCTTCGTTCGTAGCAGGATAAAAAGTATTCTATGTCGTCTTTTAGTGTTAAGCTACCTCCCCATCAATTTTCAGCCAAATCGGTCCAGCCATTCACGCGTGATGCCGTGACCAAGGGATATAGGGATTTATTTTTATATATATAGAAAGATAGTTTATACTCAGTCTTATATATGACCAGTTTTATGACCAACCACTGATCTGTTGACCAACTAACTGAGCCCACGACTTTGTCCGTAGATTTTAAAGTTTTTTTTTAGATAGTATTAGCACGTGTCATGTGGAGGAGGTCCGGTTCCGCGACGCATGCTTGCTAACTGATGGTGATCCTCAATGATATTTTCACATAAAATCTTTTAGAAAGGAGGATCACCAAAGATATTATATATTATATAATATCTTTGGTGATCCTCCTTTCTAAAAGATTTTTACCAATATATTATTGTTATTGTTGGAGAATTTTAGTGTTTTTATGTTGTCGCTGTGTGCTTAGTTTACATATTCTGAGCGGGTAAGTAAATTTAACACGTAGATTCTGTAGAATGCACAGCCATCCACGGTGGAGTGGTTAGTGTAACAATCCCATCTTTATTTTTGGGGCTATGCGATTAATTTATTGCAATGCAAGGACTTCCACTTCACTAGAGGACTGTCCCGTAAAATACGAACGGTAAGGTCGCCTTATAATTTTTGTTAATCAGTGTTGCTACTTTTTTGAATTGACTGCCACTCAAGAAAGCGAAAATGTGTCAACTTTTGTGTGGTATGGTAAATCTTAATTAGAATCAAAACGAAGCGCGCCGTAGAACTCAGCTTTTGCATAAATTTCACTTTGAGATGTTTGGATTGGGTATTTTTTTACTTATCATTCCAATTTTATGCAGTGTGCAAGAGAGATTATATACATAACTGGTCAAAATAGTGCATTTTACAACCCTTGAGGCACTTGACTTTTAAAATCCGTGTTTAATCCTCAAGACTTCCTCAAGAGAAATCAAAACACACTAACTGAGAATATTGAATCACTGCAGTAGAGAGTATGCTCCGTCTACGTTAAATAGTTCCACAAATTATAAATTTATAATTATAAATTATAAAATACACATTATTTCTAAAATCTGACTTTTTTATAATATACTCGGTCTGCGCCTGACATCTTTGACACTTACAATACTTACCTAAAATTTAATCTGACAGTGACAATGACATTAGTCGCCAGCTGACCTTAAATAAGGGATGTTCGAGGGTTGGGGAATTAGGGGGTTTTGGGTGGAAAACGAGGTGGAAAGTGCGTGGTATTGTGATAATATTGAGGGTGTGTAGAGGTGATGTCGCATCAGGTCGCACGTACAGCTCGCCGCGACCGTAGTGCGATTGCGCATTGCAATATTGAGTTGTTACGCAGCTCAAGCTGCCGCTGCTTCACACGAGTTAGCAAAGGACAGAGAATACAGTTTTCATCGAGCGACTTATATACAGAATAGGTACGTATCATATTGTCGATATTTTGTGGGATAGGCGTAGGATCGTCGGGATACACCTGTGTTTATCTGACGTGCGGATTTGGATTTTACTAAACCTTTTTACTTATGTCTTCCATCACATGAATCTCCTTGAGCTAAAACGTTGTTATTCTTGTTTGACATGACTTTAGAAGACCCATTTTACGTCGTTAAAGAGTAAGTAGGTGTAGTTTTTATTGTGCAAATACGTGAAGATTTCATTGACTGTTGCTTCTCCAATACACTGGCTTTGTAGAATATTTTATGCTGCACCCATTAATGTGGTTTTTAAGAAATGAAACTTAACTGTGAACATAGAAAGGATATTTTAACTATGATGGATTGGGACTAATTCTTAGAATACTGTTAGAGACTTTTAAATTATTGTAGGTATATTTTATTGTCATAAATAATAGAGCTCACCTCTTGAGGGAGTTCAACAATATGCTTTATTTTATTTATTGAAAGGACTCAGAAAAAAATGGTTTAATATTTTGTTATTTTGATAATATGGTATCCTAGGTACATAAGCGTATATTTGTAAATTTTGTACCAGAGTGCTAGTGTTAATATTTAAACATTAAGGTATCCATCATTAAGTACTCATTAAGTGCTCATTTAAAAACATAAATCTAATAGCTCCAAATTTTCTAAATTGGTATATTTAGAAAATATTAAAATCAGTAATGTTTTGTTAAACTATCATGATATAAGATAACAAAAACTACAATTTCAGTACCAAACTAGCTGTGCTCTTGACTTCATTGGTGTGGAATTAAATTTTTCATGTGGAACCCTAATTCTTTTGCCAAAATAAAGTAGCGCCTTGTAAAGTGTATGTAACACCTTATAAAATTACCTATTTGCCAGTGAAAATCCTGTTCCAGACATTGCTTCTTCCAGAGGAGAGAAAGACAGACAGACTTAAATGCCTGTTGATCTAATATTACACACAAACGTAGATATGGGCAAAAATTTGTTCAAAATGTTCTCTAGAAACACTGTCACAAGTGTTTAGGTTGCTTTGGCGATTCATGAGGCAGAAGGGTGCCAATCAACCAATCATAGAATAGAAAACTAATCACATACTCAAAGGGTTCGCATTATTGGTTGATCATTTTTTGTATTGATTTTTTCATTGGTGTGGCTTAACTTTTTGACTTCTGTTCAAGATTTTTGTATTGAGGTATGATTATGAAATACCTAATCATAACTTTGGCTATTCTTCTTAATGAATAATCTTTGGTTAAGTCCTGCATGTATTATTTAAAAGGGCACTTCACTGGGTATACACCTCACATACATCATTACATAAATATTGTTAAATGTCTAATAGAGAGCTGACAATAACAAAAGAAGAAAAACAAAAGAAATTCATGTACACACTTTCATATACATAACAGCTGGTTATTGTGTACAGCCATTTTTCTTTAGAAACTTATTAAAGCAGAAATAAAATGTATACCTTAGCCTTATTGCTTAAGATCTAATTACCGTGGTTGGCCAAATTATTAGGGACAGTACTCATATTTATGAAATGTATAGATTAGAGCATTTGTGTGGACAGTGAGAGTGGTTTTCAAAGGAGTATTATATTTCATTTTTCTCCTGGTATCATTATTATTATTTTTATTAAGCGGCAACACAGGATAAGCACCTGATTGGTCAATTATTGACGCTTCTTCGTGGTCGGCCATTGTTTCTTGAAAAGCGCGCTTCTCTGTATTTTGATTTTAGTTATTCATAATAGATATTTACAAATTTATAGTTCACTTTCGGCCGAAATTTTATCTGAAGGTAAGTAATGCTTCATAATACGATATTTTTGCTTTACTTTATCTTCGATTTTAATTTATTTTGAAAGGCTCAATGACGTTACCTTCAAATTTGTATTTTTTAGAATGGGCAAGGCTTCAGACACGTCTCCAAGAAAATGTAGGGAGATACAAACCTTATTGCTGCATTCTAAACATTTCCAGAGGCAAATAGCAACTATTTACAAAATCGGTTGACAACGAATTAAAATAAAATTGACAATGAAAAACCTCTCGAACCAAATCATATAGGAAATTGTGGTAGGAAAAGGATCATCAGTCTTCATACCGATCGGAAAATTAGGAATATCTGCATCGAAAATTGCAAGAAGAGGGTTGGACAGGTGACTAGGATGACTAACGACGAAGGTGTAAAGGTTTCCGAAAGGAAAATGTGGAGGCTGTTTGTCGAAGAGAACCTGGTAGCTCGGCGACCTACCAAGAAACCACGCCAAACCGATGCTATGAAAAAGAAACGACTACAATGGGCTAGACAACATCGAAATATGACTGTTGAAGACTGGAATCATGTTAATATAACTCTTTGGTAAAGCGTAATTTGTAAATAAAGGTTGTTACTATTATTGATAATATTTTACAGGTGTGCTTTTCCGACGAATCAACTTTCGAAATTTTTGTTGACAAAAGTCCTTTCGTTAGATGGCGTCCTGGAGAGCAACTCCACGCAGAATGCCTTGTGGAGCGGGTAAAACACCCGGTGACTGTCATGGTGTGGTCTATGATATCGACCCAACATTAAATTTCAAATACCAAAGCATGTATTGAGAGCATGCCCCGACAAATAGCAGTTCTTATTGCAGCTAAAGGCGGCATCACCAAGTATTGAAATTAATTTTATAATTTGTTATCATTTGATTTAGGAAATAAAAAAGCTATCAAACAATTACGTTTTCTTGTTTTTATGATTGCAATAGAATAAAAATGTAAATAATAAAGTTATATGACATTTACTTCACACTATTTGTTAGAGTAATACAATTAAGTCGAAAATATATAATTTTGAGTACTGTCCCTAATAATATATTATGGCCAACCACTGTATATGCCAAAAATATAATCTGTATCTGTATTCTGTAATATTTGTGGGTGTGAATAATAAATACAGACTTTCACATTTCATGTGCACCATCCCACTTCAAAAAAAAAAACCATTGGCCCTTTATGGCAAAAACTTGCCAGACACAGGAAGTGCTGAAAGCAGCTGGAAGAGGTTTTTGTGCCACATTGGCAGGTTGAGTAATAGGATGGCAACAAAATCTTCTAAAATAACTTATTATATTTTACATGATCATGGGCATAGCTACTAGTTTTATGAATCAACAATGTTATAGTGAACATGATACTGACTTTCATATTTATAGGTAAATCAGAGAATAGAAGACAAAACGACTGTATGTATGTACTTACTGAACATACGTATCTAGCTACTCATTTGAACCAATAAAAGTTATTCGGTTGTGGTTGAGATTCTTGTTGTGTGGTTTCAGTTTCGTGTGTTTGGCTAGCTAGAGTGACCTATACATACAAATATTGGCCTGTGTGGCTGTGTACATGCAAATGTAACCTCGGATTAATCAGTTGGTTGTGTAAGCTATGGTAACTTCTCAAAATAGGACCACTCTATCCACGTCTCTTCTATATTTTCTTAAACTTTTGATAAAAGCATGCTCACACTTGAGTAATTCATCAATGTGAGGGATTGTAAAAAATCAACATGTTTTAAAAAAATCAGGTAGAATCACTTCTGCCTAAAATTATTTTCATACTAACTGAGTGTAGTTACCATGTTGTTCTCAAATCATTACATTACATTATTTCATAAGATTAAGAATGATATCTATATCTATATCTATACTTATAATAAATCTGTAGAAGTGAAAATTCTGTACATTGAAAATAAATAAATAAAAAATAGCAGGGGGTGTTACTAAACTGACAACGAACCCAAATATGTGATTAAAAAAATTTTTGTCTGTCTGTCTGTCTGTCTGTCTGTCTGTCTGTCTGTCTGTCTGTCTGTTTGTTCAGGCATCACGCAAAAACTACCGGTTCGATTACGATGAAACTTGGTATAATTATTCTTCAATATCCTGGGCAGCACACTGGATACTGAAGAATAACATAAAAAGGTCTACAAAAAAGTCCGCGATGGTATATGTTTATCTTTTAGGGATAACCCACATTAACCATTTTTATTGTTTACTTTTTACGTGAAAAAATGGCTTATTTACGAAGCTATTTTAAGCAATACGGCATTAATCCTTATCGAATTAAGTACCTTAAATACAGTGTGCAATTAATATAGATCAATATGGTTCCTTACAGCATGTAAATTAAACAAATATTTTCGGAGATATTACAAATTTAAAATTTGCGTTTGCGGCGGGCGGTACCGGTCGGACGGGGCAGTGCGGGGAGGTTTTTCTGTAGTGTATTTAATTTAGTATCAGCATTGCACCCGTGCGAAGCCGGGGCGGGTCGCTAGTAGATATTAAATAAATAAATAAATAAATAAATAATTTAGATGAAATTATGTTTTATGAGTGGGGTTCAAGTAAGATTAGTGGATAGTGGTGTTATTAGGGGGTGGGAGTGGGAGCGGGAGCGGGGGTGGGAGTAGGAGTAGGAGTGTGCGTGGGAGTGGGAGTATGCGTGGGAGTGGGAGGCGGAGTGTGCGTGGGGGCGGGAGTGTGAGTGAGAGTGGGGGTGGGAGCGTGAGTGGGAGTGAGAGTGGGGGTGGGAGTGTGAGTGGAAGTGGGAGCGTGGGTGGGAGTGGGAGTGGTAGTGTGCGTGGGAGTGGAAGTGTGCGTGGGATTGGGAGTGGGAGTGTGCGTGGGGGTGGGAGTATGCGTGGGGGTGGGAGTATGAGTGGGAGTGGGGGTGGAAGTGTGAGTGGAAACGAGAGCGGGGTTGGGAGTGGGAGTGTGCGTGGGAGTAGGAGTGTGGGTGGGAGTGGGAGTGTGCGTGGCAGTGGGAGTGGGAGTGGGCGTGGGAGTGTGAGTGGGAGCAGGAGCGGGGGTGGGAGTGGGAGTAGGAACTGTAGCAGGAGTGGGAGTGGATGCAATAAGCGACTTCACGCGAGCGGAGCCGCGGGCAACAGCTAGTATTGAATATATCTGTATAAAATTATTGAATATAACTTATACCTTTTATACTCCATTATAGCTTCCTTCCAATTTCCTGTACGTATAGTTTAATGATACTTAATTGTGGTGAACTATCATTAACTACCATTTTTAGAGTGTCAGTGGTATTATAGTGGTTTGCCTTTAGCAGAATTGAGGCCCAGGTCTCTGTGTGCAAAATTCGCCAAAAATAATTTATTATTGGTTGTGCTTCACTGTATTATGCTATCGTTTTTTTTAATACACATATATATTGAAACTAATGTCATTTTAAACATACAGTGAGGTGTTCAAAGCATTGAACAAAACTCGTGGGTTATACTTGAGGTGGCAAGAGATCTCCAAGACACCAACTATTCCCAACAGTCCTGAAGTGGAATGGACTTCTACAGAACTCAGAAACGCACTCCGTAGCATTGAGTGGGATCTTGAAGACTTGGAAGACACCATTAATATCCTTTTCAAAAGACATACTGTATAATACTATTACTAATTATACTTCCAGCAGACTCCGAGGTAAAAACCTCGGATGTGACCGGGACTAACGCAAGGATGATGATGATAATATTTGTATGTGTTTTTAATTATATTCTTGTTATATTTGTATAATAAATCTGAATACATATTTATTTATGGGATTTATGAAATAACTCAAATAACCCAATCCTAATCTATATACGATTCTACAATTTCCTTAATATTTCTTAAGCATAGTAGAAAAGAATTCTTCGAAGTTTAAAATTGATAATAGAGAAATATCTGATAGGAGAACTTTTATAGAAGCAACCAAACAAGAGGTGAAAGTGAGTATATATTCTTTTTGATATTGAACTGTTTAGGATGTGTCTCTTCTCTTGCTTTTGTACCTATATCAGATATACCTACGCAATGCACATATCGGTCTGCACGGTATCGCGATTCTACTTGCGCGGAAGTCGGATTTCTAATATTTTGGCTATACCTGCGGTTCTTCTCAACCTATTGTGATCAATCATGCGTAAGATTTCAACTCTGACCGAATTAAAAAAATGTCTTCATAATCGAAGATGTCCAATATAGAGACAACAGCTACTATGCAACTTTAAGTGACCAAAAAATTACCTCTAGATAGATATTATAGTCGGAAATTTGCGCGATCATATTATTTATAATGGCTCGATCGTATACCTACGTTAAACTAGTTTTTATTCAACAAAATTAATATTTTGATTTTAAAAAAATGCTACAATATTCTGCAATTGCTTAACCCAATTTCAATACATTTTAGGTCATGAAGAGCAAAATGAGTTTAAACAGGAACCGCGACAACGATGGCACGGCTCGAGAACCCTTACTTGGTGAAGAGAGCCCCATACACATTGGCAATGTATGGAACTCCACGCCAAAGTATACTAAATATTCAAAACTGGCGAACCAGACTGACAGTCCGAATAGATTTGACTATGACAGCGACATAATGAGTATGCAAGAGAAGATGCTTGTCAATCAAAATGATCAACTTCAAGTGATCAGCAACTCAGTGGGATCGCTAAAGACCGTCTCTAAGCAGATTGGAATAGAACTGGACGAACAGGCCGTGTGAGTATTCAGTACAAACTTTTAATTCCATATCTATTGATCTATTGACTGTGTTTCCGGAAAGCTGGGAGTTTTCAAGTCACGGGTGAATAGGTTCCTTCTAGGCAAGCGTGATTCATCGTAGACCACATCGTCACTTACCATCAGGTGAGATTGAGGTCAAACGTAAGCCTATCATGAATAAAAAAAAAAAAATATATTTTGTACGTGAAACCGTCGGGCATGAAAGGTTTATTTGAGTAACTATTGTAGGTAGCAGAAACAGTAGAATTCCGTCGCGAACTAAGCGGTTCGGTGTTTCCTTTCTTTGCAGCACGATATAGAACTGGAATGCTTCACTCGTATACGTGTTTCCTTCTTATTACAATACTGGGTTCTTTAAGCGGGGCGTGAAAAAGCATCTGTCTTGGCACTCTAGGCCGTCAAAGTAGGGACCGCTATTTTGGGACTTTACCCTAGCTTCTTACCATCCAGAGGGATAAAATCAATTCCTAAAGGTTGCTCCTGAAGTGTAGAATATTGAAGGTTATTTCTCAGATGCACAAAGTCCAATTCCACTTCTATTCCATTCTAATGTAAATCTAATCTATTGCTCTAATTGTCTGTTATTTGTTCTAGCATGCTAGACGACTTGAATACTGAACTCGAGAACGCCGATTCCAAACTAGACTCAACGATAAAGAAAGTAGCAAAGGTTCTTCATATGAATAATGGTGAGTTGCTATTGAATTAGTACATAATCTTTTTCAGTAGTTAGCAACTTAGGACTGCTAACTATCGGGACTGTCGGGACTTCCTTCCTAGAGTAGGAAGTCCGCTAATAGTCCGCTTAGTAACAATGCAGTTTTGGTCAGTTCGATTCCAACATATTCACATCATCGCCTACTCTGGTGACCATTTCAACTTCATATTATGCAAAAAAAATAGCTTTTGAAAGAAGGAAGTGGAGCTATCTTTGAAAAAGGTAAATTTGCTAGCAACAGTGGTTAGGTCCTACTGGCGGAGCCACTTCACTAAGCGGGCTAGCCGCTTCTCATCCTGGGTTTGATGATAGATAAATCGTATATAGTTAATCAATTTGACGCCGACATAACAGCATGCTCTCGATGAAGTTGATTGGTACTTATATATATCATAATACCTACCAACCGAAGATTTACGCATAAAAACAATAAAGTAAAAAATATAAAAAAAGCTTTTTAAAATTTTGAATATCCTGTTATCGTGGGAAGAAAAACTCGTGGACGGTAACTGAATATTCAGGCATTCAGCTACACCGAGTTTATGTCTAATACTATAAAATATATTGGTTTCAGATCGACGCCAGTGGCTGGCAATAGGAATACTTGTAGGTCTTCTATTGATAATATTAATACTATTTGTTATAATTTAGGCTGTCAATTAGTGTAAATGTTAAATCATGTTTGTAGTTAAGTGATATATATTCTTGTATGATAACATCTAACCGTAAATTCGTCATAATCTGTACTGTCACTGTTATAGATAACGATCCAGATTGTTAATGACGTGTAATGTATTATTGTTGTATTCTATTATTATTATTTTATCTTTTATTGTACATTTTACAAAATTAAGTTATACTATTTTCACTATATTGGTTGTTTAACAACCCCAGAGAGATTGTTACCTGTCTTCCTTCTATTAATTTATTATTATTTATGAATTTTAACCTTATTATAATGAGGATCATTTACAATTAAATTTAGTTGTTATTTTTTTCTGCCTTGTACTATCGATATACATATTGAAACTCAAGCCTAACATTATAATGTAAAATATTTCATGTAAAATACGTACCTACCTAACAGTTGCCAAATAGCTCAATAATAGCCGTCAGAGGTCTTGCCTAGTTAAGGCGTTCGTGTCATGGGCGAGAAACAGGGTTCATAACGTCCACTCTTTCTCACTATTAACACGGACGCTTTACCACGTACCTAATGGTAAGAACGCCGTAACGAATTCTAAACTAATTCAGTAAGTAACCAAAAAGTAGATCATGTATCAATCATAAATAATCGCGTTTAAGTGCAGAATCTAACGAATTCTCACGGTAGGTGTTGTGCAAAACTTAAGCTTCTTGGTACCGGGGCTTATGTAAGAGGAGATAAAAGTCATCCTCGCCGTATATGATGACAGTGATTGCGTCATTTGTATAGCTTGTTACTAGGTCGATTGATACTTGCAAAGCCAAACCTGGTATTAAAATAGGTAGGTATATCGGGGTAAACCCAAAAAGCCATCACCAAAGGTTAAGTTGAGGTCTTAAAGTTGCAACAGTTTTATGTATATGTTAGACTCTTATAATTGACTGGCTAATATACAGTTTAGATAGACATTTCTCAGTAAAAGTCACATTTGCAAAATATTTGTATGAAACCGTGCATAGTTAGAGAGATGTTCGGTTTTAAGCTGATCGCACATTTGTCAGCACCATACGCGCCGAACGCGCAGCATTTTGGAATTCGTTGTATGCAATGATGTGAAACCTCGCACACTTCACCCGTACCGTACGCGTCGCGTTACGTGAAATGCGGTAGGCATCCGATTTTGAAGAAAGCATTCTGATGACGTCATATATGCGTACAGCGCGTGCTGGGTGCTCGGTGTAGCCGCAATCTTGCAAAAATTGTTTGCAATACCAAAGATTTGCTTACGGTGCGTGCGGCGCGTACGGCGCGATGGCGCGGATGTGCCGTGCGAGGCTATCAGGAAATGTGGCGCGTACGGTGCTGAGAAATGTGCGATCAGCTTTACAAATCATCCACCATGTTATCCCCATATTGAAGAGTAGTCATTATAAATAGTAACTAAATTAAGTTTTGCTATTGATCGGTAGATGGTGATAATCACCATGTAATAATTTATGCCTTATTAAAACAATTTAGATACACCTAATATTCTCTAAATTAGGGTATGCGTTTTAAACCCTGTTAATACCTTACGGTCGAATGTACATACATCTAATAAGAATAATAATTCTTTAGTAATTTTCTCATTTGAATTTACTATTATTGATGAAAACGTATTAAGTGAATCTAAAATAAATAATCCAAATTCATCTCATTTTCCTAATCCAGCGGAGTGATTCGGATCGTACAAAACATGTAATATAATATAGGTATATAATATAATATATAATTGTATGTAACTAAAATCTAAGCTTTTAAGCACAATATTCTTGGAACATTAGCAAATTCTATCCTACTATGATATTATAAATGAAAAAAAAAATTGGGAAGATTTCTGGATGTTTGGATGTTTGTTATTAAATCATGCGCTAACGGCTATATAGATCTGGCTAAAATTTGGTACTGGGATATACATATTATAGTCTTAATAACGCTCTTTTTATTCCTGCAATAGATTCCTATAGGAAACGATTGAAAATTAGCCCTCTTCTTGTGATTTTCACTCATTCAACACCACAATTCGCCTAACTTAGCATATTTACTTAGTAAATGCAACAAATTAATTCGTGTAAGCCAGTATAATATCTAAGTGTGATGAACATGAGAGTTAATCTCTACGTAACGTAATTTGCCGCTCTTCCAAATTGTATATTTTACACATTTTAAGTTTATTCTTGGCTGTGATCTTCTTAGCTGTGCATCTATTAATGTAATTATAACACAACATTTGTGCTGTAACAAACCTTTAAAAATGGCGAATGGCGTGCCCAAAGATTGGTAGTACTGAAAAATATTTGTCACGAGCACAGAACATTAAAAAACCATAGAAGTAGTAATGAAGTAAAAATACAAAGGAACAGCTGTCGCCAAAAAATACACTCACACAGACTTATAGGACGTCTTATTGGTTGCATACATTTTACCTTAAAATATAAGAAGAGCAGAACTACACACCTTATTTTACTGAAAATGAATTTAAAGTACGTTTTGACAAGGTATATACTTCAATTATGTTTACAGAGTACCATCAAATCTGCCCCCATTTTAACGTAATATACAACAGAATTATGTTTAAGCCACGTTGGAATAGAGCACAAATTTATTTATCACAATAATACCCCATCTAGCGGTCAATAGCAAAATCAATGTACATTATAGTTTTGCTATTCACCAATAGATGTCTAAAATTGTATTGTATTGCAAATCAGTCCTTAAATATAACAGTGGTAAGGATGAAATTAACTTAACTCAAAATACGGGGAACACTAGAATCGACCCCCATGGTGTCGATTATGTTGTACATTTTCACAAACTTAACTAAAATGATAGTTTTGACAGCTCTAAGTAGAGTAACCCATAAAATATAATCGAAAATGAATCTAATCGATTTTCGATTATCGTTCCCGTAGAATATGAAATCGATAGTTACAAAAACACAAAAGCATTTATTTTTTTATTATTTTCGGTAACTTATTTCAGGATGATAAAAGAGAAGTTTTATGGTACAGTAATTATGTTTTGCATTATACTTATATATTTTTTGTAATTATATTACAAAAAATGGTAGTAGATAAGTACTTAAAAATTTCAATAAATTAATTTAAGTTCATGTTATTATTATATCTGTGTAACAACCATATTCACAAATAAATATTATTATTATTATAAAATACTAACATTATTATTATTCGATTCATTCGATTCCTTTGTGTCATAGTCAATTGTGCTGAATTCTTGCAAGACGCTTCACTACGAAAAGTGGGCGGTACTTGTCCATGTGCTACGATAATTTTAGAGGTATTATTTTGTATATAAAAATACGATACTTCATAGACGTGAACTGTCAACATTATCATTTAGCATCCTGAATTGGACAGGTATAGAAACTTCTAGAATATTGAAGTAAATATTTCGTGAAAACTTATAGGAAAAGAAATCTTAAAATCAATCGCATAAACTTGTTTTTTGATTATTTTAGCCTGCGTTGTGCACATACACAAGTGTATATGTGTGAGGTAAATGCAATTACACTTAGGTTTTTGGCGACACAAACACGCCCCCATACGATTTCTAGTCCTAAGGATTTTTCTTTGTTCTGTGGTCACGAGTCTCAATATTAAAAATATAATTTATCTGTCAAATTTCTCATATTTTTATCAAGCCTTAGCAATTAGTCATTACTTACCCATGTACTAAATTAAATACCTTAATACTATTAACAATTAAGTATACCTACACTATACCTACGTAATTATAGGCACAACAATACTTTAACCTGATTAAAGAAATTACCAGTTTTCTTAATATTGTCGATACTGCCATTTGGTCACCATTGTCGAAAATATTAAACTCTCACTATTGATATGTATTATATACCTATGTACTTGATGTTATCTGAGTACTATACAAGAATTTATACCTCATAAATCCATTTTCTACAGAAATAGAAATATTTTTTTAAATAAATTACAAGTTTAGCTACCTACCTCACCGAGATTTGGGTTGGTAATAAATATGTAATTATAGTATTGCCAACATAATCTAAGTGTCGATACCTATATATAAAATAATTTTCAATTCTATTGTATTCTAATGTTGTATGTTCTTCCGCCGAAGTAGACAGAGGCAACAGCCCGCCATTTGCTCTTTTACTTATACACTTCAAGAGCTTTAAAGCGCTTAAATAAAATTTTGAAATATAAATTGAATATATAAAAGAATTTCTAGAATAGACGTTAAAATCGATTATTTATTTTGTTCAAAGGATACATTTTAGGCACAGTAAATAATAAACCATTCACGGGTTCAAGTCACGTCATTGCGATGGCCATCCTTTGCACCAGGAACGAAAAATAATTTCCGACCATTTACTTATTTTTATATGGATTGCGGTAGTCGTTAAATATTAACAAGTTAATTACTATGTAGACTGATCTATACCAAATCTTTATGAGTCCTCGCAGTTCCGTTAAGGTGTACCATATATTATTAACTCTGACGGAAGATGTAAAACCTATTTATCATATTTTTATCATATTAACTATTAATTATTATCTTATTACCAAAATGCCCGAAGTGATTGGGCATAAACCCATTAGTAGACTCAACGTAGCGAGTTCATAAAGAGAATGAAACATAACCTGCATTTACCACAAGTCTTTCGTGGCAAGTTTTTATGCACTAGGTAACTGAGAATCTGGTGTGGCCTAGAAAGGAAATCCCAGAGACCCCAACCGGCTTCTCTGGCCGGCTCTCTCCGGCCAAACGCATTGTTGTGGATCTAATCTCCCTCCCTAAAAAGAGGCGCGGATACGACGAGACGTGCCACAACCCTGGCCTGCTTCTGGTAAGGGTCCGCACACTCTCGCTGTCGACTATGGCCAGCATCAGGGTCATGCATGAGGCTTCCCGCTCCGACGGCTGCTTCATTCACTTCGCGCATTCTGCCAGCGTATGAAGCGGTCTGACCGTGGAGGAGCCTCGTCAATGGTGGCATACGGGCGTTGGCTGCCGGCCTATACGATACTGGAACTCAACGAAACAGTCATGTCCAGTGAGCACCTGCGTCAGCCAGTAGGAGAGGCTACCGTGGTACCTCTCCAGCCATGCCTCCATGACGGGTCTTACCGCAACAACCGTGGCGTGCTCTTTAATACTGCACTCTGCTTTCACAATATAACGACTGATGTAGTGTACCAATATGAGAAAATAATGTCTAATGTAAATCTGTGTTACCGTGGTTGATCGTGCAAAAGGGTATTTTATTCAGACATTTTAACTGTTGCACGTAGTTAGGTAAGATAGAACATTAACCTTCTAACCTATTCTATACATTATTACAACTATTCGCCGTCACCTAAAAGTATTTAAGTAGCACTTGAATTAGTAGTGTATAGAAGTCATTGTTATTTCACATATGTAACGGACTTGCGAGGTTTAATCAATACAATATCTATTTATCTAATTAATTAATTACAAAAAATATAGTCAAATCTTTTTGTAAGCAACTACTTAGTGTCCCATAGTCTTTTATTTAGAGGTATTGCCAGATATACCTATTCCTTTTCTGTCTCCATACTTAACGTAAGGTAAAAGTTTTATAATCAACACATATTTTAACTAACGATGCTATAGGTAGTAGGGAACATTTAGGTAAAGCAAACAATTAAAATAGGTACGATTCAGTTTTAACTATGATCGTTGTGAAATCGGTCCTAAAGCATATATTTATACTTACTTTTTCCTAAATTGCTTTATGTGTAAATTATTAGGTAAAATTATACATTCATGTAAAATAAATAATTGAGTTTTTACGCTATATGGTTTCATTTACTTATAGAGAGGACCTACCTCCATATTGGCCCCACCAAGACTTCAATAGCAACGTCTCTTGAACATGAAGGAGTGTGATTGATCGTAAACAGTGAACCAATAGGGAATATGCATTATTCCTTATTATTTGTTTAATTCAACTTGTTACTTTGTTATAACATAGTCACCTTTCAGACCCACGGTACCCCTGGCCACACCCCTGGTGGTACCGTGGGTTTTTAAAAGTTAAACGGTACCACCAAGTATGTGACTCTAGTGATGTGTTGACCTATATATCTCTCGCATGATAACTAGTTAATTAGGTAAATAATAGAAAATGCATATTCCAATAATGAATGCAAGTTAAATGTTGTGGTACTGTCAAAATTTCAAAGGTAATGCTGTAATGTATTTTTTAATAATTAGTATTCCAGTTTTCAGTTTCGCACTAAGTAACTTACGTCTATGTTTCATTTTAGGATTGCATATTTATCAAAAGCAAAGATCAAAATCATAAAAAGATAAAGCTGCTTGAAGGAGTGCTTAATTCGGATAAACCCATCGAACAACTACCTATACGACGAGAAAAAGAAAGAATTTAAAAATTCTGGACTGAATTTTGTGAATGGGGAATATCCTCGATATGAAAGCGTAAAGCACTTTCTTCAAGATGCGCGAAACAAGTCAGCACAAGTTTCCAAAACTGTATTTCGGAATTTGAAAGAAATTGAAGTGCCCATTAAATATCATAATTTAATTTTAGCCGATTATTAGTGCGAGGAAGGAAACAAACAAACCCGGATCATTGCTTTTTGCTCAAAGGAGTCTCGATTAATAGTTCCGAATATAAATGAATACTTTTTTGATGGTACTTTTTACTGTTGCCCAAAACCCTTTGCACAATTATATAACATTCACGGTGACATAGGGAGTGGTGTGGAAACAATTAAATTAAGACCCTTAATCTTCGCACTAATGTCGGATCGAACTGAAAAAAGTTATACGATTTTGTTCAATATGATAAAATCGCAACTTCCAGAGTGGAATCCACATAAAGTTCACACTGACTACGAAAAAGGTGCGATGAATGCAATTTTGAATGTATGTCCAGATATTACATTACGAGGGTGCGTTAATTAGGTACGTAGTTACCTATACATTTTTTTTGTAGTGTGTGACATGTTGGTTTAGTGAAAAGCTTCAAAAAAGCTATGATTTGTTATACAAAATGTCTTTTTAGTTATTTTAGAATAATAAACATATTATAGTAATTGCCTATTTACTGTTAACACCGTGTTTTATCAGCCATGGCTGTTGCATCACAACACTAGTAGTCGATGGTACCGTTTAACTTTTAACAACCCACGGTACCACCGGGGGTATGGCCAGGGGTACCGTGGGTCTTATCAATACTGCTGAAAGGGTTCAATGAATTTTTTAAAATAGGTAATTTTAAAACTAAAACTTAGATAAAACTTGAGCCGTTAAAACGCCATAACATAACATAAACTCACGCCTATGTCCCCAAAGGGGTAGGCAGAGGTGCTACCACCCACATTTCGCCAGTTTATGTTTAGGTCCCAATGTAATAGGTGGCGAGCCTACTGCCATTGTCAAAATGAAGTAAAAGACACCGTATAAATATATTTTAATCTTATTTATGTGTTATCTCATCAGAGTTACTGCCAGTTCCAAGTTTATCGTACAAATTTGGCACGAAATCGTATTCTTCGGCAGATCCATCATAAAGGGCATGTTTCATTGCCTCCCAATCAACTTTCTCTTCTACTAAAAACAGCCTGGAAATGTCAAATTATAATTTTAGGTTATCATAAATGACCTATTTAAGATACCCTTATAGGTACAATAGTTAATCGTTAATAGGTAAGTAGGTAACCTACCTACTTACCCTAGTACCCTAATACCTATTGTTTGCATGAAAATATAAAATGCTTTGGCCGGCATGACTGACTGACGGATCAACGCACAGTCTAAACCTGGTCTAAACCGGTCTAAACCGTTGATCGTAGAAACCATAAACTAGGAGGGTGTGTGCATACTAGTATTGAAGTATAATACGACCTGTAAATTCTTCTTACCTACTAACGCACGCCATAAAATCTGCTAGGTATGAACCGGAGAAGAGGTGTATGACATTGCTGAACCCAGTGCAGTTCGCCCACTGAGCGTCTGGAGCCATAAGCATGCCAACGGCTGAGCCTTTGCATATCAATGGGGCTCCGTACATGCCCTGCGGAGAAAACATACCAGACAGGTAGGTACTAATAGTGTAGTCATCAGTTGGTTATTTGCTAAATATTAAGCCTCTAATGGTAAAAATATTTAACCTAGCGTTAATCCCAGTCACGTCCAAAGCTTTCAAAATCCAATGGTGACATTAGGCGATATCGAAGCATTGCAGTTAGACCGTTGTTGTTGGACTTTTAAGGGCTCCAACTACTCGTGGCAACTGCCATAGATGTTCATATGACAACCGGGACCGACGACTTAACGAGCTCTCCAAGGCACGACCAGACCAATGCAAATACCCATATTCATGCATATAAATATTTGCACTGAGCGGGGATCGAACCCGCGCCTCCTGCGCAGCGGCCGCGTTCACTACCGCTACGCCTCAGAGGCTGTCTCTAATGGTAACAATAAATAATCCTTTTGGCTTTCACTGGTATTCCTCTTAACCCCTCCAGTTAATTGCTTGTATGGAGTGGATTCACGTTGTTACCTACTGTAATGGCTAAGATTCGAACCTGGAATCTCCGTACAGAGTATTGATACAGTAGGTAGTAGGTACCTACCTGTCACTGTTCCAATTACTTACATGACAAGGTTGCGCATGCCGATCTGGCTGAAATATAAAATTACATTATTTTACTCAACTATTTTAACGTGTAAAACAACTTTACGGTCAATGTTTCAAATATTATAAGTAGGTATTAGAAAGAGATAAAAACTGATTGACAATCTGACACGAGTTTCTGTTCAAAAAAAACAACGTTGTATCAGTTGTGTGTAGGTAGATGTATGAATAAGTAAGTATACTCCACGTTCAGCGCTACCCGAGATTAAAAAAACATTATTGTGGTGCTCACGTCTCTTAGGCAGATATAAGCTGCACTGTCAAAGAACCCCGCAAAACCCAAATTGTTCAGAGCTTTCTGATACTTCATTGTTAGCGCCTCGCACCAAATTACTTTCTTCACGATATTCAAGAACTGTGCTCTTATATTCCTTTGTAGAAGGAATTTGTTCACCGGAAATATTTTATCCTGAAACAAAATCATTTAAAGGGTGTTAGGTCCCTGACCGTACACAAAATAATGAAGATAACAAATATGACCTAGGTGGCGCTGGGTTAGTAATCCTCCTAATGTTTTATTTCATGACACCTGTTTCATACTTAGACATTAAATAAATTAGATATTAATTAAATAATATGTAGGTACCTAATGTACCTATTGAATTTGATATTGATCGAGCCTACCCTGGACGTACCTTGTATTTAACCTACCTACTCCTATGCCCTACTCCCTGCAGTCAAGACAACCTTAACAAGGCCACTGACAGCGCGGTTAAGATGGCAGAATTTTATGCCCGAATAATTTGAAGAAGTGAATCATTGACACGAAAGAAGAAGAAGAACCAAAAACATGGCGACATTTGGCTTAACAAACATCATAATCTATTGTTGTTCCTGGCTACATCTGAGATTTTCACCAACAGTCTTGGAGCTGCGTATCTACTGTACTCCTTCCCCTCCTTTTGATGTGGCTTTTATAGAAGCGACTGTGGTCTGACCATCCAACCCCGAGAGAAAAATCAACAGAACGTAAAGGCCGTACCAAATCAATTAACTGTGTCTACTTACGAGGTTGTTTAAAGATCTAAGACGATTAATTACCTATAATTAGTACCAATACAGAGTTGAGTCACGACCTATAAAACCTCTACACTACACAGCGAATAAGCAAAAGTTGGTATCAATGAGGATCAGTCACTTTTTTAGCTGAGTATGCAGTTTTATAGACCTAAAAAAAACAATAAATTCTGTAAAAAAATTATTTGAATCGGATCAAAAATGACGAAGTTATAGCCATTTTAGTGCGGTAATCTCAAAAACGCTCGCCACCGCATAGAAATACCCTGTGACGTCATAGCTCGCCTCGTCGCGCGTCGCCACTGCGCCGCGCCGCGCCGCTATGGAGAATATAGGGCTATTCGGATAAAACATTTCATGGATTTTTTTTTAAATTATAGAATTAAGTATTTTTTCTTTTTTTTATACTATGTAGGTGGCAGACAAGCACACGGCCCACCTGATGGGAAGCTGTCATCGTGGCCTATATGGACGTGTGCAACACCAGAGTGTCACACGGGGTGTCACCAGGGGTGTCACCAGGGGTTTTGCCGGAAGGGGGGGCGGACTAGGAAGGGGTGGAGAGGCTAGGAAGAGGGGGGGGGGGAGGAGGGGTACAGTGAGCTCTGGCTAACGATAAAGATAAAGATAAAGATACAGATAGGAGGAGGACCACCACGGGAGGTGGTTATGTCACACTCGAACCGACGAAAACCGCACTTGCTCGCGTAAGGTTACCCAATAAAGAATTTCGCTTGCACACCGCTGACCTTGGGCCATATACGATTTTGAAATAGCCTCATCGACCCCTCCCCCCCCCTTTCCAGGAGCAAGAAGAGGACACCGTGGCTCGCAAACCCGAGGGGTCATCTTGAAGCCGGAGATGGTACGGGTCAGCCGGGGTCCGAGGGAATTACCTTTTGGGCAACCTTATACCTCGGCGCTAGAAAACCCGAGACGGCGTGCGGTTTTAATCAGTTCGATTCAAACATAAAACGTCCCGGTTGGAGGTGTTTTTATTTTTGTCAGTCCGCCGAATTGACTGCACCCCGCCTGATGGTAAGCCGAGGTGCAGTCCTAAAAGTAATGGACATCATTACATCAAAACTTGAACACTTTCCCAAATATCTAACTATAACTGGATGTCTAGGTATACAATCACTCTACCCTTATTTGCCCCCTTAGGGGTGGATTTTTGAAAACCGCGATTCACGGGGTACGTTTATTTTTACCAGAAGCAACTGTATCAAAATTCGTGCTTCTTAATTTCAAAATAACGGACTTTCCATGCAACCAGCCATCGCCTATTTTACGCCTTTAGTAGTGAAATTTTGAAAACACTGATATACTTTATTTCTAATCAGAAGTAGGTATATGAATTTGAATGCGTCTAACATTGAAAATGAAGAACTTTCATACAAATGTTTATGCCTTATTTTGCCACCTTAGGAGTAAAAATTCTAAAAATCCGTTCTTAGTGGATTCCTACAACATAAAAAGCATCTACTGTCAAAATTTCAAGTTTGTAGGTCCAGCGGTTTAGGCTCTTCGTTGATGTATCGGTCTGTTTATCAAAGGGCATCGCACACGATGTGAGCGATGACGTCATCGACAAAAATCCAGCGAGAGTGTGCGTTTTAAAATAGCTGTTTTTAAATCTTCGATAACTTCGTCATTTCTTGTCGGATTTTAATCATTTAAAAAACAAAATGCTTAGAAATGTGTAGCGCATACGTTTCATTAATTAAAAATTAAAAGTTCTGTTATGTGACTGATCCTCATTAATAAGCACAATAAGTATTAATACAGGCTCTGAAGAATTCACACATGGAATCTATATTTCGTCCTTCTCTCTAAGCAGAAAATAAGAAACGGAACATGTGCGCAGCAAATGTTAAAACATGTGCACCCAAATGCCGCGGGGAAGCTGATACAAGTTTGTGTTAGTGTTAATATCCCGTTGTTCATTCATTTAACGCAACTATACTTATACCTCAGACTAGAAGAATAATAATAGACTAGAAACATTATTCTTCTAGTCTGAGACTTATACCTTCTTGTGTGTACCTAGCTAACTACGGGGTTCGCCATTGCACATACAGGTATACCTATACCTACAAGGTGAGCAATTTAATAACATGTGAAACATTTTATTTAATTGCTCATAAGTAGGTATTTATTTAGAAAACTACTTACTTTTCTATAAATTCAAAGTCCTAATTCGAAATGTTATTTAACAAAGCCTTTTCTCTACACAGTTGCCGTGCCATCGGCTTTCAACCTAACGACGAAACGGCCGAACTTCGATATTTTCCGTGAAGTAACTAGCTGCCTTCTGACCTCCAGAATCCATTGGCGATATCGAAGTTCTTTAGCTAGACCAGACTTTTTAGGGGTGTAATTACTATAGGTATACTATAGGTACCTACGAGCCTACGACCTCTATAATGCCACAGATATTCATATGGCAACCGAGACTAACGGTATATTTCACTTGGTTCACTAAGGTAATACCTACAAGTATCACCCTGACCTAGGTGACATCCTGTGTCGAATTGTTTCACCTGGATGATAAAGTAGGCACCTATAGGTGAAATGAGGAGACACAACAAAAACTACTTTGTTCACCTGGGTGAAATTACCTAGGTGAACAAAGTGAAATGTAGAGTACCTAGGTACTGGATCAACGACCCCACGTGTTCTCCGAGGCACATGTAGGTAGTAGGTAATATTATGTGTCTATCTACCTACTTAGATTGGAACACGTGCAGTAATGGTAGGCAATTTCCAATTAGTGGTCCTTTCATGTTTTGATTACAGATTCTTGTTTTCGTTATCTGTTCAATTTCAGTAGACGACGCGACGGCCTAAATAAACACTGTAATTATCTAGGTATGTGTAGTATGTATTATGTTTATACTCATAATTTCTATTTGTTCGATCTCGTATTTTCTATAAGGAATATATTTGTCAAAAAGATGTAAACAAGACGATTATATTGCGTAGGTAGGGACCTATTGAATCTAAGTAAGTACCTACCTACCTACCTAAGTCTCTACCTACTTCGTCTCTACCTACGTAGTTTCAGCTGTTATTTATTTAAGTACCTACATATACCTAGTCAGCGTCAGTTAGACTAATTTTGAGTAATTTAATTAATATTTTCTTAATAAAAATGCTGTTAAACTACTCAGTGAGCTCTATAAAACTATAGGTAGGTACCTATTTAAATTTTAATTCTCATTTAACGTGATCTTGAAATGATCATTTAAGTTTGACTTTGACTGTAGGTACCTACCTAACCTACTGAATCTCTTTCATTCAACGTATTATGAAATAGGTGGGTAGAACGGTACCCACCTATTTCATAATAGCATAATACCTACTTGCCCATATTTTATTCTAATGATTGCGTTTATTTTGATTGTTCATTCCAGTTCTAGACAACATAAAGTGGAACTATTAAATTAAGTAAGCCCTTAACAATCATTCTTACCCCTCGATAGAAGAAGTGCCAACCCACGATAAGACATTCCTCTTGAAAACTTAGCTTGTCATTTCCTTTCCAATCTACGGAGATGGGCCGTAGTGGTATTTCAACTAAAGCGTCCGGTACTTTCCTCTTTAAAATCATAACAGCGGCTGATTTAGACATGAAATAACCTCTGCTTGACTCGGGCAAATTTCTCACTGTAAAAAAATATGTACCTATATGTAATGTTTATATAACTCAACTTCAGCACATCGGGTTAGCGTGCAATGTTTACAAGATCATATTTATATTATTTACACTAACATATTGTAAAGCCAAAAATAGTTTAAACCTAGATTTTTAAGTTTATTTTAGCAGATTTATACGCGGGGTTGGCCTCCTGCGCACGACCTGGGATATCCGGAGTTGGCCATGGTAGTCAATGCCATGTCATTGGCACCAGAAGGAATAATGGTTGATTGAATGAACCATGAGACAAACAACACTGTAGCATGGACTTTTATTTCCATGGCCCGGTGCAGGGTTACCATATAGGTACGAGTAGGTACTGCCCACTATTAAACAATTCTGGTAAAGTACGATGCATTCCTGATCTGCACAATACTTTACTACGAAATAATATGATTATTACTTCCACAAACAGTGGTTGAGTCATATAAAAAGTCGGTACTTACCTATAAGAATTTTTATTCTCCCTTTGTACCGGATTATTAAATCGATACAAGGAGGTAAAAATACTTGTATTGAACACCCTCCACCCGCTTCTCCACTAATTTCACATCTTATAAGGTGGGAGGCATGTTTTTAGCAATCCCTTTCATTGAGTTCGATAAATTTAGAAGATTCTACAGAAACCGACACATTGTGGTATATACCTATGCTTATTTATAGTAATAATCCATACTAATATTATAAATGCGAAAGTAACTCTGTCTGTCTGTCTATCTGTTACGCTTCCACGCCTGAACCGCTGAACCGATTTTGATGATATTTGGTATAAGTAGGAGTAGATTAGACCTCGAGAATGAACATAGGCTATGTTTGGTCGCGATAATTGACATTCACACGGGCGAAACCGCGGGCGGAAGCTAGTATGTAATATATACAGCTATAGATAGTAAAGTACTTACAGTTGGGTATAAGTAATTTAGAGACCTGCACCCTGATGCCCCTGCGAGGATGTCTATAGGAGGTTCCTGTGACGACGTTGATCGGCCTCTTGTCTCGTATATTAGCGATCGGGTTAGTGACGCATACTGCTGCAGTCAGCACAGCCGTTCGGGATACCAGGCTACCCACGCATATACCTCGGTACCGAGATGTAAAATATGTCTGTGAATATAATGAAACATGATCTCTGGCGACAATTAAACACGACATTTATCGCTACGACTTTGCTACCGTAATCGCAAGATAAGATCGTTTGCAGTAACAAACATCGGTTGCAGTAACGATTCTTGCGTCAAACGGTAGTCTGTACATTTGGGATGGTAAGCATAATGGAGATACCGATAAATCGTTAAGTTTGCGATGATATTCGTTAAAATACCGACAAAAATTGTTAGTTTGAAAAGTAGAGACTAATTCGGTAAAGTAGGTAGGTAGGTACTAAGGCGTTGCAATATACATACATCACATCATGAGATATAGGTACCTAAGTACAACTAGATAAAAGTACTTATGTGTTGAGTTAGGTACCTAGAAAATAACTACGAGTAAAAAATAAAAATTTACAAAAAAAGAGGTCTGTCCGTCATAGAAGTTATCAGTCTACTAAGTGCTTATTCATTTGCTCTAGAATATTTGAAGCTTGTAATCAATAAGGGATGAAGTAATGTATTTTTTTATTAAACTACCTATATCTGCACAATTTTGTTTTAACTCTGTTGAATTTTCAGAATCGTTAGTTTCTGAAATCGCCTCGGCACATGGGTACTGTAGTAATAAAAAAGATCATCTACTTACAGCAAATGGTACTGAGCCATCTTTTGGCTTGAATGGTTGTCGGCCACCGCTGTGCATAACACAGGTCCCTATAAAAACACATGATTACACAAGGGAATACAGTTCAAGCGTATATAATATTTAAAAATGAGTGTTAAATTGTATACCGATCCAAACTAGTGTTAACCATTTGTTCATTGTTTACGAAGTAAAATAGAAATGGTATGGTTTTAATCATTTCAGTGTAACGGTTGTTAATTCTGTCTTCAAAATATAAGTAGCGTTGTATAACAAAATCGGTTATTCTCTTTGTTTGTGTGTGTGTGTGTACCTATGGGTTAAGCATTTGAAAAGCCTCGCTTACACGGACGTTATTAGTTTTAGTTTTGAAGGTTTATTGACAACAATAAATTAAATAAAAAGATTTTTTAAGTTAAACGGTTCTATCGTATTGTCATCAGAACTATAGATTGCTGCCAAAAATATCAGACCAATCTAACAACTGGGAGGAGGTCAAATTTCAATTACTGGATTTGAACCAAACAAACAGGACAAGTTAAATAAAACCGTTTAAAAATGTTAATGTTTCACTAAAATCAGTGTCTAACTTCGGCCATACTCGCTCATATCTGTGCCGCCCCATCATCACCGATGAACGAACATTCGATATTATGTTATTAAAATTCAGTTTAAGTGGCTGACGAGGACGACCTCTATGGTGGCCTAGTGGTAGAGCGTTCGACTGCCAAGTCAGACGTCGTGGATTTGATGCCCACTCTGTGTTTGTAAATATTTGTACCTATGCATGAATATGGTATCTCTACTCTGCCCTCTGCAGGGCACAATGGGGAGGGATCCTTTTTTTCCTCATGGATTTCCGCACGGTAAAAAAGGAGGACCTAAACCAGAAGCGGGAACCCAACCATGACAAACCTGCTAGGTATGTAACTATGTAACTAACTGAGAAATTTCAGAAGAGAAGTCACACAAGATCGGCGAACACGGTTCGAACAACGCGACGCAACGGTTCTATTCCCGCTTAATGCAAATATATGTATGCATGAATATGTCTTATTGCATTGATCTGTGTGTTTCTAGAATTTCTATGTATAGTACCTAGTACCTATGTACGTATTTGCAAAAAAGACATCATAGGTATACCTACATAAAGAATTCATATTCTCGAATCCATAAATTATGCTTACTTTGGGCCTAAATAGCGTTGTGTAAATTATTGTGGAATAATTAATTAATTAGGTATGTTTTTTTATTAACCAATTGTCGGTAGGTAGTTACTTTCTTGACTTCGCAGTAGGTATATAATATGTTACTGTAAAAGCTTGAACTACGGTAAATTCTAAGATTTAAGAGTAATTCTTAACCGACATGAATTGGTAAATGTATTTATGAAAATGGGATATTTTGCGGGCTTCTACAATTAAAATTTAGTTCAAGCTAGGTTTTACCACTGACAGCTAGTAAAAGTTGGTTTTGGTACTACTAAATCAGTTGGTAGGTACCTACCTATAACTCTATATCCGATTCGATCTATTGTGCATTCAATCAATCTAGCGACGAAGATAGTTGCTATTGTGATACTATATCGCGAGAAGGCCAAGACCAATTGAATTGTCTCTGGACATGCGGTCAGTGATCTACTCATCTATCCTGACTTTATTTAGAAGTATAGTCGATCAATAACTCAACTGCCTATGGTGAATATGTAATTCATTTTTATTTTCTTATCTATTTTTTATTTCAACCTTAATACAACGTATAATGGCAGGTTAACGCACCTAATGTATGGCACGTTATGACAATATGTACAATAGGTACCTACCTATACCTATTACAAACATACATATTTATTTAATAACAAAACTTAAAAAAACAATTAACCAAAAACCAACAAAAAATAACTAGACTACTAGTCCGGTCAATTTAGACATTCGAAGTTACATAAAGTCCCAACAAGCTGAATTTCTGTGAAGTTGTTCAAAACATAATTACAAACTTCAACACTTTTTTTTCATTTACATCGCTTTTATCTTTCCCAATCTTTGAAAATTTCCGTTATTTTGCAATAGTTTTACATTAAACAGGATCACAACTGACCCGTGGAGTAGGCCTACTGGGGAAACCACGTTAACAAAAACGCGCTAAGTACACTACCTCATAGGTGGCGTGGAAACGTGTGCATATTATGACGATAACAACTTTTATAACTTTTAGAATCGTTATATCTCAGAAACGGTGGCTCGTAAGAAAAAAAGTATTGAAACATTTTTATAGATAATTTTATGATCTACAATTTTTGTCTAAGTTACTTTTATGATAAAACTTACCGTTTTGCTGAAAATCGCGAAAAACTCATTTTTTTGACCTTTGACCTTGAATTAAATTTTTTCCTTACAGGGGAATGATGGGGAACTTCCAGGCATTGTTTATAATTATGTTTTGAACAACTTCACAAAAAATCAGCTTGTTGGGACTTTATGTAACTTCACTCTCATTTTTTGGTCTAAATTGACCGGACTATACATTTGACATAAAATATATTTCTTTAAGAGAACTGAAGAGAACCCTTGTTAATTCACACTTAATTATATTGCATGAAAGATGTCAATCGACTGATATACTTATATCTCATTTATGAGCCGGATAACTCTTGCATGAACCAGTTCATCTTTGGCCAGTCATTTGATCCTAAACTCAGGTTACTCACGGGTGCGGGTCGGAACCTCCACCACAGAATACATAGGCGGCGCTGCCGAGCAACGGAGACAGCAGCGCCTCTCACTTGCAGTAGAGACGCTCCTGCTGCCCACAGCAAATGCCAGCCCATGCGGGCGGGAGAGGCCCTGTAGAGGGCTGCTCGGGGGCTCTCCACGTGTCCCTCTGACTAGCAGAAGTAGCAGAGGAAATAGTAGGGAGCAGACGGGGGTGGTCTGGTTCTCCGAGCGCAGACGGGGTCGAGGTCATTGAGGTCAAACGTAAGCCTATCATGAATAAAAAAAACAGGATGGTTGCCTTCATTTTCCATTTATTTATAAAACAGATTGTAGGTGAAGAAATTTCATGGGACTAACTTTGAAAATGATGAACCTAACTACCTACTTGCCATACCTACAACCGGTCATCGCCTATTTCATCCCATGTTGTGAAATTTTAAAAAACATTGGTACACATAATGCACTTTATTTCTAACCTGAAGCAGCTTCGTCGGTAAATAAATGTTCATCCTCAAAACTGACGAACTTCCCATATAAACAAGCCTATTTCACCCTCATATCATAGGGTTGATATTTTGAAAAAACACTGATTCACGTGTTCATTTATTTCTAGCAAATGTTATCTCGGTATTATAGGTAGGTACTCGTAACCAAATTATAGTGCTTAGTAGGTATTAGATATCTGTGGCAGACTATCTTCTAGCTAAGTTGTCCGCCCACCGTGCACCGATTTAACATAATCGCAGTCTATCCCTATTTTATTATCCTTATCCGTTATTCACCCTGGGTTAATGATAATAAAGTGATACTACTTTATTATCATTAACCCAGGGTGAATAATACAGATAACTATAAACCTAAATAAAATCGTTGCTTAAGTATCTAATAATGATACAGGAAACAATAAATTTAATATACATGTATAAATACAGTTGCTTGCGATAACAGTACTTGACATTCGCCACCGGAATAACAATTTTCTGTTTATTCGATCTTCATAATTATACATTATTAGATTAGGTACTCGGTTCGATGATCTAATAGTTAGGTTAGGACACCAATTGGTTATTTTAATTAAGTACTTTGAATATAAATGTAAATATTTAGCATACCTGCATAAGTTAAAAACTTATAGTGTGGCGTCTAATGGACTGATAGATAGACTGAGCTTTAGTATGGAATCCGAATAAATGTTAGTC
The DNA here is from genome assembly GCA_963576445.1 of Lithosia quadra. NCBI lineage: Eukaryota > Metazoa > Arthropoda > Insecta > Lepidoptera > Erebidae > Lithosia > Lithosia quadra. The sequence goes on along the minus strand of OY754873.1, from coordinate 6,789,109 downwards.
GCATTAGTTTTTTATTAAAGAACATACGAACAAGACGTTGATTAATGTTTCTACACATCTTACTTAGGAGTTTATTATCTGGTTTTGATATTAATGTAAGTACCTAGTACTTACCAGCATCCACATAACCGGAACGTTAAAAAAAATTGGACACCGCGCGTCGCGTGTCGCCGAGCAGATGTGGCACCACCATAAGCAACTTTTAATTAAAAAAAACATCATGAAAGGATCGTTTATGTAGAGACGGACATAAATAATATATGTCATAATTTAAAAAAACTGACCAAGTGCTAGTCGGACTAGCCCATGAAGGGTTCCGTAGCAGCAAGTCACATTTATAAGCAACTAACTAATATAAGAGCCCATTATAGGCTTGTAATAGCTAAACAAGCTAACTGGCAATATATTGTGCCAGTTTCACAAGAAATATTTCAAGAATTTCAACCAAAAATATTGTCAATTAATTGCGATTTATGACGTACCCTACCTATTAAAAAAATTCTTAGGTAGTAGATCTCGTTCAAACCAATTTTCGGTGGAAATTTGCATGGTAATGTACATCATAGGTAAATATATATATTTTTAGATTTACCTATCATTCTCTTATTTTAGAAGTTAGATGGGGGCGGACACATTCCGTTATGAAAAAAATAATGTTAGCAAACTCAATTTTTGAAACCTATCTATAGATAGGTACCCCACACGAATCCAATGGGTATGATGAAAAAAAAAATGTATGGGACCCCCAAAATTTATTGCTTTTTTTTCTACAGAATACGTCTACTTACCACGTTTCAACAACATAGCCCTTATAGTTTCGGAGAAAAGTGGCTGTGATATACGGACGGACAGACGGACGGACGGATGGACGGACGGACGGACAGACTGATATACGGACAGACAGACAGACAGACTGATATACGGACAGACAGACATGACGAATCTATAAGTGTTCCGTTTTTGCTATTTGGCTACGGAACCCTAACAATGCAGTTTATAGCTACTTATCCGTTTACATCGGTTCGCTTATTAATTTTTGCTATGAGATAATAAATAGGTAGGTACTTATTAGGTGTATATAACCCATTAGTTAGGTACCTACTCAATTTCCACATTCGTGCTGTTAGTCGTTAAGGAGTTCCTGTGTGGTTTTCTAGTCCGAGTACTTTTAATCTAACACATCCTGAATCATAATTAAAGACTTTGATAATTATTCATTTTGCAACTGTTATTAGGTATAAGATAACCACCGATTACCTAATAGTTCGTATATAACCCTAATTATAGGTAATAGTGTACTTAAATCATTACATATTTCCAATTTGATTTGGAGAAGTTCTGTGATTGATGTATCTTTGGAGTCCCAGACCCAATGAGTTAGTGATATATTTCCCCAGTTGCAATTTTGCCCGAATATGTGAGAACATTAGTTTACAGCTCTGTCACTACCGACCATGGCCAGCACTAAGATCTGCAGCGTGAGGGTTCCCACTCCAATAGCTGTTACGAGAGCACGTCGTTGCTCCATCCATGCTGGGCAATATGTGAAGCGGCGTATCCACGGAACAGCCCCGGCTATGGTGTAATTCGAGCGTCGCGTCGGCTCCCAACCTATGCAGGAACTCACTAAAACAACCTGTGTCAGCCCTTTATGGTCCAGCCATTCCTTATAGCTACAACCTTATACAACCATGAAAATGCTTTACATAAGTAATTATAAAAAGTGAAAACGGTTCAACAAATTGGCGATTTATATTATGCTCAGTAGTGACGAGTTTCGACACTATTGTGTTCATACTTACAAGTATAAAAATAACATTGGCAAGTACTTAATTACTACTTCATAATTTTATTACTTGCTTGACCCACAGACCGCAGATTAGTATTTCTGAGAGGAGTTCTTTGTTTCCTTTATTTGTGGTTGCAAGTTCCCCATGAAGTGATAGTAGAGATATCAAAATGTTATTATAGTGTGTACCTACCTAGTTGTAATTTAATAAAATAAATGATTAAAAAATAAAAAACCCGACTGCTGTTGAAAAGCCTGAAACAAGTTTGATAGCTGATAGCAAGCGCTAAACATTAATTTTCTTTCAGTTCATGATTTCCGAATGGGTACCGCCTGCAAACTTGTTTCAGGCTTTTCAACTGCAGTCGGGGTTTTTCTAATTATTTATTTTATTTTATACTTTCTAGTTACGATAACTATTATATTTTTGAAATCTTCTCATTCCGCTGGCGCAGTCGGGTAAAAAGAAGATTTCATTTGAATAGAATGGCAATGATAATAATAAGTGGATTTTATCAGTGAAAATTATTAAAATTATTTTATACAAACTGAGTTCCCACGTTTTACTTAATGAACTTAATCTAGCGTGATGAGTTGACATGATAATATATGGTGGCACTTGGTGATGTTCAGGACTGACATAATTATTTTACATACCTACCTAATATATTATCTATGTTGTATAGATAATAACCGTATAGGACCCCACCGACCGAGATAAGGATATACCAACCTCACTTGCAAACTGGCACAACTGCTGATTGACAGATTAAACTCGGGCGCAGGCTTTTCTCCCGTTTGTGGAAGGTCAGACAGCAGCCACAAATCTCATGAAAGCAATGTAATGACCAAGAAGATGTTCAGATGCAACCCGGCTAATGCACAAATTATATAAATAAGTAAAACTTAGGTAAGGTCCGACATAAATTCAATTAGAATTAGGTAACTTTATCTGAGTAGGTATAATCTAAGACAGACTAAATAATTAGGAGCACTTTGGAACCCAGTGTCACACAAGTGAATTCGGGCTCCAAAGCGCAAGCTTTAGGTGCGACGATGTACCTAAATGACGTGACAGTGACTTTCACATTCATTATTTTATTTATTTGTTACTGCTACAAGTACCTACTTATTTATAAATATCCACGTAGCAGCTAAAAATAAAATGAACTGTTATCGTATCTTGAAAGTCAACAGCCCGGTCATTGATTTATAGAACTATCTCCATATTTAAAAAATAATAATATATGTTGGTACCTAAATGAAATGGACAATGAAACGGTTACTTTGAAATTTTAAATCCACCACGAACTAAAACATTTTATGCAAAATTCTTCGCTTTCAAATTTGTTGATCGCTATAGAAAGATATTTACTGGAGTTGTGGTATAATAGAGAGTTAATACTATAATGCTCAAAATCTTATTACAAAATAATTTCAAAAGGATTTTAATGAGTTTTGAGAATTTAATTGAAGACGTTTAGGGTTTACGAATTATAATGAATCAATTACACTCCCGATTGGATTTCTAAAAGAATGGGGACTAGTGGGGACTAATTTTGGTTACTTATAATATACTGTATGTAGGTAGGTATATTAAGGGTCAAATAATTGACAAAATGATTCGCACAGGTGCACTAACTGACCAACCAAAAGTGGTGGGCCGTGTGCTTGTCTGCCACCTACGTGGTATTAAAAAAGGCCAATAAAAGGAATACCTGATCAATCAAACCCTTTAAGCCCGTGAATAGTTTTTATATACTTATTTTAAGATTGGTTGATTGGTTCGAATGTAAATTGGTTGATATAAAAATGAAAATAGGTAAGTACGGCTGCAGCAGAAAACACTGCAGTCTGTGGCTTTAAATAAAATAAATTGTTTAATCGACTTTTACAGTTTCGTTGCCTTAAATTCATTCATTCACTTTTGACTTTGGCAGAATTGTCGGCATTATGTTTCCGGCAGTGATTGCTATAAACAAAAATACGTCATACGTTCATTCATTAACTATAAGCATAAGTAACAGCATGACGTCATACTTTGCTACTTCATGCAAGTTTTTACAAAAGTTACCGCCTTACATTCAACAAAAAAAAAGTAACTGATTTGACTAGACAGTAAAAGGAAAAAAAACTCTACAACAACACAAACACACCCTTTTGTAAAAAATACTAAACTTTTAAAATATCTGTTAAATACCCTGGGCACAAAAGCTATTGTTAATGTAATGCAGCAGACTGAGGAGTAAGGTAAAAAACAATTCGACATACAATATAATACAACTATTTAAAGGCATGTAATTATCAACTCTACATACAATACGTATCTACTACCTAACTGAAATCAATTATTTTTCGCAAAACTAACCAGTTAAGCTGTAGAATATTCTAAAGCACTTCATAAAATTATACAAGGTACTTATTTATAGAAATTGAATTTGTGCTACTTTTAAAAGTTTTATAAAGGATAATAAATAAATTTTAACGGTATAGATCATCTCGGTGTTGTCGTAGCGTAGCTGTTATCTTACGGATAACAGTAATCGACCAGCGAAAGGCTATAATTCTCATATACTTAGAAAAGCGAATCATCATCTCAGCGTATAAAATCTGACGGGGGTATCATACTAGAGGAAATCCGGCTATTCCCGGAAAAGCAATATATCTTGCCTAGCCGCAGATAGAGTGATCGGGTGGACTGGAGGGAGGGGGTGTGAATATGCGTACAGAACTGACTACTGAGTGTAGAGGTGGTCCCGGGTGCAAGAGCACAAGTGGCAGATCAATAGACAGGCGACTTGTGTTTCCCCGGTCCCGCCCGGCACTCCGCGCTCCGCGCTTCCACGCCACTCGCTGTGAGCCAGCCGCCAGGACACCACGCGCAACAGTAATTAAGCCGATTACTTGTGAAACGAATATTATCCGACATGGAGGTGAGCTATTTATTGTAATGTTAAATGTTCACAATATTTTTTCGTGGATCGGTGCTTGTGTTTTACCGTGATTCGTACTTATGGGATTTGATCTAAAATAAATTCCAGCGAAACTAGAAATAGGATGTATTCAGTTTCTTTTTTGTTAACAGTAAGTGATTTTGTTATTCTTTGATTTTGAAATAAGTATTATTTTAATCTATCCCCCGATATAAGTAACTGGAGCAACAATTTGATACTTAGATACCTACCTTACTTATATTTGTTCTGCGTTCAGTGATTTTTTGGGTTATACACATTCACACTAGTTAGCTATTACATATGTGATTTTCTAAAATGTCTTGGGGACCATTGTATATTAATGTTACTTGATACTAACAAACAGTTTATGTGGGTATTTCAAGTGAGAAATCTTAATATATTAATAATTCGTTACATAATAAAACGAAATAGTGCGCAGCATCCTGTCACAATTCACAATCAGAGAGGGTCGTGGGGGTGGGTACAAATCTTGTTTGTGTGCGTTAAGTCAGTGAAGTCAGCTTTGATATTGTGTGTTTGTGCAATTTAAACGTACAAAATGGAAACAAAAACAACTCACAATACAAATTTACGGCATTCTGCTGTTTCGAAAATGATAGATTAAACCCTCATAGGTACACCGAAACTCGGACTTCGTCAAGTAAATAAAGTTTTAGTTTCACTGATTTCAAGAAAAGTTGTTCACTTATTTAGTCGGTGGACAATGAATAAAATTATGTTAGTGATAGTAAGTAGTACCTATCCATAACATACACACATGGTATGTGTTTAATGTTTACTAGTGACCTCTGGACATCCTGTTAATTCTAGCGGGCGCCATTAGGTACTGAACTACAATATTGAAGTCAACCTAGTTTTGATAACTTCCTATGATTTTCATAATACATTATTTGCTGGGTGTAGGTATTTAGTTGTTGAATTATTTTATTTCATTTATTATGTGAACACAGTGGTGCGTTTGCGAATAAGGTATTACTTCAGCTACTGCGAATTAAGGAATATAGTCAGACGTATGTTTTCGCTGTGCGTCTAGGGATTCGATTCCCGCTCATTGCAAATATTTGTAATATGCATGTGTATATAAATTTGTATTGGTCTGGGAGTTCTACTTACCTACTTAAAATATATACCTACAGTTTAAGACAAAAAATGTATCTAAGTATGTTTAACTCATAACATACCTAACACAAGTTAGTCAAGCTATGTTAACTCTGGGGCTGGATAGGTGTGTGGAATGTCTTAGGGGAGAGAATAAAATAAATAAATATGTAAGTACCTACCTAAAAATTAGGTTACCTACTAATGATGATTTTTGTTTACAGGCCAAACATGTCTGGCGCTTGGCGGCAGGACTGATCCTGCTGTCGTTTGCTGTAATCACCTCGGCTGACGGTGAAGTTTGGGACGAAAGCGAGCACGAGATCCTCATTCGAAACGAGAGGGGTGCTAAAAATAGAGGTTAGTATTTAGAACGTTCGGAACTAACGGAACTTCCCGGTGCTGTTGCATTGATTTTCAGAATGAATTGGAATAGCGCGTCATTTATTTTATTTCGCGCAATACCTTCTTAGGTTCTAATCATTCAGCCCCGTTTCATATTTGAACTATGACACTTGACTAGGTACCTATTTCGTTCAGTTAAGGTACCTTCTGCCTGGCTAAGATATTGCCAAGTTATTAATTAATAACCATGAAGTGATAGATAAATAGACACTTACGCACGTCTGAAAATGAAAATTGAAATTAATTTAGGTACCTATATTAACGGTTGAAAAATTAAAGCGTATAGGTGTATGCAAGGTAGGACGGTAGGGCTCATAATATTAATTCATTTATGTATTTGTGGGCTTTCTACTACTTGTGCTATTTCAAGCACAAAGATCATGCTGTAATTTATAAATAGGTATAAATTTGTCGTAGGTGCTTTTGATGATCCTGGTCCTGTTATGGTGGATTTATGTTTGCTAACTTAGGGCAAGTAGAACGTTCCGGTCGAATTTCTGTTGCGCATCTGCATAATATATCTATAGCACATGAATAGCTATGGTAGGTACTATCTTTACTCATGTGTCTATAGACTAGTCATTTATTGTCAAACTAGGTTCATAAAAGACGACATAGACTGACAGATCGAAATTTTAGCGGGACTAGACTGGCTATACCTACCTTGATGCTTATCTTTATCTCACAAATAATATCTATGTATCTATACTATACTATAGATAGGTAACATTTTAGTTAATGCGATTACAAAAGTACGATATGATGTAGAAAGGCTTATTACCAATAATTAAGTATATATTAGGTAGGTAGGTATTTATTCAAATTAGCTATTTCTTTAGTAGCGATTAATTCAGTTGTCCTATAGTTAATCTATCTGCTAAGCCTCTTTTAGGATTCGGTTTGTCATCACGATACTCTAGCTATAATAATATTATGTAAACAGGAATTAACGCGATCATGGTATAGGTACCTATATACATTTTCACCTTTGGAATGCCTGACGTTTCGACAAGGATACACCGGCCGTGGTCACACATTTACGGCTGTCCCAACTGGGGCGTATGATAATAATAGGCATTGCCACAGAATACCTAATATCGCTATCGATCGCGGTGAAGTGATCGATAGGAACCCAATATTTTTGGAGTTCATGGGAGTGTGACGTGTTGTGCTTTTATTATCCAATATACCTACCTAATCATTTATCAATTGGTCTGTATACCGGTCTACCTACATACCTAGTTTAATTTCAGTCTAACAGTTGACCTCTTTTCATAAAGCTATTAGTTTTGCTGTTTTATATTGTTACAGTCTTTATACTTAGATACCTACCTATTACGTGAGTAGGTACCTATACCCTTTTCCCTATATATATTTATTTTCTAAATATATTACCTATATATTGATTTTCTAAATAATTCGTACCTACAGCTCTGTGAATAGGTAGTTAGGGACTTACTGCCATAGATAGGTACTTACTGCACTTAACAATATTGTTCAACTCGAGTAGGTAACATTGTTAAATCAAGGGGAAAAAAAGAGATAGATACCATCTTCATAGTCAACGCATTGTCTACACTACACGAGGCTTATTATCAATGTCACACCTAGTCTATAATATCTACCTCTAAAGAGACTTTGAATTTTATTGATTGCATTGACTCTCAGACTCATTACGAACTTTGACGATAAATGACGCAACCTGCCTACCTACAGCGGGCGTTCCTTTATTTTTTAGATGGGTAGTCGCTTTGGGCCTTTGTGCCGCCCCGTCATAACAGGAGCGCCATCCGTAGCAGCTAATATATTTTTCAAGGGATCTTTTTTATCATTTCAAAACTTTTGTGCTCCCTTTGTATTTGTCTCTCAATTGCTAGCGAATTAGTCATGAACGACGTCATTCATGTGAATGGTTCAAGATTTAACCTACCTACCTACCTACTACTTATCACTTTTTTAATAAAACTCAAGTACCTAACTAAAAAAGCCTAGGTACCTACTAACAATAACTAGATACAAAATATACAAATGAAATTCTTATAACGAATTTGTCTACAATCAGGTCACCAACTTTCAATTTCTCTAACTCCTGATTTTCCTAGTTGAACAAACCAGTTCAATCTGCTTTTAGTGTACTTAGTTTTTGTGCGATGCGTGACCCTTTAAATCAAGATCGGTTGGTAACATTTTAGGAAAGTACTAATATAATTTTATCCTCCTGAAAAACAGAAACTTGCCGATACGTCCGCGGAGCATGGAGTGAATGCGACCCTAAGACCAACATACGCTCCCGAAAGCTGACTTTGAAAGCCGGCAGTCCGACCAGTTGCGAGAACTCCAAGACCATTCAGAAGAAATGCAAGAGAGGTAGATACACATAGAAGTAACTATTATATTTGATGCGCTTAGAAAATTTATTCGGTTAATAAGGCTGGGTTACACCAGCGAACAAACATCCATTTAATTATACTGATTCTTTAGGTTTAACTCAACGAAAACATGTGCTACTCGTAATATACTACACCCAAAAACCTTCAACAACTCTACACAATACATAACTAGAAACTTAGACGGCTTAAAATTTGTAATGGGAAATTCCATTACGTGACTGAGGAGGAGTAGGAGGTGCGTTCCTCCCATTGATCGGATTTATGATTTTAGTGATTCTATAGCTTCTTCTAAGAATATTGACATCTCTTTGGTTCCTCCAGGGTTTGTGAATGTTGTGATAGTCTTTGATTGAAGTAGTTATCTATATATCTATAATTTGTCTTGTCTATTATAGCTTGTCGTTATGAGAAGTCCTCCTGGAGCGAATGCAGCCCTAATGGCGAAATGTCCAGGACTGATATACTGAGGGCGAACAGTGACCCGAGCTGCGATCAAAGCAAGCGTATAACTAAGAAATGCAACAAAAATAAGCAAGTCAAGTCCTCCAAAGACAAGGGTAAGAAAGGTCTGTTGGATTCTCATATTATTTTTTACTACTTAAGTAAATAATTTTTGACCAATAAACGGTCACGTTTATTTAGATAACTTTAAATAAAAAATTGCATCCGAGGTATATTATTAGTTTTCAGTTTTTCGGGGGCTACTATGAAATCGTCTGACCCCCAACCCCGAGTAGGAAAGCCTGCACCATATTTATTTATTTAAATTTTATGCACAACGGTAAAAAAATTGTACAAAGACGGACTCAATGCCTGAGGCATTTTCTACCAGTTAACCTTTGGGTGATGCAGAGATAAGTCAAAGTAGGTGCTCGAAGAAATAAAGGAAGTTTGGTTTAAGATGGTTCAATAATAACTATAGCCATCGAACGTCCGAACCTTGATATAAGTTTAACATAATATTATCCATAAAAAAATGGAGTACCTACCTCCTAGAGATCAAATCAAAATATAATATTTTTCAATTCAGAAACTTTCAACCCATTTGCTTCTTTTATTCCGGAAATTGGTCCTGTGATGTAATGAAATATCTACAAGTTTATTAATATGAGATCTTTTTTTTTCAGGTCGCCGAAATCGTCAGTAAAATTGGGTCATTAAATTGTGTTCACATATTTTTATTGCGATGATGTTCGTTAATTGGTTCTAATTATTGTAAAATTTAGTGCCAAATTAGTGTCCACACGTTAAAATTATTTCTTACACAATTTGATTATACTGACGTTCGAAGATTATGCTACAATTATATTATTAACAGTACAATCTATCTCTTAATATGTAAAACATAATGAATTGTATGGATACTAGGTAAAAGTTTAGTAGTACATTACATATACTTAGTACATTATTCATTTTATTATTACTGGTAAATCAAGTAAATCTTGAATAATAAAAATAATTAATAAGTAAGTACTTGAATGTTTTTTTATTCAATACCATACACCCATTAGTGTTAACAGATATCCTACCTGCCTAACTATCCTGAAAGACAAGTTGTCACAGTGCAGTAAGTTTGGTTTCACAGAAATATTACAATAATATTTCGCCTTCTTGATAGGTACTATACTTACTAGAAACTAGAAACCTCAAATTCTTAGAATTGATGCAGCAAGTTCCAGAAGTGGTCCACGATCGGAACCTTCAAAAGAATCTGTTGCGACAAATACAAATAAAATTATGTAAGTATGACAATAAGTACCTACCTTTGCCTATAGGTCTGCAGATTAGAATAACTGCAGCATTGCTGGTCATGAATGTCACACGTGTAGGTATCATATGAGGAAGTAACGACTGATTGAAATAAAAAAATGCAGCGCGCTCAGTAATGGAATAACAAAAACAAAATGGAATAGGTATTACACCATAAAATATGTAAGTGCATAAATAGTGAATGTTAAAAGGCAGTGTTATAAGTGACAAAAATTAAGTAGTTAAGACAAGTAAGTAGATACCTGACCAGATAGGCAAAATTATTCGCTTTTGCTTCAGTAAATTTGCCTAGCCTGGAACCTAACTTGAATGTGGCTTAGGCGATCGAACTGCGATTGGGTCCGGCAGGTTGCCTCATGCCGATACAGCCAATTTACCTACAGCTTATTTCCACCAGAATACACGGCACTACTGTAGGTAGACTCGAGTCTCTCCAACCTTTCACCAACGAAATGGTTGGTCACTTCATATTTTTTCGCGATTGGGCAAAGAGACTCGAGAGACATTAACCGGTTTACAGGTGAGTTTGGCTGAGGGGGTTTGACGCAGAATGCGCAGTTCGCAAAATGAGCACTCGACGCAAAATGTGCATTACGCGGAAGGAGCACTTCTCATAAGGGGCATTTCTCATAATGTGCATTTCGCATAATGAGCACTTCGCAAAATGTGCACTTCGCAAAATGAGCACTTCGCAAAATGAGCACTTTTCTAGGGTATGGGTCACAAAATAAAAAAATCTTACCTAGACAGACACTCGGAGTATTGGTGAAAAGTCATGATAATTGCATCGGAATCTGTTTAATGGAGCAGAGAAAAATATAAAAATTATAAGAACTACAATATCTGGTTTTAGTTTTTATAATTTTATTTTTGTCTATTTCTCTATATTTTATATTTTAGGTCTTTTATTAAGTAACCTGCCTATCTTAAATTATTGTTGTTTATTAAGAAAATATCGAATATCACCGCTTCGTAGTTATCCACTGTTAGACTGAAAAGGCTGCTGAATTGTGCAAAGGCTGAAATTTTATGTAGGTACTTATAGATATTCTATCTCACGAAGGCGGGTGAAAAATTAAATAATAGTTACAGTAAACTATCTTGTAAATCCGCGTAAATGTGCGTGCTTCTCACATGTACGCGGATTCTTCTACCAAATAAATTCAATCTGTAGGTAGTGAGATAAGTGACCATCTACAGAAATGCGTGGGTGCACCTGACTAGCTAACACGTGTTCGTGTTGTCCTACTCTCCACGCAATTCCCATAATTTGGAGAATGAATAGGCTCGTTAAAGGATCATTACTTCACTTACAAAATATAAGTAGGTAGGTATATAATAAACCGGCCTACGTACCTACGTAGACGAGTTATTTATCCAAATATTTTTCTTACAGGTTTTTTGAACTATAAAACTGACTGTGATTATCTTTTGTACCAGATACAGGCACGTACTTACCAGTGGATATGGAATATACAATCATAGGTACCCTTTTTTTTAATCGTGCGGAAATCCCCATCGATACCACCCCGTCGGCCATCGGGGGTGGTTTTGTCGGGATCGAACCGACTAAAACCGCACGCCATCTCGGGTCTTAATTACCGGGGTGTAGGTGCAGGTTACCTAATAGGCATATCCCTCGCACCCCAGCTGACCCCGGGCCATCTACGGTTTTAAGTGGGGCGATTTTCGCGCCACTTACCCGACGACGGTGGGGTGTAAGGTGACAGGCGGCCGTCCTTTTACCCAACCGCTAGTCAGAGGGACACGTGGAGAACCTCGGAGCAGTCCTCTAAAGAGCCACTCAAACCTGGCCGGATTGGCCGCGCGCAGGCAGCAGCATTTCTCGAGGCGAGTGGGAGGCGCTGCTCGCCTCCGTTGTCCGGGTATACCTCGTGGGGGTTCCGGCCCGCACCCAATCATAGATCTCTCGTCTTTATACCTATCTTTAGTTTGAAATTTGGAGGACTCTTTTCATATAGATACACTTTTATACTACAAAGTACGTTTTTGCGACTATTAAACCTCACGACCGCAACGTCTCGGGCCTTCAGTTAAGGTACGAGTATAAGATAACATCCAGCCTTCTTTCAGTTCACGTGTAGCGTCGATTAACCTTTATGCCAAATCTTTAGGGATAAAGTGGGAACTTGGACCCAATGTCCTTCGCATATCAACCGCAAACGGTTTAAAAACAATAACCTACTGGGTTGGAGTAATTATTTCTGTGCTGCAGGAGTGGCAGCAGCGCCAGCACAGACCTACCTAAATAGATTACTTACCTATATTTAGATAAATCATGTCCTTATTATAAGAGAAGGTTTTAATTGAAAATGCCAACTTTTTATATTTTCTATATTGAATCGTTGCATAATTCTAATCTGATGATAAATTTGAGCGTCATTCAATTTATCGAATAAATACTTTGCACCTATATTTAAAACGTCTCCCTTAAAAAGTATTGAATGAAACTCAAATTAAGTCAACAGATTATTTCTCTTTACCACAATTGAAATAAATAAATAATTGAATTCTTAAATGACTAAAATAAATAATTAAATAATATAAGTTGATACAAAAAATTGCAAATTATAAAACTATAAAATGACAAAGTTCGTGGATAAATTCACTGCATAGTTGAAGTACCTAGGTACTTAGGTAAGTAATTGCATCTCTATGCATTACTATCCGTCAACTATGAATTATTTTGTCGTTAATATCACAGGTAAATGAATGCGCAGACATGTTGACGCATCACTTGAATAGTTGTTTAGCGTAATGCCATATTCTGAAGAAATACTCATCGCGTCGAAGCAGAGATCCGCGAGCATAAGACCTTATGTCAGCGTCCATGTTGTGTTCCCGCATCCACGAGGTGGTGGTCTGCGTGCTGAACGACGTAGGCTCTGTCATTTCTGTCTGCTCGCCAATTTCCTCATCTGCATGCGAGTCTGGACATAATAATAATTATTCACTGATAATCTTATTTTCACAAATAATAGAAAGGTATGTTACCTACTGGTTAACGTTATTTTGTACGAATTAGGAATATTAGTTATAGGAATTGTGTATTTTCATCTCTTGAGTGAGAAATTTGACAGCCTCTGGGGCGTAGTGGTAATAAACGCGGCCGCTGCGCAGGAGGCGCGGGTTCGATCCCCACTCAGGGCAAATATTTGTATGCATGAATATGGGTATTTGCATAGGTCTGGTCGTGCCTCGGAGAGCATGTTAAGCCGTCGGTCGGTCGGTCAGTTGCTATACAAACATCATGGCAGTCGTTACGGGTAGTTGGAGCCCTAAATAAAATTCCAAACAACAACGGTCTATAATAGCTGCAATGCTTCGATATCGCCTAATGTCACCATTGGGTTGTGAAGGTCAGATGGCACTTCGCGTCATGTAAAATATCGAGGTCCAGCCAAATCCGCAGCTTAGACTGGTAAAGTGGACCTCAGTCTCCGAGGTGAAAGCTTTGGATGCGACTGGGATTAACACCAGGTTGAAGAAGAAGAAGATTGTCTGAGATAAGTAGCTGCTCTACAGATGATAAAAAATAGTTAACTTGCCTTCTCCGGGTACGACTTTGAAAGGTTCGTCGGACTCCAAAGGTTCGCTGAGTCCGATTTCATTGCGAGCGTATATCCTTATCATGTAAGTGTGATTCTCGTTCAAATCTTTAATATTGAACTTCAGAGTATTTGCATCGACTTTTCCAACTTCCATCCACATTGTTTTCGTGACGTCACGAATGGCAATATTGTAACCTAGTAAAGGTGCTCCGCCATCCCACTCAGGTGTACCCCATGACGTCATCACGATGTTGTTACCGACTGTACGTATTTCTAACGGAGCTGTAGGGGGTGATGGCACAGCTGGAATTAAAGGATGGAAGCGTTTCATAGGTATTTATTTCATTGTGTTATTGCTACGTAGTAAAATAGTAAAGCGGTTTGAATAGGTAGGTACCTACTGGTAGTACCCATTGAGAATTAAAGTCCTGGGAGTCGAACCCAGGACTTGTTGCTGTTATTAAATCATCATGTGATTTCCGAACGACTTCAGCGATTGAAAATTTGAAAACTATTTTTAAATATATATATTCGTTACGTCAAGACAACGGGTCAACATAGCTATAAGTTTATTATATGACATCAGCTATTATTCATTATAGGAAGAATTTAATAGAAATTAAATAATGACTAGGTATAGTGTTCATTGTAGGACTATTTCTGCACGAAGATCGCTGAGTCAATAATGTCGTTACTGTCAAGTCAACCGAGTGGCAATTATAGGCGCCTTTTACAAAACTTTGTTTTTATTGATTTTCATCTTCTAACAAAATGTTTACAGGTATTACATTAACCGTATGGGACATTAAGGAAAAGTAAATGGTGAGTACCAACGTTTAATGTTTATGAAATTGTTATTTAATGTACTATTGCGGACTTCATAGGTTGGAATCTTACGTATCCCTCATATAATTCTTTTAAAGTACCTACATAATGTCGAACCACAAGATATTTATCAACTACTTATCTAATATTTAGAGCTAACATGAAATCTACTTTGAATTGTAAATATTGATTTAAGTAGGTAGGTACTTACTGGCATGCTTCTCTAGTCTGACGATCTGGGATTCAGTCGCTAAGCTCACTCCAATAGCGTTTTCCGCTGATATCCTGAAGACTAGTTCATCTTTTTCCTTTATATTTTCAATGCAGTGTTCGTACACTGATCCATTCACAGTTATCACCTTGGTCCATGATTTGGATTTCACAGTCTTATATTCAATTATGTAATCTAAAAAATAATAATAAATTTGTAATCTATACATATTATACTAATATTATAAAGCTGAAGAGTTCATTTACTTGTATGGTACTTGAAAATGCTCATCTCAGGAACCACTGGTTAGAAATAAAAAAATATTTTTGTGTTGGATAGCCTGTTTATCAAGGAAGGCTATCAGGTTATTTGTATCATAACGCTATTGTCAACAAATGGGACAAATTTCTGTTCATTATTGCATAGCGAATAAGTTACGGGCATGAATGCATTGAATAATGTATGTCACGGATGAAGCCCTAGGGGGACAGTCAATTATAATTATAATAATATAAATGGTCTGTACCTTGCTTGTTTTACTTACATAACTGTAATTTAGTAGTTGCAACAAGAGGATCTAATATTAATACAAATTTGCAAAATAATGTTATAACTACATAATAAATACATACTTGTTACTACACTTCCACCATCACTTTCTGGTGCAGTCCACTGTAAAGTTACCGATCTTGAAGTAGTTTCCCTGACTGCAAAGTTTTGTGGCTGTGATGGTGCAGCTAAAAATATAATATCACTCATCATTGTTATTGTCATTTTGATTTTTTGAAGGTACAATTTTTTTTCTTATAATTTACAATTATAGTGTCTCATTACATGAGTCAATCTGTATCATTGATTGTCATTCATTTCTGCAAATGTTTGCCTTATGTCCCAAATTTTAAAAATATCTAACAAATTGACCTCTTTCTGTTTGAAAATGAACCCAATTTATCATTTGTAGAAAGTAATGAATTCTTTAATAGTCTGAGAAGGTACTTACTTAAAGTTTTGCCAATCGTTATTTTTTCATCCGATATGTATGGTAAACTGGTACCAATTTCATTACGTGCACATATCCTAAACTGATATGTTACATTAACTGTTAACTTCTGTATTATAGTTTTAGTTTCAGTTACTGTAGCTACATGCTTCCACTTTTTACCTTCTTGTTTAATTTCAACACTGTAATCTATAATTGGTGAACCACCATTTTTCTCTGATGGATACCATGTTATGGTAAGAGAATCCTGGTTGATACCATAGAAACCCAATGGGCCTAATGGTGGTGATGGTACATCTGAGGAAAAAATCGATACATGATATGCATGAGGATAATAAGCAACTAAGTTAATGTAAAACTTGATATACTGTAGTAATGGGGCACCCTATCAAGATCTTCAGTGCTCAAGCTGCACACTTTGAGCTGGTACATCTGCTGATTAACAGACGAACCTCTGGTACAGGTTTCGCTCTTAGGTTTAGAAGGCCAGACGTCAGTCACTTGCAAAAACCAAGATAAGCTAATTCAAGAGAAAGAGTATGCAAAGCCCCAGTATCATGACTCGTTTTGATGTGGATGATGATGAACATAAATATGTAGTTATTATTTACCAAGAGCAGTCTTTATTATTATTGGTTCACTTTCTAGCGCTTCAGAGAATCCTATCGGATTCTGAGCCATTACACGGAACATATATTCACAGTTTTCATTCAGTCTTTGTATGCAATAAGTTTCAACATCTTTGTCCACGTCTGCTACTTTCACCCATTTGTTAGTGTCAGGTTCGTGTTTTTCAATTGCATACTTTGTTAGTTCCAAACCACCATCGTCTAATGGTGGCTTCCATTCTATTGTGACAGATTCTCTGCTTATCTCCCGCATTACAACTGGACCCTCTGGTTTACTTGGTTTATCTGTAAATTTCAAAATCACAGTCAAATTAATTGCTAAACAGCTGCATTAGGCTAATAAAAAACAACTATGATTGTATATCAATGTGTTAACACGGTTTACTCATTGACTTACACTGTTTAGTTACTTTAAAAGTGGACCTAAACCTAAAACCTACGGTTTATTCTTAACCTGACCCAACAAATATCGGGCTAGCTTAGGAATTGGAAAATCCAACCCCAACAGAAAAAGAAAATTTCTTGCTTTAGGAGTGGGGTCACGACAGCAGTGTAATGACGAGAATTCAAGCCCAGGGGCCTGAGTCAGTAGTAAAATTGCGTTTTGATTTGATTTTGAAACTTACGAACCCTTGTAAAATAGGTTTGTTTTGACAGATCGAATCTTGTACGAATCGAATTGAAATCACGTGTTATGAAATCGTGGCTTTACTGAATTGGGCTCCGGGATCTCTCAATCGTCACCAACCCCACAGTAAACCCACCGCGTGCCGGAGAGCACTGAACGGGTAGGGCTGCCGTCGCTCTAGCAGAACCAGAACCGAGGCGGCGGTGGTGCGACCTGTTTCGCATGCGTTTATCTAAACGGAGAGGGGTTGCCTCCAAATTGCACGGCGAGACCTCCTGCGTTATGACTGATAGTCAAACTCTCCCAGGGTTCCTTTTTAGGCTAAAAGACTCACTTTGAAGGAAAACCGAACAGCTTTGGTGAGGTAGTAAAAGTTGGTGGTTTCTACTTGTAAAGAAAAAGAAACTCCCGATCGTAATGCTGTCTCTTTAACCATTAAGCTACGGACGATTGACAAATTACGATTGATAAATTCGATTTGTTTTAATTTCCGACACTGACTCTAATCGTAATATTATGGGTCTGAAATAAATGTTCCTTCAGTACGAATCATAATCATATGCATCTATAACAATGGGGTAGGCCAAGACCACATGTTTTTACTGTTGTATTTTGTAATATACAAAAAAGGAGGATGATACTACTCACCAAAAACTTTAAGTGACACGTCAAATGATGTGCTTCCACTTTTGTTCTGAGCCTCAATTGTGTATTTACCGGTATGCACGCGGTCTAATTCCGAGATTGTAATTGTGCTGATATCATCTTCAGTTATTATTTGTATATCTTTAGATTTAACGATTTTACTTCCATTTATCAGCCAATGCGTTACAGGTTGAGGTATGCCTTCTAGATAAGCTGTTACAGACCATTTTTCGCCTACTCTTAGCTTTTGGTTCACCTCTTCATCTGCCACCTTAATAACAGGTTTTTGTTGAACTTCTACTACACATGACGTTTCAACTTCGCCATGTTCATTAGAGGCAGTACAGCTGTATTTGCCTTCGGTTGTTTCAGTGGTTGTAACAATTAGTGTAGCTACTCTATTAACATAAGTAGCTTTTGCAGTCTTAAGCTTTTTACCATCTTTAAACCATGCTACCTTAGGTTCAGGTATTCCACCAAATATACATGTCAATTCTATATCTTCGTTGGGTTCTTTAATAACATCTTTGAGTGGTTTTTCTACAGTTGGAGGTAGGACTTTTCTAATCTCTTCAACACGAATAAATTCTGTAACTTCAGATGATTCACTCACCCCTACTTCATTGACTGCAAAAACTCTAAACCTATAGGATGCTTTATTTTTCAAGTTCTCTACAGAATAGTGTATCGTCTTAATATTTTCAATAGATATCCATCTGAAAAATAGAAAAGAAATCTTAGTTCCATATTTTCATTCAACATGTTTCAAATTCTCAAAATCTGAACATTCACATATGATAATGATGATGATGCCAAGGTAAAAGGCTCGGGCCTTTTACCTTGAAACTTTTACGGCTTTTGTGGAAACGACTGCCGTTTTACCTCTCAACTCATCCATCAATCCGGAGGTGAGGTTTGCTCGGCCGCAAACGTCCTGGTGTGGCCTCAAACACCCATTTGCAATTATTTTTATTTAAAACATGCTTTATATTCCATTATGATCACGTTTATTTTAACATAAATACTTACTCTGTAGTATCAAGTTCTTGATATTCCACTATATAACTGTCAATCTCTGAATTTCCTTTATTTAATGGTTCATCCCAACATATACTTACTGAATTGTTACTTATTGTCAATATGTTAGGCTTGCCAGGTGGTGAAGGAACATCTGCAATTTTAAAATAGGTATTATATAAAATGAAATATTAAGATACATATTATCGATAGTTAATTATTGAAGACGAAGGAATAGTATCAATGAAGACCTTTGGCTGTATGTCACCTAGTCACATGTTATCAAATTTTGATGGTTGTCCAAATGAATAATGAATAAATAAAATTAAGAAATAACTTTAACGCCGTCCGCTGCGTTAATCGGGCAACCGTCGCGGGCATCCGCGCCGGTAATGAAAAAGCTATATTAACAACACTTACCAAGCACAACCACGTTGATTACTATATTTGCTTCGCCACAATTATTTTCTAGTCGTAGTCGATAAGCACCAGCATCAGTATGTTCAATCTTTTTAATAGTAAGACTCGCTGACTTCGAATCTATTGATGGTTTCGTGTGTTTGGTTTTCTTAATAATTTTAGAATTTACCATCCATTCATCATTAGGTTGAGGGACGGCCTCATACCGAACAGATAAAGTAACATCACTACCACGCTTTATTCTGTATTCACTTTCGTTCTCGATTATTTTAGGTGAAAATTCTATAACTGCAATTAAACATACAAAATTAAACTGGTATTCTTTATGACCTAGGGAAATAAAGTACCTATTTGTATGTGTACAAATCAGATCAAATCAAATCAAATCAAATGTTCAGCAATAAAATTTGATTTGATTTGATTTGTATTATCAATAGTATGTAGTTCATTATTATCAATAATCTTACCTTCCACTATTAGTTTGGTAGTACATTTGGCATCCAAAAGCATGCAAGAATACTCGCATTGGTCTTCTTCAGTACATTTCCTTATAATAAGAGTACGTTTCGTGACATCCGATATCAAAGTGAACTTCTCGGTATCTTCTATCACGGTCTTCTTTTTGTACCACGTAACTTCTAATGTTTCGTCTGGTATTTCTACTGTCAAATAGGCGTCTGTATATGCAGGTACGACTATAACTTCAGGTAATCGTAAAGTGAAATCTATCGATGGTTGTTCTACTGTGAGCTTAGCTGTACATTTGTCATTTCCTACTTCACAGGCATAAATACCTGCATCACTAAGTTCACAGTCATATATTTTTAACTTTTGCTTCTTGCCGTCGATAGTTAGTTGAATGTGATTCGAGAATTGAATTTCAGACCCATCTTTGAACCACTGCACTAATGCATCACCTTTAGTAAGTTCAATCTCAAACGTTGCCTTATTACCTTTATTTACCTTTTGGTCTTGTAAACGGGATATTATTTCAGGTGGTAATTCTACAACCGTTACTTCTGCCGTACAATAATCGTCTCGGAGTCTACAGGTATATTCACCTTCATCATGTACGGAAGTATTTCTGATGAATAACTTACGCACGTTTCCTCGCTTTTCTAACTCATATTTATTTTTCTTTACTTTGATTTTTTCACCATCTTTCTCCCAAAAAACGTCTGCTGTCTCAGAATTTATTTCAACTTCTAAAATAGCAATATCCCTCTCTTTAACCTCGAAGTCTTGTAATCGCCGGATAAATTCTGGTACAGTTTCATGTACAATTAATTTAGTACTAGTCTCTTGACCTTTCACCACACATTTTATAAGCCCAACATCCGTTAATTTGGTCTTTTTTATCCTAAGTTTGTGAACCCGACCTTCTTGTATAATTTCCCTATGATCCATACCGCTAACTTCTTTATCGTTGTGGTACCACTTCGTTGAAACAGTATGAGATGTATGACATTCCAGAAGAACTGTCTTGCCTTCTTCAGTTTCATAAGTACTCTTTAACTTCTTCACAAATGTTACTTTATCGACATCAATTGTTACTCGTGCGCCGTGAGAAGCCTTGCCAGCACTATTCGATGCAACACATTTATAGTCGCCAGAATCAATTTCAGAGTCAACGTTTGATATTATTAGCTCTATATTCTCACCGTCAAAGTTTTGAGTAACCGTCTCGGATGGTGTTATAATATGGTTATTCCTGTACCATGTTATAGAAGGAACTGGATTGCCTGTAACTTTAGCTGCCAATTTTATTGTTCCCTTTTCTTTTACTGTTATTTCTTGGAATCTATTAATAAATAGCGGAGGTTCGGCGTTTTCTTCCGTAGGTTCTGAAATAAGAGATAGTTCAATAAATAAACGAGTTGAGTTGTCTTTTTCACGAGTACCGACCTTAATTCGTGGACTAGCAGAGTAGTTTAGAAATTTTATTACGAGCACAGTAAGTGATTTATATTCAAAGGCCCTTAAGAAAATTTGCAAACAGCATATGGAATTTTCAAAAGCAAATCTGACATAAACTGGGATTGGGGTCCCGCAAGGACAACGCCGACAAAATTGGAAAAAGAACCGGAATGTTATTATTAGCTATTGACTCGAAGACGAAGTTACTCAATCGTGTGCTTAAATGCCACCTAAGTGGTTTAAAAATTATAAATTAACGGTTAGCAATTGGGTTAAATTAGGTTAGGTTCTACCTGTTGATCATAAATATAAAAATCATTTTAAGCTTGGACTTTTCTGTTCATTATTACAGAAAATTACTTAATATATTCTGATTATTTTGGCACGAACTCAAAATGTTGAATAGAGGAACCATGATACAATTATAAATAATATATTCTTATTCTCCTACCTTCTATATTGATAACTGCAGTAGTTTCAGTTGATCCTTCGGAATTGATTGCTTTTAAAGTATATACTCCGTCATCTTTACCCTTTTTCGGTTTTATAATCGTCACAGTATGAGTTTCACCATCTGATTTTGTAGTAAGTGACTTAACGGGCTTATTGTTTTTGTACCACGTTACTGTTGGTTGTGGATTACCTACGACTTGTGTTGAAAGGACCACACTTTCTCCTTCTCTAATAGTTAAACTCTTAAGCGGTTCAATGACTTGTGGTTTTTCTTTTTGACCTGTTTTTATTTTTAATACGATTGGTAAGCTTGCTTCACCTTCTCTGTTCACAGCTAGAACGGTATATGTTCCTTCTTGTAACTTCTTCACATTTGATATTTTTAAAACACTGCAGTACATATGCATATCAGATTCCGTAGCGATCGATATATTATCACTTGGTATTATTTCTTCACCCTTGAAGAACCAAGCTATATCAGGTTCAGGAATCGCAACTAATCTACACTCTAAAAATATTTGTGACCCTTCATCTACATACTGAGCTTTCGGTCTCTTCGAGAATGTTGGCGGGATGCCCTCTAATATATCAGCCAACGATGATTCCCTTGAAAGACTCTTTCTGGAAAGAATAGTCATTTCTGATCCGTGATCGGATAATGGAGCCTCAACTATTAACTCAGTCGTACTAGACGCAAAACCTGCAGCATTTTTAGCTACACAAGTGAATGTTCCTGCGTCTTCAGGGAATACTTCTCTGATAACTAATGTAGCAACATTATCATCATCATAATACATCTGGAAATCCTGCGATGGTTTTATTATTGCAGTTTGTCTAAACCACGTGATTTGGGGTCTTGGGTATCCTTCGACTTGGCACTCGAATTGAACAGTTGATCCATCTGGAGTATGTTTAGGACGCAATTTTTCGGTGAATATGGGAGCTATCGCCTGCTCTTCAGGGGTCGGTTCTGTAAGTTTGTATATGTATTGTTATTAATACAGTACAACAATTTAAATAGAATTATAATAAAAATTACAAGTAATATTAAAATTGACAAAGCGGACAAAATAAGCGAATGTTCATAAATTAACGAAACGTACTCGTTTCTAATACTACTTGATTAAATCTTGAGTCGATACATTACTAAACATTTCTACAAAACGGTTAAAAAGTGTTGGCCCAAAAGTAAGATCTAAACATATACTTGTTGGAAATTTCTACCTTATTATTTTTCCATAATCTCTTAATGGATGATCAATACCAAAACCCTTAGGGGTCAAAAGATATAATAATACAGTAGGAGGTACTCATACTGTGTTATGGTATACACGTAAAAATTATTGTTTTGCTGTGGGCACCCATTGACCAAAGTGCCTATGGGCAATGGGCATCCCCCTTTATCGACAAAAGTGTCATACGTGTGATGCGTGATTTACTTACTTTCGAACACAGGAAGCTTGTCTATTTTTTCATTCAACTTCTTCTGTAGGTATAGCGTGTAATTTGCCTCATCCATTAAATATTGTGCAGGTACCCATCCCTTTTCTTCGGTTAAATGCTTGCGCACAAACCACCAATCCTGATTGGTAGTTTCTATGAAAATATAAAAATGCGGTATAAATAGGTATTATTACAATAGGCGTGACGTCATGCATAACCATAAATTAGAACATACGCTTAACAATAAATCTTCTTAATATATATAAATCTCGTGTCACAATGTTTGTCCTCAATGGACTCCTAAACCACTTAACCGATTATAATAAAATTCGCACACCATGTGCAGTTCAATCCAACTTGAGTGATAGGATAGTTTTTGAAACGGATTTCGACATCCACGCGGGCGGAGCCGCGGGCAACAGCTAGTGTATTATAAGTATATCTTTATCTGGGTCTTACTATTTTATTATCTAGCGATATTGTTGTGTTGCATTTGAAATATTATTATATAATAATGTTGTATTTACCTAAGATGTAAAGCCTTTCGCCCTCCACTAAGTTAATCGCTTCGTCTGTTTCGGCTACGTACGAATACACGGCGAAAACTGTATCACCGCTGCGCACATCAAGGGGAGTTTCTGTGAAAAAGATTTCAAATTAGTAAGTAGGTACTTAGATAATGCTTTGCTTTGTAAATGTAGGTATTAAGGTGTAATCTACTATATAAAAATAAGTCGGGATTTCCTTCCTGCCGCTATAACTCCAGAACGCACGAACCGATTTCCACGGTTTTGCATTCGTTGGAAAGGTCTCGAGCTCCGTGAGGTTGCAAAGAAAACTGGAATTTACACCCGGGCGAAGCCGGGTCCCGGGTCGCTAGTTACTTACAAAAATAAAAAAAAACAAACGAATTTCGGTCGTCCCATTTTTAGATATACTAATGATACATGAAGACAACGAATGTCATTGAACAGATTTTACTATTAGCAATTTAGGTTTATTGGATCTTGGTGCCTTTCATGAGGATTCCAGATTGGTGAAATTCAAACCTTTGACGTGTCTTTTTGCTATAAGCATACTAAACTACATCTGTACTATTATAAAATTGTAAAACTGCTTGAAAATAGATACTTGTTATAGTAGGTATATATAAACGATTCTAAACATAAAAATATATGTTTTTAAATTCATGTCTGTTTGTCTGTTTGTATAGATATTGTATAGTAATTTGTATAGATAAAAATTACATTTTCTAAAATTAAAGGTTGGTCATGAGTTATGATATACCTTTTTGAAATCCTCGTGATAAGCCCTTTATTTTGATACACATATTGCCGAATACAATTTATTTTTATTTTTTTCCCCTTTAAACTATAGCGTATTATAGCGGCCATGTTGGTTGTTTGTCGTGTCACTTATCTAAGAACACTTGGGTTACCGAGACGAATCTAACGATATATTAATGAAAGAGATCCGTCTAGTGGTTTGGGAGATATGAGGTAATAAAGAATCTTACTAACATACATTACATACATACATACATACATACATACATACATACATACATACATACATACATACAAGATACGCGCGAAAAACATAACCCTTCTTGGCAGTCGGGTAAAAAACTCGATGCATTTTTTCGGTAATATTATTTTTGTTCATAAAAATATTCTTACCTGGGAACTCTTGTTCTCTTGCTATGCTCATAGAAACGTCAGCTTCTGTAACATATTATTGTGTAAGAATATGGTATTTTACTTTAAAATATTTTGTTCTGAAACTCATGCCTTGAACTCTAATAACTTTACTCACATAAGTATGAGATTATTACGGTTATTGGCCAGAAAACGGTTGAGTTGCAAATTATTATTAAAGTTACAAAAAAACATACGTACCTACAATGTACAATCTATATCTCAAAAAGATGCGAATCCATAACGGTCGAATTGTAACATACTCTTACCTACCTATTGGGTAATGTATGTTAAGGTTTGCAAATACCTCTATGACTTAATATTAGATTTTTGAAGTAAGCCCATTTATACATTTAAGTCACAAATTTTGATTTGATTTGTATTATTATCAGACTTTCGTAAAAATTAAAATGAGCAAGTAGCACCGTTTTATTTTTTCCGTACGAAGCCCAGTATGTCGCTTATACTACTGTAAGTACTAAGTATTATTTTTTGTTTTATTGTCTTACCTATCTGCGGTTGAGCATTTGACTGCTACGTCAGAGGTCGCGGGTTCGATACCCGCTCAATGCAAATAAGGTTATTTGTATAGGTCTGGTTGTTTCTATTTACCTATTAGGTATTTTTATATATATGGGACACGTCAATTTGACTTCACCTCACCTGATGATAATCTGAAGGTAAAGTCTCAGGTAAGAGGGTCACCATTACATACACGTACCATGTTAACAATGGTGACACTCAGCTTGACGGCCTCATCAAAAGAGGATTGTCGTCGCAGCACCGCGTGACACCCAGCGGTCCCACTAGTATTGCGACCACAATCCCGCCTTGCCCGGCTGTACACTTGCTGACCCCTGAACGCAATCCAACCGAGATTGGAGAGCTTTTTGCAATCGTGCACGGTGGTACCTACCCGGCCGAATTTTGTGACAAATTCGTGCCATCAAATTTCTATCACCAGTAAAGACCACCGGTATTATGTTTATCAGCATTTTAGAACCCATATTAAAAGCTATGCTTAGTTTGGGTCTACATAATGCTGTATAGTTTATTCCATAATATTTATTTATTATCTACCTATCTATATAAAATAATTTTTGTTAGTTGTGTGCTAAAGAGGGTTTTTAGACTGAATCGAGAAAAGTTTATTTTTTTAGTATTATTATTAATGACCACATTTTTATGAACCATGTAGCTTTTTCGTCATAATCGATAATCCCTAGAGAAAAATCAATGCAGTTTCTCAAATAAAGGACAGTAAGTATGAAGTCTATTATGTACCTAGGTAAGATGGCTAAAATTTCCTACGTAATAAGAGATTTTTTTAAATGAAACTTGATATAAATATAATGATTAGCATGATAAAAATACAATGAAAATTAAATAATATTTACATTAAAATAAAAACTAGCAATTAAAATAAAAAATGATTAGCATTATTACTGAATACAGTTGATAGTTCTAATATGTGGCGGTAGATGGCGGTCTCGAACAGTACAAAATCAATTTAGTTCGAGGCATTACTAAATTTACCATGGAATTATAAGCTTATTTTTAATAGGGTAATTTGCAAACTAGCGTTCACAAGGTGCAAGATAAGAATCGATCAAAGTTATCCTCAAATACTTTATTATTATTATTTGCCTAAATAGACATTGAAGTTACTTATTTGAAATATTATTATCGATGACATTTTTGTCATGCCGGTAAAACTATTGGTCCAACCTAATATTGCAGCTAGTTCAAGCTGCAAGATCGATTTGCTTTGGTTTTCTGGAGCATTTCTCGAGGTTCTCTGGAGCTGATCTACTGTCAAAAATAGAATTACGTACAAACCAGATTGGGCATAGACTACGATCACTGCTCAACGTACCATTTGCAGCTACCAATTACACGCGTAATTCCTTTATGCTACGGAGTGCACGCAGCTTCAATGAACGCTGCGATTCATTGCAATATGATTTAATGAATACCAAAGCTAGCGCAGTGAGACGACTATTGGCTTAACCTTTCTTTACTGATGTTTCGGGATGCGGTACTCAAACTGTTGGATAATGCATTGAATTTACGTTTTAATTTTTCTTACATATTTATTTTGTATTTGGCATTAATATCACAGAATAACTAATAATTTGTATTGTTGCACAACCTACCGTATTACTATTGTTGAAAATAGTTAATAACCAAATTGTTACATACCTATGGAGGCTTGTTATTAGCAATATCGTTAGATATTTATTGTTACCATATATTATTAGTTATTAGTCTGTAAGCCTTCTTCAAAAGTAAATTAAAAAAAATTATCTGTATCGTACACCTGATTCTCAGTTTACACACTTTACTGAGTAGTTACAATCGTTTGTGAGATAAAAACACTTACTTCGGATTTAACTACTCTAAAAAGATATTAAGCTGTAGACATGCATTGTGCAATAGAGAGAGCCCTTTACAAAATAAAGCAAGCCGATTTTGGCCGATGTTTCAATACAGAAGCGGGATACTGTACATAATATTTGAATCTCAATATCCCATACATACGATACATTAAATATACATTAAAAGAAATTTTATTATAGAGTCCGTAATCTGAAAAATAAAAGCGGATGCAAAAGTTAAGGCGGTATTTGATTAAGTTAAGCATTGATGCAACCTTTTATAAATTGTATACCTTGTAGTTTAGATGGTTTTCTAGGTTTTCTTTTCGTTGAAATAGTAAGCTGCTCCTCTTCATATTCCTGTTCAATAGACCTTTTAGGTTTTAGCTCAATGCTCAATTCTTCTACTTCGCTAACTTCATATACAGGTTTTTTAGGCTTGCGTTTAATAAAAAGTTCGACATTTTCCTCACTTTCAACTTCACTCAATATTATTTCCTCAGCTTGACTATCATCGTCTACTTCTTGTTTTAGTTGAATTAAAGTTTCATCAGCCGCTTCAAATGAGGTTATTTTCTTTTTAGGTTTCAATTTGATTTTGCTAGATAGTGATAACTCTTCTTGGGTATATTGTTCATTTAGGGCTTTGACGTCAAAGCAAACTTCTTCCTGTTCGTCAACTTTGTATTCTGGTTTTAGTGCTAATTTTATGCTGACGTCTTGCGATACTTCTGAATCTTTTTGAGCCATCTTAGGTTTAGCAACTGTTAGAGATAATATTTCGTCATCAGGTTTTTCTTCAATTTGCTTAGACTTTTTGAGCGGCATCATCACATTAGCAGTTTCAGCAGTATTATCTTCGTCGCTTTCTAATATTTCAATAACATCCTGTTTGTCACCTTCATCTGCCTCTTCATAAAATTTAATGGAAGCTTGGTCAGCTTCTTCACTAAAAGTAGGCTGTCTATGTGGTTTCAGTTTAACTTTACTACTCATAGAGATTTCTTCTTCAGCATATGAATCTAATTGGATATTAAATTCCTGTTCTACATCTTCTTTAGTTTTTGTTATCTTAGGTCTAAAAGTAACTGTTTCTGGTTCAGTAATTTCAGGAAGAGTAATTGAAGGTTTCCGTACTGTTTTTAACTTCTTTTTAATGGTTACTTCGTCTTCCATTTCCTCTGTCTTTATTATACTCGGCCGTTTAGGCTTTATAGTATACTGTTCTGGCTCATCTATGCCTATACTTTCTTCCTGATCAAAAACTTGTGTAGCCGATTCAGGTTCCTCTGTTTTTTCGTTTTGTTTTTTAGCATCTACTATGTCTTCATAATCAAATTGTGGTTTTTCTAATTCTGTTTTCTCAATTTCTGGTAATTTAGGTTCTTTATATTTCTTTTTCTTTATCTTTTCAGCTTCCTTGACATTTCGAGATAAAATGCCATTTTGCCTTACACTCCCTAAATACGATATTTCAGAGTTTATTATTGCCGGTGGCCAATCAAGTATGTACTTTATTCGACTCTTAAGTTGAAATTTCGGCAATTTGACTTCTGTAATGTCTTGTTTAGGTTTAGTCACAGCTTTCTTTAATTTGAGTTTTGTAAATTGAGGACCTTCTATACTTTCAGCATGTTGTGGTTTACTTATTTCAACTTCTTTTCTTTCAATCTTCATGGGAATTAATTTTTTCACATTTTTTTTCATAGTTAGAGGTTTAGTATCAGGTACCATTTCATCTTGTATGAATTCAGGCGAACTTTCTTTATCCTTGCCTTTTTGCGATTTCTTAGGTTTTTTCTCTACTAAGATTTCTTCATTTTTGTCAACATCAACATCACCAGTTGCTGTTTTTTCGAAGTCTTTCATTTCTTCAAGGTTTGTTATTGGCTCATGTCCTTCTGGTAGTTCATCCTGAACTAAAACTTTGGTAGGCTTTTCATCTTTCTTTTTGATTTTTTTAGTCTTTTTACTAACTTCAGGCTTATCGCTTTTGTCTATACTTGGCCTATTTTCAGATATTGTATCATTCATTTTTTCTATGTATTCTATGGGACTTATTTCTTGTTGAAGAATCTTTGGGATTTCCTGTAATTCTTCATATTCTTTAAATTCTTTATTCGGTTTTGTGTTATCTAATCCATCTCGTGGAACTGGTTGTATATCTTCGATTTCTGGTTGCAGTTTTTGTAACTCTATTGGGTGTTCATCTTGTGGTGTAGGCTGTGTTTCTTCAGGTTCAGATGTCTTTAGTTTTGGTATTTTTTCTAAAGGTTTCTCTTGTTGTATAGGCTGGCTTTCTTTCAAACTGGGTTTTGGTAATTCTTCAATAAATTCTATCTTTTTATCCTTAATACCTTCAGTTTTATCTATTAATGGAGGTTCTTCTACATCCTTGTTGGGATAGATTTCGGACTTGACGGGTTTTTCTATTAGATCTTTTTCAAGTTTACGTATAACATCTTGTGGTTTGGTTTCTGTTTTTTCTAACAAGTCTTTTTCAGGCAAAGTAAATTCCTCAGGTTTTTCTAACACAACTTTCTCTAGATCTGGGAGTTCTGGGACTTTACTTGGCTTCTTTTTTAATTTGGCAGCTTCTTTTATATTTCGTGACAATTGTCCATTTTGCCTAACACTGCCTAGAAATGTTACTAGGGGTTTTAATTCCATCGGTGGCCAGTCATTCACATGTTTAATTCGACTTTTGAGTTGAATTTTTGGTAAAGTGGCTGTTTTAATTTCCTCTTTAGGTTTTTGTACAGGCTTTTTCAATTTCAATTTTGTAAATTGAGTTTCCTGGGCGTGCTGTGCTTGAGTAACTTGTAACTCCTCGATTTTTATTGGAATAGGTTTAAATTTTTTTGGAGTTTGTTTTTCTAACACTTTTTCGGTGTCCTGGTGCTCTGGTACATTTTGAGGTAAATATTCTTCTTCGTTTTCCAATACCTTCTTAGTCTTGATTTTCTTACGATTAAGTTGTCCGCCAACTAAAAACCCGTGAAAATTTTTATATTATAGTACATTTCAAAATTAATGTTCCTCGTCATTTAGAAGAAATATTTTTGCTCACTCAATTCAATTCTTATGACGTAGCGTTTGTCATGTTTTTGATAGTTTTTCTGGATGTATTTATGTATTATGTTAATTGGCCGTAATCCGGCCTTCATTCTGGTATCAAAATTGGCTACTCGGTTTGAGAACTATAATAGGTATACTATATTATACTCTTTTCTTAATTGTACCAAAAACGAAAAGTAGTACAGAAAAAGTGTTAAAAACCATTTTGACATACTCATTATCAGAATACATTACCTGCCGTCAATTTTTTGTTTCACATTTATGTTAAATGAATAAAATAATAAAAACACCGGATGATGAGTTAAGCTACTACATATACCTATTCGTGAAAGAATTCCGCAACCACAGTTATAACTTACTAAAGCTGGATCTCACCGTTTAAATAAATGTTCTGTTAAATGTGTTTATAAAAATGTTCAAATGCAGTTTAAATATCGTGTTAATATTCATCGGTGAAATCCAGTGAAGTGTATGACATAAGTTGCCATCGCTTAACAGGTATGTATGTAGCAGGTAAGCATGTCGATGAATTTTGTATGAAATCGTATATATATTATACTTTATTTCTGAGATTCTTCGTCCGAGAGGGTTAAATAATGTCTGAGTAGACTTTATTTTAGTCTGAATAGTGTGGTTTTATTTACTACTTTAAAAGTTTTATTTTCCTTTTCATTAATTAAACTATTTTGTATTGATGATGTTTCTAAGCGCTTGCGCCGCGGCGCGTGCGTTCATTTATGCTTGTGTGGACTATTTCATGCTGCATAGAGCACAATATAATAAATACAAAGAGCAGCACTGCCTTATGCTGATCGCGAGTCACACAATTTGTTTGTGACGTAACCCGCAACGCAGCGCAGGCGCTAAAGTGGTACCCACTATCATGATTGATGTATACAGGTATACTATGCAGTGTGGTTTACATCTATCAGGTCCTATTCTTTGTGTATTTTTAGCAACAGTTTCTTTTAAACTGTGTGTAACCTAGTTGCTTCGAAAGGATTTCTTTATTTTTTTACGTTAGTTTGGTGATAAATATTTGGTGTTTCAGCTTCTTGTGTTTTGCCGCGAGGAACAATTTCTCCTACATTGGCTTTGTATTGTATAAGTCGATGAATAGTGTGGTTGTACTGTGATTCTATTTTGCGCAACCCGATGGTTCGTTTTGTTCGCTACCTTCATGTTCAGTCATGATTTTTGTAGTTTCGACCTTGACCTTTGACCTTTAGACTTACCTTATTCCTGATAGCACATTTAGTGATTGTCTTTTGTTCAAGCTTACCGTCTGATATTTCTGATTCCACGAAAGTCGTTTCCGCCGGTAATTCAATGGTTCCAGTCGATGTTATTTGTTCTGGCTCTTCCGGAGCTTCCTTTTCGATGACAGTAACTGTGGTTAAGGGTGCTTCGTCATATTTTTCGATAGTAGTTATTTCTATCACTTCGTCCTTAGGGCCTCTGCTTTCATTAAAGACGCGTTTTGTGATCTTAGTGGTTTTCACGTCTCCAGTTTTAGTTCGTACTTGAGTGACTTGTACGGTTTCTGGAGCTTCTTCTACTACACTGGCTGTGTGTGGTTTGTTTATTGGTGTGAGTGGTGTTGTGGTGTCATATGTGAGTTCTCCTGTTTTATGTATTGAGATAATGGGTTGTTCGTCATCTACTTGTTCGGTAATGATTTGTGTAGTTTGTACCGTAGGACCTATCTTCTTTTTGATTGTGCGTTTAGTGGTTTTCTTTTGATTAGGCTTACCGTCTGATGTTACAGATTCTTCGAATGTTATTTCCTTCGATAATTCAAAGGCTTCGGTAGGTGTCGTTTCTTCTGGCTCTCCCGGAGCTTTCTCTTCGGTACCAGTAACCGTGGTGAAGGATGCTTCATTGTCTTTTTCAATAGGCGTTATTTCTCTCACTTCGTCCTTCGGATCTCTTCGGTTCTTGATGACGCGTTTAGTGATTTTGATGGTTTTAACGTCTCCAGTTTCAGTTGGTACTTGAGTAAATGGTACGGTTTCGGGAAGTTCTTCCACTACACTGACTGTGTGGGGTTTGTGTATTTGTGTGAGTGGTGTTGTTGTGTCATATGTGAGTTCTTGTGTTTTGTGTGTTGAGATAATGGGTTGTTTTTTACCTACTTGTTCCGTGATGATTTGTGTAGTTTGAACCTTAGGACCTACCTTCTTTTTGATAGTGCGTTTATTGGTTTTATTTTGTGTAGTCTTACCGTCTGGGGTTTCCGATTCCTCGAATGTTATTTCTTCTGGCAATTCAATGGTTTCACTGGGTGTTATTTCTTCTTGCTCTTCCGGGGCATTCTCTTCGGTAACAGAAACTGTTGTGATGGATGCTTCATTGTCTTTTTCGATAGTCGTTATTTCTGTCACTTCATCTTTGGGACCTCTTCGTTTCTTAATAACGCGCTTAGTTGTTTTGGTGGTTTTTACGTCTCCAGTTTCAGTTCGTACTTGAGTGACTTGTACTGTTTCTGGTGCTTCTTCCACTACATGAGCTGTGTCTGGTTTGAGTAATTGTGGAAATTGTGTGGTTGTCTCATCTGTGAGTTCTTGTGTTTGGTGTATCGAGACAATGGGTTGATCGTCACCTACTTGTTCAGTGATGATTTGTGTAGTTTGTACCTTAGGACCTACCTTCTTTTTGATAGTGCGCTTAGTGATTTTCTTTTGTTTTGGCTTACCGTCTGGTGATTCAGATTCCTCGAATGTTATTTCTTCTGGCAATTCAATGGCTTCAGTTGGTGTTATTTCTTCTTGCTTTTCCGGAGCTTTCTCTTCGATAACAGTAACTGTGGTAATGGGTGCTTCATCATCTTTTTCAATAGTCGTTATTTCTGTCACTTCGTCCTTGAGACCTATTCGTTTCTTAATAACGCGCTTAGTTGTTTTGATGGTTTTTACGTCTCCAGTTTCAGTTCGTACTTGAGTGACTTGTACTGTTTCTGGTGCTTCTTCCACTACATGAGCTGTGTCTGGTTTGAGTAATTGTGGAAATTGTGTGGTTGTCTCATCTGTGAGTTCTTGTGTTTGGTGTATCGAGACAATGGGTTGATCGTCACCTACTTGTTCAGTGATGATTTGTGTAGTTTGTACCTTAGGACCTACCTTCTTTTTGATAGTGCGCTTAGTGGTTTTCTTTTGTTTAGGCTTACCGTCTGGTGATTCCGATTCCTCGAATGTTATTTCTTCTGGCAATTCAATGACTTCAGTTGGTGTTATTTCTTCTTGCTCTTCCGGAGCGTTCTCTTCGATAACAGTAACTGTGGTAATGGGCGCTTCATCATCTTTTTCAATAGTCGTTATTTCTGTCACTTCGTCCTTGGGCCCTCTTCGTTTCGTAATAACGCGCTTAGTTGTTTTAACGGTTTTTACGTCTCCAGTTCCAGATCTTACTTGACTGATTTGTACTGTTTCTGGTGCTTCTTCCACTACACGAGCTGTGTCTGGTTTGAGTAATTGTGTGAATTGTGTGGTTGTCTCATCTGTGAGTTCTTGTGTTTGGTGTATCGAGACAATGGGTTGATCGTCACCTACTTGTTCAGTAATGATTTGTGTAGTTTGTACCTTAGGACCTACCTTCTTCTTGATAGTGCGCTTATTGGTTTTCTTCTGTTTTGGCTTACCGTCTGGTGATTTCGATTCTTCTGGCAATTCAATGACTTCAGTTGGTGTTATTTCTTCTTGCTCTCCCGGAGCGTTCTCTTCGATAACAGTAACTGTAGTAATGGGTGCTTCATCATCTTTTTCAATAGTCGTTATTTCTGTCACTTCGTCCTTAGAACCTTTCCGTTTCTTGATAATGCGCTTAGTGGTTTTGATGGTGTTTACGTCTCCAGTTTCAGTTCGTACTTGAGTGACTTGTACTGTTTCTGGTGCTTCTTCCACAACATGAGCTGTGTCTGGTTTGAGTAATTGTGTGAATGGTGTGGTTGTGTCGTCTGTGAGTACTTGTGTTTGGTGTATCGAGACAATGGGTTGATCGTCACCTACTTGTTCAGTAATGATTTGTGTAGTTTGTACCGTAGGACCTACCTTCTTTTTGATAGTGCGCTTAGTGGTTCTCTTTTGTTTAGGCTTACCGTCTGGTGATTCCGATTCCTCGAATGTTATTTCTTCTGGCAATTCAATGACTTCAGTTGGTGTTATTTCTTCTGGCTCTTCCGGAGCGTTCTCTTCGATAACAGTAACTGTGGTAATGGGTGCTTCATCGTCTTTTTCGACAGTCGTTATTTCTATCACTTCGTCCTTGGGACCTCTTTGTTTCTTAATAACGCGCTTAGTTGTTTTGATGGTTTTTACGTCTCCAGTTTCAGTTCGTACTTGGGTGACTTGTACTGTTTCTGGTGCTTCTTCCAATACATGAGCTGTGTCTGATTTGAGTAATTGTGTGAACGGTGTGGTGGTCTCATCTCTAAGTTCTTGTGTTATGTGTACCGAGACAATGGGTTGATCGTCACCTACTTGTTCAGTAATGATTTGTGTAGTTTGTACCGTAGGACCTACCTTCTTTTTGATAGTGCGCTTAGTGGTTTTCTTTTGTTTAGGCTTACCGTCTGATGATTCTGATTCCTCGAATGTTATTTCTTCTGGCAATTCAATGGCTTCAGTTGGTGTTATTTCTTCTTGCTCTTTCGGAGCGTTCTCTTCGATAACAGTAACTGTGGTAATGGGTGCTTCATCATCTTTTTCAATAGTCGTTATTTCTGTCACTTCGTCCTTAGGACCTTTCCGTTTCTTGATAATGCGCTTAGTGGTTTTGATGGTGTTTACGTCTCCAGTTTCAGTTCGTACTTGAGTGACTTGTACTGTTTCTGGTGCTTCTTCCACAACATGAGCTGTGTCTGGTTTGAGTAATTGTGTGAATGGTGTGGTTGTGTCGTCTGTGAGTACTTGTGTTTGGTGTATCGAGACAATGGGTTGTTCGTCGC
Organism: Lithosia quadra; assembly: GCA_963576445.1. NCBI lineage: Eukaryota > Metazoa > Arthropoda > Insecta > Lepidoptera > Erebidae > Lithosia > Lithosia quadra. The sequence goes on along the minus strand of OY754873.1, from coordinate 6,753,827 downwards.
CTACTTGTTCAGTGATGATTTGTGTAGTTTGTACCGTAGGACCTACCTTCTTTTTGATAGTGCGCTTAGTGGTTTTCTTTTGTTTAGGCTTACCGTCTAGTGATTCCGATTCCTCGAATGTTATTTCTTCTGGCAATTCAATGGCTTCAGTTGGTGTTATTTCTTCTTGCTTTTCCGGAGCGTTCTCTTCGATAACAGTAACTGTGGTAATGGGTGCTTCATCATCTTTTTCAATAGTCGTTATTTCTGTCACTTCGTCCTTGGGACCTATTCGTTTCTTAATAACGCGTTTAGTTGTTTTGATGGTTTTTACGTCTCCAGTTTCAGTTCGTACTTGAGTGACTTGTACAGTTTCTGGTGCTTCTTCCACTACATGAGCTGTGTCTGGTTTGAGTAATTGTGGAAATTGTGTGGTTGTCTCATCTGTGAGTTCTTGTGTTTGGTGTATCGAGACAATGGGTTGATCGTCACCTACTTGTTCAGTGATGATTTGTGTAGTTTGTACCTTAGGACCTACCTTCTTTTTGATAGTGCGCTTAGTGATTTTCTTTTGTTTTGGCTTACCGTCTGGTGATTCCGATTCCTCGAATGTTATTTCTTCTGGCAATTCAATGGCTTCAGTTGGTGTTATTTCTTCTTGCTCTTTCGGAGCGTTCTCTTCGATAACAGTAACTGTGGTAATGGGTGCTTCATCATCTTTTTCAATAGTCGTTATTTCTGTCACTTCGTCCTTAGGACCTTTCCGTTTCTTGATAATGCGCTTAGTGGTTTTGATGGTGTTTACGTCTCCAGTTTCAGTTCGTACTTGACTGACTTGTACTGTTTCTGGTGCTTCTTCCACAACATGAGCTGTGTCTGGTTTGAGTAATTGTGTGAATGGTGTGGTTGTGTCGTCTGTGAGTACTTGTGTTTGGTGTATCGAGACAATGGGTTGATCGTCACCTACTTGTTCAGTAATGATTTGTGTAGTTTGTACCGTAGGACCTACCTTCTTTTTGATAGTGCGCTTAGTGATTTTCTTTTGTTTAGGCTTACCGTCTGGTGATTCCGATTCCTCGAATGTTATTTCTTCTGGCAATTCAATGACTTCAGTTGGTGTTATTTCTTCTGGCTCTTCCGGAGCGTTCTCTTCGATAACAGTAACTGTGGTAATGGGTGCTTCATCGTCTTTTTCGACAGTCGTTATTTCTATCACTTCGTCCTTGGGACCTCTTTGTTTCTTAATAACGCGCTTAGTTGTTTTGATGGTTTTTACGTCTCCAGTTTCAGTTCGTACTTGGGTGACTTGTACTGTTTCTGGTGCTTCTTCCAATACATGAGCTGTGTCTGATTTGAGTAATTGTGTGAACGGTGTGGTGGTCTCATCTCTAAGTTCTTGTGTTATGTGTACCGAGACAATGGGTTGATCGTCACCTACTTGTTCAGTAATGATTTGTGTAGTTTGTACCGTAGGACCTACCTTCTTATTGATAGTGCGCTTAGTGGTTTTCTTTTGTTTAGGCTTACCGTCTGATGATTCTGATTCCTCGAATGTTATTTCTTCTGGCAATTCAATGGCTTCAGTTGGTATTATTTCTTCTTGCTCTTCCGGAGCGTTCTCTTCGATAACAGTAACTGTGGTAATGGGTGCTTCATCATCTTTTTCAATAGTCGTTATTTCTGTCACTTCGTCCTTGGGACCTCTTCGTTTCTTAATAACGCGCTTTATTGTTTTGATGGTTTTTACGTCTCCAGTTTCAGTTCGTACTTGAGTGACCTGCACTGTTTCTGGTGCTTCTTCCAATACATGAGCTGTGTCTGATTTGAGTAATTGTGTGAACGGTGTGGTGGTCTCATCTCTAAGTTCTTGTGTTATGTGTACCGAGACAATGGGTTGATCGTCACCTACTTGTTCAGTAATGATTTGTGTAGTTTGTACCGTAGGACCTACCTTCTTTTTGATAGTGCGCTTAGTGGTTTTCTTTTGTTTAGGCTTACCGTCTGATGATTCTGATTCCTCGAATGTTATTTCTTCTGGCAATTCAATGGCTTCAGTTGGTATTATTTCTTCTTGCTCTTCCGGAGCGTTCTCTTCGATAACAGTAACTGTGGTAATGGGTGCTTCATCATCTTTTTCAATAGTCGTTATTTCTGTCACTTCGTCCTTGGGACCTCTACGTTTCTTAATAACGCGCTTTATTGTTTTGATGGTTGTTACGTCTCCAGTTTCAGTTCGTACTTGAGTGACCTGCACTGTTTCTGGTGCTTCTTCCAATACATGAGCTGTGTCTGATTTGAGTAATTGTGTGAACGGTGTGGTGGTCTCATCTCTAAGTTCTTGTGTTATGTGTACCGAGACAATGGGTTGATCGTCACCTACTTGTTCAGTAATGATTTGTGTAGTTTGTACCGTAGGACCTACCTTCTTTTTGATAGTGCGCTTAGTGGTTTTCTTTTGTTTAGGCTTACCGTCTGGTGATTCCGATTCCTCGAATGTTATTTCTTCTGGCAATTCAACGACTTCAGTTGGTGTTATTTCTTCTGGCTCTTCCGGAGCGTTCTCTTCGATAACAGTAACTGTGGTAATGGGTGCTTCATCGTCTTTTTCGACAGTCGTTATTTCTGTCACTTCGTCCTTGGGACCTCTTTGTTTCTTAATAACGCGCTTAGTTGTTTTGATGGTTTTTACGTCTCCAGTTTCGGTTCGTACTTGAGTGACTTGTACTGTTTCTGGTGCTTCTTCCACTACATGAGCTGTGTCTGGTTTGAGTAATTGTGTGAATTGTGTGGTTGTCTCGTCCGTGAGTTCTTGGGTTTGGTGTATCGAGACAATGGGTTGTTCGTCACCTACTTGTTCAGTGATGATTTGTGTAGTTTGTACCTTAGGACCTACCTTCTTTTTGATAGTGCGCTTAGTGGTTTTCTTTTGTTTAGGCTTACCGTCCGAGGACTCCGATTCCTCGAATGTTATTTCTTCTGGCAATTCAACGACTTCAGTTGGTGTTATTTTTTCTTCCTCTTCCGGAGCGTTCTCTTCGATAACAGTAACTGTGGTAATGGGTGCTTCATCATCTTTTTCAATAGTCGTTATTTCTGTCACTTCGTCCTTAGGACCTTTCCGTTTCTTAATAACGCGCTTAGTGGTTTTGATGGTTTTGACGTCTCCAGTTTCAGTTCGTACTTGAGTGACCTGCACTGTTTCTGGTGCTTCTTCCACTACATGAGCTGTGTCTGGTTTGAGTAATTGTGTGAACGGTGTGGTGGTCTCATCTGTCAGTTTTTGTGTTTTGTGTACCGAGACAATGGGTTGATCGTCACCTACTTGTTCAGTAATGATTTGTGTAGTTTGTACCTTAGGACCTAGCTTCTTTTTGATAGTGCGCTTAGTGTTTCTCTTTTGTTTAGGCTTACCGTCTGGTGATTCCGATTCCTCGAATGTTATTTCTTCTGGCAATTCAATGACTCCAGTTGGTGTTATTTCTTCTGGCTCTTCCGGAGCGTTCTCTTCGATAACAGTAACTGTGGTAATGGGTGCTTCATCGTCTTTTTCGACAGTCGTTATTTCTGTCACTTCGTCCTTGGGACCTCTTTGTGTCTTAATAACGCGCTTAGTGGTTTTGATGGTTTTTACGTCTCCATTTTCAGTTTGTACTTGAGTGACTTGTACTGTTGCTGGTGCTTCTTCCACTACATGAGCTGTGTCTGGTTTGAGTAATTGTGTGAATTGTGTGGTTGTCTTGTCCGTGAGTTCTTGGGTTTGGTGTATCGAGACAATGGGTTGTTCGTCACCTACTTGTTCAGTGATGATTTGTGTAGTTTGTACCTTAGGACCTACCTTCTTTTTGATAGTGCGCTTAGTAGTTTTCTTTTGTTTAGGCTTACCGTCTGGTGATTCCGATTCCTCGAATGTTATTTCTTCTGGCAATTCAATGACTTCAGTTGGTGTTATTTCTTCTTGCTCTTCCGGAGCGTTCTCTTCGATAACAGTAACTGTGGTAATGGGTGCTTCATCATCTTTTTCAATAGTCGTTATTTCTGTCACTTCGTCCTTGGGCCCTCTTCGTTTCTTAATATCGCGCTTAGTGGTTTTGATGGTTTTTACGTCACCAGTTTCAGTTCGTACTTGAGTGATTTGTACTGTTTCTGGTGCGTCTTCCACTATATGAGCTGTGTCTGGTTCGAGTAATTGTGTGAATGGTGTGGTTGTCTCGTCCGTGAGTTGTTGTGTTTTGTGTACCGAGAAAATGGGTTGTTCGTCACCTACTTGTTCAGTGAAAATTTCTGTAGTTTGTAGCTTAGGACCTACCTTCTTTTTGATAGTGCGTTTAGTGATTTTCTTTTGTTTTTGCTTACCGTCTGGTGTTTCTAATTCCTCGAATGTTATTTCTTCTGGCAGTTCAATGGTTTCTTCAGTTGTTATTTCTTCTTGCTCTTCCGGAGCGTTCTCTTCGATAACAGTAACTGTGGTAATGGGTGCTTCATCATCTTTTTCAATAGTCGTTATTTCTGTCACTTCGTCCTTGGGACCTCTTCGTTTCTTAATAACGCGCTTAGTTGTTTTGATGGTTTTTACGTCTCCAGTTTCGGTTCGTACTTGAGTGACTTGTACTGTTTCTGGTGCTTCTTCCACTACATGAGCTGTGTCTGGTTTGAGTAATTGTGTGAATTGTGTGGTTGTCTCGTCCGTAAGTTCTTGGGTTTGGTGTATCGAGACAATGGGTTGTTCGTCTCCTACTTGTTCAGTGATGATTTGTGTAGTTTGTACCTTAGGACCTACCTTCTTTTTGATAGTGCGCTTAGTGGTTTTCTTTTGTTTAGGCTTACCGTCTGGTGATTCCGATTCCTCGAATGTTATTTCTTCTGGCAATTCAATGACTTCAGTTGGTGTTATTTCTTCTTGCTCTTCCGGAGCGTTCTCTACGATAACAGTAACTGTGGTAATGGGTGCTTCATCATCTTTTTCAATAGTCGTTATTTCTGTCACTTCTTCCTTAGGACCTTTCCGTTTCTTAATAACGCGCTTAGTGGTTTTGATGGTTTTTACGTCACCAGTTTCAGTTCGTACTTGAGTGATTTGTACTGTTTCTGGTGCGTCTTCCACTATATGAGTTGTGTCTGGTTCGAGTAATTGTGTGAATGTTGTGGTTGTCTCGTCCGTGAGTTCTTGTGTTTTGTGTACCGAGAAAATGGGTTGTTCGTCACCTACTTGTTCAGTGAAAATTTCTGTAGTTTGTAGCTTAGGACCTACCTTCTTTTTGATAGTGCGTTTAGTGATTTTCTTTTGTTTTTGCTTACCGTCTGGTGTTTCTAATTCCTCGAATGTTATTTCTTCTGGCAGTTCAATGGTTTCTTCAGTTGTTATTTCTTCTTGCTCTTCCGAAGCGTTCTCTTCGATAACAGTAACTGTGGTAATGGGTGCTTCATCATCTTTTTCAATAGTCGTTATTTCTGTCACTTCGTCCTTGGGACCTCTTCGTTTCTTAATAACGCGCTTAGTTGTTTTGATGGTTTTTACGTCTCCAGTTTCGGTTCGTACTTGAGTGACTTGTACTGTTTCTGGTGCTTCTTCCACTACATGAGCTGTGTCTGGTTTGAGTAATTGTGTGAATTGTGTGGTTGTCTCGTCCGTGAGTTCATGGGTTTGGTGTATCGAGACAATGGGTTGATCGTCACCTACTTGTTCAGTGATGATTTGTGTAGTTTGTACCTTAGGACCTACCTTCTTTTTGATAGTGCGCTTAGTGGTTTTCTTTTGTTTAGGCTTACCGTCTGGTGATTCCGATTCCTCGACTGTTATTTCTTCTGGCAATTCAATGACTTCAGTTGGTGTTATTTCTTCTTGCTCTTCCGGAGCGTTCTCTTCGATAACAGTAACTGTGGTAATGGGTGCTTCATCGTCTTTTTCGACAGTCGTTATTTCTGTCACTTCGTCCTTGGGCCCTCTTCGTTTCTTAATAACGCGCTTAGTGGTTTTGACGGTTTTCACGTCTCCAGTTTCAGATCTTACTTGACTGATTTGTACTGTTTCTGGTGCTTCTTCCACTACACGAGCTGTGTCTGGTTTGAGTAATTGTGTGAACGGTGTGGTTGTCTCGTCTGTGAGTTCTGATGTTTTATGTATCGAGACAATGGGTTGTTCGTCACCTACTTGTTCAGTAATGATTTGTGTAGTTTGTACCTTCGGACCTTCCTTCTTTTTTATAGTCCGTTTAGTGATTTTCTTTTGTTTAGGCTTACCGTCTGGAGTTTCCAATTCCTCGAATGTTATTTCTTCAGGCAATTCAATGGTTCCAGTAGGTGTCATTTCTTCTTGCTCTTCCGGGGCTTTCTCTTCGGTAACAGTTACTGTGGTAATGGGTGCTTCATTGTCTTTTTCAATAGTCGTTATTTCTGTCACTTCGTCCTTAGGACCTTTCCGTTTCTTGATAATGCGCTTAGTGGTTTTGATGGTGTTTACGTCTCCAGTTTCAGTTCGTACTTGAGTGACTTGTACTGTTTCTGGTGCTTCTTCCACTACACGAGCTGTGTCTGGTTTGAGTAATTGTGTGAATTGTGTGGTTGTCTCGTCCGTGAGTTCATGGGTTTGGTGTATCGAGACAATGGGTTGTTCGTCACCTACTTGTTCAGTGATGATTTGTGTAGTTTGTACCTTAGGACCTACCTTCTTTTTGATAGTGCGCTTAGTGGTTTTCTTTTGTTTAGGCTTACCGTCTGGTGATTCCGATTCCTCGAATGTTATTTCTTCTGGCAATTCAATGACTTCAGTTGGTGTTATTTCTTCTTGCTCTTCCGGAGCGTTCTCTTCGATAACAGTAACTGTGGTAATGGGTGCTTCATCGTCTTTTTCGACAGTCGTTATTTCTGTCACTTCGTCCTTGGGCCCTCTTCGTTTCTTAATAACGCGCTTAGTGGTTTTGACGGTTTTTACGTCTCCAGTTTCAGATCTTACTTGACTGATTTGTACTGTTTCTGGTGCTTCTTCCACTACACGAGCTGTGTCTGGTTTGAGTAATTGTGTGAACGGTGTGGTTGTCTCGTCTGTGAGTTCTGATGTTTTATGTATCGACACAATGGGTTGTTCGTCACCTACTTGTTCAGTAATGATTTGTGTAGTTTGTACCTTCGGACCTTCCTTCTTTTTTATAGTCCGTTTAGTGATTTTCTTTTGTTTAGGCTTACCGTCTGGAGTTTCCAATTCCTCGAATGTTATTTCTTCAGGCAATTCAATGGTTTCAGTAGGTGTCATTTCTTCTTGCTCTTCCGGGGCTTTCTCTTCGGTAACAGTTACTGTGGTAATGGGTGCTTCATTGTCTTTTTCAATAGTCGTTATTTCTGTCACTTCGTCCTTGGGCCCTCTTCGTTTCTTAATAACACGCTTGGTGGTTTTGACGGTTTTTACGTCTCCAGTTTCAGATCTTACTTGACTGATTTGTACTGTTTCTGGTGCTTCTTCCACTACACGAGCTGTGTCTGGTTTGAGTAATTGTGTGAATGGTGTGCTTGTCTCGTCCGTGAGTTCTTGGGTTTGGTGTATCAAGACAATGGGTTGTTCGTCACCTACTTGTTCAGTGATGATTTGTGTAGTTTGTACCTTAGGACCTACCTTATTTTTGATAGTGCGCTTAGTGGTTTTCTTTTGTTTAGGCTTACCATCTGGTGATTCCGATTCCTCGAATGTTATTTCTTCTGGCAATTCAATGACTTCAGTTGGTGTTATTTCTTCTTGCTCTTCCGGAGCGTTCTCTTCGATAACAGTAACTGTGGTAATGGGTGCTTCATCGTCTTTTTCGACAGTCGTTATTTCTGTCACTTCGTCCTTGGGCCCTCTTCGTTTCTTAATAACGCGCTTAGTGGTTTTGACGGTTTTTACGTCACCAGATTCAGATCTTACTTGACTGATTTGTACTGTTTCTGGTGCTTCTTCCACTACACGAGCTGTGTCTGGTTTGAGTAATTGTGTTAACGGTGTGGTTGTCTCGTCTGTGAGTTCTGATGTTTTATGTATCGAGACAATGGGTTGTTCGTCACCTACTTGTTCAGTAATGATTTGTGTAGTTTGTACCTTCGGACCTTCCTTCTTTTTTATAGTCCGTTTAGTGATTTTCTTTTGTTTAGGCTTACCGTCTGGAGTTTCCAATTCCTCGAATGTTATTTCTTCAGGCAATTCAATGGTTTCAGTAGGTGTCATTTCTTCTTGCTCTTCCGGGGCTTTCTCTTCGGTAACAGTTACTGTGGTAATGGGTGCTTCATTATCTTTTTCAATAGTCGTTATTTCTGTCAGTTCGTCCTTGGGCCCTCTTCGTTTCTTAATAACGCGCTTGGTGGTTTTGACGGTTTTTACGTCTCCAGTTTCAGATCTTACTAGACTGATTTGTACTGTTTCTGGTGCTTCTTCCACTACACGAGCTGTGTCTGGTTTGAGTAATTGTGTGAATGGTGTGCTTGTCTCGTCCGTGAGTTCTTGGGTTTGGTGTATCGAGACAATGGGTTGTTCGTCACCTACTTGTTCAGTGATGATTTGTGTAGTTTGTACCTTAGGACCTACCTTCTTTTTGATAGTGCGCTTAGTGGTTTTCTTTTGTATAGGCTTACCGTCTGGTGATTCCGATTCCTCGAATGTTATTTCTTCTGGTAATTCAATGACTTCAGTTGGTGTTATTTCTTCTTGCTCTTCCGGAGCGTTCTCTTCGATAACAGTAACTGTGGTAATGGGTGCTTCATCGTCTTTTTCGACAGTCGTTATTTCTGTCACTTCGTCCTTGGGCCCTCTTCGTTTCTTAATAACGTGCTTAGTGGTTTTGACGGTTTTTATGTCTCCAGTTTCAGATTTTACTTGACTGATTTGTACTGTTTCTGGTGCTTCTTCCACTACACGAGCTGTGTCTGGTTTGAGTAATTGTGTGAACGGTGCGGTTGTCTCGTCTGTGAGTTCTGATGTTTTATGTATCGAGTCAATGGGTTGTTCGTCACCTACTTGTTCAGTAATGATTTGTGTAGTTTGTACCTTAGGACCTACCTTCTTTTTGATAGTGCGTTTAGTGATTTTCTTTTGTTTCGGCTTACCGTCTGGTGTTTCCAATTCCTCGAATGTTATTTCTTCTGGTAATTCAATGGTTTCAGTCGGTGTTATTTCTTGATTTTTCGGAGCTTTTTCTTCGCTTACGGTTACTGTGGTAATGGGTGCTTCATCGTCTTTTTCGACAGTCGTTATTTCTGTCACTTCGTCCTTGGGTCCTTTTCGTTTTTTAATAACGCGTTTAGTGGTTTTGACGGTTGTCACGTCACCAGTTTCAGATCGTACTTGGGTGATTTGTACTGTTTCTGGTGCTTCATCTACTACATGAGCTGTGTCTGGTTCGAGTAACTGTGTGAATGGTGCGGCTGTTTCGTCCGTAAGTTCATGTGTTTTGTGTACCGAGCAAATGGGTTGTTCGTCACCTACTTGTTCAGTAATGATTTGTGTAATTTGTACCTTCGGACCTTCCTTCTTTTTTATAGTCCGTTTAGTGATTTTCTTTTGTTTAGGCTTACTGTCTGGAGTTTCCAATTCCTCAAATGTTATTTCTTCTGGTAATTCAATGGTTTCAGTAGGTGTTATTTCTTTCTGCTCTTCTGGAGCTTTCTCTTCGGTAACAGTAACTGTGGTAATGGGTGCCTCGTCGTCTTTTTCGACAGTCGTTATTTCTGTCACTTCGTCCTTAAGACCTTTCCGTTTCTTAATAACGCGCTTGGTGGTTTTGACGGTTTTTACGTCTCCAGTTTCAGATCTTACTTGACTGATTTGTACTGTTTCTGGTGCTTCTTCCACTACACGAGCTGTGTCTGGTTTGAGTAATTGTGTGAACGGTGTGCTTGTCTCGTCCGTGAGTTCTTGTGTTTGGTGTATCGAGACAATGGGTTGTTCGTCACCTACTTGTTCAGTGATGATTTGTGTAGTTTGTACCTTAGGACCTACCTTCTTTTTGATAGTGCGCTTAGTAGTTTTCTTTTGTTTAGGCTTACCGTCTGGTGATTCCGATTCCTCGAATGTTATTTCTTCTGGCAATTCAATGACTTCAGTTGGTGTTATTTCTTCTTGCTCTTCCGGAGCGTTCTCTTCGATAACAGTAACTGTGGTAATGGGTGCTTCATCGTCTTTTTCGACAGTCGTTATTTCTGTCACTTCGTCCTTGGGCCCTCTTCGTTTCTTAATAACGCGCTTAGTGGTTTTGACGGTTTTCACGTCTCCAGTTTCAGATCTTACTTGACTGATTTGTACTGTTTCTGGTGCTTCTTCCACTACACGAGCTGTGTCTGGTTTGAGTAATTGTGTGAACGGTGTGGTTGTCTCGTCTGTGAGTTCTGATGTTTTATGTATCGAGACAATGGGTTGTTCGTCACCTACTTGTTCAGTAATGATTTTTGTAGTTTGTACCTTAGGACCTACCTTCTTTTTGATAGTGCGTTTAGTGATTTTCTTTTGTTTAGGCTTACCGTCTGGAGTTTCCAATTCCTCGAATGTTATTTCTTCAGGCAATTCAATGGTTTCAGTAGGTGTCATTTCTTCTTGCTCTTCCGGGGCTTTCTCTTCGGTAACAGTTACTGTGGTAATGGGTGCTTCATTGTCTTTTTCAATAGTCGTTATTTCTGTCACTTCGTCCTTGGGCCCTCTTCGTTTCTTAATAACGCGTTTAGTAGTTTTGACGGTTTTCACGTCACCAGTTTCAGATCGTACTTGGGTGAATTGTACTGTTTCTGGTGCTTCTTCCACTACATGAGCTGTTTCTGGTTCGAGTAACTGTGTGAATAGTGCGGCTGTTTCGTCCGTGAGTTCATGTGTTTTGTGTACCGAGCAAATGGGTTGTTCGTCACCTACTTGTTCAGTAATGATTTGTGTAGTTTGTACCTTCGGACCTTCCTTCTTTTTAATAGTGCGTTTAGTAGTTTTCTTTTGTTTAGGCTTACCGTACGATGTTTCCAATTCCTCGAATGATATTTCTTCTGGCAATTCAATGGTTTCAATGGGTATTATTTCTTCTTGCTCTACTGGAGCGTTCTCTTCGATAACAGTAACTGTGGTAATGGGTGCTTCATCGTCTTTTTCGATGGTTGTTATTTCTGTAACTTCATCTTTGGGACCTCTTCTTTTCTTAATGACTCGCTTAGTCGTTTTGATGATTTTGACGTCTCCAGTTTCAGTTCTTACTTGAGTTACCTGTACCTCTTCCGGAGCATCTTCTATTATAATGGCTTTGTCTGGTTTGAGTAGTTGTGCGAATGGTGTTGTTGTCTCGTCTGTTAGTTCTTGTGTTTTGTGTATCGAGACTATGGGTTGTTCGTCACCTACTTGTTCAGTGATGATTTCTGTTGTTTCCACTTTAGGTCCTACCTTTTTCTTGAAAACGCGTTTTGTGGTTTTCTTTTGTTTTGGCTTGCCGTCTGGTGTTTCCGATTCCTCGAATGTTATTTCTTCTGGCAATTCAATGGTTGTGTTGGGTGTTATTTCTTCTTGCTCTTCCGGGGCTTTCTCTTCGATAACAGTAACTGTTGTGATGGGTGCTTCATCGTCTTTTTCGATGGTCGTTATTTCTGTCACTTCATCCTTGGGACCTCTTCTTTTCTTAATAACGCGTTTAGTTGTTTTGATGGTTTTTACGTCTCCAGTTTCAGTTTGCACTTGAGTGACATGTACTGTTTCTGGTGCTTCTTCTACTACACTGGCTCTGTCTGTTTTTAGTAATTGTGTGAGTGGTGTGGTCGTCTCATCTGTGAGTTCTTGCGTTTTGTGTATCGAGACAATGGGTAGTTCGTCACCTACTTGTTCAGTGATGATTTCAGTAGTTTGTATCTTAGGACCTACCTTGTTTTTGATAGTGCGTTTAGAAGTTTTCTTTTGTTTAGGCTTACCGTATGGTGTTTCCAATTCCTCGAATGATATTTCTTCTGGTAATTCAATGGTTTCGGTTGGTGTTATTTCTTCTTGCTCTTGCGAAGCTTTCTCTTCGGTAACAGTTACTGTAGTAATGGGTGCCTCATCATCTTTTTCAATAGTCGTTATTTCTGTCACTTCGTCCTTGGGCCCTCTTCGTTTCTTAATAACGCGCTTAGTGGTTTTGACGGTTTTTACGTCTCCAGTTTCAGATCTTACTTGACTGATTTGTACTGTTTCTGGTGCTTCTTCCACTACACGAGCTGTGTCTGGTTTGAGTAATTGTGTGAACGGTGTGGTTGTCTCGTCTGTGAGTTCTGATGTTTTATGTATCGAGACAATGGGTTGTTCGTCACCTACTTGTTCAGTGAAAATTTCAGTAGTTTGTATCTTAGGACCTACCTTCTTTTTGATAGTGCGTTTAGTGATTTTCTTTTGTTTTGGCTTACCGTCTGGTGTTTCTGATTCCTCAAATGTTATTTCTTCTGGTAATTCAATGGTTTCAGTAGGTGTTATTTCTTTCTGCTCTTCTGGAGCTTTCTCTTCGGTAACAGTAACTGTGGTAATGGGTGCCTCGTCGTCTTTTTCGACAGTCGTTATTTCTGTCACTTCGTCCTTAGGACCTTTCCGTTTCTTGATAATGCGCTTAGTTGTTTTGATGGTTTTAACGTCACCAGTTTCAGTTCGTACTTGAGTGACTCGTACTGTTTCTGGTGCTTCTTCCACTACATGAGCTGTGTCTGGTTTAAGTAATTGTGTGAATGGTGTGGTTGTCTCGTCTGTGAGTTCTTCTGTTTTGTGTATGGAGATAATGGGTTGTTCGTCATCCATTTGTTCAGTGATAATTTGTGTAGTTTGTACCTTAGGACCTACCTTCTTTTTGATAGTGCGTTTAGTGGTTTTCTTTTGTTTAGGCTTACCGTCTGGTGTTTTCGATTCCTCGACTGTTATTTCTTCTGGAAATTCAACGGTTTCCGTTATTTCTTCTTGTTTTTCTGGAGCTTGCTCTTCTATAACAGTAACTGTGGTAATGGGTTCTTCATCGTCTTTTTCGATCGTCATTATTTCTGTCACTTCATGCTTTGGACCTCTCCTTTTCTTAATAATGCGCTTAGTGGTTTTGATGGCTTTGACGTCACCAGTTTCAGTTTGTATTTGAGTTATCTGAACGCTTTCCGGAGCTTCTTCTATTAAAATGGCCTTGTCTGGTTTAAGTATTTGTTTGAATGGTGTTGTTGTCTCGTCTGCAAGTTCTTGTGTTTCATGTATCGAGACAATAGGTTGTTCGTCACCTACTTGTTCAGTGATGATTTCTGTAGTTTGTATCTTAGGACCTACCTTCTTTTTGATAGTTCGTTTAGTGGTTTTCTTTTGTTTAGGCCTACCGTCTGAGGACTCTGATTCCTCAAATGTTATTTCTTCTGGCAATTCAATGGCTTCAGTTGGTGTTATTTCTTCTTGCTCTTCCGGAGCGTTCTCTTCGATAACAGTAACTGTGGTAATGGGTGCTTCATCATCTTTTTCAATAGTCGTTATTTCTGTCACTTCGTCCTTGGGACCTCTTCGTTTCTTAATAACGCGCTTAGTTGTTTTGATAGTTTTTACGTCTCCAGTTTCAGTTCGTACTTGAGTGACTTGTACTGTTTCTGGTGCTTCTTCCACTACATGAGCTGTGTCTGGTTTGAGTAATTGCGTGAACGGTGTTGTGGTCTCATCTTTAAGTTCTTGTGTTTTGTGTATCGAGACAATGGGTTGTTCGTCACCTACTTGTTCTGTGATGATTTCTGTTGTTTCCACTTTAGGACCTATTTTCTTTTTGATGATGCGTTTAGTGGTTTTCTTTTGTTTAGGCTTACCGTCTTGTGTTTCCAATTCCTCGAATGTTGTTTCTTCTGGCAGTTCAAGGGTTTCAGTGGGTTTTATTTCATCTTGCTTTTCTTGTATTTTCTCTTCGGTAATAGTAACTGTTGTGATTGGGGCTTCATCGTCTGTTTCGGTAGTCGTTATTTCTGTAACTTCGTCTTTGGGACCTCTTCGTTTCCTAATAACGCGCTTAGTTGTTTTGATAGTTTTGATGTCGCCAGTTTCAGTGCGTACTTGTGTGACTTGTACTGATTCTGGAGCTTCTTCTATTATAATGGCCTTGTCTGGTTTGAGTAGTTGTGCGAATGGCGTTGTTGTCTCGTCTGTGGGTTCTTGTGTTTTGTGTATTGAAACAATGGGTTGTTCGTCACCTACTTGTTCAGTGATGATTTCAGTAGTTTGTATCTTAGGACCTACCTTCTTTTTGATAGTGCGTTTAGTAGTTTTCTTTTGTTTAGGCTTACCGTACGATGTTTCCAATTCCTCGAATGATATTTCTTCTGGCAATTCAATGGCTTCAGTAGGTATCATTTCTTCTTGCTCTACTGGAGTGTTCTCTTCGATAACAGTAACTGTGGTAATGGGTGCTTCATCGTCTTTTTCAATAGTTGTTATTTCTGTAACTTCATCTTTGGGACCTCTTCTTTTCTTAATGACTCGCTTAGTCGTTTTGATGGTTTTGACGTCTCCAGTTTCAGTTCTTACTTGAGTTACCTGTACCTCTTCCGGAGCATCTTCTATTATAATGGCTTTGTCTGGTTTGAGTAGTTGTGCGAATGGTGTTGTTGTCTCGTCTGTTAGTTCTTGTGTTTTGTGTATCGAGACTATGGGTTGTTCGTCACCTACTTGTTCAGTGATGATTTCTGTTGTTTCCACTTTAGGTCCTACCTTTTTCTTGAAAACGCGTTTTGTGGTTTTCTTTTGTTTTGGCTTACCGTCTGGTGTTTCCGATTCCTCGAATGTTATTTCTTCTGGCAATTCAATGGTTGTGTTGGGTGTTATTTCTTCTTGCTCTTCCGGGGCTTTCTCTTCTGTAACAATAACTGTTGTGATGGGTGCTTCATCGTCTTTTTCGATTGTCGTTATTTCTGTCACTTCGTCTTTGGGACCTCTTCGTTTCTTAATAATGCGCTTAGTTGTTTTGATGGTTTTTACGTCTCCAGTTTCAGTTTGCACTTGAGTGACATGTACTGTTTCTGGTGCTTCTTCTACTACACTGGCTCTGTCTGTTATAAGTAATTGTGTGAGTGGTGTGGTCGTCTCATCCGTGAGTTGTTGCGTTTTATGTATTGAGACAATGGGTTGTTCGTCACCTACTTGTTCAGTGATGATTTCAGTAGTTTGTATCTTAGGACCTACCTTCTTTTTGATAGTGCGTTTAGTAGTTTTCTTTTGTTTAGGCTTACCGTATGATGTATCCAATTCTTCGAATGATATTTCTTCTGGCAATTCAATGGCTTCAGTAGGTATTATTTCTTCTTGCTCTACTGGAGTGTTCTCTTCGATAACAGTAACTGTGGTAATGGGTGCTTCATCGTCTTTTTCGATGGTTGTTATTTCTGTAACTTCATCTTTGGGACCTCTTCTTTTCTTAATGACTCGCTTAGTCGTTTTGATGGTTTTGACGTCTCCAGTTTCAGTTCTTACTTGAGTTACCTGTACCTCTTCCGGAGCATCTTCTATTATAATGGCTTTGTCTGGTTTGAGTAGTTGTGCGAATGGTGTTGTTGTCTCGTCTGTGAGTTCTTGTGTTTTGTGTATCGAGACTATGGGTTGTTCGTCACCTACTTGTTCAGTGATGATTTCTGTTGTTTCCACTTTAGGTCCTACCTTTTTCTTGAAAACGCGTTTTGTGGTTTTCTTTTGTTTTGGCTTACCGTCTGGTGTTTCCGATTCCTCGAATGTTATTTCTTCTGGCAATTCAATGGTTGTGTTGGGTGTTATTTCTTCTTGCTCTTCCGGGGCTTTCTCTTCTGTAACAATAACTGTTGTGATGGGTGCTTCATCGTCTTTTTCGATGGTCGTTATTTCTGTCACTTCATCCTTGGGACCTCTTCTTTTCTTAATAACGCGCTTAGTTGTTTTGATGGTTTTTACGTCTCCAGTTTCAGTTTGCACTTGAGTGACATGTACTGTTTCTGGTGCTTCTTCTACTACACTGGCTCTGTATGTTTTAAGTAATTGTGTGAGTGGTGTAGTCGTCTCATCTGTGAGTTCTTGCGTTTTATGTATCGAGACAATGGGTTTTTCGTCACCTACTTGTTCAGTGATGATTTCAGTAGTTTGTATCTTAGGACCTAACTTCTTTTTGATAGTGCGTTTAGTAGTTTTCTTTTGTTTAGGCTTACCGTATGGTGTTTCCAATTCCTCGAATGTTATTTCTTCTGGCAATTCAATGGCTTCAGTAGGTATTATTTCTTCTTGCTCAACTGGAGCGTTCTCTTCGATAACAGTAACTGTGGTAATGGGTGCATCATCGTCTTTTTCGATGGTTGTTATTTCTGTCACTTCGTCCTTATGACCTCTTCGTTTCTTAATAACGCGCTTTGTTGTTTTGATAGTTTTGATGTCGCCAGTTTCAGTGCGTACTTGTGTGACTTGTACTGATTCTGGAGTTTCTTCTATTATAATGGCCTTGTCTGGTTTGAGTAGTTGTGCGAATGCCGTTGTTGTCTCGTCTGTGAGTTCTTGTGTTTTGTGTATCGAGACTATGGGTTGTTCGTCACCTACTTGTTCAGTGATGATTTCTGTTGTTTCCACTTTAGGTCCTACCTTTTTCTTGAAAACGCGTTTTGTGGTTTTCTTTTGTTTTGGCTTACCGTCTGGTGTTTCCGATTCCTCGAATGTTATTTCTTCTGGCAATTCAATGGTTTCATTGGGTGTTATTTCTTCATTCTTTTCCGGGGCTTTCTCTTCGGTAACAGTAACTGTTGTGATGGGTGCTTCATCGTCTTTTTCGATGGTCGTTATTTCTGTCACTTCTTCCTTGGGACCTTTCCGTTTCTTAATAACGCGCTTAGTTGTTTTGATGGATTTTACGTCTCCATTTTCAGTTCGTAGTTGAGTAACTTGTACTGTTTCTGGAGCTTCTTCCACTATACTGGCTGTGTCCGATTTGAGTAATGTTGCTACAGGTGTGGATGTCTCTTCTGTGAGTTCTTGTGTCTTGTGGACTGACACAATGGGTTGTTCGTCACCTACTTGTTCAGTAATGATTTCTGTAGTTTCGACTGTAGGACCCACCTTCTTTTTGATAGTGCGTTTAATGGTTTTCTTTGGTTTTTGCTTACCCTCTGGTGTTTCAGTATCTGCTAGTGTTATTTCTTCTGGTAATTCAATGATTTCAATGGGCGTTATTTTTTCTGTCACCTCAGGAGCTTTCTCTTCTGTAACAGTGACTATTGTCACGGGTGCTTCATTGTCCTTTTCGATGGTTGTAATTTCCGTAACTTCATGTTTGAGGCCTTTCTTTTTCTTAATGATGCGCCTAGTAGTCTTAACATTTTTAATATCCCCAGATTCAGTTCGTACTTGATCAATTTGTACCATTTCTGGGGCTTCTTCGACTATGTTGGCTGTTACTGGTTTGAGTAATTCTGTGAAAGATTTTGTTGTGTCGTCTGTTATTTCCTCTGTTTTGTGTATCGAGACAATGGGATTTTCGCTGCCTATTTGCTCAGTAGTTATCTCCGTGGTTTCAACCTTAGAACCTACCTTCTTTTTGATAGTTCGCTTAGACGTTTTCTTTTGTGTAGGCTTACCATCGGGTGTTTCCGATGGCTCAAATGTTGTTTCTTCTGGTAATTCAATGATTTCAAAAGGCGTTATCTGTGCCTGCTCTTCGGGGGTTTTCTTTTCAGAAACGGTAACTGTGGTTACAGGTGCTTCATCGTCTTTTTCAATGGTAATGATTTCTGTCACTTCGTCCTTTGGACCTTTTCTTTTTTTAATAACGCGCTTAGTGGTTTTGATTGTTTTGATGTCGCCGGTCTCAGTTCTTACTTGTGAGACCTGCACCGTTTCGGGAGCTTCTTCTATTATATTGGCTGTGTTAGGTTGGAGTGATTCGGTGAATGGTATTGCTGTGTCATCTGTAAGTTCTTCTGTTTTGTGTATAGAGATAATGGGTTTTTGGCTACCTACTTGTTCAGTTATGATTTCTGTGGTTTCAATCTTGGGACCTACTTTCTTTTTGATGGTGCGTTTAGTGGTTTTCTTTGGTGTTGGCTTACCGTCTGGTGTTTCTGTTTCCTCAATTGTTATTTCTTCTGGTAACTCAACGATTTCTGTAGATGTTATTTGTTTTGACTCTTCTGGAGCTTTCTCTTTGGAAACAGTTATAGTGGTAATCGGTAATTCATCGTCCTTTTCGATTGTAGTTATTTCAGTTACTTCGTCTTTGGGACCTCTTCTTTTCTTAATCACACGCTTAGTGGTTTTTATGGTTTTGATGTCTCCAGTGTCACTTCGTACTTGAGTTACCTGTACCACCTCTGGAGCTTCTTCTACTATACTCGCTGTGTCAAGTTTGACTTGTTCATTGAATGGTACTGGTGTGTCATCTGCGAGTTCTTCCGTTTTGTGAATTGAGATAATCGGTTGCGTGTTGCCTACTTGTTCTGTCATGATTTCTGTAGTTTCAACCTTAGAACCTACCTTCTTTTTGATAGTGCGTTTAGTGGTTTTCTTGTGTGTAGGCTTACCGTCTGGTGTTTCAGATTCCTCGACTGTTACTTCCTCCGGGAACTCAATGGTTTCAATAGGTGTTATTTCTTCTTGCTCTTCTGGAGCTTTCTCTTCTGTCATAGTAACTGTGGTGATTGGGGCTTCATCATCTTTTTCGATGGTCGTTATTTCTGTCACTTCGTTTTTGGGACCTCTTCGTTTCTTAATAACGCGCTTAGTCGTTTTGATGGTTTTCACGTCTCCAGTTTCAGTTCGCACTTGAGTGACTTGTATTGTTTCAGGACCTTCTTCCACTATCTTGGCTTCTTCTGGTTTTATGTAGCCTGTAATTGGTAAAGTTTCCTCATCTGTAAGTTCTTCAGTTTTTTGTATCGAAATTGTGGGTTGTTCGCTACCCACTTGCTCAGTTATAATTTCTGTTGTTTCCAGCTTGGGACCAATCTTCTTTTTGATAGTACGTTTAGTGAGTTTTGTTTGTTTAGGCTTACCGTCTGCTGCTATGGACTCTATGATTGTTGTTTCTTCAGGCATTTCAATGACATCAATGGGCTTAGTTTCTTCGAGCTCTTCGGATCTGTTTTCTTCATTTACAGTTACTGTGGTGATTGGTTCTTCGTCATCCTTTTCAACGGTTGTGATTTCTGTTATTTCATCCTTGACACCCTTCCTCTTTTTAATCAGGCGCTTTGTTGTTTTTATGGTTTTGACATCACCTGTCTCAGTGAGTACTTGTGTGACCTGCACCGTTTCAGGTGCCTCTCTAACTATTATGGCTTCCTCGGATTTGGGTAGGTCTGCGATTGGCCTTACAGTGTCGTCAACGAGTTCTTCGGTTTGGGGAATTGAAATAATAGGTTGTTGGTCATCTTCGTGTTCTGTAATGATTTCTGTAGTTTCGGGTTTAGCGTCTGTCTTCTTTTTAACAATGCGTTTTGTGATTTTCTTTTGTTTAGGCTTACCGTCTATTGCTTCATTGTTGATGGCAATTGTTTCTTGTGGTTGCTCAATGAATTCAATCGGTTTAATTTGTTCTGTTTCTTCATTTATCTTAGCTTCAATGGGTTCGTCCAAGATTTGCATTGGTTCGGTAGTGAGTTCATCCGTTTTTTGTGCAGGTTCTTGGTTACCTTCATGTACGGTGATCATCTCCGTTTCGATTTTATGGACTACTTTCTTCTTGACATTACGTTTAGTTACTTTCTTTTGCCTTGGTTTACCATCTGATGGTTCATTCTCTTCATGTAGCTCGATGATTTCAAGAGGTTCTGTTTCTTCCGGTGCTTCAGTAGCTTCATCTTCTTTTACACTAATGATTGTAAATGGAGCTTCGTCATCTTTTTCCTTTGTCATAGGTTGCTCTTCGTCTTCTTGCTCTGTTACGATCTCGGTAGTTTCAAGCTTAGAACCTGTCTTCTTTTTTATTGTACGCTTTGTTATTTTCTTCGGTTTGGATATATGGTCTGGTGCCTCATATTCTTCTGCCATGGTTTCTTCGGGTAATTCAATTATTTCAATGGGCTCAATATCGTGTGGCTCCTCGTAAGTTTTTTCATCGGGTATAGTAACTGTGGTGATAGGTATTTCATTATGTTCATCCATGAATGTGATTTCAGTTACTTCTTCTTTAAGGCCTTTCTTCTTTTTTATCAAGCGCTTATTTTTCTTAATAGTTTCTGCATCTCCCGTCTTTGTGGTTACTTGTGTTACTTGCACTATTTCTTGATCTTCTTCTACTATATCAGCAATCTCAGGGTTTTGAAAATCTCTAAATGGAGTTACAGTATCATCTGTTACTTCTTCTTCATTGCATAATGTAACGACGGGTTCTTTCTCATCTTCACTTTCAGTTATTATTTCCGTACTTTGTCTTAATCCTTTTTTTATTTTCTTTGTTTTTGGTTTATGTGGACTTGATGTGAACCCGATGTGTATTTGTTTTCGGTCTTCCTCTACATTTTGCAGAAAACTGTCCTCATCTAATATTTCTTCAATTTCTATATGTGTGATCATTTTTGGTATGTGTAGTTCTTCTTCAGGCATTTCAATTGTCCCCTTTTCTGTTGGTTCCTGTTTAAATTCTGTTTCATCTCCTACATATTCTTCAATATTTAAATCATGCCCTATTGCCTGCTGAGGCTGTTTCTGCTCGTCATCTTCTATAGTTTCTTCAATTACTACATCTCCCTCTTCAGAATTTATAGTTTTACTTTTCTTTTTCTTCCTTAAGATCGTTCTCTTTGTTTTTATTTGTATAGGCTCTGAATTTCCAGGTCCTTGTATAAACTTCGTAATAATTTCTTCACTTTCTTCCGTGTCAGATATCTTAGGTGAAGTTTGATTTACCTCTGTTAATTCTGTGGAAATGTTTTAGAATGTTATTGTATGCATTTCATTGATGCTAATGTTTAGTATTCATAGGATTGTTTCTAATGTATAATTCAGTATGTTTACTTTGCTCCGAAGACTAGTATTTATTTCTGCAAGAAGGGGTATGGTTGTACACAATGGGGAAGTTTTAGCTGATTTACAAGGTTTACTGTTTTATTAATATAGAAATTGATAAACTGAGTAATTTGTGATTCAGTTTGGTCAGCAAAGTATTGTTTATTGTGATAGTTTGATTCTCAGTTAGTCTGTCTTACATATAATACGTAATACTGCTACACTATAATATTTTTCAAGGAGGCAGGACACGACGGTATTCTTCCGTCCGAAATGAGCTGTCCGACTGGGGTAGTTCCTCCGCCCTACATCCGCGGCCATAACAATCGTGTTGTGTTCCCGCCGGTAAGTAGGGTAGCCAGAGCTCACTGTATCCCTCCTCCCCCCACCTCTTCCTAGCCTGCCCGCCCCTTTTCAGCCCTCCCACTGCCCTTCAGGATAGGCAGCGCGTGTATATATAATACCTAATATTACGTGTTTTATATTTTTAAATATTTTTTTTGTTTTTATATAGATGTAATTAAAATCATGATTTATAAGGTTTTAAGAAAATATAGAGATACATTATTTCATTATAAAATTACAAAATTGTTACATCATATTATAATTAGCAAAACGTAACTATATCTCCACTCCGTTGTAGGCGTATTCCTGTATTACAGTCAATAGAGAGCCATTTCCCGTTACACATATGCAGCCGGCGTTATGACGTGTATGCATGAAGCAGTAGAAAATACCATGATTAAGCTCAGGTTTTCGCTCGCAATAACCTCCTAAGAAAGTTAACGAGCATAAACTGGGTTGCCTCCCCGCTTCGCCTTAGCTTGACGGCCTCATCAAATGCATTTTCACCCCGCTTAAAGGACTCGGGACTGTATGAGGAAGGAAACACATGAGCTGGTAAAGAATTTCAGGTTTAGATGGTGCGGCAAAGGAAAGAGGCACCAAACCGCTTGGTTCTTGATGGAATTGTTTGCACCATATGGGGGTGATATCTCAGCCTTGCACGTGTTGTTCTGTATAGGAATGGAGAGGGTGGGATTAATTGGTAGAGCTCGTCGGAACACTCCCCATGGTAGATGCGGTAAAAAGCTGCCAAAGATGCTATATCTCTGCGCAAATGCAGGGGCTCTAGAGTATTGGTAACTTCAGGCCTCCCAATAATACGGGCCGCGCGTCGCTGCTACCTGTCGAGAGCATCTAACAAGTACTGAGCAGAGCCATCCCAGAGATGAGAACAGTATTCCACGCCGGAACGGATTTGTGCCTTGTACAGAAGACACCGTTGCTTCGGCGTGAAAAATCGTCTCACCTTGTTCAGGACTCCGAGTTTCCGCGAGGCCGTTTTGATGATGCTCTCGATGTAGTTTTTATTATTCAGTTTGCAGCGAACATCCGTGCCGAGTATATCTAGGTTATCCCGAAGTGCAGTGGAGTGTCCCGAAGAGTAGGGAGGGGAAGGAAAGAATACCTTTGTTGTAAACGCACAAGCCTGCGTCTTCTTGGCATTTAACTCGTTCTCAGAGCCCCATTGCGAAATGAGATTCAAGACCCTATCAAGCTCAGTGACAAGAAGCTGTCTGTTTTCCCCTATGTCAGCCTGCTTGTCCGCAGGTTGACCGTGATATCGTCCGTGTAAAGTGCTATCATCTGCATAACAATGACTGCTGCCTACTGACAGCATGTCATTTATATGCAGAAGAAACAGAGTAAGCGATAAAACGGACCCCTGCGGTGCACCTGCATTGATCTGCACGAAAGCCGATGTCCGCCCATAACAGAGCACTCGGATGCGGCGCTCCTGCAGGAAGTTCTCAATCCAGCTGCATAATAGGACTGCACGAACATGGCGTTGCTTGATACAGATATCATGCATTGCGTGGTCACAGTTTGGAAGTGTCGGAGGGTGCATACCGCAATCATCGATTCGGGAATTAGCCGCAAAGAGATTAGCCAGCAAGTCAGCTTTCTCCTGCGGCTTATGAGCCAGTGAACCGTCGGGGTTTCGCAAGGGGAGCAGCGAAAGCTTGCAGAACTTTAATTGCACGGCCTTTAATTGACGCCAGTAGCCACGGCTGCCCGTGGGGTGCGCCACAAGGTCCTGCCCAAGCCGTGCAATGCGCTGGGCATCCGCTTTGATGTAAGACCTCTTGCATACCTTTGTGGCTTTGTTGTACGCTGCCTTAAACCGGCCTACGCCAGGATCGCGTTGCGCGGCTGCTCTGGTCCAGGCGTGGTACGCCAGCTGCTTCTGGTGAACAGCCTCAGCCCACTCGCGCCGAAACCAGGGACGCGATATCAGTGTAGGGGATATAATATTCCATACCTAAACTGATCTCACCGGTGACCGCAGTAGACACTTTCTGACAGAGTCCTATTTTTAAAGCAGCGATCAGCCCATAGGATGGACGCATAGTAATTACGGAGTCCATCCCAGTCTGCTGACGAGTAGTGCCAAAGCTGTCGCTCTTAATACCAATTCAATTGCAGCCCTAAACCGAATAGTTTCATACCCTGACATTGTTTTAAGTCGTTCAGTTTCACCAGTGTCGAGTTCCAAATGTCATTGAAGGATCAAAACTAAACTAAATCGTTCTTTACTGAAAATAACGGAAACAAATGAAAGTAATGACACTTATAGGCATTGTACAGCGTGGTCTATTTCTCACATAGCCGATTAAAAGCAGACCAGAGACAAAATTTCACATATTTAAATGCCAACGCGTTTCAGTTTAACCATGTCAGAGTACGGATCATAGCAGTTCAGTTTTAGAAACTTGTTTTGGAATGCTCTGAAACTGAATTGTTTATGATTCGTCATGGTAAAAATGTAATAATTAAGCATTACCAAATATTTATTACTTATATCATCAGTAGCATCAGGCTTTTAGAGAAAACCTGCATACCTTTGTAACAGTTAAGCCGGCTGTCCACTACGGGATATAATATATATTACATCTTGAGCTATATATTACATCCTGCTATTGCTGTTTACACTGTGAGATATATATTTTGGCAGAGTTGAGCTTCGGTCACCTGCATCGCCATCATCATTGGATGACGAGGCAGGAGGAGGCGTGGTGTCCGGGGTCGTGAGGTAAATATACCTTCAAAATATCGTTCGAAAAAATTTTTATAGTTTGGGATGTAATATATATTATAGCACAGTGTAAACTGTCTGGTATAAAATGTATAACGAACGATAAAATATTATATCTAAAGATGTAATATTATTATAATATAACAAAGTGAAAAGGCGGCTTTAGACTGCTCGCGCGGCAGCGAGGTAAGTAGGATAAAACAAGATACAACAAGGAGATACAACTCTGGAGACCGGAGGTGGCCAACAGCTAAGTTTTTTGGATCTTACCTGGGGGAAATACTTAGAATTTTCGAAAATGTTCTTGATGAGATTATTATAACATGCATTTCATTCCCCTTGTTTTATTAATCTGTTTCGTCAAGTTTCTTTCGTCCGACCTCTCTACGTTTCCGACCCATTTATGCATCTCTTTCTCTATTTTGGCATGCCTTTTACCATACATACAACGTTATTTTTATCACACTGTTTCTCACTGGTTGCATCAGTAACAAGTGATCAAATTTTATTAACAATTAATAGGTAATGGAAAATTAAAAATAAACATTTCATATTTTAATTATTCGTCCCTCACGCACTCACTAAGTTAAATTACAAGCAACAAACAAAGTTCAGTCAATTAGTAGTTATTGGAATCAACTTTTGAGTGAAAGTGCCTCATCTTGTCTCAGGAATTTATAAGCTTAGATTTCATAAATTTCCTTTTTTTTATTTATTCACTATTTTTGTTACAGAGATTTGATCTTTACAATGACCCAATCGATTAATGCCACAAAGTATCTTTTTCCATTCGGTTCGATTATAGTGCGTGGCAAATTTATAAGTTAATAATTTTATTAAATTTGCTATCACTAGTATTTAGGCCCGTATTAATAGATGACACTTATCCTCTGAGATATTTATGCCTTAAGCGTGCACTTGAGATGCTTTGTGAATTGCGTCATTGACACAGAGCGTCGCGCGTCGCGAGTGCACGCTTGAGGCATATCTCACAGGTAAGTGTCATCTATTAAGACGGGCCTTAGAGTAGGTTCCCTCTAGGTAAGGTCCAAAAGTTCTACCTGTAGCAAAATTATCTTTATTTATAATTATTATCAAACACATTATAACAACTTAACTTAAATGTACCACTGAAGCTACCGTTGGGTGTGTGGTCTATTTAATTCTGATACTAAATACATATATTATATTCAAATCTTATCTATGCACGAATTGTGAGAACTTGTATCAGTATTGGCTCTTTGTAGTAATGAAAAAAAAATCAGTAATACAATTATTTTAACAAAGACACTTAGGTACATATCGATAGAAACATCCATTCGTTGTGATGTATTTTATTATTACAGGCAAGGTTGAGCTGCGCCACTGCATAATCGTTGATTTAGTGTTCTGTTAATAATACTCGTAATACCTTGCACCATCACATTCACTCACTAGTGGTCATAGGAGACTCATATGAGTGTAGAACGCCTTAATTGCACGTTGCTATTTTCGCATACTAATAATAAAACAGTCTTAGGTGCTGAACACGAATATAATAGCTATTTCTTAAAGTTTTTAAAATAAATGACAACTTACCATGGATACGTGGTGGCAGTTCAGAAATAATTTCATGAATATCTTCATTCACACTTATTTTACCTTCATACAGTTTAGGCTGTTTTTCCGAATAATCTACTGTTTGTTCGTTCACGAATCCTGTAGTAACCTCAATCTCGTTTGCAATTGTAAGACTTTTTCTTATTTTTTGTGTTTTTAATTCTGGTATATGTAATTCAGTTTCATGTTGAATAATTTCATTGTCTGTAATTATTAGTGGTGTCACACTTGTAGATGTAATTTTTGTCGGTTCGGTATGTAATTTAGGTGTTATTAGTTCTTTAACTTGAGTTTCGGCAACATTTTCAGTGCATTGTACATGTGTATGCGGTGTAATATTTTTTTCGGCAATTGCAGTTTTCATTTGATTGGTTTTGAAAGTGTTCGATGAGTCTTCTTGTGTTACTTCGTTAATTATTATACTTTCCGTAGTGCTCAAAGTTACTGATGCATTCTCTACAGGTAATGGTTGCTCAAAAGATGTTTCAATTTCTCGTTCATGAACTACGATAGAACTTTGACTGATTGGACGCATTGAAATCGGAGTTCCTTGAACTCTTACTTCTTCGTGGTCTAAAATTTTGATTGACGATATGTTCTCACCTGTTATTATTTCTATCTGTTCAACCGGCTTCATTTCCAGTAACTGTTCTGTTACTTCTTTTGTTAGCTCTTTATTCACTACTATATCTTTTGGTGTTTCTTGTGGCACATTTTCAGTAACAGTGTAACTTTTGTGAGATTCAAATTCAAGGGAGGCTTTATTAGCATCTGGCTCTGAAAATTTCGGTATGTCTTCAACTTTTTCAATTATATCCGGCTTAGCGTTAAATACTTCTTGACAAATAACGTGGCTCTCATCAGCTGTTTCAAAGTTATTTTTTTGTGTTTTTGCAAAAGGTTCTGAGCTTTCTATAGCTTGTTGTTGCATATTGATGAGTTCTTTTAGAAAAACAGGTTTTGTTACGGCCTTTTCGTCTTTAAAACTTATGTCTTGTATAGCTTGATGTTCTTCAATGGGTACAGTTTCAGTTGTGGTAATATAGTCTATATATTTAATGTCGACTTTTTGCTTTTTACTTAAAGGCATGGAGAAAGGTGTAATATCTTCCTCTTTTTCTTTTACTAAAGTGTCTGTAACAGTAATATGTTGTTGTGGTTCAATTGCTAATTCAGGTATCTCTTTCTTTGGTACTCTGTCTTGTGTTAATATGTCTTCTGATTCTTTGTACATTATTTCTTCTACTTGAATTGGTAAATTTGTGACAAAGGAGTGCTCTGTTTTTTTCAAAACTTCCGATGGCATAGCTTCTATTGGATATTCTTTCTCTCTAATTTCTGTTTCTGTTATTGTCAGATGTTGACCAACTTCTAAATAAATCGATGGTGTCTGCTCAGAAGCTTTCTCAGTGACCTTCATTTCTGTGGTTTGTTCTTCATATTTTGTTTCACGCACAATGATTGGTTTTACTGCTTCTATAGTTATATCGCCAGTTGTTTCCTCTTTTCTTTCAAACTTGTTAAAACTGCTTTCAGTCTCTGATATTTGTGGTACTTCGATATTTATATGTTTATGTGTAGTTATGCTGACATCATTCGTTATTGCTCTTGGGATTTTAGTGTCTTGTAAGGTATCTTCTTTCTCAATTATTGTATATTCCGATATATTCAGAGAATCTGTTGATTGTATATTCACGTCAACATGTTGTGCTTTTAAATCACTAGCTTGTGTTAAATTTTTCTCTTTTTCGTTTGGCACAGTCTCATCTACACCTACACTCGAACATAATGATATATCAACTATAGGCTTAATTGTTTTACTTTCAGGCAGCGTTTCCTTTTCGTATAAATCTTCTTCTTTCTCAGACGACATTATTTGAGTTATATTAACATATTTTTTACTTTGGATAGTTAGATTTATGGTTTCACTCTTTGCAGTTGGTAAATCCTTAAGAAGTGTTTCTGATTCCGTAACGACTATTTCGGTTACATCAACCGATTTCTGCTCTTCAATACTTCCGGTTGGCTTTCGAGATACTTGGAGACAATTTTCATAAGTATCTTCAACCTCTCCAATGAACGGTATATTTTTTTCAACAGCTTCTTGTGTACCGTGCGTTGTTCGTGCGCAAGTAGAAACTACTTTAGGCAGTTCCAAATCTTCAGTATCTTGGTTTACTACTATTTCTGTCCTTAACAAGGGCTGCTCTTCAGTTATGATTGAAAGAGCTTTTGTAGGATAAGGCTTACCTACTTCCTCTAATTTGTTTTCAATTTCTATTGTTTGTACTTCTGTGATTTGTTTCGCTGTTGCTTCAATCACTTTTTCCGTTGCTTTATGTATATCTGTTTTAGAATCGATAAGGTCAGATTCTTTTTCCCCCGTTAAAATTTCGGTTCTTTCAATATACTTCTGCAATTCATCACGAGTTATCTGTGCCTTTGAAGTTTTGGTAGGTTTATCTTCAAAATCATTAACGTTGCTAGTCGGAATAACTTCAGTATCTATTAAACTACTAAATGGTACAAAAGCAACTGTCGCATCGTATTGTTGTTGTGACATTCTAGCATCTAGTTCTCTTTCTTGATCAATGGTTTCATTGTATGTTATAATAACAGCATCGATTTCATTTAAGTCACTCTTAACATTTAATTTTGATAGCTTTTGTTCATGTAGCAACACTTCACTTTCACCTAATATTATTTCGGTCTGTTCAACCGTATTTTTGGTTATTGGAGTAATATTAGGTTTTTGTAACATAATTTTTTGGTCTACAAACTCTTGTGGTATTTGACTAGTTATAATCTCTTCAGTGTACGCAGTTTTTCCATATATTTCATCGATTCTGGGCGTAGCTGTACTGTAGTTTTTCTGTAAATCATTGGTACCCTCAATGTTATCAGAATGTGATGTGACTTCTGAAGTTTGTAGACTTTGTTGGCAAATAATTGAAAACTCTGCTTTTTGTTTATCCGGTATACTAGAAGATGATAAAATGTCCTCTTTTTCTATCGTTAAATTTTCATCTTGTTCAGGTGCTTGTAATGTCGTTAATGATACTAAGGGTTTTACTGAGGTAACAGTTTCCTTATTTACAAATTTTTCTTCTGAAGAATGGACTAAAATTTCTTGCTGAGTGAAAGCTTCTGATGTTATAGCACCTTGCTCCGCTGTAGCCCACGGCAATACGTTTGCTTTTTCTAAGACTTCCGTTACATACTCTGATTTATTTTCTTCAACTAAAATAGCATCATTTGAATTAATATTGAGTGCTGCTATAGCAGTTTTTGGTATATGATCAGTTTCTAATATATTTTCTTTTTCATTGTAATCTGCTGTGCTAACTATTAATTCTTTGTGTGATATATTTTCTACAGTAGCTTGTTTTGGTAAGTCTTTAATTTCATCATCTGTAAATCCTAAACTAGAGTCTACAGTGATTTCAGACATTGTAGCTACTGGTCGTGCAGTAAAACCTCCAGTTGCTGTATATGTTTGTGGACTGGCCATATTATTGTAGTCACTTTCTTTTTCATGTTGAAGTATTTCTGTGATGTTGAGAACTTCTTCAGTAGGAACAATTTCTGGGGCTAAGTATTTTTGGTCAGGTTGCAATTCCTTTGGTAAATCAGTTTGACTGTCTAAAATTTTAATCTCAAATACTTGCAAGGGGTTTAAATTACTCGATCCTATCTGCGCTTCCTCATAGTTTGGTTTTAATGTGTCTAATTTATCCAACACATCTCGTGATGTAACTTCCAAAACTGTAGCAATTTTACGATCCATATCCATATCTATTTTAGCAAATGTATTTGGTTTTGCTCTTTCCGTATCAAGATTTTGTTCCTTCACATTTGTAAATATTTCAGTCACATTTAAGCTTTCCTTTCCTATAAAATGTGTTTGAGCAGCACTAGGTAGTATTATATCGTCTTGTAAATGCTGTAATTGTTCAGTAACTGTCGTTTGAAGTACGGTTATTTCCTTTTGTAAGTCAGTGGATTCTAATGCTATTTCAGATATGCTAGGTTGTTCTGAAATAAAATCAATTTGATCCGCAGTATTTATCTCCTGTGACATTGGAGTTTTCAAGGGATGGCTAGGTGTCGTTTGCGCATATAAGACATCAGGTATTTTATTTAGGTTCAATTTATTTTCACTCTCTGAGTATTCTGTCTCAGACACTGTCAATGGTATATTAGGAATAAGAAACGAAGTGACACTTTCTGGTTTTTTTGTCTGGTATTCTTCAGTAGATTCTTTGTCATGAATTAGTGGATACGTTACAATCTTGGCTTGTGTTGTTATAACAGTCTCTGAAGCAGCCTCTTCAACTGCTTTTTCTGATAGTTTAATATCATCTACAGAAGCCATTTGCAAGGTTTCTGAAGTAATAAGTGATTCAAAAGTTTTTAAATCTAAATTTGCTTTTGCGGTTAATTTATCATCTTTTAATATCAAGTCTCTTTCACTTTCATTAACTTCAACTATACTAACAATATTGTTGTCTAAGGCGGAGATAGCAATTTCAGCATGTGTTCCAATAACTGGCCGAGATTCTTCGAAATCATTTTCAGAATCGTGAATATTGGTTTCTAAATTAAATTTGTGTTGGAGTTCGTTTATGCCAATAGTAGCTTTTTTATGTGTTGTTATTGGAGTAGTAAATTCAGTTTCTTTAATGTGAGATGTAGTTACAGTATTACTTAAACCTGTATGTAGCAGTATATCTTTATTCACAGAAACTTGACCTGGCATTTCCTTGGCGGGCAGTTCTTCTTCTTTCTCATGAGTTTCCTCAATAAAGACAACTAAACTATCTTTTGAAGCGATATCTACATTAGCTTCTTGTGTAGGTGGTAGTTTCAGAGATGATAAAATGCCCTCACGCTCTTGGACATTGTGAACTTCAGTTATTATTTGATTTGACACTAGAACATCCTTACGAGCAGTTTCTGTTGGTACAATAAGTTCAGGATAATACTTGCCGGACTTATCTTCCACATAAACTTCACCTACTTGAAGAGATTCTAATAAATTAAAGTTGAGTTTTGATTTTGCAATTTTTTCAGGTGCGACTGTTTCGACAGCGCTTTCTTTAATTTCTTCATTAACCTCTGTTACATTAAGTCCAAGTAAGGGTGAAAAAGCAACTGTGGCATTTGACTTTTTCATTGGAGAATCATAAAAGGGTTCTTCTTTAACTGATACGATCTCTTCCGACACATTAAGTGCATCTTTTAATAACATACTAGTTTTAGCAACTTCTACGGGTTTTTCTTCCTTCTTCAAATCGGATGTAGACATATTAGAATGAACTTCACTAGTGAAGAAACTTTCTGATGCAATGACACCTTTGTTAGCTATACTTTCATTAAAAACTTGATTTGTTGAGTAATCTGCCACTGAATTACTTATTTCCACTTCAGTTACTAACAAAGGCTCAATTTCATTTAAAGATGGCTTTATTTTAATTTGAGCATTCTCCTTTATTTGTAGTGGTGTTTCACTTTCTTGGGTTTGTTGTATATCAGATATTAAAGAGTAATTAGTATCAATTTTCATGTTTGCTTTCACATTTGTAATTAACTGTTCAGATAGAATATGTGTTACTTGGCTAGCAGGAATCACTTCCACTTTACTGTCAGAAATGTCTGTTGCTAATGTGTTAATATATGGAACTTCCTCTTTTTCAAACATTTCAGTTTCATCCTCCTCGTAATGTTCTTGTTTTTCTTTGGACTGTGATGTTTTTATTTTTGTAATTTTTTCTTCCTTCGTAATCTCATCTATTTGGCGATCTTCGAAACCTATTTTCTGTTTAGTGTGCTTTTTGCGTTTGACTTGTTCTTTTTCTTTCGTATCTGTGAATTATAGTATGGTGTTTGAAGCTTCATATAAATAAAAATTCTATTGGTAAAAATCATTACTACATTGTAAGTATGCGTGTGTATTAAGATAAGCCATTACTGAGTTTAACCTGTTGTGTCTATACTATTAGATACTACTGGAAATACTTACTGGCGTTTACGCTTGATTATGCGGTGTTATACTTATGTATATTATTCAAATTGAGGCACATCCATGAAGCTATAAGCAGTAGTTAAAAGCTGCATGAAAAAATCAAAACACACAGTTAACTCGTCGCAGGTGTAATTAATTATTCCCTAATGTCTAGGGGCTACGGCAGAGGATAACAAATATAAATAATAATATTCTCAATAGTAATTAACCTGTATGCGCATATATATTTGTCATTATAGTTAAAACTTACAACTTTGTGATTTATAGTCCGTTAAATATAGCATGATCTCTGTGACATATGTCAAACTGTGATTCCTAGGGTTGGAATAGTAATTATCGATGTTACGGACTATTGTCGATGCTAATGTAACATATATTTGGGTTTAATTTAATTAAAATCGTTACTAAATGAAACAAATACTTTAATGTGAAATCTAGTAACAAGCCCTTGAGCCAAATGCGGCGTGTCTTCTTCCAGGACGTTGATGGACGGAGTATTGGGTTTTATTTACTCACTATTATTATGGATCAAGTGTATTCACATATAAATATTGGTATTGTATTAAAATACCTATACGAAGTATACAATTAGTTTATATGATAAATTAAATTTTATTCCAAATATGGATAGTTTATAGTATGTGGTCACGATGATTCATCGCCCATCACTAATTAGGTCGGCATGCCCATAAAGTATGACATTGACAGCTATTGTGAAGCACTGTTGAAAAATTCAAGACTTCATAGGCATGATTTTACTGACAGCTGTCACAGAGATCATGCTATATTTAACGGAGTATAGTTAAGAATTTGTTATTAATTTTATTGTTTTTAATTTGTAATGGACAACTAACAATTTAATTTGTCCTTTTTTC
Organism: Lithosia quadra; assembly: GCA_963576445.1. Lineage (NCBI taxonomy): Eukaryota > Metazoa > Arthropoda > Insecta > Lepidoptera > Erebidae > Lithosia > Lithosia quadra. The sequence continues at coordinate 6,721,350 of OY754873.1, read as the reverse complement.
ATTATTATTGTTATTTTTATTACTATTGCTGAAAAAAAAACTACTTACGGGAGACAGCAGTCTATTAATCATTAGATAGGTACATAGTAATAATCGCAGCTACATAATCATAATTACAGAAAAGTAACATTATTCATTTCCTTTTCTTTCGTTGTTTATAATCCGTACTTTCCTTATTAAAATATACATAATAATATATTTTAGTATACTTTATTGATATTCGATAAAGGGTATGTAAGCATGAGAATTAAACGTAAAACCAAAAGTACTTCTTATTTTTATGTTGTAGGTATCAGTGAATCAATTAACTCTATATTTGGATTCGAACTTATCCCTAGTTGTAGTTTCAAATTCATTCCTTATTATTATATTTATTGTAGTTTCGTAGCTGTCAGCCAACTATGTAAAGAGTAATAAACAAATCTAGCATTATAAAAATTTATACTAGGGTCCTCATTAAAGAATATAGAGATAAAATTGATTATTCTTAAATCATAAAAATAAAATAGAGGCCTCTGTGGTATTCCTATGACCGTTCATTACATTTATCATATATCATATATAACAAAATCATTTTGTGTTTTATATTCTAAGAAATCTTAGGCGATTAGAATTTAGAGAATAGTTAATGCAAGCAAATAAAATAATCTAATAACGAATTTATGTTTTAAACATTCAAAGCATGAGTTAAAGAAAGGCATCATCATTGTAAAATGGTTAATTCTAAATTAACTTACCTCGTACAACGTCCAGTTCAGATGTAGTGTCTGAAACGATTGATACTTATTTAATACTAGTTAGTGTTCATTATCTTTTTGCATTGAAACATCTACCTAGAAATGCCCTCAATATCTTACCTACTAAAGTTTCGTAGAAAATCAGATGAATCGTATGGGGATTTAAGGGAATGATGGTATAAGGGATACACAAAGCTCTATTTCACTCTAATCCACTGAACAAAATCCATTCATGACTTTGGTCCCAACTTTTGTTCCACTTTGATCAATCGATATATTTATATATGTTTCCATCTTTTGTTTCTCTTAGATTAGGGATCTTTTAATTTAAGGAGCAATATGGATGATGTTTGCTCGATCTACTCTGAGTTAGATCTGTCTAAATTACAGAGAGGCATTTTTAAATGCAACCAATATTAATGAAACGTTACAAAAATCACTTAACACATAAAAATTATGTAAATCACATTTGCGAAATGATAGGTAAGTTGCAGCAGTTTGTGAATTAAATTCTTTGCAGTTGCAAAACATTTAGTATTTTTAGTATGTACCTACTCGTAAGTAGTAGTTCTAATGTCAGAACCGTATGAAATCAAAAAAAAGCGTTTAATATTAAGATTTTGTCGAAATTAGGTAGGTATAAGATAATTATATTTGAGATTATTGCTTATGATACAAATAATTATTGTAAGGATTGTTTTGTTGCAGAATAATGTTTTTGCTTATTAGAATTCTGTTTTTATGATACCCATGCTGTTTTATATACCTACTCACCTTTTATTACTGTTGTTATGTGCGCTTCGGCAATATGTTCGGCGGATGATTCCACAATAACCTGTCGATAATTAATGTAAATATCAAATAATATTATAAACACCTATAATATTACCACCACTTATTGTTTCTAAAATTTTTCAACGGTGCAGGAATATATTTGAGTTACTAGCCACCCAACGTGAGCCTCTTTAGGTGTTGGATTATTATTATTATAGTGTAGATAAATTTATTTCGTCACAAGCATTCGAAACCGGGGCTTGCATGGGGTAGTTAATGCCAACGTGTACATGGCATAAGGAATTATGTCACGGTTATAAAGTTTAGTTTTACGATTAACTATTGCAGTATGTTCTTAAGTCGCTGTCAAAAGCTAAATAAAAGGTTAGATAGAAAATAATATTATTACATAACATAACATAACATAAACTTTGTGTTCACCCATAGGACGTATTTAAACCTTTTCCGTTTTCCTTTTCCCTAGATATTATTACAATGTTAAATAACGAAAGTACTAGTAGCGATGTTTACCGATACACCCAAAAAAATGAGACATGAAAGATTAAAAAAAATGTTATAGCCAATAAATTGACTTTGGCCTCATTTTGCCTCATATTGAACCAAAAAAAGCATCTCAATAGTTCTTTTATCAATACTTTTGGAATGCACGCAATGTAATTATGCATTGCAAAAAATGGAAATGAATGATGAAAAAGTAGCATAATTGCTATTTTTCCTCAGGTTACGTAGTTTCAATTTCAACATCTAATTTTAAAAGAAAACAATATGATGGTGAAAGCATCGGTCCCGTAGTTTTTGAGTTTATTTTTTTTATTTTATTTTTTATTTATTTATTACATGGAAAACTTACAGCTATAAAACATGAATAGCGTTGGATCGTTAAATCGTAACAAATATGAAATCAAATCTTTCTACTTTTTAATATTAGTTTAGATAATAGTTCACATAGAATTTGTAATATTTAATTACAGTTTCCTCATCCTAAAGATTATACACGTATACCTACCAATAAATTCTATAACATTTGCCAAATATGTTAAAATACTCGTACTTTGGAAGTGTTCCAAATGCTTTCAGCAAGTATTCAAGTTAAATGATTATTTTGTTGTGCTAAGTTAAAGATATCCATTTAACATTAAAAGTAAATAGGTACTACACTACTAGAACTAAGTGAATTGTTTTTATTACCTCCTGTGCTTCTTTTTGTTCCCAGGATCGTGGCTTAAAATCTCCTGGGTAGAAATGGGATATAACCTCTTCAACAGAAGAATGTTTCAATTCCACCATTTTCAAGAAAGCACGGAATCCAACCTTTGCTGCGATTACGTCTTCATCTTGAGTGGTTTCCTCGGTAAGAACTTCAGTTATTAAAGCGCCATGTCCTTGACGTTCTACCAGACGAACGAGTGCTGATTGAGACTGTGGAACCCGTAAGGCTGGGAAATATTGTGCATCATATAAGCTTTCAATTTCTTCTGTAGTTATGCCGCTTCTCATCATAAACCCAATTTTGACTAATTCACGTAAAGGCGATTCACCAGGTCCGAATTCTTTTGCATTTATGACCTCCAGCAGTTCGTTAATTTCTGCCACTATCCGTGTGTCACTCTCTACCATCCTTATGATACCCTTCTGAGTTTCCACAGTCCTTTCAAATGGTTGCACAGTCTCTTCATTTTCAGATTGTGATGATACTAAATAATCATGGGGTGTAACGATTGGTTCAACTTTTTCTTCTTCTGGAAGTATTTTTTCTTTTTGATCCACCTTTTTATAAGAAGCAACATCGACAGTTTCTACATAATCGGCTTCGGTAACAATTGTCTTTGCTTTCTTCCTGTCGATCTTATTGATCAATTTTGTTTTCTCAATTGTCTGAACTTCTTCTGTTACAACTACAGAATCTTTGATATCTTCTATAACTTCTTTAGCTGTCTCTTTTTCCACAATTTGTTCATCATGCTTAATTACTTTTTCCTTCTTTTCTTTCTGTTTCACTTCCTTTGCCTTTTTAACTTTTTCTCCTTTTACGTAAACTTGTAGTTTCGCTTTAGTTATAGCCATACCAATATCACTTACAGCTTTACACATGTATGTACCTTCTAATGCTTTTGCACACTTTTTGACCGTGCATGTTGTATGATTATCTTTATTTTCTACGATATAACGATCATCCGTTCGTATTACTTTGTCATCCTTGTACCAAAGAATTTCTGAAAAAAATATTTTTGTATATTTATTGAGGCGTCATTAGAATTCCCTGATAATATTATATTAGAATTATTTTTCAAGAGCATTATAAAGTAACTGTTATTAGTAGTAGTAAGCAGTTAAAAAGTATATTCGAAGTTAATGGTATAGATTTTTTTTTACAATGTACAAACCCGGAGTAGGATTCCCACTATATACAGCTTCAAAAATTACGGTTTCCTCTTCATCAACGCGTTCGCCGAAAATTTCTTTGGTAAAAGTAGGCACTGCTTGAGTAGCTGTAATGAAAAAGTTTGAAAGCTGTATCTATATCTTTGCAATAGTTACATTGAACATATTTTGAGGACCTATTATAGATTAAAAAATTATACTAACGAATTAATTTATCAAAATTGTTAATAAACATTTTAACACATTCTTATAGACTGAATTTAACTCTATTCCTGTATTAAATTTCAGCCAGATCCGTTTAGCCTTTCTTTAGGAAACTAGCAGGACACGAGACTTCAGTCGTTAAATACGAAACCACGACTGGAAACTTGTTCGTAACTCAATGCTCGTACATAACGCTACTGGAAACTAAGAAAATAATCTCATTTGAATTTCTAGTGCACACCCATAGGACGTATTTAAACAATCCTTCAATTTTCTCTAGTGGTATTTTTACCAATTTCTACCCAAACTTTCTCAGTTCTATTTTACTCATTATATTCATGTAATTCGTAATTATATTCCATTTTATAATTAGATTATATTATATATAATCTATATTATCACATATATAATGAATTAAATAGGTACCTACTCGTGGGTGTACAAGTGTTTATTTTTCTCATTTTCTTGTACAAATTGAATACTAAATTTTTGTGCCGCCATCTTGCCGGACACATGATAAGAGTGAATCGGACGATAGGAATCGCACGCGATCAAAATATATAGTCGCGAAATCTCACATTAAGTATAGCAATGTGCGAGTCGCCATTCAAATATAGGTATGTGAGAGATTCTTTAGTGATTACGCGGCGACGCTAGTTCGTGACTTGCATCGTCTGAAAGTTTCCTAATGTAAAACGGGGCTAACAAACATCCATACATTCATCCATAGCTCCATACTCACAAATTTTAGCGTTTATAATGTTAATATGATTTAGAACTAAAAAAATAAACAATTACCTTTTAACGCGGCCTGTAATTCTTCCATATGCGTAACCCATTCTGGTTTTCGGTACTCTTTAGTTCCAATAATACCTTTAAATATACAAATTGAAAAATATCGAATTTTATATTTATATTATCAAAAAAATCAGAAGCTTTTATTTAGGTGAAATTAGTTCGAATTATAACAATAGAACGAAATAATATTTCCATCTATTTATCATTTTATTAGACCGATGCTCGTCATATAAAATTAGAGCTATACTGAATGCCATTTTGATAGTTAGACCTGCAATAAGCATCAATTTACCAGCCTACTATTTCCTTGTACAAGTTAGTGACATTGAAAATCTACAAATGTTAAATAGATGGTTTATTATTTATTTATAAATCTGTTGGTATACTTTGTTAAAATTTAGACACACTGTCTAATGGACCTTGATGAGGTCCTGACGATATTTTCTATGTAAAAATAAATAAATAAAGAGTACACAAGTTGTGTGTGAATGTTATGAAAATCGTCGCCTCATGAGAATGTCCGTGTCGCGTATTGTATATAGGGACTGAGCTACAGGGGGGTCAAAAGTGGGTCGAAATGGTTCGTGTAAATAGTGAACGGGATGCGCGCGGCCTGTTGCTGGAACTTGTCCTGCGCACTCCGTGCGTTTAGATTTCAGGACGGGAAAGGAAACGTTGCGTTCCATATTTATTAGTGATTACCCAACGATTGTAGCTGTAACTAAAAGCGACATTACTTGATTATTATTTCAAAAATTGATTTTTCAGAAATTGAAACAATATAAAACTTACTTTCTACTGACAAAGCTGTAATTGTAGAAGTTACTCCTAATGGATTGTATGCTTCAAATACAATATCGCCCATGTCATCTTGATACACCTCAGGAATAATTAAAATGGATGTACCGTCTTCCATTTCTTCTATTTGGTATTCTTGCGACTGAATTATTTCTATGCCTTGTTTAAGCCATCTTATTTGGGGTTTTGGCATTCCAATAGCTTTAGCTTCAAGTCTGAAATAAGTTTTAATTTGTATAACTTTTGTAGTAACCACTATTTGGCTAATACTTTATAACATTATTTAGAGGGTAACGGTTACTCTAGAACTCAGCATATTTCTCGGTGAAGTGAATAAAATGAGCACCCAGAATGATACAAGGGTACTAACAGGGCTATTCTCCATTAAACCTTAAACATCTCATGATAATGAATAATAGCTGAAATCCTTGTTCAAAACTTGATAACTGTTCAATTTGGGATCGACCTAGGTACTTAGGTGATTTCGTTTTGCTATGCTCATAGTTGGATCATCTTGGAGCGCAAAACTTTCTTTTGTCCTAATTATATGAGTACTATGACATAACGAGTCCGAATAACTTTATAAGGAATAACAATTATTCCCATAATGATCTTATCGATACTTCTTCTTAGGTAAACTGTCATTAAAACTAATTTATTTTGGTCACCTTCTAAATGGCATAGTAGGTACTTATTCGCTTTTATTATATTTTATTTTTAACACATTATCATTTATTTCTTGAAAACTTGACACAACATTAAAGGAGATGTTTCATTATGGGCCCCCTAATTGTACACAATACAGAAAAAAAGAGAAATATTACCGATTATTGGCAAGAATACAATTTTATATTTTATTCGCCTCTGAAACTCAAGGGCATAAATTAATAAAATATGAATACATTTTTATAGTTTTAGTCCGCCGTGCGGTTTAGTCGGTAAGAGTCCGACATAACCTCCCCCGCTGGACGCTGGGCAGGTATCCATGGAGTTTTCCGCACGACAAAAAAAGATAAACCAAGGTTTAAGTAAAGCATTTTTACAGCTGCAGGCTACTGGGTGATAGGAAGCTAAACATTACCTATTTAAATAGTTCGTAAGTACAAATAAAGTAAGAGAGTAGTAAAAAGTTTTATGAATATTGAAAATGAAAATTTTCCTGACCTGGTTAGTTCGCCTTCAGTAGTTGTGATAACGGTCGGTAGGGCTTTCACAATTCGTGGGGCGAATTCTTCTATGTCACTTGTTTTCTGGAAAAGAGGTCGATAAATTAGCAAAAACATACAATAATACAACTTTAATATTCAGTTTAATTACCTTAACCGGTTTACATAGTGGTTTAATATTTGCTACTTCTAAATATCGAATTTTGCCGACATTTAGGTATTTTTTCAACACATGCCCTGGTACACTGTGGTATTTCATTGTAGTGACGGACATCTCTAATATTTTGATTTTAATAGATCATAATAAAGTATATTACGGAACAATCAAATACATCATATTATGCATCAATGACATCATCCGCCGTGCTCTTGTCACCGCCGGCGTGCCAGCCGTCCGTGAACCTATTGGACTGGTACGTGACGATGGCAAGAGACCGGATGGTATGTCATTGCTGCCTTGGAAGATGGGTAGGCCCTTGGTGTGGGACGCAACGTGCGTCGACACCATTGCACCTTCACATCTTCCAAGCACAGCAAGACGTGCCGGCGCTGCTGCTGCATCTGCAGAAAACCTCAAACGGCGTAAATACTCCAACTTAGTTGGTGATTACATTTTTGAGCCGTTTGGGGTTGAGACGCTGGGGTCATGGGGTCCAAGTGCCTGCCTTGTCTACAAAGATTTGGCGAAGCGGCTGATCGACGCCACAGGTAACCAGAAGGCTGGACTCTAACTTGCACAGAGAATCAGCATTGCCATTCAGCGTGGCAATGCTGCCAGTCTTCTGGGCACATTACCAGTCAGCGATGATGCGGAGGAATTTTTTGATGCCATGTAAATATTTAATTTTTTTAGTTTTTAGTTTTTATTTTAATGTAAAATATTATTTAATTTTAATTATATTTTTATCATAATAAAAACTCATTCTTTAATGTTTTGCATCATCAAATACAATAATAATTTAAAAAATCAAAAACCCGACTGTAAAAAACTACAAAGAAAAAAAACAAGCACTGATGTCCTGTGGTCTAGAAACATAACAACTGTCGGGTTCTATTGTAAAATTAGATTGGATTTGGTTGTCGAATAATGGATCCCGTCAGTTCACAAACCTCAAGCCGCGTGCAACTTGTACCTATAGATAAAATTTTCATTTTTTTTAATTAAAATTTGGTCATGATATACCTTTTGAAATCCTCGTGATAAGCTCTTTAATTTGATATCCATATGGCAGTATACAATTTATTTTTATTTTTTTCCCCTAAACTATAGCGTATTACAGGCATGTTAGTTTTTTTTGGCGTCACATATCCAAGAACACTAGGGTTACCGAGACGAATCTAACGATATGTTAATTAATGAAATCCGTCCAGTGGTTTGGAAGATAATTAAAGAATCTTACAAACATACATACAAGATACGCGCGAACAACATAACCCTTCTTGGCAGTTGGGTAAAAAATAACGGGTTACTTACGACAATGTTTTGTAATAATTTATAGTTTTATAAATATCCATGAACTATTCATACTACTTATCTGCTGTCAGGCTCCCGCACTTTTTTATAATATGTCTATATCTATTATAGGTACGTGTCTATAAAATTAGTTGTTCTGATTGACTGACTAATTCATCAACGCAAAACCTAAACCGCTGGACCTACAAACTTGAAATTTAGATATTTAAATTTTGTTGTAAGAATCCACTAAGGAATTACTATTAAGTAGAAATTTCGGGTTCTTCCAGGTGGACAAACTATTTTGTCAAACTGATTTGACCACGAGGAAAAAAATTCCTGTTGGTCAAACTTCTTGGATTGAGTCCACGTGATCAAACTATTTTGTCTAACTGATTTGACCACGGGGAATTAGTTCTTCCTCGTGGTAAAACTTGTTAAAGTTTAAGGAAAGTACAGTCATTTTGAAAATAGCAATAATATTCCCTTTTTTCTTCTCCGATAATAGAATTCGAAAAATTAGAATTCAAAAATGGAACAAACTAGTAACTTATTATTTCTATTAAACCTTTTCAAAATAATGTCCATTCCGCAGACAGGAGTAAGAAATAGACGCGCTGTCGTTTTTAAAGTTGCCAGGGTATGAATTTTAACCGTAATGTAAGGTGACATAATCTTTGACTTGACTTTGACTTTGACTTTTACTTTGACTTTAACTTTGATTTTGAATGAACCGTAGTAGAGTATAGTAATATATTAAAATGACAATCAAAGAGGGACGCTCAAATACAAATGGATAGTAAGAGTAAGCGGGACAGACATAATATCTGTTGTCTTTATCTGCGTATCCGGGGACTCCAAAATATCAAAACTGACACATACTATCCGACTAAAATGAGAAGAAACGAAGCCCAGAAAGACGGTCGATTTAAAATATTAGCATAACCACGAGATGGTGTTCAGTATGTAAAAACTAAAGTTATGAACGTTAAACACCTGAGTTATGTTCCTCCTACTACCTACTATCCTACAAATATTATAAATATGAAGATTAGTAAAGATATTTGGATGTTTGTTACTCAATCACAGTTCCATGCGGGTAATGTTAGTTTATGATAATGTCGTTAATTCCCAGTCGCATCCAAAGCTTTCACCTCGGAGTCTGGAGTTTTATCCAAATTCGTAACCTGGAAACTTTAAAAAACTATTGCCATCACTCTTGCGTATACTCTGACAGCGCGTCTATTTCTTACTCCTGTCTACGGAATAGACATTATTTTGAAAAGGTGTTTGTGACTAGTTTATTCAGTTTTTGAATTCTAATAACGGAGAAAAAAAGGGAATAGTGTTGCTATTTTCAAAATGACTATACTTTCCTTTAACAAGTTTTACCACGAGGAAGAAATATTTTCCCCGTGGTGCAATCAGTTAGACAAAATAGTTTGATCACGTGGACTCAATCCAAGAAGTTTGACCAACAGGAATGTTTTTCCTCGTGGTCAAATCAGTTTGACAAAATAGTTTGTCCACCTGGAAGAACCCGAAATTTCACTGCTTACAGAGTAAAAATATAAGGTACTAGCTGTTGCCTGCGGCACCGTCCACGTGGATTTCGAATTCATTAATTTTTTGAAAACAAATTATAGCCTATGTTACTCCCAGATATTGTAGCTTTCTATAGGTGAAAGAATTATTGAAATCGGTCCAGTAGTTTCGGAGTCTATTCGAGACAAACAATCAAACCTGTCCTCTTTATAATATTAGTATAGATGAACGTTCGTACTGTCATTTTCAAAGCTAGAAACACAAATATTTCATACACCTATGTTTTTCTCAAAGTGTTACTACGTCCATGCGGGTGGAGCCACGGGCGTAGGCTAGTGAAAAAAACCTACACGTGTATCAACGTTTTTCACCACTAATGGATAAGTGCAACCTCTAATATGAAAGGACAAGTTTTATTCTAATGATTGACCTTATCAATTGATGCCATAAAAGTATATAATTTTGTTTATTTTTTTATATTTTAGCCTGTTAGAAACCGAATGTGGCAAGCGACGTTTCATAATTTTTTAATAAGTATAAAACTATAAGCGAATGTTGCTTTTCAGAAAAATTTGCTATCACTATTAGTTACAGTAGGTAGGTACTTTCCTTCCCGTAGGGTTTAAAAATGCCCTGTGTAAAAATACTTCAACATCATTCTTACCTCATCGCTCAAAATATCTTCCTCCGAGGCGCTTGGCACATATTCATACGCTGGAAAATAAAAATGATTCTTATAAATTGTAAAATATGAAACCTAATTTCGTTTCTGTTGACGTTTTCTATTACTACTCGTATTGTTCGTTTTATGCCCACGCCCACGTAATTACAAAAATAATAATATGCGTAAAACTTAAGGCTGAATGTAACACTACTATCGTAGAAATGCTGCGGCGGTTGCACATCCATGAAGCTCTCATAACACAAGCAGTGCAAGTCTTCTTCGGGTTCATATTCTATTTATCGACTTTATATTAATTCGGAAAGAACAATTAATGTTCTTTGTATTTTGTTATTAATACAGTTTCAATGATATTGACTGTCTGTTAATGTTTTCATTATTTATTTAATTTATACGAAATCTTGCCTCTCTTTTCAATTTTTGGACGTATTCTAAGTCAATGTACTTGGAATACGTATACATGTACGTTATAGAAAGATTTCAATATATTTTTTATACTTGAGAAATAGCAGTGTTGACTAATAACAAATTTCAATTTTTCTACAGATGCATGGCAAGTGTGATAGGTATGTAGAGTTAATTTAACTTGAATTAGATTAATTAACAAAACTCATTCTCTTACTTTTAATACACATGCAAACTAATGTTACATGCATAGCTGAAATTATAAATTACGTGACTACCTTCGACAATTACTGTACATTCGCTGTTACAACTTCCAAAATCATTTGTAGCTATGCAACAATACGTCCCTGTCATTTCGGGGAAGGCTTCTTTAATGCATAATTCGCATAAGCCTGATTCTTGTCGTGCAACCGCAATATCTCTAGCTCTTTGTACAGGTGTCCCCTCATGGTGCCACTCTATTTTTGGCCAAGGTTGACCCATTATTTTACAAGAAAGTTTTATTGGTTCCCCATCCATTACAATAAGAGACTCCAAAGGAGTAATAATAATTGGCGCCTGTCCAGTACCTTCTGTATCTTGTTGTTCTAAGAGTAATGAAGCTGAACAAGACACTGAACCAGCAAAATTTTCAGCTCGACATGTGATCACTCCTAAGCAATCTTCTTTAATATTTTCAATGCAAAGACATGATATGTTTTCTCTGTTTGTTACATAAATATTAGTTAGTTTATTTTGCTTAACATATGAAGTTACTTCTCGTGTATCTATAAACCATTGGAAAGAAGCTGTAGGGCTAGATATTACTTCAGTCTCTAGTAGAACAATGTCTCCTAAAGGAACCCTTTTTGGGTAAATTGGTCTAATAAATACTGGTGGTACTATTTGATCTTCACTTAATGATTTTAATAATTTTACTGAACTTGCTGACTTGGCAACCAAATTATTGTTTTCAATTATAACTTCATATTTTCCTACTTTCTTTTTATCTACATTTTTCATTTTTAATGTAGATTTTCCACTTTCTGTACAAATAATGCAGTCCTCATTTGGTTCTAGTATTTGGTTATTTCGACACCATTTCACTTTGTTATCGTCCTCAGGTTCATATACAACAGTCAATTCAAAGTTACCCATTTCCAAAACATTTATAGCTTTGATAGGCTCAATTATGATAGGTTCCACCTCTGTAAAACAGTGTTTAGTTAATCGACGCAATTATAGACTATTCATCATCATTTTGTATTTGTGAATAAAATTTATAAAACGCCAATTTAATTAAGGCCTCTATATTGGCGAAAGTACTGGAATTTTTTGTATCTCTGTAATAATTCTTCTTAAATCTGACAGCATAATTCTATTCATACTTTTGCTTTTAGAATAAAGAACAATAGAAAATGCATTTAGTAACATAAATGAAATAAGGAGTAACAATTATATTAATTATGATATTTACATTTTTTATAAATGAATCATTGTAACTGCGGATTGTTTCGAAAGTTATAATTAAATTGACTAAAGAGGACATTAAATTGTACATACAATACTACCACATGCACAATATGACTTCATAGTGGTGTTATATTCATTATATTAGGATAGATATTTTATTACTAATTAATAAACATCCTTCATATTTGTTACTGTAAAGTTTACAATGTAAACCACATATCTATATCTATCTTCTTCAGGATTGAACCATACGAGGTTACTTACCACCATTATATATAAAAATAATAGATAAATTCATATGAACGATTGTAATGTCCACTTTAGTAATTCATTTAAGATCAATGATTATTCTCTTATTTACACTGCGTAGGTTAGGCACATATAAATTTTGTGGGTGTAACCATGCATCTGTTTTGAGTTGGGGCAATTTAGTGAATATGTTGAACCGTCCTTACTTTTAATGAATAATTATTTACGAAATACACTTCTGTTGACAGATAACTTACCTTTTTTGTTATCCTTTCGTGTCTTTTTCTTAATTTGTTTCTTTTCTTTAATTACTGTTATCAATTCTTCTTGTACTAATTTATCTGTAATAAAATTCTTTTCTTTGTCACTTGTTTCTTCTTCCACTGTAACTTCTTCCTGAACTTCCTGTCTGGTAACCTCAGGTATTTCTTCTTTAATATGTACTTTTTGTTTCAATACTTTCTTCATTACTACTTCTTCTTTTCTCGATTCATCTTCTGGTTTATCTTTCTTAACTGGTTTGAGTTTTACTTCCTCTGGCTTTTCTTCTTCAGGTGTCTTTAGTTTGAGTATTGGTTTAAGCACAACTTCTTCCCTTGATTCTTCTTCCTTAGGACGCCTTCTACCATGCGGCCATTTGACTTCTTCTGGCTTTGCCTCTTCAACAGGTTTTTCTTTTGTCAAGGGTTTAAGTTGCACTTCCTCTGGTTTTTCTTCTTCAGTTAGTTTTTGTTTCGGTATTGGCTTAAGTTTCACTTCTTCTTTCGGTTCTTCTTCTTTTGGACGCCTTTTACCGTGAGGCCACTCAGGCTTTTCAGGTTGAACCTCTTCTTCTGTTTCTTTTTTGCTAACTGGCTTAAGCTGTACTTCTGACTTTTCTTCTTCAGGCACCTTATGTTTGGGGACTGCTTTCAGGACAACTTCTTCTTTCGGTTCTTCTTCCTTAGGACGCCTTCTACCATGTGGCCAATTAACATCTTCGGGCTTTGCCTCTTCAACAGGTTTTTCTTTTTTCAAGGGCTTAAGTCGCACTTCTTCTGGCTTTTCTTCTTCAGGTAGTTTTGGTTTCGGTATGGGCTTAAGTACTACTTCTTCTTTCGGTTCTTCTTCCTTAGGACGCCTTCTACCGTGCGGCCATTTGACTTCTTCGGGCTTTGCTTCTTCAACAGGTTTTTCTTTTTTCAAGGGCTTAAGTTGCACTTCGTCTGGTTTATCTTCTTCAGGTAGTTTTGGTTTCGGTATAGGCTTAAGTACTACTTCTTCTTTTGGTTCTTCTTCCTTAGGACGCCTTTTACCGTGCGGCCATTTGACTTCTTCGGGTTTTACCTCTTCAACAGGTTTTTCTTTTTTCAAGGGCTTAAGTTTCACTTCCTCTGGTTTTTCTTCTTCAGCAAGTTTTTGTTTAGGTGTAGGTTTAAGTACTACTTCTTCTTTCGGTTCTTCTTCCTTAGGACGCCTTCTACCATGCGGCCATTTGACTTCTTCGGGCTTTGCCTCATCTAAAGGTTTTTCTTTTTTCAAGGGCTTAAGTTGCACTTCGTCTGGTTTTTCTTCTTCAGGTATTTTTGGTTTCGGTATAGGCTTAAGTACTACTTCTTCTTTCGATTCTTCTTGTTTTGGACGTCTTCTGCCATGAGGCCACTCAAGCTGTTCAGGTTGAACCTCTTCTTTGGGCTCTTTCTTGCTAACTGGCTTAAGCTGAACTTCCTCTGGCTTTTCTTCTTCGGGTGATTTTTGTTTGGGTATTGGTTTAAGTGCAACTTTTTCCTTGATGACTTCTTCCTTAGGACGTCTTCTACCATGCGGCCATTTTACTTCTTCGGGCTTTGCTTCTTCAACAGGCTTTTCTTTTTTGAAAGGCTCAAGTTGCACCTCGTCTGGTTTTTCTTCTTCAGGTAGTTTTGGTTTCGGTATGGGCTTAAGTACTACTTCTTCTTTCGGTTCCTCTTCCTTAGGACGCCTTCTACCATGCGGCCATTTGACTTCTTCAGGCTTTGCCTCTTCTACAGGTTTTTCTTTTTTCAAGGGCTTAAGTTGCACTTCCTCTGGTTTTTCTTCTTCGGGTAGTTTTGGTTTCGGTATAGGCTTAAGTACTACTTCTTCTTTCGATTCTTCTTGTTTTGGACGTCTTCTGCCATGAGGCCACTCAAGCTGTTCAGGTTGAACCTCGTCTTTTGGCTCTTTCTTGCTAACTGGCTTAAGCTGAAATTCCTCTGGTTTATCTTCTTCAGGTAGTTTTGGTTTCGGTATAGGCTTAAGTACTACTTCTTCTTTTGGTTCTTCTTCCTTAGGACGCCTTTTACCGTGCGGCCATTTGACTTCTTCGGGTTTTACCTCTTCAACAGGTTTTTCTTTTTTCAAGGGCTTAAGTTTCACTTCCTCTGGTTTTTCTTCTTCAGCAAGTTTTTGTTTAGGTGTAGGTTTAAGTACTACTTCTTCTTTCGGTTCTTCTTCCTTAGGACGCCTTCTAACATGCGGCCATTTGACTTCTTCGGGCTTTGCCTCTTCTAAAGGTTTTTCTTTTTTCAAGGGCTTAAGTTGCACTTCGTCTGGTTTTTCTTCTTCAGGTATTTTTGGTTTCGGTATAGGCTTAAGTACTACTTCTTCTTTCGATTCTTCTTGTTTTGGACGTCTTCTGCCATGAGGCCACTCAAGCTGTTCAGGTTGAACCTCTTCTTTTGGCTCTTTCTTGCTAACTGGCTTAAGCTGAACTTCCTCTGGCTTTTCTTCTTCGGGTGATTTTTGTTTGGTTATTGGTTTAAGCACAACTTCTTCCTTAGGACGTCTTCTACCATGTGGCCATTTTACTTCATCGGGCTTTGCTTCTTCAATAGATTTTTCTTTTTTCAAAGGCTTAAGTTGCACTTCCTCTGGTTTTTCTTCTTCAGAAAGTTTTTGTTTAGGTGTAGGTTTAAGTACTACTTCTTCCTTCGGTTCTTCTTCCTTAGGACGCCTTCTACCGTGCGGCCATTTGACTTCTTCGGGCTTTGCTTCTTCAACAGTTTTTTCTTTTTTCAAGGGCTTAAGTTGCACTTCGTCTGGTTTTTCTTCTTCAGGTAGTTTTGGTTTCGGTATTGGCTTAAGTACCACTTCTTCTTTCGGTTCTTCTTCCTTAGGACGCCTTCTACCGTGCGGCCATTTGACTTCTTCGGGTTTTACCTCTTCAACAGGTTTTTCTTTTTTCAAGGGCTTAAGTTGCACTTCCTCTGGTTTTTCTTCTTCAGCAAGTTTTTGTTTAGGTGTAGGTTTAAGTACTACTTCTTCTTTCGATTCTTCTTCCTTAGGACGCCTTCTACCATGCGGCCATTTGACTTCTTCGGGCTTTGCCTCTTCTAAAGGTTTTTCTTTTTTCAAGGGCTTAAGTTGCACTTCGTCTGGTTTTTCTTCTTCAGGTATTTTTGGTTTAGGTATAGGCTTAAGTACTACTTCTTCTTTCGGTTCTTCTTCTTTTGGTCGCCTTCTTCCATGAGGCCACTCAGGCTGTTCAGGTTGAACCTCTTCTTTTGGTTCTTTCCTGCTAACTGGCTTAAGCTGTACTTCCTCTGGCTTTTCTTTTTCAGGTAATTTTTGTTTAGGTATTGGTTTAAGCACAACTTCTTCCTTAAGTTCTTCTTCCTTAGGACGCCTTCTACCATGGGGCCATTTCACTTCTTCGGGCTTTACCTCTTCAACAGGTTTATCTTTTCTTAAGGGCTTAAGTTGCACTTCGTCTGGTTTTTCTTCTTCAGTAAGTTTTTGTTTAGGTGTAGGCTTAAGTACTACTTCTTCTTTCGGTTCTTCTTCTTTCGGACGCCTCCTGCCATGAGCCCACTCAGGCTGTTCAGGTTGAACATCTTTTGGTTCTTTCTTTTGCTTAGGCACAGGCTTAAGAACTAGTTCTTCTGTTGATGCCTCTTCTTTCGAATGCCGTCTGCCGTGTGGCCATCTAGGTTCTTTATTAACTGGCTTAAACTGTAGTTCCTCTGGCTTTATTTCTTCAGGTATCTCTTGCTTGGGTATTGGTTTAAGGACAACTTCATCCTTCAATTCATCTTCCTTAGGATGCCTTCTACCGTGCGGCCATGTTGCTTCTTCAGATTTTTCTGTTTCAACTGATCCTTTCCTTACTTGCCTTAATGTGACATCTTCTAATTTTTCTTTCTTTATTGCCACTTTTTCTACTTTAGTTGGACGTAAATTAATACTCTCTTGAGTCCAAGGAATAGAGTCCCTTCGCTCATCCTGAGTAGTGGGCTTCTTTTCATCCTTACGAGATTTCCTCCATTGCAGTACTTTCTCTTCTGATTCTTCTTTTTCTGTTTGTAAAATTGTAATATCCTCTGTTGTCGATTTGATTTCCTTGGTGTGCTCTTCAATTCTTGGTTTTCTCCAATGTTTACTTTCTGATTTCTTATCTTCAACTTTATTTTCTTCTGTTTGTATTACGAGGAGACTGCTATCTTCAGTATGCGATTTACTTTCCAAAGAAGCAGTACTATCTGCAGTTATTGATTTTGTACGTGGTTTTCGCCAAGACTTAGCTTCCATTGTTTCTTTTTTAGTTGCAATTTCAACTTGATTTGACAAATCGAGAATAGTTGTATCTTCAGTAATTAATTTTCTTTCTAAATTTGTAATTGTACCCTCTTGTTCCTGTTTTCGCCAATGCTTCACTGCTAGCGTTTCTGCCTTGGTCTTCTGTGCTGTGTCGACATTGACTTGTTTACGCCAAGGAACTGTAGTGGCAACTTTTTTGGTATCTACCTCATGCAAATTATCTATTTTTAGGATATTTGATTCTTCAGTTGATTGAAAGAGAGTTTTATTAATTTCAGTAACACTTGTATCTTGAGTACTTAAAGTTTTTATATCCGTTTTGTCATGAGATGTTTTACGTATAGTTGTACGTGACTCTGAAAAAAAGTATACAGCTTAGTTTCTATTTAAATCATATTTTTTAATTCAACTTAATATTACAGTAGTGTCAAAAGCAAGTATTTTATCTGATATCCATATTTAAGATCTAAAATAAATAAAAGCTGTAAATAGTCAATTTAGGTTTTAATGGATTATAGAATTTTGGTTTAAACCTATGCTGTAAAATTTTCTCTTAGGAATATATTTTTCTAAAAACTGCTTTGATTTTTGTGTACGCTGCCGATATAATAAATATGCTATTTTATTACATAAACGAAAAGAAGAATAGGAATATATTTCAATCTGCAGTGCTATTCTCTTCTCTAAGGACACAGCCTTGCGTTCGTCGATGCGATAGCGATGAACTGCTTAATTAATAAAAATAAGTGGTAAAATCAAATCAAGCAATGGCTCCAGTGCCCGTAGCCAAGTGGCAAAATTATTCTATTCGATCGAATCGTATCGTTTCGAATAGTTTAGGTCGACCAATCACACTCCAGCTCGTGATTTCGCCGCGGCGCGCGCATCGTACGCCGGCGACGAGCTTGGATGTGATTGGTTGACCTAATCTATTCGAAACGATAGCGATTTACGCTATGACACTTGTCTACGGGGGCTGGCCTTAATAAATCGGGCAACGCGTCGTGATAGGCTGCTTTATCACGACACTTTGCCCCATTATTAACACCTGGAACCACTGCTCAGTTATAACCTAAGCAGTTCGCAAGGTTGGGTCCTTAGAGAATAGCACTGCTGAACCAACTCTAACACTCTAATTGTAGAAAATAAGACGAAACATGATTTCTCGTTCGAATCAAAGAAATATGCGATGCAGAATTGGTTTAAATTGACGAAATATTTGTCTAGACACATATAACATAGCCGGTCTGTATAATCTTAATATATATAAATCTCGTGTCACAATGTTTGTCCTCAATGGACTCCTAAACCACTTAACCGATTATAATAAAATTCGCACACCATGTGCAGTTCGATCCAACTTGAGAGATAGGATAGTTTTTGAAACGGATTTCGACATCCACGCGGGCGGAGCCGCGGGCAACAGCTAGTACTCGTATATAATGCAATCTTAGGGAAGAAGTAACGTAATATTAAAAATAAAAACAACTATTCCTCTATAGGAGCGACTCCACTGTCGTAAAACTTTCGTTTAGAAGTGTAGTGTTTGTCGGTTTGACATGTGAAAACCACTGAACAGATTCTGCTTGCTGAAAACTTCGTAAGAACATTCTTGAAGCGTTTCGTGGTAATTTTGTTATATTATATCATCCCACTGTAATAGGTGTGCTGTGTGCTACAAGCCGTAGATCAAATTCAACATAAACTATGTTTTGATCATAATTTCATGCGGTTCAATAAAAGTCGTACATGGTAACTTCTATGCACGGTCAGGCCATACCTTTTTAGCCTAAAAGTTAATGAACAGAAAAACATAAAATCTAGAAAATTCAGTCACGACAAAAAGGCCCTTCCTTTTTAAAATAGCCATATAGAAGTCATGATCATCATTATCCTCTGCACCGCAAAACCAAGTTTTACTTAATGTTTTTTTAATGATTTTTTTGATCGAAAAAAATTATCATCCTGGACGGGATTTGAACCCGTAACCAGTCCCTTACAGGGGGAATGCTCTGACCAACTGAGCTACCTGGACCCATTCTAGATGCTCTAATTTCTCAGAAATATTTTTCAGTATATCAGATACTAGCGGCCCGTGACCCGGTTTCGCTCGGGCATAAATTCTTAAAAAAATCTATTACCCGATTGCACCAACACCCACCGGGCCTTTAACATTGAATTAAGCACTTTCCATATAACGGACTTAGGAGTGAAATTATGGAAACCCGTGATTCACGTGTAAGTTTAATAATTATCCAGAAGCAACTATTTGAACTTTCAACTGAACGAACAAAACTGACGAACTTCCCATATAAACTTTCAACCCCTAATACACCCTCTGGGGGTTGAAATTTCTAAAAACGCTGATACACGTCTTCATTTATTTCTAACCAGAAGTAGGTACCTATATGAAATTTCATGGGTCTAGCTTTGAAATTGACTGACTTTCCATACAACCTGTCATCGCCGATTTTACCCCTTTAGTGGTAAAATTTTAAAAAACGCTGATACACCTGTACCTACATTTATTTTGACCAAAAATTGTTACGTAAATTTTCAAGCTTCCATCTTTAAAACTGACTTCCAAAAAATCGCTCTACCCTTATTTGCATCCTTAGGAGTGAAATTATGAAAACCCGTGATTCACGTGTGCGTTTATTAATTAACCAGAAGCAACTATTGAACTTTCATGCTTCTATCTCAAAAACTAACGAACTTCCCATATAAACTTTTAACCCCTATTTCACCCCCTGGGGGGTAAAATTTGGAAAAACGCTGATACATGTGTTCATTTATTTCTAACCAGATAGGTGTACGAAATTTTAATGTGTCTAACCATGAAAATGACGGACTTTCATACTAACGTTTATCGCTTATTTTGCCACCTTCTTAGTGGATGCCTAAAACATTAGAAGCATCTACTGTCAAATTTTCAAGTTTGTAAGTCCAGCGGTTTAGGTTCTGCGTTGATGAATCAGTTAGTTAGTCTGTCAGTCAGTCATTCATCGAACCAAGCAATTATAAATATAATATAGATAGATAGATATTCATTTTTTCCGATCAAAAAATCATTAGGAATAGTTAGCATACAATTGCTTTGAAATTTCATCAAGTTTTATTTGTCACGATGTCACAGACATGAAGTTTGCCGTGGATGCGAGAGTTCTTCGCGTGATCCTTCTCGTGACTCCACGCATCCACCTCAGCATATTCATCTCCATACCACATAGCTACAAAAATGTAACGATGAATTTAATTATGAAGGCAATACTGCATGAACTTTACACGGTCACTCAATCGCGTGTTCTAGGAGCGACCAGGATTGCGCGGCGGAATGCTAGCACGCGCTATCGAGCGCGATTATCTTTTTAAGTTCAAAGTTAACTAAATCTTTCGCGCGCACGATTACGTGCGATCCTTGTCGATGTAACGGAAAGAGCACGCGTGGTCGACAGTGCTGGAACGCGCGCTCTTTCCCTCTCTCTTCCACATCTTTACACGCGCGTTCTTTCACACGCGAATCGGTTTTCACTAGCGATAGACTGCCCGTGCAGCCCGCACCGTTTAGACTGTGCAGCATCTCGCCTAGCTGTCTTAGCGACTCCGCAACTATGACGATGACGTCGGCTAACCGTCGACAAAAGATGAGCTCATCGTTTATGTTTGTAACCCGCTCAGTCCAATACCTTGAAGACATCTTCCAGCGCGATATAATATCCCCTGTCTCTCACCACTGTTGGATATTGAGGTTCGTCTTCGGGTCTTGTAGCCTTGTTGACATTGGCGGTCTCATATAAGTGTCTCAGCACTTGAATGTATCTCCAGTCGCCTCGACACCGTTACAGAACCTCCAGAACTGCCCAGGTCTCGATGGCTTTGAAGGCTTTCTAGAAGAAAGCCATCAACGCCTTCATAGCCTTTTTTGAAGAACGGTACTACCGCATTCTCGCTTCTGCCCTTAGTTGGTGTTAAGCTTATGATACCTTGAACTATTCCAAAATAACGTTGATATGCGTATGTTCCGTCGAATATTGTGTTCTTTGATAATACCTATTAGGTACGCTTTTATTAACTTCGTATCATTGTTTATATGTAATCGAAACTGTAAAATCCACTACTAACTCTAAAACCAACTAAAAAGTAAAAAATAATGGTATAAAAGCATGTGGTGCTTACAACAATCATTAGAGTACCCTGCGCTTGGAATAGTTAGGTATTTTCTAATATTTAGTTGGTTCCTCTTGAAGCATGTTATTTTTATACCTACTCTTTTAGAGCATACTTACATACCTTTATGCACATTTCCATTGCCACGTCAATACATTTTTATAACTATGGGTAAAACTCTTGACGAATTTTAAAGTCTCTTTAGTGGAAAGCGCGGTACGCGACTGCACGTGGAGGTGCGTTAATCAACCAATTGTTATTAGAGTGTATCCCATCTAATCTCAACCTAATTAACCGTATTTAAAACAAGGCACTTAAGACGTTTATTCTAGATTTTTACCTTCTCATTATGGAGACACAGAATCGGTAGGTGAATCTGAATTTCTTTGGTTTGGTTAATTTAAATAAAAAGCTCTCAGGAGTATGTATCGATATCAACTTCGTAGCAAATCACCCCCAAAATAACTTTCTACCTCCTTTTAACACCCCGTTAGCAGAAGAATTTTAATAATCCATCAATTCTATTAAAGAATATACTAAATGTGAAGTAGTTTGGATCAAGGAATCGCCTTGAAGAATAAATTCAAGCGCTTAACCATAGCCTCTCGGAAAGACAGATGATGTGTGTGTGTGAGTTGAAAGGTAATTCCGTCTTTTGTGTAACTAAGTATAACTTTCACTGTTTTTTGTACACTACTTTGTAGAATAATGAGTCATTTTGAACGCACCAATAACTTTCGGACAAAAACCATGCACATTTATTTACAGGTCTTCTCACTCACATTTCTATTAACTTTGGGTAACACATTGCAACCCAGAATTCTCTCACACATGGTTAGCCGCCACCATTTTCATGACACAGTCTCGTCTTCGACGCGTTGCGTCCATAGGATATATTCGTCCATGAACTTAATCATCTTTTTTCAAATTTCATGTATTACGAGTAGAATTTTACAACGCTACGAAAATTATATTAGACTCCAGTATAGAATTGAAGGCTTAGGTGGTTACTCATGAAAGCTTACAATAATACTGTTGTCCATTCTGACGTGCAATTTCACTAAACTTAACTAAAATCTCTAAATTTCAATATCGATTTTATCTGAAATGACTTATCTCAGAACTTTTTTAAACCATTAAATATTACCACGGCACTGCATCTAATTGTTATTGCCAATTTTGGAAACAAAACAATGTTTGAATTGGCTTTAAAGAATATGTTTCGAAAATACTGGACCGATTTCAATAATTCTTTCACCCTTTCTTTCAGAAAGCTAGTTTATTTCCAAAAAAAATTTGAGAACCGTATGAAAATCGTAATATTGTAAAAAATATGGAGAAATGGAAATCTTTTTAAGCTTGCGCTGTGAAAACTATTAATGATAGAACAAAATGATTTACAAAAGGTTTATAGGCCTTTTTAATGTCTACAAAAAAGTCCGCGAGGTGATATAAGCAATATTTTCTTCACTACAACAGGTTTTGTGTTCTCAAATTTAATTATTGCAATAACAGGAACAAAAGTACTCTTAGATCAAATTTGAATCGACACCCCTATCCAAATATCTAGAAGTCCAAGTTCAAGCAAAGGAACTGGCTGGCCAGCGCCAAGTGTAATACACTCGAGAGCAATGAATCCGGGTCACTTAAAGAATCCTAAAAATCTCGGAAACTAAAAATGCTAGGTTAATGCAATAAATTGTATTTAATAGACAATGTAATACTCCTTAAATGAAGGTATTAAAACTTCTTAGTTATTGTAAAGTTATATCATAAAAAAATCAAATTTGAAAAAGGACCACTTTCGAAGATGGAACTACGAAATTACAGCATTTGGTTTTGCTTTTGTTTGTAATCTGTCATTTATGTGGGTACATAAACCATGTTGATAGTGCTCTATATTCATTATTCAAGCTGAAATTATGTCGCTTACGCCTGAAGAATGCACCAGAATACTTACAATGCTGGAAACCGGCCGGAGTCAGCGCGATACAGCCAGGACTGTCGGTGTGTCGCTGTCAACAGTACAAAGAGTTCTCCGACGTTACGAAGAAACTGGTTCTAACCTACGCAGACCAGGAACGGGCAGAACCAGGTGTACCACAGCACGAGAAGACCGATACTTGGTGAACACCATGCTTCGAAATCGCTTTCTCACAGGAACTGAACTCACCAATCAGTTTCGACGCCTCGGAGGAAGTAACCCAAGTGCATGGACAGTAAGACGTCGGCTTGCTGAATCTAACTTAAAACCCCTTAGACCTGCAAACGGCCCTAAACTGGAGCGTGGGCATCGTATTTCGAGACTAAGATATGCCCAGAGCCACGTAAATTGGAGTATTGAAGATTGGTCAAAAGTTATGTTCTCCGACGAATCAAAATTTATGCTCTACAAGCACGATGGAAGACACAGAGTGTATCGAAGACCAGGGGAAAGATTCAAGCAAGCATGCATCGAAGAAAAAGTAGCCTACGGTGGTGGGTCTGTACTTGTGTGGGCCGGAATTTCTTCTGAAAGTCGCACAGAGCTGGTGATCATAGAAAACGGCTCTTTAACTAGCGTAAGATATGTGGAAGAAATCCTCAATGATCACGTTGGTCCATTTATGGTCAATTTAGGTGAGGATGCTATATTTATGCATGACAATGCCCGACCTCATACAGGTAGGATTGTGAATGACTACCTTCAAGAGATGAACATTACTCGTATGGAGTGGCCAGCGCGCAGCCCGGATATCAACCCGATCGAGCATGCTTGGGACGAGCTAGGCAGATGCGTAAAACAACGAAACCCTCCCCCAATCACGCTTCGTGAGCTCAAAATTGCTCTCACAGAGGAATGGGAGAATATTCCCCAAAATCGTATAAGGAACTTGGTGTACAGCATGCCAAACCGCGTAAACGCAGTAATGGAAGCACGAGGAGGCAATACGAAGTATTAAAATTCAAGAAAATCGTAATAAAGTTCAAAAATTTCATGTTTCCTATTTTTGTTTTAAGGAGAGATCAGCAGTTTTTTTCTTTATGTAATTTTGTGTTAATAAAATGTATGGTGACTCATATTTTTTTTACTTTCATTTAAGGAGTATTACATTGTCTATTAAATACAATTTATTGCATTAACCTATCATTTTTAGTTTCCGAGATTTTTAACATTCTTTAAGTGACCCGGATTCATTGCTCTCGAGTGTATTACATAACTATAACTCAATAACTCAAAACTTCTATTCTCAAAACCTTATTAACGTTAACATTATAAAACTACGTGTGTTTAATTATTTCCATAAGCATCTGTGGCGTAGCGGTAGTGAACGCGGCCGCTGCGTAGGACGCGCGGGTTCGATCCCTGCTCAGTGCCAATATTTGTATGCATGAATATGGGTATTTTGCATTGGTCTGGTCGTGCCTCGGAGAGCACGTTAAGCCGTCGGTTCCGGTTGCCATACAAACATCTATGGCAGTCGTTACGGGTAGTTGGAGCCCTAAAAAGTCCAACAATAACGGTCTAGCTGCAATGCTTCGCTATCGCCTAATGTCACCATTGGGTTGTGAAGGTCAGATGGCAGTCGCTTCACGTAAAATATCGAGGTCCAGCCAAATCCGCAGCTTAGTGGTAAAGTGGACCCCAGATTCCGAGGTGAAAGCTTTGGATGCGACTGGGATTAACGCTAGATTGAAGAAGATGTAGAAGCCCAAATTTCATGAAGTTAGCTCAAACGGTTATAAAGGTATAAAAGTCCAAAAGTCGTAAAAATTAGCACTGACTGACTGACTTATAGTACCTAAACCTAATCTACTTCCAGAGGACCTAGAAGGATAAAATTTGGAATCCAGCTCGGTAATAAAGCGTAGGAAAAAATCTAAAAAAAAGTCATCAAAAAATAAGATTCGACTTGGCCAGTTTTTATCAGAATTAAATTTAATCCCTTATGATAATATACAGGGTGAATTTTTCAAAAGGGCTTGGATGGCCAATCCGAAACTATAAGGAATAGCGAAAAATGCTCAAAGGAGTAATTACGAGCCCGATTTTGATGTAAATTAAAACCTCATCATTAGATTTTTGAAAAACCAAATATCCTAGCTAGGAATCGAACTGTTGATTTTGAAAAAAAAAACACACCCTGTATTATTTCACCATAACATGTCCATATACTTATGTCAAGTGTACATAATTATGTCCTGTAAATTATTTTCTTTGTGTCTTGTTGTATGATTATCATCTTTTCTTCTATATCCATACTTATAATAAATCTGTAGAAGTGAAATTTCTGTACATTTGTCTGTCTGTCTGTGTCTGTCTGTCTGTTTGTTCAAGCATCACGCAAAAACTACCGGTTCAATTACGATGAAACTTGGTATAATTATTCTTTGATATCCTGGGGACCACACTGGGTATTCCGGAAAAGTATATACAATAAAAAACAAATTTAATTTTGCGGTTCGATCACTAGACCCGATTACTGTACCAACTGCAAATAATAAGTTTGTCGTAGGTTACGTCACCCGCAGTGGTGTGGAGTTCAGTAGGATATACACTCGAGAGCAATGAATCCGGGTCACTTAAAGAATCCTAAAAATCTCGGAAACTAAAAATGCTAGGTTAATGCAATAAATTGTATTTAATAGACAATGTAATACTCCTTAAATGAAGGTATTAAAACTTCTTAGTTATTGTAAAGTTATATCATAAAAAAATCAAATTTGAAAAAGGACCACTTTCGAAGATGGAACTACGAAATTACAGCATTTGGTTTTGCTTTTGTTTGTAATCTGTCATTTATGTGGGTACATAAACCATGTTGATAGTGCTCTATATTCATTATTCAAGCTGAAATTATGTCGCTTACACCTGAAGAATGCACCAGAATACTTACAATGCTGGAAACCGGCCGGAGTCAGCGCGATACAGCCAGGACTGTCGGTGTGTCGCTGTCAACAGTACAAAGAGTTCTCCGACGTTACGAAGAAACTGGTTCTAACCTACGCAGACCAGGAACGGGCAGAACCAGGTGTACCACAGCACGAGAAGACCGATACTTGGTGAACACCATGCTTCGAAATCGCTTTCTCACAGGAACTGAACTCACCAATCAGTTTCGACGCCTCGGAGGAAGTAACCCAAGTGCATGGACAGTAAGACGTCGGCTTGCTGAATCTAACTTAAAACCCCTTAGACCTGCAAACGGCCCTAAACTGGAGCGTGGGCATCGTATTTCGAGACTAAGATATGCCCAGAGCCACGTAAATTGGAGTATTGAAGATTGGTCAAAAGTTATGTTCTCCGACGAATCAAAATTTATGCTCTACAAGCACGATGGAAGACACAGAGTGTATCGAAGACCAGGGGAAAGATTCAAGCAAGCATGCATCGAAGAAAAAGTAGCCTACGGTGGTGGGTCTGTACTTGTGTGGGCCGGAATTTCTTCTGAAAGTCGCACAGAGCTGGTGATCATAGAAAACGGCTCTTTAACTAGCGTAAGATATGTGGAAGAAATCCTCAATGATCACGTTGGTCCATTTATGGTCAATTTAGGTGAGGATGCTATATTTATGCATGACAATGCCCGACCTCATACAGGTAGGATTGTGAATGACTACCTTCAAGAGATGAAAATTACTCGTATGGAGTGGCCAGCGCGCAGCCCGGATATCAACCCGATCGAGCATGCTTGGGACGAGCTAGGCAGATGCGTAAAACAACGAAACCCTCCCCCAATCACGCTTCGTGAGCTCAAAATTGCTCTCACAGAGGAATGGGAGAATATTCCCCAAAATCGTATAAGGAACTTGGTGTACAGCATGCCAAACCGCGTAAACGCAGTAATGGAAGCACGAGGAGGCAATACGAAGTATTAAAATTCAAGAAAATCGTAATAAAGTTCAAAAATTTCATGTTTCCTATTTTTGTTTTAAGGAGAGATCAGCAGTTTTTTTCTTTATGTAATTTTGTGTTAATAAAATGTATGGTGACTCATATTTTTTTTACTTTCATTTAAGGAGTATTACATTGTCTATTAAATACAATTTATTGCATTAACCTATCATTTTTAGTTTCCGAGATTTTTAACATTCTTTAAGTGACCCGGATTCATTGCTCTCGAGTGTAGATTTATATTCTAGGGATTTTGCTATTTATCTATATAGGTACCTACTTAGGTTTACTTTTATAAGGTGTAGGTAGACCGTATAGATTTTAATTTCAAGTATAGGTAGGTAGTATACTTATTTGATAGGTGGTAGTACATTCCGGCAACTGAAGATTTGAGACAGGCGTGCGGTTTTTATCAGGTCTGAGCCAGACTTAAACACTCCCAAAGGCTGACGGGAATGGTATCCGAAGGAACATCCGCACGAAAAAAGGAATTTGAAACGGAATTCGAAATCCACGTTAGTGAAGCCGCAGGCAACAGCTAGTACCGAAATATATTTTTAATTATATGTAACTCAAAATTCATAAGTCCTGTACAATATACTAGTAGGTACACTTTAGCAAAATTCATAAGTCCTGTATAATATACTAGTAGGTACCTACACTTTATGATATTCCCCTTGTTACTATTTTCCTTTATAAGTAACTCAAAGGTTGAGTTAATCATGATAGCCCAACTGTTCGCGTCGTACCTTTGGAGGAGTATTATGATATTCTCACACGTTTAGTAAAATGATAAATAAGCAATAGAGGGAATCTACCGCTCGGCGACCGCTTCCGCGGCACGCTCGCTGCGCTCGCTTACCTTCGCGCAATAGTCACTGTTTTAACATAACCTAACCTAACCCTACTTATATTTATTAACAGTTTTTCTTTTTGAATTATGGTCAACTTATAACAACTGTAACGTTTATATTGGACTCCTTCGAACGATGACAATCTGCCTTCGGCAATTTGTATAACGCTTCACGTTTATAAAATGCCGGAGCCGTTTGTAAACGGACAAATCACTCAAATTGTCTGCGACAGGTATATCACTTAGCCTTTTTTGAGGTAAGTATTGTTTGTGTACAATGAAGAATTAACAGCTTTTATAATAGAATTTTATTGTGTTTAACATCTCTATCAGTGGTAGTTGGCACGTAGACTAATTGGCACGATATTTCAATTGACTGTCGGTTTTTGTGGCATCAATCTTGAAAATCCATGTTCTTCTCGTCGCATCACCAGTTGTATGTCGCCTATTACCATGTTGGAATACCAATATACTATTTAGAAACGCGCTCGAAAATGATTTGTATATCATAGCATAAACACTATGTTTTGAACATTTTTTTTGTCAAATGTCAAATAATAATATTCATAATTGAGGCACGTAACGTATATCGAATCGACAATAATAAATTGAAATTTCATGCGACTTTGCGACTTTTTTTTTATTACTATTTGCAACAAGACTGGTTTTATAATTTTTTGTGCGACACATACCTAGTTTGACTTTATTTTTCTCATACATTAAGTAATTAATTGTGAAGTTAATAATGACACAAAAATAAATGATGTTATACTCGTATCGTTCCGTTCGTTTCGTTCACATGACGAACATGTGTTTACAATTTGTACTTTTTGGTTTATTCACAGTCTACTTAATATTTTTTTAATCAAAATAATGTTTTCTTGTTTAATATTTCGTTTTTCTTTCGGTTAGTAAATTAAAGTAAATTTGATCTAAGATACTAATACTCATATTAGTGGACTGTCCTTAGAACCATAGGAGTAATTGAAGATAATTACCTGACACAAGCGAAAAATCAATTGCTTTTCGTTGGTTATTCTTTTTTTTTATTCATGATAGGCTTACGTTTGACCTCAATCTCACCTGATAGTAAGTGACGATGTGGTCTACGATGAATCACGCTTGCCTAGAAAGAACCTATTCACTCGTGACTTGAAAACTTCCAGGTTATAGCTTTCCGGAAACACAGACTCAGGCAAGGAATTCCACTCCTTAGCTGTACGCACGATGAATGTGTCAGCAAAGCGCTTCGTGCGTATGAGTGGAATATCGACCATATAGCGGTGGCGTGACGCTGTTCGTCTGGTCGTTCGTTGATGGAAAGGACTTGGAGGTATCAGGTTGTGCAATTCCAGAGCGCACTCGCCGAAATGTATCCGATAGAACACCGAGAGACCTGCAACTTTGCGTCGATGGGCAAGGCTTTGAAGCCTTGTCTCGACAAGTGCAACGTTGTTGATGAGCCTCTTGGCTCGTCTCTCGATCGTCTCCAGCGCATCAAGTTGGTATTTAGCTGAGTCATCACACAGATACAAGCAGTAGGTACTCCATACAGGATCGGACCTACGCTTGGTACAAGTTGAGCAGTTGCTAAGGGGTGAAGTACTGTCGCACTTTTGACAGAATGCCTAGCTTTCTTGTGGCCATTTGAGCCTTAGCCTCAATGTAAGTCCCAAAGTTGAGGGTGGATGTGAGAGTTACGCTAAGAAGCTCGAGGCTGTCGGTTATCGGCACGGGTGCATTTCGGAAGGAGGGCTTTGGCTGGAATTGACTTCGCTTGGCAGAAAAAAGACACAGGTTCTGAGGAAAGTCTGCCAATAAAATGCCAATTAAAAACACTTTACTGTGAATTAAAAACATCAAAAATATTAAATAGGTACAATAAATCTAAGTAGGTACCTAGGTACTAAACTAGTGAATAAACCATGTCATACTAAACGTATAGGAGCCACAAAAGCACCGATTTTGAACCCATGACGAAATGTTCTCACTTTATAGGATTTTAGATTCACATGGTTATTTAAATTATAATGGTTGACGGGATATTTACCATGTTATGGTGAGTATCCGATATTTTGGCCCATTTGCAAGTGCCATGATCACAAACGTACTGACTGTTCTTACTTTATCTTATTCCTTTTTAATCAATTTATGCATTAAACGATGCAGATTTCGTATCAAATGGCCTGCCATGACGAGCGTCCCTTGAAGTTACAGTCTCACCCGCAACATGAACGCTTAGGGCAAACGCTGCAACATGCATGAGTACGAGCTGGATGCACGTTATATCCTTTTTTGACGATTTTTTCTTACTTTTCCATTATTAACACATGGACTAATTTCGTAGAATTTAGGTAATTTTTTTACAATGTACAATTATTACTGCGATGCGTGAAACAGCTTCACTTTTGTTACCAACCTTTGCTATGGTCTGGTGCTCGAACATTTTGAGTATGATCAATCGAGATATTTTTATCAGTAAAGATATTTCTATTTCATTATGACAGGTTAAAACCCATTTATATCTATAGCATGGTGATTAATCTAAATTAGTTACATGAATTTTAGACTGTTCATTGATTTGCCTTATTAAGTATTCTAATAGATAACGATGCTGTATAGGTACTTGCGTCTCTGTAAGTAAATCTTTGTAACTAGTTATTTGAAATTACGTCAGTTCCTACTATTTTGCATAATTGAATAAGTGAAGTCGTTTTTTTTTATATATATAGGACATGTCAATTTGACTTCACCTCGCCTGATGGTAAGCTGAAGGTAAAGTCTCAGGAAAGAGGGTCACCATTACATACACGTAACATATGTATTACAATTACAACGTTTACTGCAGTTTTATACTTTTTCTCTTCATAATCTTCTAATTGAATTATATCTATTTAACTACCTATAAGTAATCATTCGTTTTAATGCAATGTTTTAGTAATACTTACCTTAAGACTCACCTTATATCCTTGTAGGCATATATCATTATTTGTCTTTGGTTCACTTGGGCCGACGACTATTCGTAAAAAGAAAATGTTGCTGGAACTTAACCAGTCACTGATATAAATTTCATGTACCTAAGCATTGTTCATGTGATTCTTTTATTGTTTTTTTTTTGTTATGACCATCAATGATGTGTGACTGAGTTTATAAGTTAAGTGTGTGCATAATCATAATCAAATTGTCCTATTCATTTGTCCAATTGCATCATTAACTGTTAACAAACTTCTATCATTCTAATAATACCTGTTTTGTGTTCTATTTTTTAACATTCCGTTTAGAAAATATAGAAGGAGCAGATAAAGTTATATTCTAGAGGTTTAGTTAATAAACTGTTTAGTTACAACAGTAACAAAAAACTGTGATTCACGACTTAGGTATCAATGATATGCGGAAAGAATAGAGAAGTTTAGATAGAGTTGTGCACAGTCGTATGAATCAAAGCAACCAAAAAGCAACCTCGTTCCAACCAATGTCGGTTCACTGCAATGTTATTTTGTCAACAACACTTTTAGTCTTTTATAAATCATAAAATAAAATATGTGACAAATAACAGGCACTAAGTGTTGGTGAGTGCATTGTGTTTAATGTAAGATGTTTTAATCCGTTGCTAGCAAGTAGTTTAAACGAAATATTGAACCTAGTGTGAATAGAATAATGCGAAAATGGTATTAATTTATAGCATTTATTAAACAGTTTTCACATAAAGGTAACATACAAAAATTTATTTCATAAATATATTATTATTTAATATGCTAATTTAGTGATAAAATACTGCCACGCCTAATAACTTAATACAAGTGAAACATACAACACAATTTTAATTTTAACAATATCGTGCACTTAAAACAAACTAAGTTAAAGATCACTGTAACGTTAAACTATAAAATCTCATTCAATTTGGATTTGTACTTGCAAAAATTAGGTCATTAACATCGGCAGTGTTGTCAAAACATAGAAACTGGCAAGGCAAGTAATGCGTGCGTACTTTAAGTTGTTTGAGTGCTGAGTCGCATAAGTGAGCGACTTAGTACACTATATGTATATTATGTTTCTTTGTCATAGAAGAGTTGACAGCGGAACGAGAGGTATGGCAAAATACAACCACGAATAACTTTGCTCTCCGCGAGAACGACCCACTCAGCATCCGCGATACCCACTACCGCAAACCTTGACATCGACATTGTAACATATCAAATACGCTGTGACACTGACAAAGTTAGTCGTAGCTGTTAGGTGACATCAGACGTCATTTTGGACGCCAAATCTACGTGCAGCATTGTTAGGTGTAATTGATCTTAAACATTATGCCAAAATCTGAGTCGGACAATACAAACAATGATACATGCTTAATGTTAAAGTTGAAGCAGGGACTTGGAGTTTTGCTAGTTGTCTACTTTGTGGTCTTTGACGTTCATAGTAAGGAATAATCGGTTACTCACATAAACCACAGAAGCTGACGCAAGTCCCAGTTTCAATGACTATCTAATGAAATGCACTTCAAATGAAATGACAATTATTTAAAAGAGATAGACATCACTGAGATCATTTGCATAAGATTCACAGGTCAGATCTCAACACAAAAAGCGTAAAACTCTTTTAAACTCTCATGGTTAATAATGCCAAATAAATAAATCATTAACTTTAGCAGATTTTAAATTAATATAATTAAATGAGTATTGGGTGAAAAATACATTTGATGTTTCGTCGAAAGACGCGTCTTCGTTTATTTCGCAATAAATTCTACTATACAGTAAATTCGTTCATAGTATACATTTAGTAAACATCGTAGCGGTAAAAGCAAAACAAAACAGTCTTAAAATGTCTTGTGTCCAAATGTTAATCACAGTTACGTGTGTCCAATTTTATAGTAGCACCTGGCGCGACGCTCGCTGATCTTGACGTGTTGCCTGCTTCATTGTAAGACTAGGGTATTTACACAAAAAGCTTATATATACAGCGTTGTTAGATGCGGAAATTCGCTCAAATTGACTACAAGTTAAATTTACAATCGAGTCGATTTGCAAATAATGTTAGGTTGTTCGCGCACAATGCTCTTGTTCTCGCGCGATGTAGATATATCCAATTCGATTCACGGGGTAGGTCGTTCAAGACGAGGTAGGATTCAGGTAGGCATATTCGCAGTAGTATGTGTCATACTAACAAAATGGTGATCATGGGGTGTGTCTAAGAAGCGAACGTAAGTCATTATTGCGGTAACCGCTACGATTTAAAAGCGATTTAATATAATACTCGTACTAACTTCGCATGTCAACTTTCAAAGTTTTTACGTTAAGAACTAAGTAGTTTTCACCCGATCTCAAAGTGATATAAAGATGAAACAAAGAAACACTACATTAATGGATTAAAGTGCGCGACGCGAGCTCGCTGCCTGTGTCTATGTCTTACTTTTGACGACTAGCTTTGCCGAGGTCTCGACTTGTCCAGCCGCAGTAGTGGCACGGCATGTAAAGGTGCCTGTATCCTCCTCGTAGGTGTTCCCAATCAGCAATACAGCGTTGTTGCCTTCATGTATCATCTAAAATAATGGAAATAAATAGGTCAATAAAACATGTCATTTAAATTATGTCTGGCCTATCCAAGAATGTAATTTATGTCTGTGTCAATTTTTATCCAGTTTCGTTCAGCCGTTCTGACGTGCTTGAGTTGCAAACATTCATAAATAAAAACTTTGATAATTTCTAGTAATTAGGATAAGATAGTGTAGGTAGCACATACCTGAAAATCTGGAGTCTCAGGAATAAGAGCGCCTTCTCGCAACCACTGTATAGTTGGTTTGACTTTGCTGGTGATATGAGTTTTAAATTGCGCTGGCTGGCCTTCATAAACTACAAGATCTCGAAGAGGTGTCAGCGTCGGTAAATTATCGGCCTGATCAGGCTGAGTAACTTTTAGTTTTGATGCTACCGTGACCCGGCCCGCGGAATTGTAAGCAACGCACTTGTAGTCTCCTTCATCTTCAGGGAAAGCTTCTGATATGCGTAACGTGTATTCATCTGCTGTGCGTGACATTTGAAAATACTTAGATGGTTTAATCAATTTTTCACCTTTATACCATTGAATAGTGGGTACAGGCTTGCCAACAATCTTACAACTGAATTCTATGGCTTGACCTTCTGTGACTTGTTTATCTTTTAACGGTTCTATAATTTCAGGGGGTGCATTAGCTGCTTTTGTTTGAGGTTTTGGTTTTTCCTTAGACACTGGTGCATTTACAGAACATTCTGCGTCGCATCTTGCTTCTCCTGCACTGTTGATTGCTACGCATTCATATTTGCCTGAATCCTGTGGATATGCCTCAAGAATAAGTAAAGTGTAGGAACCATCTTCCTCTAAAATCTTGTTTCGGATATCAGGCTGCACTTTCTTCCCATTTTTCAACCAGTATACGTCAATAGGCTTTGTACCAGTTACTTTTGTGTCAAACCTCACTAGCTGGCCAGCTACGACATTAACACTCTGTGCAGTTAACGTAAAGCTTGGCGTGATCACACCACCCCTACCTTGGCGTCGCTTTTCTTCTACCACCAAATTAGCACTGCACTTAGCAGTTCCACCACGATTCTCAGCTACAGCAGCAAATACTGCAGAGTCTTCAACAAAAACTTGCCTTATTATTAGTATAGATTTAGTACTAAAGGTGTGTATTTGGAAGTCTGCTGAGTTTTTGATTGGGAAATTTTCTCTGTACCATTTCACAGTTGGCAAAGGTTCACCGTCAAATTCTACTTCGAATCGGGCCTGTTCGTGTTCGAAAACACGGCATGGTTGCATTTTTTTTGTGAATACGGGTGGTATGCTTGGTTTTACTGGTCCCTCGACAACTCTTTCTTGTGTTTGGGCCTTATGTTCCACTTCAGTAGTTTCTGTTGAAGTTATCTTACGAGTTATTTCAGTATCCCCAATTACTTCTTTTTGAATTTGTTTCTGTTTAGCAACGTGTACTTCTTTCCCATGCACTGTAGATTCTGAAGGATCTGGGATCCTGGGTTTCTGCAAAACTTTCTTTTGTACTTGTTCCGTTGTCACCTCGGTTTGTTCTCTGGAATAATGTAATTGAAATTTATATTATATGTGCATTTAAATATAAATTTTGAATATAAGTGAACTGTTATCAAAGGTTAAAAATTATCATTATCCATATCTTCCGAACTCAATTTCTGGAGCGAAGTCAGTCGTTTTTTTTATACAATAAGCTGAACGATAACGCGCGCATGTTCCTTTGATGGTTTATTCCACTTTGTTCACCTAGGTGATATCACCCGGGTGAACAAAGTAGACTTTTAAGTGTCCGCATTTCACCTGCGAATCATATCACCTACGCTTTATCACCCAGGTGAAATGAGTGGACACATGATGTCGCATTTGTTCACCTTGGACTTGGTTCACCCAGGTGAACAAACGCGACTTTTGCTATTCGTCTTGTGGACTTTTATCACCTGCTAATGAAATTGAGAAAGCTAATAAAAACTTTTTATACTCGCACGTTTTACAAATATTGCAGAAAAAAAAACTTGAAAGCGTCATGAGGGTGATTCTTTTTCGGTGACTTCTAAAGAATTTCAAGCTCCAACTGTTTTGTCATTGTAGGTATCTATTCTTTATCAAATCTTAAATAAATTAGGTCTCATGGAGTAGACTTTGTTGAACGTATGTGTTATATCAGCTATGTGCTTTGTAGGCGATGGATGGTGCTGAATTCTTTGTTTGTGAACATATAAAGTATTTGGACCTGGCCCATGAGATTGTCGACATGTGGGATGTTGACTCAGCTATTAATGTACCGATAGTCATTTCAGTGCACGGACTCATCGTCCAGAGCCTTGACCAACACCTTAAGAGGCTCTCACTAGGCAGCTGGCTCAAAGGCGTGATGCAGAAGGCGGTTTTGCTAAGCACGGCACGCATTGTGAGGCAGTTCCTCTCCCTGGAGCCCTAATCACCGGTGGCTTGGTCCCTGTACCCGTCACCGGTGGAATACTGTTTTTATATTTTTAAATATATTCATGTTTTTTTATTGGATATTTATTATGATATCAGTATACATAAAATCTAATTTTATGTATACTGATGAATAAAGGAGAATAATAATAATAATAAACATTTATTTCAGAATTTTTCCATCGATTTATCACTAAAAATGAGTGAATATAAAATAATAAATAAGGGTCGCGGCAAATCACTTTTATTTAATGGGTATGAGTATTTAAAAAAAAAAACTTACAAATCTGGTGCCACTTGGTGGCGATGTTGTGAAAACATCAAGAAAAAATGCACGGGATCTCTAACTTTTGAGGTTTGTGTAATAAATAAAGTTATATTTGTAGGGTTCCGTACTTTTTTTTCGTGTCGAAATCCTCATGGATACCTCCCCCGTGGCCAGCGGGGTAGGTTATGTCAGACTCCTACCGACTAAAACCGCACGTCGTTTTGGGTCTATAGGTACACGTGTGAATATACACTTGTAGCTGGCTAGCCAGTTCCTTTGCTTGAACTTGGCTTGACACGCTCCCGCGTCTCTAGATTGTCAAAAGCACTAAGAAGGTTGAATTAGAAAAGTTAATATTATAGTCGTTAAGTTTTCTTAAATTTTCTAATGTCCCGTGCAACTTTCTTAACTTTTTCTTTCATAAGAACCTTCTCCTGACGATAAAAAACACAATAAAAAAAGAATTAGTGAAATCGATCCAGGTAGTCTGGTAAAAAGCACTGACAAAACAGTTGGAGCTTGAAATTCTTTAGAAGTCACCGAAAAAGAATCACCCTCATGACGCTTTCAAGTTTTTTTTTCTGCAATATTTGTAAAACGTGCGAGTATAAAAAGTTTTTATTAGCTTTCTCATTTCAATTAGCAGGTGATAAAAGTCCACAAGACGAATAGCAAAAGTCGCGTTTGTTCACCTGGGTGAACCAAGTCCAAGGTGAACAAATGCGACATCATGTGTCGACTCATTTCACCTGGGTGATAAAGCGTAGGTGATATGATTCGCAGGTGAAATGAGGACACTTAAAAATCTACTTTGTTCACCCGGGTGATATCACCTAGGTGAACAAAGTGGAATAAACCCCTTTGATAACTCACATAGGTTACTTTTTAATCTCGGGAATAGGTTCCCATGGGATACGGAAACAGGATAAAAATTTCGTGATTATTTTTCAGGCAAGTGAACAGGTATTACCTAGTTTATTTATAAAATCAATAACAATGTAATAATATTAATAATTATATATGTATAGGTATACTTACAAACTATCTTCATATCGCTGGGCCATGCCTTTGGCCATGGAACTGGCAGCGATTTTTTCGCCAGGAATCGCGTACTGGTGGGTGGATTCTCTTAAACGACTCTCCTTAACGACTTGATCATTCTCAAGCACTTGTAATTTATTGTAATACTCTTCGCTCTTCTTCTTCTTTACTGTCTGCTGCCATTCTGTTTCAGGTTCTTTAATAACTTTAGCTTTTAATTCAGGTCTATGATCAATAACACCTTGTCTTTGCAAGACATTTCTTTCCTCAAACGTTTTTTCTAATTCTGTTTCAGAGCGTTGATATTGCGTAGTCTCGTCATACCAAGCTGTATGATAATGAATAATTATATTAACATACATTCTTGAATATACATAGTAACAACATTCAAAACATACCTCTCAGCATCCGATGGCAAAACCGGTAGAAGCAATTGATTTAGCTGCACTCCTTTTGGGTAGAGAGAAGGAACCGGGAGGGAACGGTGAATGGGAGCCGGGTTATTTTGTACACAAAGCGGTATGTAGATGTTTGCGTGGTTTGATTATGTATGTTAGTGCAGTATTATGTAGGATTTGTTTTTGATATTACATTTTGAACAATTTTCATGATTATAGTTAAATGCAAAATAAGCGTCATGTTTTCACCGCAATGTATGTGTGACTTACGTCGTGGGGCATTCTTTAAAACGCCTCTATAGTCGTCATGTCTCGGTATTACTTTAAGTTCGGTCGTTGCTACCGCTTCGCCTGCTGAACTTCGGGCAATAACTTCTATTTTACCCGTATCATATTGCCGTGTCTTTGGTATATCAAAATGATACATTCCATCATATATAAGCTTATATCTTGAACCCTGAAATAATATCATATTAAGTATTTCTTCATTATCTGTGTAATTTTTGCTAAAAAAAAATATGCTGTTATAATTACATTAACGATAGTGTTTCCATTAATCAGCCACATGACTCGTGGCTTGGGATGCCCGGTCACGCGACAACAGAAACGAGCCCATTCACCTTCTTCAACTGTCACTGGCTCAGGTCGACTTACGAATACTGGAGGTGAACGTGCTTTAGCCTCTTCCACGGCTTGCTCTGGTGCCCTAAAATATTTAGATATATTATATATTTAAATTAATATAAGTTTTTGCAAAATAAATGAATAAATAAATCTTTGCCAATTATATCCAGAACCAATTCAGTAGTTTGTGTATTTAAGAGTAGATAATAAACATCCATCCGTCTATTCTCACAAATTTTTACATGTAAAAAATATTAGATGGACTAGCGGACCAGACAAATTTTGTTCTAACCATATCTCCGGTTCCACTTAACCAATTACAACCAAACATACGGTAATTTTTTTGTCTAAGCAAGACCTTTCAATTTTGATGCGGCTTTTTTTATTAGAAAGGTCTAGGTTAGACTCAAAATCCTACGCATATTAGTGAACCAGCGATATAGTAAAAAAACGCGAAAATCGACGTCCACGCGGGCGGAGCCGCGGGCAACAGCTAGTTTAAAAAATAAAGTCATTTAACAATTCATTCCTTTGGACTTTGTAGTTTAATTTAGTTATACTTACATTTGCCATGCAGCTTCCATCTCCCGTATTTTCTCTATACTCTTCATATGCTTAGGCAACTGTGAGTCATAGACAATACCAGGCTTGCCAGCTGTTTTTATTACTGCTCTAGTTTCGTCCATGCCATAAAGATTAGTAGCACGACAAACATATTCACCACTATCTTCTGGATACACCCAACCAAAATTCATAGCCACATAACCAAAATCATAGATGGGTGTAAATCTGTTCTCTGAAAAATTAAGGTTTGTTGTCTTATGTACCGTTTATTGCAAACTATACTGTGTTCGTAAATATAGGTATCAATAACAAGTTGGATTTACAAATTAAACTGATTCACAGCAGAGTAGATAACCGGTTTGATTAAGTATCATAAAATATGATCACTGCGTGATCAAGCCCTTTGGTAAATAAAGTTAAAGTATCATACTTACTATGCAACAGTGGTTTGCCATTGAAGAACCATTCTACTTTCATATTGGGATCGCCTACAGGTGCCAACTGACACTCGAACTTCGTAGATTCCATTTCCACTAAAGTAGTCTGGCTCTGAATTTGCGTGACGAAGCGCGGAGGTTGCTTTTTATCAGAGTCATATAAGTCATCTTCAGTCAAAAAGATTTCAGAAGTATATTTCTTGATAGTCGCTTCCATTTGTGTTAGTGCCTCAGATTTTTTCATTCCTCTTGGCACTTGATTTTGCAGTATAATATCGGGTAGTTCTGTTGAATTATGAAATCATTATTATATTATAGGAAAGCATATGTGCGTGCAAGTCAGTGAAGACTTCTTTTGCCTTGTACTAGTGCAAATAATTTTCAGCTACGCTATCGTCTACAAAAACTCCATAATAATACCAAAATGGCAATGGTAATTGAACTATAACATATTGGTAAATCCGATAAAATAGTTAATATAATGGACAGTGTATCCAATAACGGTCAATTTACTAATGTTTTATGTTTCACTAAGCAAATATCAAATAATGTTTTTGTACTATAAACTGATTGCACTTTTTATATATTTCATACTTACGTTTACAAGATACAGTAGCTTTTGTGAAATCTTCGCCAATATCATTAACTGCTCTGCACACATATTCGCCTGAATCTTCAGCATACACGTACAAAATGTCGAGAGAAACAAAACCCATGTCATATACAGTTCGGTAGCGATGGCCAGATGGCAAAAGCTTTCCATTACGATACCACTCGATTCGCAGCTTAGGATCTTCTTTAGGTTCAACACGACATTCAAAGCGCACACTTTCAGATTCCTCCACTGTATGAGACTGGATCTGAGTAATAAACTTAGGAGGCCTGTTAATAACTGGCTCATCTTTTGGAACATCGCTGACCCGTCCCCTTTCAAGTTCTTTAATCTTTTCTCCACTCATACCCGGAGGCAGTTGAGATTCCAAAACAATATCGCGTTTAGCACTGCACGTAATTTTAGCTGTAGTTGTTGCTGATCCCCATTTATTAGTTGCTCGACAAGTGTATTCACCAGTGTCGCGGGTATAAATGTAGTCGATATCTAAAGCAATAAAACCGAAATCATTAAGCATATGCACCCGAGACCCAGTTGCAAATGGCCTTCCGTTGTGGAACCAATCAATCCTCATAGTGGGGTCACCAACTGGTTCTACTCTACAGTCAAAGTGAATAGGTCCACCTTCAAGTACGTCCAAATTATCTTTGATTTCTACTATGAATTTCGGTGGATTTGGTTTTTCATCTTCCACTGCTATTTCTTCACGTTTATGTAGAGTTTCTTCCAATTTCTGAATACTTTCAGTACCAGATTTGAAATGGGATGGCAGTTGCGGTTCCAGTATAATACCTTGTCTACCTTTGACTTGCAACTTACAGGAAACTGTTGCTTCTCCATGGCGGTTGGTAGCTTTGCATGTATAAAGGCCAGCATCACGTTGATAAACTCCACCAATCTCTAGTATAACAAAACCAAAATCATTTATGGTCTTTACCCTCGAACCTGTCAAAAGCGGTTTACCGTTATGGAACCATTCCACTCTCATACTAGAATCGTTGACAGGAATGAGTCGACACTCGAAGTGTGCAGATGAATTTTCCGATAGTATAAGATCAGAAGGTGTTGTAATGAATTCTGGTGGATTGCCGCTTTCTGCTTCAGGAGTCATTGAATCCACTGTGCCTGAGTATCCTTCAAGAGCTGCTATTTTGTCTATAGTTCCTTCCATACCCTTAGGTAATTGTGATTCCAAGATAATGTTACGTTTTCCTTGTACTTTCATCGTGGCTGTCGTCACAGCTTCTCCATAGTTATTATACGCTCTGCACAAATATTCACCCGAATCTTCGGGATACGTAGGAGATATTTCAAGGATTACAAAACCGAAATCGCAGAAAGTTCTAAATCTTGAACCAGCTTTTAGGGATTTGCCATTCCAATACCATTCCACCTAAAACAATAAATTTTTTATCTATCCTTATCCATATAGATTCGTTGGTGCATAAATAAGTTATTGTGAATCTTTTGAACGATATGATCTATTAAACGCATATTCGCGCCATATTTTTTTTGAGATAATAGTTATACTTAAGCTAGGCGTGCGACCATGCTTAATATCTCGGTGACAAGCGACGTCAACTTATTATATTTTTTTTTTATCATGTGTACACGCTTCTCCTATTTAATACAATGACTGACATTTAAAATAGATAAATAATACTAGTTTCACCAGATTAGATGGAGGACTTACTTTAAGATTTGGATCATCTGTAGGTGTCAATCTTGCTTCAAAGTGTGCATTTTCTCCTTCTCTTAGGCTTTCAATATTTGATAATGGTACCGTAAAAACAGGTGCTCTACCCCTTTCTTCTTCTTCCTTGACATCTTTTCTGCGTATCATTGAATCTTCTAAGGTTTGTAATTTTTCCAAGCCACCTTCCATGCCCTAAAAGGGTTTAATATAAAATCAGTTACCTTTATACAACATTCCATATCCATACTAATATTATAAAGAAGTAAGGTTTGTGTGTTTGTATATTTGTTAAATTGTAAGGGGTAATCTCGGGATCTACTGAACCGATTTTAAAAATTCTTTCACCAATAGAAAGCCACATTATTGTTGAGTGTCATAGGCTATTATATTATTTTTTATTGGAAGACTTGAATTTACACCCGGGCGAAGCCGGGTCCTGGCTACATATACATACTAATTTACAGAGTGGGAAACTTAAGTATGTCTTATGATTATTTGCAAAACAACCACAAAAGCTATTGCAAAACTTATACTGATATGAAATCTGCATCGCTTAAGCATATAATGATAAAAATAATAAAACAGAAAAAAATATATCTTCATGTTATGTTCCCAATAAAATTCTACTTTTGCGACTCCTAAACATTTACTAGGGCACCTTTTATTCATTAGTTTAAATTTTGGAATACTTAAATTGTATTTAAACAATTTATTTTAACAATAATAATAACCTCCACGTGTTTATTTCTTTTGCTAGCTCCATTTCTGGCGATATATGCGAAACTGCTACCTACCCGGATTTATTGTACGTTAGTGTAGTAGCCTCGAGTGAACTCGTAGTACCAAGGATATAAGCAAAATTACGACAAGAAATATAAATTATGCTCTTACTTACCCGCGGTAGTTGCGAGTCCAAGATTAAATTTTCCTTCGAAGTACATTTTAGTGTAGCTTTTGTAGAATCACGGCCTAATTTGTTAGTTGCGATACACTCGTATTCTCCAGAGTTTTCTTCATAGCAGTATAGAATGTCTAATATCACAATGCCAAAGTCATGGAAAGTCCTGTATCTGTGACCATGGGGTAACTTCTTGCCATTGTAGAACCACTCAACTTTGAGATCTGGATCGTCAACGGGTACTAAACGAGCCTCAAAGTGAGCACTTTGACCTTCAACCAGTTTAGTCACATCTTGTATTTGTGTTATAAATTTGGGTGGCTCTGCTGAAGCGGGTGCAGGTGCCTGTTGTTGAATTCCTTGTAAACTTTCTAATTCTCTTATCTTTGCTAGTGAATCAGGTTGTAAACTGTCTAGATATACTCCTCCTCTACCGAAACAGGTTATTGAAGCTCTTGTAAAGTCTTCACCATATTTGTTGTATGCACGGCAAACATAATTGCCAGTATCATGATTTTGAGTATAAGATATATCAAGAACTACAAAACCAAAGTCAGATACGGTCTTGATTCTTGTAGAGTGACGTAAAGGCTGATCATTGTGATACCATTCAATTTTTAAATCAGGGTCATCAACCGGTACAACTGTACATTCAAAATGAGCTGATTGACCATCTTTCAGACCTTCAATGTTTTGAATGTGAGTCGTAAATCTTGGTTTTTGTCCTTTGCTCTTATCAACGCACTCCAATTTTACACTAATTTCTGCTTGTCCCCATCTGTTTCTAGCTCTACATGAATATACACCTGAATCTGTAGTTTTAGTACCAAGTATTTCCAGTACAACCATTCCAAATGCGTAGACGGTCCTGATTCGGTGGCTTGCTTCAATAGTTTTTCCATTGTAAAACCATTCAATAACCATGCTTTGGTCACCGGTAGGTATAAGCGAGGCCTCATAATGGGCAATCTGTCCCTCACTAATGTCAACTATATCTTGGAAGACAGTTGTGAATTCCGGCGGTCTTCCAGTATCGTCATCAGGTTTTAGACCAGGTTCTCTTCGGAGAGCCTCTTCAAGATTTTGAATCTTTTCCAAACCTTCTGTACCTTTAGGATGTTGAGTTCTTTCAATAAGATTTTCCTTACTGGTACAGACTATAGTTGACGATGTGAAAGCTTCACCTCTCTTATTGTAAGCTTTACATGTGTAAATTCCACTATCTCTTTCGTACATGTCAGACACATCTAGTGTTACAAAACCAAAATCGCTGGTTAGCTTAAACCTCGACCCTTGCTCCAAAACTTTGCCGTTGAAGTACCATTCAATTTTAAGGTTTGGATCATTCTTAGGTTCTACTTGACCCTCGAGATGAAGTGATTGGCCTTCTATTAGCTGTTGTTCTGTTAATGTTGGCACTACCCATTCCGGTTTAGGATATTCAACCTCTGGCACTGAAGTCCTCCTCGATTTAGATAGTCTAGCTTCTTCTGCTTGCTCTACGGCTTCCAAACCGGCTTTACCTTGCGGGTGCTGTGTGTCGAAATATATGTTTTTGTCTCCAGTACATCTCAGCGAGCCTGATGTAGTTGCCGAACCCTTACTATTAGTTGCTTTGCATGTGTAAATACCCGAGTCTTCTTCATAGGTATGTGTAATATCTAAAGACACATAGCTAAAATCATGGGTGCTTTTATATCGAGTCCCTGATGGTAATGCCTTGTTGTTAAAGAACCATTCAATTTTAAGGGTGGGATCTCTAGATGGCTCTACATTACATTCGAAGTGAATATTGTCACCTTCTTTGCACAATA
Source organism: Lithosia quadra (assembly GCA_963576445.1). NCBI lineage: Eukaryota > Metazoa > Arthropoda > Insecta > Lepidoptera > Erebidae > Lithosia > Lithosia quadra. Next base: position 6,676,938 of record OY754873.1, on the reverse strand, counting down.
TATTATTCAAATGCGTAATGAAAACGGGTGTTTCATAAACAGGTTCAGGTGCTTCAGGTTTACCTGCTTTTGGCTGTTCTAAGGCACCAATTCTATCTAGCGATTCCGGATGAAGGGTTTCACCCAGTAACCAGTGACGATCTTCAATTTTAATAGAAGCGGTAGAAACAGCTTCTCCCATTAAATTAGTCGCCTTACATGTGTATATTCCAGAGTCATCGATTCTTATGCTGTTAATAGAGAGAGTTACCAAGCCGAAGTCAAACGTACTCTTTAATCTGGATCCTGTTGTTAGAGAAACTCCATTTTTAAACCATTCAATCCTAAGATTGGGATCTGTTCTAGGTTCTACCTGAGCTTCTAAATACACATGTTGACCTTCCACAAGCTTATCGAAGCTCTTAAGATGTGTTGTGAAAATAGGTGCTTGTTGAACTCCAGTATCTACGAACATTTCTGGGACTTTATTCATGGCAGCTTCCTTGAGTTGAATTTGTTCCCAGGATTCCGGCCTCATTGTTTGATCTATTATTGTGGATTTTGTCTTAACTTTGAGTGATGTTGAAGACACAGTACTGCCAGCTCGATTTATCGCTTTGCACATATATAACCCGGCATCTCCGGCCACAACTGAATTTATATCCAACGTTACAAATCCAAAGTCATGTGTCGTTCGGAACCTTGAACCTGTAAACATAATTTTAAATATATTTTTATTTACTATGCACATGAGTAATGTAAAAGGTCAAGTGACTACCACGCTACCTTTTTCAGGTATTTCAAGCAGCTCATTTATGAGGAAATACATCAAAAAAAAAATTAAAACCATTGGAAATGCTATTGCAGCTATCATTATTAAATACACAAAAATTACTTAGGTATATTAAACACCTAGAAAACTGTGTCAGCATATCAATTCTCAAAATATTTATTGTCAAATAATTTTTATTGAAATTATTACATGCCTTCCTTAAGCGGAAGCTGTCATACATCTTAACAAATATCAAGTTAAAAGTCGTGACAGTGTTATGATAATATTATTTTTAAGCCCGTATGCATTTTAACATAAAGTTAAGGCAGTTCTTCTGCATGAAAATCTGTACTTACCCATTTTAAGTTCCACTCCATTAATGTACCATTCAAATCTTAAGCTTGGGTCACCAACGGGTACTACTCGAGCTTCATAGTGTGCATGCTGCCCTTCCCATAGTTCTGAAGGTCCAGTGAGCACTTGAGTAAAGATAGGCTTTTCAAATTCGCGTTCTGGCTCTTCAGGTCTTGTTTGTAGTGGCTGTTCAAGCTTTTGAATTTTTTTCATACCTTCTGGATGTTGTGTATCCATTTGGATAGCTGCTTTAGCTGTTGAAATAACAATAGCGTTATCTACACGCTCTAATATTATTTGCATAAGGGGTCCTTATTTATCTATACCTATTTGTTATATATATTGCAAAATGTATATCATATAGTAACGGCTCATTAGAAAAATAAATCAAATTAATAACAGTTTTGCATGAAGTTACAACAGAAACAAATAAGTATAGTCGACGTAATATTATGAACTTCGTAATTATTAAGCCCGGGCCACGTCAACCGTGCATTTTTTCCGGACTACGTATTACTACGGAAAATTTCCTAACAGAAAATCCCGAGACCACTTCGCTCAATTCGGAAATTACTCAATCAAGGCCCTATTATGATTTATCAGAGTTGCAACAGTTAGCTTGTGAAACTACTATAGTTTTACTCGTTATTGGTGCAATGCCAAGATAGTCAATATATTGTAATTGTGATTAAATATACATATTATAAAGGGTAAAAAAAATTACTTTTTATCTTCATTGCTGCTGTGGTAACAGCTTCGCCCAGCAAGTTGGAGGCTCTGCACATATAGACACCTTCATCTTCATCTCTCACATGACTAATGGTCATTGAAACATAACCAAAATCATGAGTTTTTGTAATTCTAGAACTATCTTCAATAAGTTTTTCATTTCTGAACCATTCTACTTTAAGAGTAGGATCACCAACTGGAATAAGTCGACAGTCAAAGTGAGCTGTTTGGCCCTCTTGTATATTGTCTATGTTTTGCAGTGGTTGCGTGAATACTGGTCGCTGGCGTGTGACTGGTTCGGGAATTTCAGGTCGCTTGAACGGCGCTGCCATTTCTAGTTCCCGAATCTTCTCCAAGCCCTCAGGACGTTGAGATTCCGATATAATGCTACCTTTTGCGGTTACTGTCATGGAAATAGAGGAAGTACATTGTCCTAAAGCATTAATTGCTTTAACTGAATACTCTCCTGCATCTTCAGGAACACAGTGCTGAATATCCAATGATACGTAACCAAAATCAAAAGTGATATGGAATCGCGCGGCAGATTGCAGGGTTTTTCCATTGTGATAAAATTCTATTCTTAAATTAGGATCATGAACGGGTTCCACTTGACATTCGAAATGAGCTGTTTGACCCTCAAAAACGTGAGTTGTTCCTCGCAACTCTGTGACAAACCTAGGAGGGGTAATCTTAGGTTCTTCGATTTCCATCCTCGTGTGATGTCCTTGTGCTTCAAGTTGTCTAATTTTTTCTAATCCATTAGGATGTTGAGTATCTAAGATAATGTTTCTGTGCCCTGTTAAATAATAAATGCATTAGAATAAAGAAAAATTTTCAATGACAAAAATATCGGTAATTCGTTTCCATATTCGTTACATTTACCTGCAACCTTCAACGTGCATGTGTTAACTGCTTCACCGAGTTTGTTAGAGGCTTTACACATATATGTTCCAGAATCTTCGGCATATGTGTACAAAATATCAAGTGCAACATAGCCAAAATCATGTGTTGTTCTATATCTATGACCTGCACGAATCTTTTGGCCATTATGGAACCATTCAATCTTTAAGTCGGGGTCATTTATAGGTTCTACTCTGCACTCAAAGTGAGCGCGATCACTTTCTTTTAGATTTTCCAGATTTGTAAAAGGAGTTAAGAATACAGGTCTTTGACCTGGTTGGTCTTCTTCGACTGGTTTAGGTCTTTCATATTTTTCAAGCTCTTGAATCTTTCTAAGCCTCTGTTCATCTAATGTATCTAGATATAGTCCCGCTTTAGCTGTAAATATTAAATAATATTAAATACCATCGAGTATACTTGCACCTTTTGTTCAACCATCTTAATATATATAAATCTCGTGTCACAATGTTTGTCCTCAATGGACTCCTAAACCACTTAACCGATTATAATAAAATTCGCACACCATGTGCAGTTCGATCCAACTTGAGAGATAGGATAGTTTTTGAAACGGATTTCGACATCCACGCGGGTGGAGCCGTGGGCAACAGCTAGTGATATTATAAAATATAAATAATGGTATTTCAAATTCTACATGGAATTGATTTTAGAAAAATACAACTCATAACACGTCGTCGTAAGTAATAAATATTTGAAAGAAAATACAATTATGTACCTACTCATAATACAAGTAGGTATGTCATTAGAAAAAAAATTGCACTTTTTATTGATGCAAAGTAACATTTTTACTATAACACTAGTTGTTGCCTGTGGCTCCGCCCGCGTGGACGTCGATTTTCGCGTTTTTTACTATATCTCCGGTCAGCCGATTGTGATCAAATATAGGTACGTAAGATTTTGAATCTAACCAAGACCTTTCTAATAAGAAAAACCGCATCAAAAACCGTTCAGTACTTTTTACGCCCATCGCTTATAGGTTCACTGCTCGTTCCCCGTAGGTGATAGCGTGATAATATGTAGCCTATATGTTGACCACACTTCTTAAGAATATTCGTGCCAAATTTGAAGTAAATCTATGCAGTACTTTTTGATTTTATACCAGACATACAGACAAACAGACAAAAATTCTAAAAACTATATTTTTGGCTTCGGTATCGATTGTAGATTACACCCCATGTATTCCTTTAAAAATATATTCAAGGTTCAGTTTTGACTTTCCTACCATTATTATATGTATAGATTATTTAATGGAAACTATACACCACACTTACCATCTACTTTTACTGAGCTCGTAGTAACAGCTTCACCAACAGCATTTGTGGCCTTGCACATATAAGTGCCGCTATCTTCAGCATAAGCATACAAAATATCTAGAGCCACGTAACCAAAGTCATATGTAGTCTTAAACCGATGTCCTTGTTGAACGGGTCTGCCATTGCAATACCATTCAACACGCATTGTTGGGTCGTTTACAGGTGTCAATGTAGCTTCCAGGTGTACTGGATGACCTTCGGCCACTTGAGCGTTCTTTAATGGTTTACCGAATTGAGGTTTCTCTGCCACGAAGCTCTCGTCACGTATTACCCGTTTGTATCTACTGTCATCCTCAAGATACTGGATCTTCTCAAGAGCACTTTCGTGTTGCGTATCTCTTATAATGGACTCCTTAGCTGCAAAGTTATAAATTCAACATGAATAAAGAAGATGCGAAAAAATTGTTTTCTACTTAAATGTGAGTACTTGTATTTATTGCAACCTTCTGGCAAAAGTCTTTTGAACAAACCATGCCGTAGAAATGGCAAATAGACTTTTTTCTTAATACTACTTAGGTGGCAGACAAGCCCATCGGCACACGGCCCACCTGATGGGAAGCGGTCGTGGCCTATGAACGTGTGCAACACTAAGGGTGTTACACACGCGCTGCCTGCCCTGAAGGGAAGGGGTGGTGACGCTAGGAAGGGATGGAAGGAGGAGAGGTGCAGCGACCTCTGGCTACCCTACTTACCGGCGGGAACACAACACGATAGTTATTATGGCCGCGGTGTTCTGTAGGGCGGAGGTACTACCCCAGTCGGACATCTCATTTCGGATGGGAGATACCGTCGTGTCCTACCTCCTACAAAATTCTTATGGGTTAAAGATTCAGACTACGCATATACTTACACTGTACGTTCAATTTAATCGAAGATGTCGCTTGTCCTAATCTGTTGATTACTTTGCATGTGTATTCACCAGAATCTTCTCCATATACTGTTAGAATATCAAGTGCAGCGAATCCAAAATCATAAGCTGTACGGTAACGGTGACCACTTTGCAGCACTTTACCATTGAAATACCACTCAACACGCATATTGGGGTCAGGGTATGGTTCAATACGACATTCATAATGAGCGCTCTGTCCTTCTACTAATCTTGAAGGTCCATTTAATTGCGTTATAAATCTGGGTGCTTGGTTCACGGCAACTTCAACGTCTTCCCTACGTTGATAACGAGAAGAGTCTTCTAATTGCTGAATTTTTTGTAAAGCGCTCTCGTGCTGCGATTCTAATTGAAGTGATGCCTTAGCTGCAATTTTTTTTAATTTAATAAAACGTATAAATTACTTATTTAATTTAATTAAAACATAAATCACTATATTATGTTTATTCAGTGTAGTGCGTTAGATTATATAAATACCTACATATTTTAAATGATAGATACAAATATTTATTTAACCAAAATTATTAATGCATTATTTTGCATCCATGTAATTTTATTATCCTAATAGGTTTTAATAAATACTTTACTACAACTTATGTTTCTAAGTCTCTCTAAGTGAGGCTTACAATATTTGCTTTGCGTGGATTTCACGTCGATACTTATTATACTTGGTTATGTTTACACCCACTATCTCCATTGCAAAGCCGACCAAATAACTTTATACCAAAATAATAATTTTTGAATCGGTGAATAATCATTTCATGGAGCTTGTATTATTAGCTGACTTCGCTCGCCCAATGAGATAGTGAACAAAAAAATATTTTTGGTAATCAATGAAAAGTAAATTAGGCAATTTACCATTATGTACGAAATGATTATAAATTTACTTATTCTATCAGGAAGAAAACTGCTTCGGTGCCGCAATAGCAGCGAATTGTACAATAACGCAATAGCAGAAATAAGCTCGCACCTTTTCACTTGGAGACAATAAATTACTATCGTAAATTGACCCTTTCGCTACATACAAGGGTTTGAGTACATAATAAAACATAAAACTTTTGATGTTTGTACTTACATTGAACGAAAAGTGTAGAAGAGGTAACAGCTTCACCCAGTTCATTGATTGCACGACATGTGTATGTGCCAGAATCCTCGGGATTGACGTATTTCATGTTCAGGGCCACATAGCCGAAATCATGCATAGTTGTTAAACGGTTTGCTAAAACGTAAATAGTATTAAAACATGAAATTTTTATATTACATAATTGTAGACGTAAATATATATATATATATGGATTTAACATACATGCTTCAATTGGGACGCCGTTACGCAACCATTCCACCCGAAGCGTTGGATCGCCAACAGGAATAAGCCTAGCCTCAAAGTGAACAGCTTGATTTTCGGCTACCCTTATATCTTTCATGGGCATGGTAAATACAGGCGCTTGTGTTACAATTTCCTCCTGCGCGCTGTGTCTCTGATATCTGGAAGTGTCTTCTAATTGGTTAAGCCTAGGCAGAGCACCTTCGTGCTGTGATTCTAAGTAAATAGATTTTTTGGAATGTACAATGGCAATTCCAGAAGTCACAGCTTCACCGAGAGCGTTAATAGCTCGACAGGTGTATGTTCCAGAATCCTCTGGCAAACAAGACATAATATCAAGGGCAACAAACCCAAAGTTGTTGGTTTCAGTAAACCTTGATCCACTCTTAAGTGGTTTATTATTATGATACCATTCAACTTTCATTGTTGAATCAGAGACAGGTATTAAACGGCATTCAAAATGAGCTCTTTGACCCTCTTTAATCTCAATATTTTTCAATGAAGTCGTAAATATTGGAGCCTGTGTGGTCATTTCGTCGACTAAGTCAGTTCTGTGGTATCTAGATCTATCCTCTAGTACTTGAATTTGTTCCAAACCTGCTTCATTTTGTGTGGCTCTGATGATGTCTGTTGTACTACGACAAGTCAGCCTACAGCTAACTTCATCAGTGCCAACCAGGTTTACAGCTCGGCATGTGTAGATACCTGTATCTTCAGCAATTAAGTCAATAATATCAATCGCTACGTAACCAAAGTCATGAATGGGTCTAAATCTGTGACCAATAGTCACAGGCTGGCCGTTTTTGAACCACTCAACCTTAAGGTTCGGATCCGTTACAGGTTCGAGTTTGCATTCAAAATGAACATGTTGACCTTCAATAACATTTTCAATAGACTTTGGCTTTGTGACAAAGCGTGGCTTAATATTTATAGATTCATCGATTACTTCGCTCTTTTTATAACGAGAAGCGTCTTCTAAATACTGAATTTTCTCAAGTCCTGATGGATGTTGAGATTCAAATATTAAATCTTTCTTAGCTATTACTCGTAACGCACACGATGTAACCGCTTCACCTAGCTGATTAGTAGCTTGGCATGTGTAAACCCCTGAATCTTCGGGATATACACTGAGCAAGTCAAGAGCTACATAATCAAATTCATAGGCTGGCCTAAATCTGTGGCCAGTTTTTATTGGTCTTCCATTACAGAACCACTCCACTCGCATTGTTTGATCGCCCACCGGTTGCAATCTGCACTCTAAATGCACATTAGTTCCTTCTACAGTCTCAATATTGTGCAAAGCTCTAGAAAATTGTGGTGCTTGCATAACTGTTATGTCTTCATGTACTTGTCTTGATCTTCGAGCAGCATCTTCAAGTATTTGAATTTGCTCTACAGCTTGTTCGTTTTGAGTGTCAGTTACAATGTCTGATCTCTCAATGACCCGTACCAGTGCGGAAGTATGAGCTGAACCTAAATGGTTAACAGCCCTCACCGTGTATTCTCCAGTATCAGCCGAAGTAGCGTGTACGATGTCCAAAGCTACAAAGCCGAAATCGTAGTAAGTTCTAAATCTAGACCCTACGGTTACTGCTCTACCATTATGAAACCATTCAACGCGCATCGTAGGATCACCCATAGGTTCTAATCTGCATTCAAGATGAATATTTTTTCCTTCTGAAACGGGTGCAGGGTCAGATAATGGTTGTACGAAAACTGGCTTGGACTTCGAAATTTCCTCGATTTCATACATAGGCTCAATGAATTTTGATTCTTCAATATGCCTAGTTTTTTCGTATAAGCCACGATGAATACTTGAGGTGTCAATACTGGATCGCGCTGTAAAGAGATAAATAATTTAGGACTCGCCATTACAATGTAATAGAAATGCCTAGTTTCTGTTTAGTATTAAAACTCAATATAGATAGTGTGTATAATATGTCAACTTTATCGTAAATCCACGTGAAGGATATATTTATTAAATGTGACTATTTATAGACTAAGATTCCAGGACTGCCAGAAATTACTTATTATCTTATGAGTAAAATCTTTGGGACAAAGTAGTGAGGTACCTTAAGTGTATGCTCTTCTTACTTACGAAAATTTGTTCCTTGTTAGCAGCTCTATAGAATGGTGTAATATAACAAGATGTTTGTTTTCTTCAATCAAAATTAAAAGTAAAACAACAATAACAATTTTGATGAAAACTAAAATTGCACTATTTGGATTTTGGAAAATCAATGTTCCTAATCAGGAATCAAACCCGTTGATTTTGAGTGAAAAATATATCTTGTATTATGACATCACTCGATAGTGCTAATAAGGTACGTATACATATTATAATAGGTACGTACGGTAATTCTAGGGAGTACGAGAATCTTAAGGAAATGCCTAATTTTTAACTCCACCTATTCTATCTTTAGCACCTGATAACTAACTAATATTATTATGGCCACTGGGACAAGTTAGCAAGTATTCATATACGCAAGAAACATACCTATACTACTTTATTGCATACATTTTACCGGTGAGCCTGGGATATTGGATCATTAAACATCGTAGCGAATATTACATTATATTCAATTTGCGTTACAAATTGAATATAACGTAATAAATTACTGTAGGTAATTTAATTACTTACTTTCAACAGTCATAGAAGCGCTTAGCTGCGCTTCACCAGCGGCATTCCTAGCTATTACTGTGTATACGCCAGAGTCATCAGCACGCACGCTAGTAATATCCAATGCGACGTAGCCAAAGTCGTGGTAAGTTTGAATTCGATTTGCACTCTTAATTTGCTTTCCGTTGAAATACCATTCCACTGACATGGTCAAGTCGCTTTGGGGTTCTACTCTTGCTTCAAAGTGTGCACTTTGTCCTTCAACAATTTTATTAGTACCCTTTAAAGGCCCTAAAAATCTTGGTTTCTGAGTTATTCTTACTTCCTCTTCAGCTCGTTTAGAATACCTACTAGAATCTTCAAGATACTGAATTTTCTCATACCCTCCTGGGTGTTGCGATTCGGCTATAATATCTTTTTTGGTCACAATAGTCAAGTTAGCATTGGTGACTGCCTGACCAAGAGCATTATACGCACGACAGGTATAGTGACCGGCATCATGTACTGTCACAGATTTTATAGTTAATGCGACATAGCCGAAATTAAAGAATGTAGTAATTCTAGAACTGGCTTCAACTGGGCGTCCATCTTTTAACCATTCGACTCTTAGAGTCGAGTCGCCTACCGGTTCAAGACGTGCTTCAAAATGGGCAAATCCTCCTTCTTTAATATTTATTTGATCTTTTATTGGCGTTTTAAACTCGGGTCGTTGTGTGCTTTCAGGTGCTTCCTGATAGTACTTTTGGTTTTGTTGCTGTTGATATGCTTCTAATTGTTCAGTCTTTTCAATGTATCGTCGCTGTTCAGGTATTCCAAGATCAGCAGTTACTGTACTCCTAGCGGCTACCCTGATAGAAGCAGTACTGATGGCTTCACCTAACTTATTTACAGCTCTCACTGTATACGAACCTGCATCTTCAGCCCGTAGGTGCATGATGTTAAGGGAGACGTAACCGAAGTTGAAGATTGACGTGATTCGCGAGCTAGCTGTAATTGGCCTACCATCTTTGTACCACTCTACTCTCATATTAGGGTCACTGACCGGCGTCAGTTGAGCTTCAAAATGAGCATTTCTTCCTTCCTGCAGCTCACCAAGATCTTGCAGTGGCCTAATAAATTGTGGCCGTTGTGAAATTTGTTCTTCTATCGATTCTTGTTGTTGATATCTGGAATAATCCTCTAACTGCTGAATATATTGTAAACTCTCTGGATGCTGACTTGTTCTTTCAATGGTTGCTCTCGGGGTAACATGCAACATGGCCTTGGTTTCGGCAACGCCTGTTGCGCTGATTGCCCGACAAGTATATTCACCGGTGTCTTGAATGTTGAGACTGAGCATATCGAGAGAAATGTAGCCAAACCTAAATATTGATGTAAATCTTGAACCTGCAAATAGGAAATATGTTATTATACAACAGTAATTCATTTACATGAACGAATATAATGTACTTAGTTATAATTAATAATTACTATTGTTTCAATTAAGATTCAGAATCAAATAAGTTGCTGCAACCAGTAACCCAACCTTAAAAATAACATCATGGACTTAAGAGCGGTAAGCACTATGGAAGTTACCATTATTTATGTCAACAGTGCTAGTATACTAGCAGCATCTATTTCATGTAGACAAAAAGAAGACAAGGGCAGTATGTAACCAAATTTCAAGTCAAATGTAATTTATTTTTTTGAGTTATGAATCTTAAAAACTTGCACGTTATATATTCACGAGCACGATGTACGAGCTAGTCACTACTCACCTCGTCACATCAAATGGAACGAGGCAATCCAGTCTATCATGGCCCCTTTTGCACATGAGATACTAATTAAATATACCCACAAAAAAATGCGCCAATGTCCAGAGGGACAATAATGTCTTTAGACACCTATTTTAGAATCACTGTTTTGAATTAATTGAAAATCGCTACTTACTTGCTTCTATACTTTGACCATTTTTCAACCACTCAATTTTCATCGTTGGGTCGCCAACAGGTTCTATCCTCGTTTCGAAGTGTATTTTGCCACCCTCCATTTGTGTCACACTCTTAAGTGGCACAATAAACTGCGGTGGAGGATAAACTCGGTCTTCCTCGCCTGGAGGAATGTAAGGTCTTGCTCTTTCCACGTGCCTGAGATATATGATTTCTGGTCCAGGAGCAGGTCTGTAAAGTTTTTAATTAAAAGTAACTAAAGCGTGTACAAAATGTTGTTCTTTTTATAGGATTTTATATCTTATAAGTGCGTCTTATGTACCCGTGTTAATAAAATACTATAATATGTATTGACTATCAGCAATAACTTTCTTTTGTAAACTTTGTGTAAGCACATTAAGCAATAACTTTTCAATACTTACTCTGGCTCGATAATCTTAGTAGGCCGGGGCAAGTGCAGACGCTTCTGCTCGGGCGGAGGCTCTTTTGGTACTTCGACATAGAGCCTCGCCCGAGTAGAGGTGGAGCCTGCAACGTTCTGGGCGGTGCATTGATACCATGCCGCATCCGACGCCTTGGCTCGCGGAATGTCCAGCGTCGAGGCTCCACCATCGGTATTAATTCGTAACTCTGGATTGGGTAATATCTGAACGCCATCCTTCTGCCATGTGATACGTGGTGTAGGTGTTCCAAGTGCACGTGCGTTTAAATTTACGGGTTCACCTTCTCGTACACTTAATGTACTAAAACGTTCGATGAACTTTGGAGCTACAACTTGTTCCTTTTCAATTACGTTAAGTCGGCATTGAAAAGATATTTCTCCACTCTTGTTGCGTGCAACACATGTAACTACACCACTATCTCTGAGATCGACGTTTGTAATCATAAGCGCATGATTACCTGATTCATTCACTAATATCTTATGATTATAATCGTCTCGTATTTGTCTTTCGTTAATGAACCACGTGACTTCTGGGTAAGGTCTGCCTGTGACGCGGCAATCGAATCGCGTCATTTTGCCCTCCGTAACATCGCGGTCTTGGCAGACTCTTACAAATTGCGGAGCGAGAGCTTTTTCACATATTTCTACTCTTTCTTCGATTCCAGTTTGCTGCGTATCTATTACATATTGTGACTTATGATCTTGTACATATGTTTCTTGTGGCGATTCAACAGCGAGGTAAGCTGATGTAACAATACACCCGTTAGGATTTTCGGCCAATAATGTATAATGGCCAGAGTCAGACTTTTGTGTGTTCTTAATTCTAAGGATTGTTTGATTATGAGTAGTTATAATTTCTTGTTTGTTCGAGTTTACAATCCGCTGACCATTCTTGAACCATGTCACTCTTGGTCGCGGATTGCCTGATAGCTGTACTTGAAACTGGGCATCAGCACCCTCTTGGAGCTTGGAATTTCTTGGTTTTTGTGCAATTTTCGGTGGTGATACTGGTCCAAGTGATTTTTCGATTTCAGTGCTGATTTGAACATCACTCTCATTTATATATCTCTTTGTAATAGTTTCTCTAAACGATACCTCTCTCAAAAGTCTATACTCGAAAGTGTCTACTTTAAAATCTTCTGCGGATGAGTAGTCATTACCGTTGGTATAGGCTACTTTTTGGGTTTGCCTCGACTGTTCGGTTGTATATCCCTGTGTACCATACGATTTGTGTTCTACGCTCTCACTGACGTGTTTATAGCTTTGCTGTTGAGATGCCTGGTGCGCTGGTACCGGGACACCCTCGGGTTGGATGTAGACGGAACATATGGCTTCACCGTATTGATTACGGGCGGTGCAAGTATACTCACCTTCGTCACCCGGACCAATCTGCTTAATTAGTAATGACACGTCACCAGTTTGCTCGTTGTAACTCATACTGTATTTATTACATTCGACTAATGGTGCTTTCTTTCTTGTCCATGATACTACAGGGGTAGGATTGCCTCTTAGTTTTCCTTCAAATTTTGCATTGCCGCCTTGAGCAAACCTTGCATTTTTAAAGATTTGCTCAAAGATCGGAGGAGAAGGTTCGCCGGGTCTGCCTAAAGTGACAGGCAAGCGGTCGCCAACAGATTCAACTGAAACAAACGAAAAAGTCGGTTTAAGTCAATTTATAGTATGTGAGTCTTAATGAAATGATGTAAAAAATAAATTAGGAATAGTTAAAATATGCCTGATATTTATTTATTTCAAAATAGTGCAACGTAATTACATATTTTTGACGTCAAAAACTACTTAATACTAAGTTTACTACCGCTTCCTAGGCGCTAGTGGAGAAGAAACGGCGCAAGAAACTCCTCCAACTATTCTTTGTTTGAGTATGAAAATTTTTATGAATGAAAAACTGGTTGATGATTAAGTTTTAATTTTGGCTTTAAGTAAAATTTGACATTTTATGTTCTAGTTTAAGAATTTATTTTATACCGATAATTACTATATCGTTACAGAAATTATCTACATGGGTAAAAAATGAAATCTACTTATTACGAGTCCGTCGTGATGAATCCAACCGATTTGTTAAATTTTTATTCAAATTAAAGGTATTGAAGTTCAGCTTTATTTCAATCGTTACATTTACCATGTTCTGTTACAAGTTCGTTCAACCGTTTAATTGAACCGATTACCAAATTATGGAGACTGTTAACGGACTATTTAAAACTTCTTAACTTCCACCCATTTCGAGTTATATTATACGTGAATTTTTCTCTATACCATCGGTTTAATTAATTACAGAAGAAACTCGACATTTTCCAAAAAAAAACACTAGAATATGCTCTACCAAAGCAGAGTTAGAGGGAAGCTGTATAGCTGTGAACATTGAACTGGACTTTCATTAGCGTCCATTACATATCTTCATAATATTATATAAGATAGATTATATAAACAGCCATACATTTTCGTGTAACTTTAACGAGTATTCACGCACCTCGTCTGAGACACGCCAGACGAAGTTCTCAAAAAGGACAATTTTGACTTAATTGATAAATAGCATTATTATCTAGCTATACACACGTGTATAATATAAATATATAGCCTACATCAATTGGAAATGATTTACCTTACAAATGGTGGCAGAATATTACAAATAGGTCGTTCTATAGATGACTTTATTTCTACTAACTAAAAGAATTTCAAATACGGCTTCAGCTTTACATCTTCAGTATTTAATTAAAATCAAAGTTTCGTTGTAATTACTAGTCATGTAAGAAGAGCATTATCTGAATGAAATAAAATAGCTATCAATAAATTAGCGCAAAGCAGCGCGAGTACTGGCATATTAACAATGAAATTATTTCTGTATAGTAGGTATAGTGTCGATCCCGATATAGACACTTTACTGAGCCTGGTAAGGTAACCATTGGGAGTGATGTAGAGACAGTAGGTGCTCTATTTCTTCTGTGGCATATCGGAAAGTAGAGTTTGAGTCGGGTTAAAATCAGCTTGCTTCGGTTTTGTAGAGCGTATTCTCTATCGCACTGACTCTTGCGATGGTACAACGTACGGATTTTTAACGACAAAACTAATCTACATTCCCGTATTTTCATGTACCTACGCTTGGTGATATTCTTACGCAAAAAAAGAATTGCAGTAAAAGCTGCCTTTACACATGATAATTATAACTAAGACATTAATGAATAATCATCATATTTACTTCGGACAGTTTATGAGATAGACGGTTCACAATTTCTTGCCTTGCTCGTCGGAGGTATACCTATCTCAGTATTTTGACAAGTTTAGCATGTTTCATTCATATTCTAAACGTTCTTTCTTTAATCTAAATACCTACTGTTTTTTACCTGCCTTAGGTATACTTATATCTAGATAGATAGCTACCTCCTTATAATTCTTAATTAAAATACGAGTATAGTCTAAGGTTTGTATAAGCTGCTATGGATGAATTATAAACATTTCGTAAAACATAACGATCAAAACCGACACAATTCAACAACATTCTTATGAATTCGTTTTTTCCACTTTCCTATGAAGTAGGTACCTAGGTATGTAGTATGTACGACTAGCGCCACCAATTACCTATATTGCCTACCAAGTGCTTAAAATTATAATTGCATTATTAGCTTGCGTTGAAAGAAAGTAGAAAAAAAACCTGGAATTAAATATTCCAGTTCTTTCTTGCGATTGGATGCGCATGAGTCACGGGAGTGTCGAGTCGAGTGAGTTCTTTTCGCTCGTCTATTTTAGTATCCACACTCGGATCTTGTTACGATCACCATTTTGGTGGACTCTTTTGCTTCGCTGCATATTCTTAGGAATCCTATAGCAGTAAAAAATATAGCACATAAGTACCGTAGTAGGCACCTACTTCTTAGAAATGACACTATAATATTATTTTGATGATTTCCTAGGTTAGCACCAGTTAGCACGTAGTAGATAGGTAGTTAACCTAGACACCAGATAATAGGTAGTAGGAAGGTATGGTTGAAAAATAGAGTTAAAATCAATTACCAAAGTTATTTCTTGAGGGTATTGATATAACTATCCTATTATTAGGTGCGTTGTTCGAAGAAATGACCGCAGGTAGGTACACTGTCGCAAATGATTTTATATAATTA
This sequence comes from Lithosia quadra, assembly GCA_963576445.1. Lineage (NCBI taxonomy): Eukaryota > Metazoa > Arthropoda > Insecta > Lepidoptera > Erebidae > Lithosia > Lithosia quadra. Next base: position 6,661,540 of record OY754873.1, on the reverse strand, counting down.
TACCTAAATATTTAGTAAAACAGAATTATTTACGCGTGGAAAATTGAGTGTCAATATTCAGTAGTTGACTAGCTAGTTGTATGTTAAGTAGTCAAGGTTTATTTTTTAGGTCAAGGTCATACAGCGCTCTAAAGTATATGTTAAATATTTACCATTAAACAGTATGAACACCTCGTTTATAAATAACTTTCAGTGCTGTGCCTCGGAAACCTACATACTCGTAATTATCCCTTTTATATGCCTTTCGGATAATAACAATATTTTGTTAATAGTTGAGTTGGTACAGAATTTTGTCTGCCTCGTTTTTTTTTCGGAAAGCGCATACGCAAGCAAAGCCTATATGAGTACCTACGTAACAAGTTTCATCAGAAACCATTTACGAATATAACTTAAACGCTAGTATAAAATAACTTGGAGCTGATAGCAAATTCGACTACCTCGAATCTGAAATAGAGACATTTCGCCGGCTGGTCAATTATTCAACATCCTTATGAATAATTACATTCAGTTCCAAACTAGCTCTGCCTATTCATGACAGCAGAACGCTTATACATTTAAATTATGAAATAAGATTTAATTTTAAATGCCACGTTTGTATTCGTTGCCTTAGTATCTTATATCAAATGTTCAAGTTCGGTACGGGTACTACCTAGTTCATTACTCGAGACAATTAAAACGACTTAAGAAATGCCGAGAAGTGAAAACCGCAGACCGTATTGAACCACTAACTACTGTGCGAAGGTACATATTAGTTGCAGTAGCCTGTTCACATATCTACTTATTGTTGGTATAACCATTCAAAGATTATGTTTCGTTTCTCTTATATGTTAGTAGTCCAATGAATAAATCGCCACATGATTTTTTGAGATAATTTGATTGAACCTTTTTTTTCTGTGCGGAAATCCTCATGGATACCCACCCCACGGCCATCTGGGCAGGTTATGTCGAACTCTTACCGACTATAACCGCACGCCGTCTAGGGTCTTCTGACGCCAGGGTGTAAGGTGGCCCAAAGAGCATTTCCCTCGCACCCCGGCTTGACCCGGGCCATCTCTAGATTCGAGATGGCCCCCTCGAGTTTAATTTGATTGCACCTGAGCGAAACTGTCGAAGTCAATTGATAAATATCCCATTTCATAAATTGAAATAAAACTATTTTTAACGGATTCTATGGCGATTTTAGTTTCATTTCAATGTGTGATGTTCGCGTAAACTTTCGACAAAACCACTTCTTAAAGCCAAGTACGTTCCGTCTTTATTTCATATCAAAACGGTTCATGGCCCGCGTTAGTAATCGAATTCGCGCCAAACCTGACCCAGTACACGCCATATGGTGACTGGCCCTCACTATGAATCATACATTAAAAGTTTTATAATAAGTATTCTTTGCGTACTTACGTGTTGAGAACGAAGCGAAATAAAACTGCTGATTAGTGATTAGCAGTATTTCGCGCCCTACCTTTCTAAATTTTTAACTCTGCAATTTAATTGCAGTCTTTGGTATTTATCTATATTTATATCTCTATCAGGGAGCTATGTTTACTATGCAGTAAAGATAGCTGCCTGAAGCCTAGCCTAGCCTGACATAAAATAGTGTATTATCTCTCCCAAGAACTGGGCTGTCAAATACACAAAGATTTTGTCAAATCGCACTAGTTCTATAGTTTAACGCGTTCGGACAAACAAACGCTTCAGTGTTATCATAAGTATATAGATGAGACAGCAGCTCTATTCAGTATCTATTATATTAATACCTTTATTTTAATACACTTTTCACTGAGGATAAGAACAACAATTCATCATTTTTTTAAAGTTAGATTAGTTGCGTGCAAACCGTTTCGAGCAACTATAAAAGTTATTGTAGCTGATATAATTGCTAACTATGGTTATAGTCCACTATGTTCTGCGCGTGAAAGAAATTGCAGACCGCTTCTTAAAGCCAATTACTTTAATCATTTTTATTTATACATCTTGATTACCTTGTTAAACGTGGCTTTTTTACGTTCTGTTGTAACTTGTAACGACCGCGTATGTATTATGTAGGTACTTCTTAATTAATGTGTACTCGTACCGAGCACATGATTTTAAATTATGGGAGAATACCATTGCATCCATCCCATCGTCGACTATAGTCAATTTTATTTATGTGCATACCGTACGTTTTTTGTAGGACACTAATCTATACTGGATTCATTTGGTTCTTGTCATAAGGAAGTAAATTATGTATTACTTCATCGGTTTCTATTCTTAAGACACGTTTGACTCTAACTTTTCTAAGGAGTCGTGTATTACTACGTGTGTCTGTGCATACTATAAGTCAGATCTAACATCCAATCCACCCCCTGCTAATTAGTTAGGTACCTACCTGCCCATATCGATTATAATTTGGCGTATTTAATAATTCATCTAATTTAAATGATGAAAAAGACCCTATTAATATGTGAATGAATGAGTATCATCTAACGATACGTAATATAATTTTTCTTATCATCAATATCCGTTATAAAGGAATTAAGCGTAGGTACGTTAGTACTATTATTATATTCTGTGGCGGAGGTATAGCCAAAGTTACCTATTTGTTATATTCAGCCATATTTTTATTTGCTTTCATAAGAATTCGATCAGTCTATTATATTTATTTGCAGACCGTACACAAGGTGGGAAGACGATATTAAAAAATTGCTGGTCCAAAATGGCAACAAATAGCTCAAGACCGAGAGAAATGGAATGCTATGGAGGAGGCCTTCACCTGAGAGGGGGTTCCAGTACAAATATAATGCTACCGCCTACAGTACTTATCGAAAAGGACTTTTTATATTTTATACTAGTAACATGGACCTAGGAATAACTATGGACGGAGCCATGGGAACAAAAAAGTGACGCTGCATAGTCAGCCAACTTTCGTATACGTATACAGTCGCCACGCACACTCTCACATCATAGTCAGCCACTTCGCGGCAAACGTCGGCCAAATCGGTCGATCTGTCAGTTTAAGCGGGAAGAAAAAAAAATCAAATACAACATGTCTTGTGCAGTGAAATGGTGTAAAAACCGTAGTGACAGGAAGAAAATAAATCCAGGGATCACATTTCACAGGTTAATCAATATTTCAATCACTTAATGTTTATCTAATAATTATACATAAATGTTCATTCAATATTTCAAAACAAAATTCAATTGTTCGGTACAAAACCAGTGATCCCAACATAAAAGTGTGCAAATTTCCCCATATTTTGGGGAAATCTGTAAATTGTGTGACTTTATGATGAAAGAGCATAAACTATTTATTAGTAGTGATAACCGTAGTGATTTAACTTCTTTTTTATAAATACATGGGATTAGGAATCGCAAAAATACAAATTGTAACTAATATGAATTTTTTAACTTTTTTTGTTAATTAGGTAGGTACCTAGTTTAATCGTGTGAATATTCCCCACGGTTACCATCCATGTAAGTTTTTTTTATATAGGTATAATGAAAAAAATAATGTAAAAAATAACTAAAATATTATTTTCATTAATTTATGATAAAATAATATTTTTAATAATAATGCACGAATCACCTTTAATGATTGTTCATTTATATATTTTAAAATTTACCAAATAATTCTCCCTATTCCTCAACTAAAATAATAAAAAATGGGGAAATTTAGGTAAAACCTCGCATCCCTACAATTTACTCACACAATGATTGATGCCCGCCATTTTTTGACACAGACTAGTTACTCTAGGCACTCCGTCCATACTTTTCCTAAGTCTATGACTAGTAATAAGCAAATTATTATATTATACTAGATTAATTTGAGAAACATCACTTTCGCTATCTTTTAATATTTTTAATTATTTTGTTAACATGGCTTAGGTAGTAAAATAACTTACAAATTAGGACACTTTGTAAAACTGGAAATATAAAGCTTTTTTTATTTTTATTTTTATTGTTATTTTTATTTTTTATTTATTTATTATATTTATTTAGATATTGAACGGCTTATTTACAATTGACATGATAGGTATTGTGAAAATTAAATTATTAAGCTAATTACAGTGTTTTAAAATATTTAAGTAGGTACGTGAAATGTTTTAGTAAATACCTATTAATAAAATCCCAAATTATGTTACATCTAAACATTTAACTTTTGACCTTTGAAGGTTAGTATTTGTTAATATTATCAAATATTTGATAACAAAATCGCAACACGACATCTAACCGTAAAATCTGTAACATAAAGATTTGGGATTTCGAATTTTAGATAGGTAGATAATAATTTTGGCTCAACACGTCGTCGCGTCGAGATGTTAACATGAAGGAAATATAAATTACGGTTTTGGAACTTTTGAAGTTATGTGGTGTCATAATATCTTTGAAAATAGAATTCTAACGTCTTTATGACATTGCACTAACTATAAAGCCACAGGATATTAATCGCACTAAAACATTATCATGTAGAGTAACGCTGCTCTACATGATAATGTTTTTAGTGGGTTGCCAAAACTCACAAGCATAGAGTTCAACTGTTAAATTGTCATTTAGAATCAAATCCACAAATCCACGACCTTAAAACTGAATTACATGTATGACAGTGCAAAGTGAAAGAATAAAATGCCTTTGAGCCTATTTGAACTGCGGGCCCCGGGCTCGGCGTAGGCCTCGGATGCAATCGGGAATAACAGTAAGATGATGATGAATCAATTTGAACTACAATAGCCCATTTAATTGCCCTTAACGGCAAAACATGTAAACTTAGTTTAACTAACCCTTATTCTACATTCTATACAATATATTTTTGTATTGCTTTTTTTTAACATTTATACGACAATTTTCAAGAACATCTCAAAGCGGATTTACCAATGGTTTTACCTTAGACTAAATTAATTGTGTAAAACGCGAGAATCAAATTAAGTTGAACGTAATTTCAATTATTTTAACTAGTTAAGTCCGACACTTTTTAACCGAAACGATAAAAAAGTGTAAATTGAATAAACAAAGTTATCAAACGCGATGAAATTAGTTTTATTGCACTTTATGGCGATGTAAGGTTAATAAAAAAATAGTATTAATTCATAAATTATGTAATAATGTATTTGTTTATCAACTCTTCCATATTTATGAGGACTAGGCGACTCATTCACACGTCCCATCATAACATTTTAGAATGAAACTTTTTTTGGTTTATTATTTAGTCGTATTCATTATACATTAAAGATTAAAATGTTGATAACTTATTCGAGTACCTATTTGTTTATACTTATAAAAATTGTATCTCATTTTATTATACATATTTGCAGGTATTTTTAGGTATACTTAATTGAGAAAATATCAGGTCATAATTAGGACGTTAGGTAATATTTGACGTTCCAGCCCCCGTAGACAAGTGTCATAGCGTAAATCGCTATCGTTTCGAATAGATTAGGTCAACCAATCACATCCAAGCTCGTCGCCGGCGTACGATGCGCGCGCCGCGGCGAAATCACGAGCTGGAGTGTGATTGGTCGACCTAAACGTTTCTATTCGATACGATTCGATCGAATAGAATAATTTTGCCACTTGGCTACGGGCACACGCATTTCGACGCGTCTTTAAGTTAGAAGTAAACGCTAAGAACTTGCAGTTGTACACAATACAAAAATAAAGATAAGTAAATGATTCTAGTTTTGATAACGTATTTCGCTTTTTCGTTCACCGTGTCTTTAATAAGACGATTTTACAGAACAGACTGCGTCACAACACGTAACCGTGTTTATACCGCTAGGACCGTCAGACGTAACAATAGTAAAAATTAAGCGTAAGTTGTACTATAAGCAAATCATTTATGGTACCGAGCGAAAGTAGCTGACGCACGTACTTACATTTTTAACTGTTCACTGAGATTATAAATTTGGAGATAAGACTGGTAAAAGTGAGTGCATCGCGGCCGTTTTTATGCTCGGTACATGTTATTTGCGAGCGGGACTCGATACAGCCCGTGATTTCATTATCTTTACTTTGACTTTAAAGATTTCGAATAGTTTACGAATCGTGACTTATCTGCGTGTCTTAGTTAATATCCGTGTATAAATAATCGTTAGTAAGAAAATTCACGGCATATCATAATATGAAGTGATCGCATTGTATTAAACAATGACCATTTGAGCAAGAAGTGTTTTCTAATGCTTTGTTAGCGAATCAGCTGTTCAAAGAAGCGTAGGTATGTCGTGAATAATTTCTTATCGTCTTTTGTTCCCAGCTCTGAAAGCAACTGTGGTTGAAAGTTTTAACTTGCGCTTTCGTTGTGAAATCCGAATGACTGTATCGCTCACGGGATGAAAATTGAAGACGATATTGCGAATACTATTTTCTCATTAACGTACCTTTCTCGTAACGTATGTAAATAATTCATTCCTTTATGTAAATGTCACATTATATTACGTCAGATATAACACCGGGAAAGAAAGTAAGTAAATTATTTATTTCTAATTGCGTAGCAGCATTCTTGTCAATAGTTATGAATTTCACTTCTACTAGGTACATCAATAATCGTGTGTAGTGACGGTAAAGCTGCTTGCAACATTTTGTTTTTTGTTTTGGGGCGTTGTAGTTTTTTATAGTTAAGAAGTGAGCAGGCACCGCGACGCGCTACAGTTAACATGTTACGTTATAATAATGAGTCGTGAACACGTTCTAGCTACGCGCTAGACGGAACACGCCGACCGACACGTCGCGCGTCGAGATGATCATGTAGCTGTGGCGCCGACCGTTGCCTGCGACGGCGACGCTTTTATTACTGTCCAAATGTAGTTCACTGGGATGAACTAAACAAATGGGCCCACTGTGCCACTAAGTACCTATACGTATATTTTTATGTATGTTACGTACGTCAGACTCCGTAAAATTCTATCAGATTTATACATCGATCAGATTAAATGCAGCTAGATATGTAAAGACCACATAGGTACCTAATATTCATCTTGTTTCTTTATTAACCTGTTCTTAATTGTAAAAAGTGAATCTTAATCGTTAACAGACAGGTATTTCATGCCCACCACATAGGGTAAGTTCGCCTGTTCGCGTCCATCGCCCTATTCGCGTCCATTTTACGGACCTCTCTTTGAAAACTCTCGAAATTAAGTATACTAACACATCAATTAGTCGAAAAGTCATTACCAACAATACCTCATTGTATAAGAGCCACGTACGCATAGGTAAAAGTTCTGTGCGCCCAACCAATCTTGTGTAAAAAAATAGTTAGTGACGGCTGTTCAACGAGAGAGCGCGAATCCGCGAAATTTTAAGAAAAAAGGTAGTGGACAGCGGTGCGTTTGGAGGCAAGTCTTTTATTGTTTTATGTGTATTTTGAATACATAGCTGTTTCTAGACGTCGATAATGATAAAAGGAATTATATTCATTATGAATTTGCAATTTTTTTTTATAATTACCAATTAAAATAAGGTGGACGCGAATTACTACACTGAATTTATAGAACTTCCAGATTGCGTCCGCAATGGACGCAAACTATACCTGCAGGGAATAATGACAAGAACAAATCGCGTCCATTATTAAAATTAATTTCCTACTGCTAATATAAGAAAGAAGGATAAAGAACATACACAGAAGACGATTTAAGGAAAGCATTGAGTGAAATTCGAGAGAAGCAGAAATCGGTAAGACAAATATGCTATTCCCAAAACGACAATATGGACAAGACAAAATCAGTGGGCGCAGACCAGATGGAGTAAAGAAACCGGGCACAGAACCTGCGCTAGGTTTAGTAGGTGACCATCATAAGGACTGGCTAGAGAGCCCATACGGGAGCCTCTCGTTACACCTGACGCAGGTGATCTCCATGAACACATACTTCGGGGATCACTTGTGTCTGATCAGGAAGCCGTTGGCTCCTGCCAACGGCTGAATGTCATCACTGTGATGCAAGTTAAAACTTAGGGATGCACACACTGGCAGAATGCAGGGCGTAGGAGGTGTCGAGGCGAGCCCTCGTGGTGGCCCTCGAAGTGCGAGTACTCTCACTGAGAGTCTGACTCACAGCGATGCTGCAGAGCGGGTGGGCGATGCCGCTGCCTCACTTTGCGAGTAAGTCATGCTCGAGAAGGAGGCGACGGAAAAGGTCTGGGAGAGGCGACCACAACAGGCGCAGGCGACTCAGGCGTCAGAGGTCGTTCAACGAACTTTGTCCTCCATGAGTGCAGGGTTGGGGATGACGCGTGGAGCCACCTGTCAACCTAGCAGAAGCAGGCTGAGGTGGCGGTGGCGACACCCTGGCGTTAGAAAACCTGAGATGGCGTACGGTTTTAATCAGTTCGATTCCAACATAACGCCCCCACTGGTGGGTGGTAACCGTAGAGATTTCCGCGTGAAAAATAGGAGTAGATGGTAAAAAACAAGGTTGTTAAATGGCTTCTTAACATTTTCAAATGTGAATTTCCAGTGAAAAATTCAAATTTCCTGTGAAAAATTCAAATTTCCAGTGGACGCAAACTGGTCCAGCAGGTGGACGCAAATTGGATTTTATGGACGCGAACTGGGTAAATCGCCTATTTCTGAAGTTTGTATTTTTAGAAAAAAAACTACAAGATATTTCGAATAAAACTAAAGGTTACCTTAAACTAGACTAATATTATGAACAGATTAAATAAACTTTTAATTGAAATTAGTACTGGTACATTTTTATTTTCTCCGTCAAACTTGCCAACTGCGCTAAGTGGACGCGAACAGGCGAAATGACCCTACTTCTAACCTATCGTTTAAGAGTGAAAACGATAGTTGGCGGCATTTAACGACGTTTTTCGCGTCATTCTTTAATGCCACCATTATTCTATAGTTCTCATTCATACGTCGAAGTAGAAAACTGATAATTAAAGCGATCGATCGCAAAAAGTATGCATAAGCAGTGTCGTCTATTGAACTCGTAGTGAACCCGAGGCTTATTGTGGGTTGTGGAAACTTAGGTAGGTACCTACCTAAGTACCTACTTGGGATTATACCTCCATTATGTAGGTACCTACCTATACAAGCAGTTTACTAATTACGACTAATTGATTTCATTATAGTATGAGTGACCTTTGTTGTTTATCTGGACAGTATCAGTTAATCTCAACTAGTGATATTATACAACATGTCGGGTTCTTTCACTAAGTATTTCAGTAGTGAGTCACTAGATAAGCTATGTGTAGGATAGCGCGCGTGCATACCTACTGTTACAGTTTAACATACGTAATTAAATGCTAAACTCGTTCAGTTTGAACAACTGTCGACAATGTATGTCTTCTCTGTACCTCGAGGATTAATATCAATATGATATGCCAGGTAAGTAGGTATATAACCATTTTTGTTAACTATATACCTACTGTTGTATTTAAAGTGATTATTGTATTCAATTGGAATTCCCCCCCCCCCCCCCCCAACCCTCCTCACATTTGATGTATGCAAACATGCGTCCGTCACGTATGTTTGTTGTCAAAAGACGGCTAACTATACCTACTATAAACTATGGTGAAAACATTCTGTAAAATAGGATTTAATAACCGTAAACTAAATACCTACGTAATTAAATTTGAAGAGTTTTATAATTTGCAAACTTTCTCGTCGCTTTAACATGATGTTTATCTCGATCCAAATATACCTAATTAGCTACTGAACTAATCATGATGAAAATGGTCCAGGCATATTTTAACATTTGTCAAGTGTACCTAGCGTCAATCACCTTTATTTGATTAGTGTGAGTTAGTCGATGTGTGTTAGTTTATTATATATAGGTACAGATATTTGTTTAACTTCAGACAAATGTTCAAACATTCAGCATGTTGTTTAAAGATATAATCCTTGAATGGGAGCCGATTTGTACAGATTCCATAAAAGGATAGAACTTTGCGCCTTATACGTAAACAAGTTCTTAACGCTAAAACAAGTTCGCGCTGCAACCTTAATGGAGGAACAAGCGAACTCACATTGCTCTTACACCGATATATGGTGCCTATTTAAGATTTGAATTTTACTTAAAAGTTACACTTTGAGTTCATATTACATTCGACTTTGGTGTATTGTAATGTTATCAATACACCCACTATTGTTAATCGTGAGTTCGCTTGTTGATATCAGTGTTTATTGACAATTCGCTCTCTCTGATCTGCACACTAGGCAAGGACCTCAAGACGGTTCAATTATATGGGAAAGTAATATTAATCATATATCATGACATAGTCGTGCGCTCTGGCTCCCGATTAGCGAGCCGCAGCAGAAGGCGATCCGCTTACGAGTGTCTTTAGTTTCTTCCTGGTGCGTAACTTTATTTGTGCATAGCGCTTTTCCTCCGCGAGCGAGATAGTGCGGCTATTCTGGGGCGCGCGCGTGGGCGCCTCGCGCCGAGCCTCGCACCCGCCGCGCCGGCGCACAGACTATCAGATATATCATGAACTTCAGGTTTAAGATAATAAAAATCGCAATAGCCAAGATGGGTTAATGTTAAAGTTAGTTAAATTAAATTTTAAGCTAGGTACACATTGGGTGTGATAGCTAAAGTCCATAGTACCCTTTTGGTGATATGGATACAGTGTATGTAAAGTGTGACATAGCAGAGATGAACTGAACTAACCTTGTTGTGAGAGCATCTGGCGGGTGTAATGCTGCTCGGTGCGCTGGACGCGCTCCTGCTGCTGCACGATCTGCTCGCGCCGCTCGGAGTGCTGCTGCACGCGCTGTTCGGAGCGCTGCTCGGAGCGTTGCTCCGTCCACCTGGACTGCTTCTCCATCACGCCGCCACCGCAGCACAACGCACAAAAACTCTCACTCGACGCTATTAGTCCTTATCGCAAAACAATCCTCGTTTAGGCGCTCGTGTAGTAAGGAATAAATACGCCACTGCGAATAACTTATACTAGTCCACGGGTTCATTTAGCAGAAGTTAAGTCATTATAACCCAAGTCCAACAACCAAGACGTCGGTCGATTGCGAATAGTTAGCGGATAGTGCGGTGCCGGAGAAGCGCGCGCTGCGCCGGCGGCAGCGCTGCGAGGGCGGGGAGCGGCACGACCGAAATACGACGGGTTATTTCGAGCCGAGCGCACTCCCGCGTGCCCTCCGCAATGCGCCCCACTCCTGCGCACCCGCTGTGTCATACACCACAACGAAGCCGCCGAGGGCCCTCCTGCAGCCTACACTTTCTGCAATGCCAACCACCCTAACAAAAAAAGCATGCAATCTGCCGACACAACAACAATGGGTAACAAACTCAATCGAAACAATTCGAAATCAATTGAAACTGGTTAATCAAGGTATTAACCCTATTAAAACCTCTATATAAAGAATATTAATTATCAATATATAAGTACCTACCTAATATTATTGTTAAAATCGGTAGTAGCTTCTCAAACAAGAAACAAATATGACACGTTAAAATCATAGTTTATTAACTATCACCTTAGCAATATAGGAAGTAGAATAAATAAATTTAATTCAATAGATAGTAATAATTTAATAAATTCAATTATGTAATATTATCCGGGTGCGATTCAACTAGGCAACCTATTTGCAATTAAATATGTTAATATGATTATTATCTATCATGAATTTATTTTCTAATCTATATCTTCTATTATATAAAAATGAATCCCTATTTCCCTTGGTCATGGCATCACGCGTGAACGGCTGGACCGATTTCGTTAATTCTGTTTTTGTTGTGTTTGTTATTGTCAGGAGAAGGTTCTTATGAAAGAAAAAGTTAAGAAAGTTGCGCGGGACATTAGAAAATTTAAGAAAACTTAACGACCATATTAACATTTCTAATTCAACCTTCTTAGTGCTTTTGACAATAATACACTTTTACCTCATGTCAGACGTTTCAATATTTCGCTGTCAAATCACTGTCACTTAGAATAAAACCTGAATCTCACACTCAAATTTTTGTAAAAGTTTACACGAACATTCATTGCTCACCAATATTCTACATCAAAAACTTTTGAAATATTTTAAATAGGCCTCACTTCTGCCCTACTCCCTTCCTCTTCTTCTATCCTTATTTTAAGTTAGAGGAACTTTTTAATTTTTTTATGATGGCGACTAACCATATGTCATGTGGGTGCATTTTGGATATGGCGCGTAACTATGCTGGCTCTTTGTGGTTGATTGAGGCATTTTTTATTGAAAATTATGTAGTAAATTATTTAACTGTTGTTAACTCTTTTATGCTGAATCTTGTTGCTGAGTCATTTACATAGTATTCTACCTGACTCGCTGTCAGGTAGTATGATGTGACTGTTGGTGATTATTGATTGTTTGATTATATGTCTAAGTACCTAGGTACTCGTAGTAAATAGGTAGGTAGGGGTACCTACCTACCTATTTAGTATTATATTATATAGTGATAATGTAATAAATGTAATGTGTTATATTATATTTATATAGTGATAATGGAGTTACCCAGTAGTATCAACTCTGTAGTACCTACTACAGAGTTGATACTACTGGGTAACTCCATTATCAACTGTCATTCCAAATTCCTGCTAAGTAAAATGGACGCTATTTTGGCGCGCGATTTAAGTTACGAACTGGTGCAACCTGCAGTGTGGGCTATCAAGCTCACGATGCATTTATCGTTATTATACTTTTAAATACATTATCCGTTTTTAGATTTACCCTACAAACTCCAATTTTACCATGAAACCCACATATTTTTAGACTTAAAATAACAAACTACAGCAGTTAAAAGTAACACATGTTACGCTATTTTTGGCACAACAATCTAGGTGGAATTTTTATAAATGAATTATCGTAAGAGATTGATGTTGAATCTCGCCAACGTGCATTGTGCAACTAGAAATGTGAATATAAGTACGAGATTGAACTTCCATTTTTCAATTTAGAAACGAAACATAAGACTGAGATTTTCTCATTGCTAGCTTTAGCTGATTTATTATTATTGTAGGCATTTAAAAAAAATGGCGGGGAAACCAGTAGGTACTATGAAACTCAAAATAAAGGAAAAGCGTGAGTTCTCCATAAAACTGAGTTATTTCATTATACCTATAGGATGCAAAAATCTGAATAATGCATCCTGTGGGTTCATTAAGATCTTCGCGATCCAAGTCAATGAATCTACTGGGTGGCCCTGACGCATACTTTTTCAGATTTGACGTAGAAATAAACCAATCTATCTATAATATTATAAAATTATAAAGTAGCTGTCTGCACATTGGATTGGATTGGAAAAAACTTCAGTCACTTTATATATTAACGACTCTGAACACAGTGTATTTTTTTAGAATTTAAATAATACTCAAAAAACGCGTAAGCTGACGTTCACGTGGAAGAAGCCGTGAGATTAGCCTAGAATATGGCTAGAATATGAGTATAAGCAAGTGAACTCCCCAACTCTCAATCTCAAAGTGCAAGCTTTGGATGGGGCGTACCCCGCTTGCATCCAAAGCTTGCACTTTGAAATTCACATTCACAAAGCTTGCACTTTCTTTTTCATCTAAGCACCTATCCTTAGATGAAAAAGAATGTAAATAAGAACCCCTGTACCTACTAGGCCTCAATGATAGACCTTGACATAAATAATTATAATTTCTCCAACACTTAATAAGTGCCTATATGACGTCATTCCTGCATGGCAAGTTACAACATCATGTGACAGATAATTTGTAAATACTCACTGCAATTACTGGCAATTAAAAAAGTGTCAATGAGTTTTATTGCTGGGTTTTTTACACTCATATACAGCCAAGAGGGTATGCCCTGGCATTTTGGGCATTAGTCGGGCGTTTATTAAATTTACCCAATTTTGGATTTTTGAGTAAAAATAATGAACGGCTGAATAATGTCCAGTTGGAGGTAGCGCTCTGAGTTGCAAGGAATCTTTTCAGCTCTACCCCTTCATATTCTATAAGCGGCAAACATGCGCATGCCTCACGCAAAACAAAGGCAATGAAAAAAAAAACGAGATTGATATATTATTTTAATTAGGCACTGCTAAACAAATAGGTAGATAATCATTAGTCCCTTTTTCTTTCTTTCATTTATTTAGTCGTTTCATACAGCATGCGTGCTTCATCTTTTGAATCAGTTCTATTTGGATGCGAATGATTCACACGATTAAAAAGAGGTCTTCAGGAATTAACCCTCTGTTTACGCATATTAGAGTCAAGAGTAACAAAATAAAAAATTGCAACCTTTGTTACTTCGATAGGTACCTACCGATGTTGATGTAGGTATAGGGTAGGTAAAACCGGAATAGATGCCCCAAGCTTTGAAATAGCCTCCTAATAAATATATTATTATAGCGGGCAACAGCTAGTATAAATATATACTAGCTGTTACCCGCGGCTCCGCCCGCGTGGATGTCGAAATCCGTTTCAAAAACTATCCTATCTCTCAAGTTGGATCGAACTGCACATGGTGTGCGAATTTTATTATAAGTAATCGGTTAAGTGGTTTAGGAGTCCATTGAAGACAAACATTGTGACACGAGATTTATATATATTAAGATAAGATAAGATGAATAACTTCTATTCTATTAATATATCTTGCTATTATTTATGCCCAATTATTGCTTTTTTTAACATAGGTATACCTATCAATTACAGATTTTACAAAAGTTAGGCGTTCGGTTATTGTTGCGTTATAAGTAGCCACACAATAGAAGTCATTGTAGAATGAGGAGTAGTCCTAAAACAGCAATTGTTTCCAAAAAATTATGGAACGAATAACGTAAACATTTAGTTTCTATCATAATACCTAGGTACCTTCTTACTTATCATATAATTTTTATGTGACCGAACCTATTGATTTCGAAGCAATGCTTTCACACCTACAAGGATAGGTCTTCTTGCTGTTTCTACTTTAGCGTTGCACTGTATGAATTTAGATTATATTGCAAGTGTAACTATTTTAATCGTACACTTTCATAATGTACTTATGTACCTATGCCCACAATAACGAAGTGCGTCATTAGAAAAATAAATCAACACAGACAATTCTGTGCGTCCTGTGAAAAGGGGTACAAGTCAACTTATATCGAATTTGATATTATTATAGCACCTCAATCAGAAAAAAATACTCTATTTTTCTATCTATTCACCATTTTGATACGTCTATTAGTTTCTGAGATAGTGTGGTACATCTAAGACGAAATGGCGTGATTTGATAAAATATGACTGTGTAAATAAATATATGTTGACATCTATCATTCATAATATTCAAGTTATTTGTGTGTAAAAATGTATCTCAAGTCATATCATTATTAACATTATATTTATTACCTTCTAATAAGGTGTCATCTGGTACATGTTTAGTTATATCAATTGACACAAAGTAAATTCGTACACTGCATCGATACAACTAAAGTTGTATTATTGCTCACATACATAGTAAACTAATATTTTTGTGTAAACTAATTCAACTAAAATTATATCAATGACGAGAAGATTAAAACGGTTTTGATCCAAAATATTGTGCAAAGTAATACATGTTACGAACGCGAGCTGTGCGCGGGATGCAGGGGGCGCTACTGCGAGGGTATCGCCGCCCGCGCGGGGTCAGCGCCGTAAAATACTACTGGACAAGGTGCTCGCGCGCGCTCTCTGAGCAATCCAACATGGCGCACAATGTACCTATTAGATGTATCATTTTATACAAATTCTGTTTTATTATTCGTATATTCATAATAACAAGAACTAATAACCATTTACACAAAATAATTACTCCACTTATATCAATATACAATAAATCTATTTATTAATGTGTAAAAGTGAAAAACATTGCAATTTACATAGATGCGCCCCAGTATTGCTCCTAAACACCTAATTATATAATAAGAATAATAATAAAACTCTGTATTGTACACCAAGGATATAAAAGTAGTAACAATAATACTTAAATTAAAGTATTAACAATTGGCGGCCTTATTGCTCCGTGGCAATCTCTACCAGGCAACCATATAATGTGCAGATACTTCCGCTAGTATTTGAGTGTTATCGGTATACCTACACTATTTATCTATAAGTGCACGCGCACACAAACCTAGTGTCGCTAGTGACGCTAGTGTGTATCGAACTGTACCCCGCGATCCCCCCAACCGAAAATAGATGGAGCAAAGCGTCTTCGTGGATTGCACTATCTGTAGGTAATGAATACCGTTATTATTTTACTTAGTTATTTATGTTCTATGATAGTCTATAATGTAAAATTTCATTGTTGCAGCATCGTTCTTGCCGTGCAAAACGCATGTTGACTATGATGCTCGTAGCTGCTCATGATCTGCCGAATATAATTTCCATATACCACAAGTTTTTAACCCCTGGTTATTTTTTTATATACTATGTAGGTAGCAGAACGGCGTAACTCTCACGTCCACGCTTAACTTCGGGTCATACATTGAAGCTAAAGCTTAGCTGGCTGCAAAAAAGCTGGGCATCCTATCTAAGGTGCGACAGTACTTCACACTGGAGCAATAAAATTGCTTAAGTTTTTGTACCTAGCGCAGGTTCGATCCTGTCTGGAGTACACTACTCGTATCTGTGTGATGTCTCAACTAAATACCACCTTGACGCGCTGGAGACGATCAAGAATCGAGAGACGAGCCAAGAGGTTCATCAACGACGTTGCACTAGTCGAGAAAAGGCTTCAGAGCCTTGCCCATAGACGCAAAGTTGCAGGTCTATCGGTTTTCTATCGGATACATTTCGGAGAGTGCGCTCTGGAATTGCACAACCTGATACCCCCAAATCTTTCCATCAGCGAACGACCAGACGAACAGCGACGCAACACCGCTTTATGGTCGATATTCCACTCATACGCACAAAGCGCTTTGCCAACTCGTTCATCATGCGTACAGTTAAGGAGTGGAATTCCTTGCCCGAGTCTGTGTTTCCGGAAAGCTATAACCTGGAAATATTCAAGTCACGAGTGAAAAGTTTCCTTCTAGGCAAGCGTGATTCATCGTAGACCACATCGTCACTTACAATCAAGTGAGATAGTAGTCAAACGTAAGCTTATCTTGAATAAAAAAAAAAGTAGCAGACAAGCACACGGCCCACCTGATGGGAAGCGGTCACCGTGGCCCAAGGACGTGTGTCACACTACGGGCTTCACGCACGCGCTGAACCTACCCTGAAGGGAAGGGTAGTGGGCTAGGAAGGGGTGGGAAGGCTTGTCTTCCAACCCTGCGGGGGGAAGGGGAAGAGGGGTACAGTGAGCTCTGGCTACCGTACTTACCGGCGGGAACACAACACGATGGTTATTATAGCCGCGGTCTTCTGTAGGGCGGAGGTAGAAACTGTTTTTCGTTTATGTTGTATTGTTGACTTATGTCCTTGATGTTTATTTCCTTTTTAAGTACCTAAATTAAAATATTCCAACTTTCAAACCAAGTGACACTCAATAACACCTAAAATAAAAGTGATTATGTATTTTTTTTTCTTTTTTATTCCTCTATTTTTATACCTTTTTCTTTAGATTGTTTCTTGTATCATATTACACAAAATTGAGTTACGATTTAAGTCTACTTATATCAAAAAACACGAACTTTATTCACGAGTAAAATGATATAAATAATAAAAAATCTATTTTTACGAGTTTTGTGTCTACAGTGCTTTCGCCAATTGAAAAATATTACTTGTTTGTTAGACAGCTTTGAACAGGAGATGATTAGTTACATATAAAACTACCTGATAATACAACAAATATCACCTTTCACCAAACCTTCACATAGCGTGTAAATCGATTTATCTCATTTAGAATCATTATACGCGAGCATCCATATGGTGTGTTTTGATACAACAAACAGTTTTTTTTAAATATCTCGTCCTATATTGAACACTCTTGAGCAGGAACCTAGTAGATTGTTAACAATACCTCAATAAAATAAAATATGTTACTAGTTTTGAAAACAAATTATTCTAACAAATTTTATGAATTTTTAAACACAAAAACTCGTCTACTGTAAAGTTGACTTTTTCGACATGTACCGGTTTTCACAGGACACACAGAATTTATGTAAATTGATTCATCGGACAAAATGTCGCTGAAATGCACGGAGTTATTCTCACAAGTAATCGTGTGATCAGTCATGCGGTGACGCATATTTACAGGTTATTTTGAGCTGAAATGCAAGAGTCAACTGGCGGGAGGTGGAGGGGCGGTGCACGTCCACGCATAGCAAGGAAAGGGGGCATGATGTTATTACTGGAGGAACGAGCCGGTGACTGCAACTTTATGCGAGCCTGTTACCTCAACACATAAACATGTATGCCTACGTGCCGAATATTTCGACATTCTGGAACCTTAGGAATGCGATGTCGTTTTCAGGTCAACGTGATGTAGGATTTTTGAGAGTAGGTACTTTTATACTCGTAATACTTACCTAATACTTTACTAACCGAAGCGCACGTATTATAAAATAAAAATATTATTTTAATCTATAATTTTGTGATAATAAGTTAACTTACGCCTACCCGCAGACGCATACCTATCTACTTAGTAATAAGCTGTGTAGGTATATTTTACTCTGTGAAGTTATACATCTACTTTTCCCGTTTGTACCAACCGTGTCCTGTTGGTTGCAAAGAGGTTACTGACAATGAATTTGGAGCATGGAGTCTAATTATTATTATAAGTGGTTAGTTTTAGGATTTTACGAGTGCGACTGCAGTCAGGTGGTTATGTCGAAATAAGCGCGAGCGCCCAACCCCAAGAGGAAATACAGCGTCAGAGCGTAGCTCGTCTGTTGTTTAGCAGGTGCACTAACTAGCAGGACGGTGCGACTGAATTGGGTTCTATCTGTTGGCAGCATTCTGTATACTCTCACACCGCGTTTTGATAGCAGACTCTGATGCTAATGACTCTACCTACACCAAAACAAACAAAACTTAGTAATAACCTACAAAATTAAGTCACTCAGTCTTACTCAGGAACTTAAACGACATTAGGCATCGATATCTACAGTTTATTATCATTGTACTTTGTAAATAAGTTTATCTTATAGAGAAAGATCAAAGCATTAATACTGTACAAGAGCAGACCAACACAATACTTTTGTCACTCTCATATCCAGTGTCGCCGTAGACACTCCTTCACCATTACCGCTACAGTCCGGCCGTAAAAAACAACTAGTTCATTAGCTATTTGTCCATTTAGGATGAGACACTTGGCTTAAATCCAGTTCATTATGCTTCGGCATGTAACAGATGATCATTGTTCTATGTATAGCTTAATATTGTCATAAAAACGAGTAACAATGACTTGGCTCGAGGAAACAGTTGCCAACATAAATGATTAAAAAAATGTTATCGAAGCACAATAGCAGTGAGCTGGAAATGTGTTTTCGTGAGCGTGCTATTTTCAAGTGGAAGCCATGTCTCGGGTTGCACAGGTAGACGTGGAATTATGCCGCTCGTTTCTAGGTGAACTGTGTATTAATAAAAGCACAGCTATATTAAACTACTTGATATTCGGGAGACCGCATCATATTTCATTTTTTTTCAGTGAAACATTTTGTTTTACATGCACCGCTCTACGACGTTTACATTCCAGTTATTAACAGGTCCTAGTACCTATATCTTATCGTGTTACGCGTACCTAGCTGTTTTCCTTACCTAACTGAAAATAACTAGAAATAGCCCTACTTATAACCTACATGCATAAAATCGGAAGATAAATTTATATGAAGGTAGGATTTATTCAACTCTGTGTGTTAAAAATATGAATACCTGCATATTGCGCAAAAAGTTACTCATTGAATACCATTATGTACTCGTATATAACAGTCAGCGTGAAAGATCGCGAGAGCACGCCCGTGGGCGACTCTCGCACTTTTTATGTTATCCGACGGAAATATCGACCACCTACTAACGAATGCTGCCAAACGTCATACCTACCTGTACTTCTATTAGTAAATACCTACTTTGTAGTTGAGATAAAAAAATATACCCACTTACCTACAGACTACGGCCAACATTTTCTTACCAGATTTTGCTCTATCACATAATCGGAGCTCCAGCTCTCGGTAGTACCTATTCATAACGAGTGTTTCCACTTTGATCCGCGAAGGGTCCCCACCAGTGGGCTGAAGTGGAATCTTAAAAAATTTTAGTCTGACCCCCAAACCTGAAGGAAGAGCCTCGGAATACCCACATTTGAGTACCTACTTATAAGAGCATTTAGTAGGTACACTGTACGTCACGAAGGCAATGCCACCGTAATATCGAGGATGTTTTAACATGCCCTGACCGTACCTAGGTACCTAGTATGATAGTAAAATGCGATGGTAAATATAGATGGAAATATTTATACACGTCGATTTTCTAAATTAATGTGATTGTTACGTAAGTACTTATATTAAGTTAACAGGGACGTGGAGTGAGTGGGTGACTGATCAATCTGACCATTCATATTGCAGCCTGGTATCATTACACCGCGTGTCAGATGTCAGAATGCAGCCTATACATCCCATTACTAGGCTGCTGATTCGTAGATACTCCCCTGGGCAAAAATGTAAAAATAAATTTGAGTCCAAGAAGAGCACCTGCCAAAAATTTTGATAGGTGCTCTTTGTAATTAACGCCTTTTGAACACGAGTCCTGTGAGAATTTGAAAGGAAACCTAGGTGTATCACTGAAACTGCAAGTTATTGTTACAATAATGACTGGCAATTGAAAGTGTTGTCCTCGTACAATAAATTCACCCATTTTGCTTTTGCACGATTCAAAAACAAAATGGTTGAATTAATTGTGCGAAGATCGTTGCGATAAAATGCTACCATACCGTGCCGTACTATCATAGATCATATAAATAGGTACCTACCTACCCAAGTAGCTAATTATATTATGGATACGCCCGGGTTGCCTGTATTCACACAAATACGATTAAATAACATAAATCACTCACATCCATAAACATTTAGTTCATGTTCTGGTAAAAAACAACCTAAGGCGGTAGCGACGGCGCCGGCGCCGTATTTGTTGGCAAAATAAGTCACTGCACTGCGCATGCAGTTACAGTATTAAAAGATAAAGTTTACTGTTAATACTAGCTGACCCGTCCCGTCTTCGCAAGGGTAAAATTTGAGAAAAGAATCCTATCACTACTTATGAATTGAGTGCCAAAAAGGTTGAAGGACATCGTAGACGGTAGTTGCTATTTACAAAGTAGGTATTAGGTAGTTTTATACAGTTGTCAAAGAATATTGATTGTCTTCGTCCCAGCTTTGTCCTAATGGCTCACTAATCATACGAAATTATCGTCGTTCAAGTCGTGAAACTGTCAGACGTCTGAGCAAACAAAGAAAAACATTGTCTAATTGTTCACTTGTTTTATATGTTTAAACTAAAAATACTATCACATGGATGCCCACTTGTTATCTAGCCACTTAATACCACCAGTATTACACAACGCATTGGAATTACTCCTCTTTCGGATTAGGCAGATCGCGATTTATTACCTACCTACATCGGTTGGTACAGTCAGCGTTAAAAGTTGATGATCACATCCAGGCATCAGAAGTAGATGATGTTACAGAGCATCAAAGGCAAGTAATGCGACAAAGTTTCAAAAGTTGATAATTAGTAGGTATAGATCATCAAATTTTGACGCTGCACTGACTGTACTGCTCACAATGGCCATTTTTTCGCAAATAGGTACCTATGACTTTACCTACATAGAAGCATGAACTCTTACGACCGCCAATAAATCAATCATAGCAAATTATATAGTTCAGACGACATACTGCCAACATGGCTTGCTGTTTTTGTGCAAAAAGTTGATATCCATTTTAATCTGTGCTGCGGCGTGCTCGGTCTAGCATAAATCATCTACTCGGGAAAACGGTAATCGGTGTTATACAGCGATTACTCAACTGATTTGCTGTAGGTACGCTATTGGTTTTATGCTATTTTTAATGTAGCTCATCGGGCCCGCTCTAGTTTTAAAAGCGCTTTTATATGTACATCTACATAACTACCGTATGTTTATTATGCATGCTTGTATGCCGCCCATGATTTTGATTGATAAATAGTTACAGCGTGCATGTGGTCTGAGGACCACTTTATTTGAAAAAGTTCTTAAGATTTTGTGTAGAGGTGAGGTGAGGTCATTTGTTGTTGTTGTTAAACGACTGTCTAGGGTTCCAATCCAATCCTCTAAAATAGGTTTCTGTAAAGTATGATACGCGTTACATACACCCATTGACGATTGAGTTTGCTTAACTAAATTGCCGTATTTTTAGTTATCATACCATACAGCGCCATCTCACCAATGTGGCAATGAAATGGTTATGTAGGTATGTCGTAGAAGTCGATACTATCTAAAACCACACGGCGTCTCCTACATCAACATCAGGGATAAGGAGATATACCCGCAAAGCGAAATGTCCACCGCAGGTCAAGGCGACCATTGCAAACGATTTTTTTTTTGGGGGAGGGCCAGCTCACTCAGACATGAGCGCGCCACTTTCTCTGTCATGTTACTATAGTTTTGGGAAATGCAGCCCGCTGCCATCAGACAGGGTTATGGCGAGTTTCCCCCAAAGAACATAAAAACATTGCCGTATCCGTTGAAGTTTAGAAAACCAACCGCATACTGTTTTACTCTGAGCCTAGTACCTAACGTATAATATCTTGACCCAAGTTAAACAAAGACTTACTAGACTTAGGTATAGGTACCTACACATATTATTATACCTGTAATTGGTACATACATATTTATTTGTACTGCACAGGAATCAAACTCACGTGGACCGAGCGCTCTACACCCACGCCGTTTTACAAAGATTTTCATACGTGTCTACACCTAGCGGGATCCCCTGTCTGTGAGACTTATGAATGATGCAGATAATTAGTTCTGGATTTGTTCTATTGAATTATGCTGGAATCAGAATTTGTTCCGTATAATAAACGGAAATATAAACTTTTCTAACCGACCTCCAGCCAGCGGGATATTTACCAAAATTAAGTCTGGGGAACTATAAATTGGTATTACCTTTTAGTTCTGTCTTTGTTCTGTTTAACAAAACAAAAAACATACTTCTAGCGTCCTTACTTCAGCCACAATCAAGCTGAAACGAAACCTCCAGTCAGCGGACTTTTTCTCTCAGGGACATTTTTTTGTAACTTTTACTCTAAATTGATAACATTCAAACTATTTACGACTATAATTTTACTTAAATTACCTATTCGTACATCTAGTATGAAAATTATACCAATATCCATCCTTACAAATATTCGCATTTATAATATTAATTTATGAAAGATAATGCAGACCGGTGAGATTATTTTGTATTCTACCCACTTACTAGCTTTCAGATTCTATACTTTTTATTTTCATACTAGATGTACGAATAGGTAATTTAAGTAAAATTATAGTCGTAGATAGTTTAAATGTTATCAATTTAGTGTAAAAGTTACAAAAAAATGTCCCTGAGAGAAAAAGTCCGCTGACTGGAGGTTTCGTTTCAGCTTGATTGTGGCTGAAGTAAGGACGCTAGAAGTATGTTTTTTGTTTTGTTAAACAGAACAAAGACAGAACTAAAAGGTAATACCAATTTATAGTTCTCCAGACTTAATTTTGGTAAATATCCCGCTGGCTGGAGGTCGGTTAGAAAAGTTTATATTTCCGTTTATTATACGGAACAAATTCTGATTCCAGCATAATTCAATAGAACAAATCCAGAACTAATTCTCTGCATCATTCATAAGTCTCCCAGACAGGGGATCCCGCTAGGTGTAGACACGTGATTTTCATAGGTAGAAAAAAGTGAGAGTCTAGGTTGCATCCAAGTCCTTAAGCTCAGAGCTCGAGGTCTGTTTGCCGGGTTTTACTTCTTCTCTTCGCACGGCCTTCGACATTTAGTTATAATAAGTAATATTCTATAATATGCGGAGGCGGGTGAGCACTGTGGCCTCGCCAATTTCACTAAACTACTGAAATAATAATGCATTCGTGTAAACTTGTTTATGGCGATAAAAAAAGAACATCCTTGACGTTGTGATGTAACACGATCCCCGTTCCATGTTGAAAAGTGTTGCGTTCTGTGGTGCAATCGAACCAAAACGGTCGGTATCGGCCATAGCTCTATTAGCTTACCCTCTTTTTTACATAATATTTTTTTACAATATATTTAGATACCTATTGATATGGGTACCGAACATCAATATCAATTGAAAAATAAAATTAGATATAAAAAACGTAGGTAAAAGAAATCGTAAAACTAAGTGGTTACAATGTGGATATTAAAATTATTTAGGTGGGTAAAAAAATGCATACCAAAAAATATAATAGTGAATTGAATAGGTTCAACAAAGAACAAAATAGCTGTTTGTAGGTCATTGATCGATGCTGTAAATGAAACGCAAACAGTTTGGTATTTGTGACATATTTTTACTTATTCCATTAGATACCTAAATATAGACTCCTTCCACCATTGACATAACTGGGCTTTTTTACATAGGTACTACACTAGTAAACCTAATTGTTTGACATCTTAAGCTTTATTAACATGAACATGGATGATTCAGTAAACTGCGTTAGCGTTTTCAACTCGTCATAATCATGGTAACTCAGAAAAGTTATTTTGATTTTGACTGATGAAGAGAGTACCTACCAGACAATGGCCTCTCAGGATGCCGATTCTAACAAACGTGTACCTATCCTCCAAGTTCATAAAGTCTTTCAATGAAGAGAAAAAAATCTAAGTTTGAGTCTAAAAGACCATTTACCTAATCATTAGTCACCTGCAATCTGAACCTTTCACCCTATACTAAAATCCCAGTACATTGGAAAATTGCCGCGTCTACTTGGCATTGGCTCAAATTATTTTGCGTTCTGACGATGAGACGCTCCTCTAAAATTATTTTAATGTTTTGTCACTGACACTTTTTAGTGATGGACTAGAATAAGCTCCATATAACATGATGAGACAAAATTTGCTCTGTAGGTGACCTGCCATCAAGAGAATTTAACAAGCCGTCGTCAGTATGGATGGACAGATTGGAATGTATATAAGTACTTATATATTTTAATTATTATGTGCTAACTAAGTTATTGTCAAACATCGGACGCAAGTTCGTATGTTATCCATGGTTATCCATGTTTGGACAGTGCAGTTGTGTAGCGGTTACAGGTGCTTAAAAGGAGAAAATTAGTACCTAGTACCATTTATAAAAATGGCGACTGGTAGCAGGGTTTCAATACGTCGTGCGTGCCATGATGTTGTTATGCTCCACAAAACAGAAGCATGTTGATCTTAGCTGGACTCTCGCTATTCTTCTCAGCGGACCAAATCAATAGCCGGGTAGATAGGTACTGCAAGTTTATGTGTATAATCAGATTTTACCTACCTACATACTGTGTCGTTCTAGGAATCAAGATTAGGTACCTGACTAAAATGAACCGAATAAGGCGAACCAGTTTGTAGAACCATAAGTACCTAATCAACTCATTATGACAAAATGTAATTAATTTACCATGCTGAAAAGAGAGTTCAAATCCATCCTGTTCTGGATTTTATTTTGATTTTTTTTATTGTAATTAACCTTTATCAATCACGTTTTCACACCAGTGATAAAGTGGCATATTTAATAGATTGAAAATTAGAGTAGAGACATTTTGACCTCCATCTATATTAATGAAGGCTGTATGTGTCCAGTGCCCAAGAAGAATTATAAATAATCATGTAATGCTTTGATGCACAAGCACGCTTAAACTTATGCCAACTATTGTGATATTTGTGATCCTAGACCATCAATTCAATAAAATATAACTTGCTCTGTCATAAAAACATGGAACATTAAGATTCACATCAAATAGATCTTATAAATTTTAAGAGATTATCTATCTACTATATTGTTTCAAGAATAACAACACATGGTCCATTTTATTATAACTAGGTAGGTAGAAAACGTTCTACAAAAAAAAGCTAGCTGACCTTAGGCGGACGCTTACTCTTCTTCGCGACGTTAACGTGCCAAAAGTTTGGCCCAAAGATCTCCAGGAGTGGCGGTTAGGAATAAACCCATATTTAGTTCCCAACCGTCACCACCAGAGGCGGTAGGGAACAAATGTAAAACGAACACCGGTGGTCAGTTTTAATGGTGGTTGTTGGGCATAAGACTAGCTAGGTACCTACATTTTCAATTCTCATAAACGAATATAATATTCTTCAAGATAAGAATAACAACACGAGAAAAATTTCAATAAAATAGGCACATTACGTAAGTAGGGTTGTCCAGCTGCTGCAAATATCTTAGTTTAATAAACATTTCGAACGTGTACATACACCTAGAATATCGTGTTCATGTAACATCGTATTTCTAAGTTTACCTTCACATTACAATGTAGAATTGCTTACAGTGTGCACAAATGGGCGAGACAGAGCCACGTAACTCGATCAGTGCAATCGTAGCGTAAATTCAATTGAGTGCAGTCTATCACTGTAAAGTTGTGTCGTCTCTTGATGGAATGTGGCAATTCCTATTGGATGTGGCTACGTATTTTGTTCTAGCACACCAACTCTATATTATCTATATATATAAAAATGAATCCCTATTTCCCTTGGTCACGGCATCACGCGTTAACTACTGAACTGATTTCGTTAATTCTTTTTTGTTGTGTTTGTTAATGTCTGGAGAAGGTTCTTATGAAAGAAAAAGTCAAGAAAGTTGTGCAGGACATTTAAAGAAAACTCAACGACCATATTAACTTATGAGGAGACGGACATAGGATACTTTTTATCCTGCCACGGGGACGACGTACCTATGCCACGGGCGAAGCCGCGGGGCACAGTTAGTGTATTATAAATTTGTAAAATAGCCGTACCTGTAGGCAATTGTAGATACCTACTGAGAAAATTTGGGTTATGTTAGAAATACTTCTCAATACAAAAATATTTTTTAAGAATTCTTGCCTGTTTGCCTGTTGGTCTGTTTGTCGGTTTGTGTGATTTTCAGTCTTAGTCAGACTTAAAATCTCATGCATGTTTGATTACAATCGGTTGAGAATAAGCTGAGATATAGTCAAAAACGCGAAAACCGACGTCCATGCGGGCGGTGCCGCGGTCATAAGCTAGTGTTTTATATTAGAATCTTCCTACTTAAATATATTATTCCTTTACTTTAGGCCCTTTTTTTCCGGACAATTTTATTTTCCATTACGTAGTTCACCTCAATTCAATCAGCATTTTAAGTTTGTCAACACAACTTTAGTAGGTAGGTACAGTAGGTACGTTTTAAGACTATCTAAACGTGACTAATCAAATCTTGCTTAAAATAATATGTGATGAATGACTTACATTCATGTTTTATTTAATACTGCTTGTGCCCATGACTTCGTCTGCCTGAACTTAGATCTGTGTTTTAATTTTTTTACGTGGAACTTTAGTACTTTCTCAAAAAATAAATAAAAGTGGTCTAAGTTACGCCTTATAACAACCACACCAGCTATCTGCAGTAAAAACCACGCGAAAATTATAGAGACATGCTTAGCTAATTCGGAGATTAAGTAGGTACCAAATAGACAGATTAAGTAAACAGACTAGATTTAGGTATTCTTATTATACCTACCTACCATAAATGCATAAACTTTCTTTAAAAAGGATTACTTTTAAAGAATTTTAAAATTAATTTGAATTTGAAATTTGAATTCAATATCAAAAACAGACACTTCAATTCCATTTATTTGTGAACACAGTGTAGGCACAAACGATATCCAATTTCGCCGCCGCCGTGCCCTCAAATTAATCACACGCTACATCGCTCAATATTGATGATACTGTAACTAGTTTGAAAATAGTTATCTTGTATTGGAGCCAAACGTGATATTACCTACTTCAAAACAGATCAATTTCAATTTCCTTAAGACATAGAGTCGTGTTTGACTTTAGTTACCTAGCAGTAGGATGCCGTTTGTAGACTTTTTCTGCCTCATTTTCCAGCAACTCAATACCTAATCCTAAAGACCAGTTATGGGTGGCAAAACAGATATCCGGTTACAAGTTAGCACTATCAAGGACACTTACAAACTTAGGTTATCGCGACTGGACGGATGATTTTGTAATTTGATATCATCATAGTTTAAAAGTTCGAAATTTGGAAAGAGGTATACCTAGATTTATGTCTGAAATAAACACGTACCTAGTTTACTTTATAAACCTGGAATTTCCAGTCCCATAGATCAATATTCCACTGGGGCGTGACCGTAGGCTGCAGCTAGTATAGGTACCTACGATATGGGCGAATATTGAATAAGTATTTTGCGTATTCATTTGATTCCCCTGGTGATGGCACTTACTACTTTGAAGATTTTTAGCGAATAAGAATAATGTGTTTAATTCAACACATGTAATTAACACACAATTTAACACAATTACCTATTGCTATTTATTAAAAATTTGCAAAGTACCTTTGGGCGCTGCTGGGAGAATCAAGTGAATACCCCAAATTTAAAATTCACATATAACACCTAAATGAAATAACGGTGGACTTTTTGGTCCTTGCTAAGAAAGACTAACCAAATTGTCTGTTCCTAATTAAACGGATAGGTATACGACATATCCAACTGGTAACTCATAACTATTATGAGCAAACAATGCGCTTGCCAAGTTACTTTGTAATTATTACACATAGATAAACGCGCCATGACTCGGCAGCGGCTGGTCTAATCATGTTTGGGACTACTCAAAATCTAAAATTGGTGACTACGCAACTCGATGACTTTTTTAAATTCAAATTCTGCCCAAAAAATGTCCTTACTATTCCCATGACCATCGTCATTTAAAATGAGAAATATGGTGATAGTGTAACCGAAGAAATCGGTTTACCTACGTGTGAGTACTTTACAACTAAATAACTCATTGAAATACGCTAATTAAAAAGATTTAAAAAAACTAAGGCCCCTCGGCAGGGTGCCTAGGAGGCGACAACATTTCCGCGCTGAATGGTGATGGAAAGCCTTTGCGAAACAACTGCTTACACGGGGATCACTAGGTATCACAGGACAGGACTTAGTTTCCTCCTTCAGACGCTTGTTGAGTTCTACGAAAAGCCCGTATGGTTTTTTCTAGTTTGCAAAAATAAAACTAAGTACAAAAAGTTTTTAATCCACGCGGACGTAGTTGCGGGCTGGCGACTTCGTCCACGTGGTTTTAGATATTTAAGGCCTGTTGCCCATTAAATGCTATTACCCCCAGGCATAGGCAGCTAGAAAACCTGAGGATTTTTCCTTCAAGATCCAAAAAGCTGTCGTTATTGTGCGGTGTCAGGGTGCCCTGCTATTAAAGTCAGAAGACTAATTTTGACTGAGTTTTGATGTGATCATCGCAGTCGAAATTACTCTTCAGAAGCCTAAGATTTTATTAGATTTAATAACAATCATTCAAACAACGAGAACACCTCTACCGGTTAGGATATTTTTGTGTCCGAAATTGTTAGGGCTAGGTTTGTGATAGAACGCGTTGGAAGTTTTCGGGAAACATTGGCATCAGAACCCAGCCGGCCACAGCAATGCCAAACATCCTTAATCCAAAAACACCGATAGCGTAGAAATAATAGATATTTGAATTACTTCTCCCAAAATCAGGTAGGTACACCCCCCACACGCAGTGCCACCATCATAAAAAAGTTCAATGTAAAATATAGTTTCTACGACATATTAATAATCTAAGGTTTCTACCTACCAGCTGGAATAAAAAATCTTATAAAAAGACAACTATTAATACCTTTATACATTGATGTTCTTGTCTAGATTTATGATATTATAACCACGTATAATTTTTCAAAAACGTAGGTACCTACCTATTTTTTTTTCATTTTTACGAGTCTTATTATTTGACAGGAATAGCAAAAAATATATCATAAACTTATTAATATTCACCATGTAGTTAGGTATTTATAACATTAGTTGCTTCAGTTATCTATAATTGAGAGGGTCAACTGGCATGATGCCAACTCTGAACATTCTATACGCTACATGATGAAACTGATCAGAAGCACGAATTTTTCACCGGGTTCGTGCAAACTATTCGAGGCGGCTGATGTTTTTGACATTCAAAATGTAAGCAAAATTGGGGTGGAATAATAAATTTATATTATGTTTAAATAGTGTTTTGTACGCTTAAATTATAGGCTGAATATACGGAGCACGAAAATTATTGTAGGTTCTACCCTATGTTCTAGCAAATATTGAAGTGTTTTCCAACTGTAATCATCATTATAACATAGATTATGTTGCTTATCAAACGAAAGCATTACGTTAATTAGGTAATTGAAATTGTGCTCAAGATTAATAGGAGCACAATTTAGTTGCGAACATTTATTTTAATTAATATCTTATTAGTTAGATACTTTCCTTCCTTCCACTTCCTACTCTTCAGGACACTCCACTGCCACTTCGGGATAACCTAGATATACTTGGCATGGATGTTCGCAGCAAACTGAATAATAAAAACTACATCGAGAGCATCATCAAAACGGCCTCGCGGAAACTCGGAGTCCTGAACAAGGTGAGACGGTTTTTCACGCCGGAGCAACGGTGTCTTCTGTACAAGGCACAAATCCGTTCCGGCGTGGAATACTGTTCTCATCTCTGGGATGGCTCTGCTCAGTACTTGTTAGATGCTCTCGACAGGTTGCAGCGACGCGCGGCCCGTATTATTGGGAGTCCCGAAGTTACCAACACTCTCGAGCCCCTGCAATTGCGCAGAGATATAGCATCTTTGGCAGCTTTTTACCGCATATACCATGGGGAGTGTTCCGACGAGCTCTACCAACTAGTCCCACCCTCTCCATTCCTATACAGAACAACACGTGCAAGGCTGAGATACCACCCTCATATGGTGCAAACAATTCCATCAAGAACCAAGCGGTTCGGTGCCTCTTTCCTTTGCCGCACCATCAAAACCTGGAATTCTTTACCAGCTCACGTGTTTCCTTCCTCATACAGTCCCGGGTCCTTTAAGCGGGGCGTGAAAAAGCATTTGATGAGGCCGTCAAGCTGAGAGCCACCATTTTGGCACTATCGGTGTTTGCAATGGTGACTCCCATTCCAGAGACTTTGCCTCAGCTTACCATCAGGCGAGGTGAAGTCATGTTGACGTGACCGACATAAAAAAAAAAAAAAAAAAAAAAACTCACCGGTTACTGGTAAAGTTAAAATTAAATATTACGGGTAGTTAGCACAGGTTAATTAACTTAGGTAAAGACTTAGAACCAAAATAAAAATGTAGATATAACGCGGTTAATATTATAAGTTCTATTTATTATGAGAAGTATCGTGTAATTTAATTCAAAATTGTATTATTTGAACTGAAGTTTTATGATTTAAATCTAATAGATGAGTAGGTAATTAATGTTACAATGACCGTATTCAGTTAAAAAAATATGGGTAAGTGCGTGCAACACTTAGCTGCAGTGCTATTAGATGCAGTTTTAGAACTAGTTAGTATATAAAATGCTTTAATAGGTAGATACTCTTAGGTAATAATTTCAATATAGATTATTAAACAAATTATGCATTAATTAATACGGTTTAGGTTTATTTTCTACCTAATAAGTACGTACTTAATTGAAGTATATCTGTATTAGCATTACATATTATTAAATTATGGTCGAATAGGGTATTTCAATTAATCGTATTACACAATTTATTAAACTAAATAAATAGTTAGGTACCTACCTATGTTTTAAAGATTAACAAACTTTATAATTATTCCTATTTTTTTTCTATTTACCTATTTGTAATTAAATTACAACAGTTGTTAATCCCCAAAGCAAATATTATGTACCTATAGTTAGCGTCAAAAGCAAATTGACCATTTTCAGTTTTATAATCTACTTTGGATGCGGACTGTCTGTAACATATCAATAACTATTTTGGCGCCATATGTAATGGGAAGTAGGTAAGCCTATTTCCATTAACCAGATATTTTAGCTACCCCTAACAGGTCTGGGAATCGAAGCCTGTCCATAACATGATCATCTGAAAACTTTTCACATACCTAGCCAGTTCACTGACGCCACGTTTTGGTACACGATTGTAGACATTACGCCCATGTCGTCAAACTGCTGAATCAAAATCTCTTACGGCTATTATGGGATGAAGCTCCATCTTGTAAAAAAAACATCAATCATTATAATAATTCTGAGCATAATTTAAAAAAACGGAATAGTTACGATCTTTTCTGGGATTTCGAACGAAACAAATAGGTAGGTCACATAAAATACGAATTTTATTAAATTCCAAATTTTCCTTAAATTTGCCGTATATCATTACTTCACAGAATTTGTTCCTTAACAGCGACACTATCGTATAGTGAAATAATAAAGGATGTGGTTTTTTTTTCAAAATCAACGGGTTCGATTCTCAGCTAGGTTTATTGGTTTTTCGAAAATCTAATGATGAGGTTTTAAGTTTCATCAAAATCGGGCTCGTGACTCCTTTGACCATTTTTCGCTATTCCTTATAGTTTCGGATTTGGCCATGCAATCCCTTTTGAAAAATTCACCCTGTATATATTTTTACATTATCAGAGAGAAGAGATTTCAAAGAACAAAAAACTCTTTGACTTTTTTTAAAAAGCTGATATTTTGACGTGAGATTTTTCGATTGAAAATTGGGGTGGTTTTTCGATATTTAGTCAAAATAAGCTGAAAAAAAGAGTATTTCAAATCAAAAAAAATTACAGTGTCTTTGGGACATAAAAAGCTAAGTTTTCACCAAATTTCGTGGAAAACAAATTTGTTTTGCTTAAGATAAAAATAAAAAACCAAAAACTTGATCATTTGAATTTTTCACATACTTTTTGAGGTTATGTGAAAAAAGTGTAAATACAAAAGTTGTAGGTCTCTTTATTACCTACAACTTTGTCATTTAACTTTTTTCCATAGGACTTGTAGTTTTGCCGGAAATCGAGATAAACCGTTTTTACCCTTAAAACTCACCCCCCTCCCCCCTTCCCGAGCTCAGATCGCCCGTAATTTATTTTTCCTATCATTTTTATTATTTATTCTCTTCCTTTTACAACAGGTTTCATCCTACTATAAATTTATTTTGTCTCAAAGTCTATCGGCACTGGTCTATTGGACAAGTAATCTATACTAATATTATAAAGAGGAAAGATTTGTTTTTTTGTTTTTTTGTTTGTAACGAATAGGCTCCGAAACTACTGGACCGATTTCAATAATTCTTTCACCAATAGAAAGCTACATTATCTGTGAGTAACATAGGCTATAATTTATCTCCAAAAAATTTAGGGATCCTTACTAAAACTTCAATAATGTAACCCAAGGTGTAAAAAAATGACCTAAACAAATTACTTACATCGCGTGCGCTGCGAAAACTATTGAAGATAGAACAAAATAATGTACTGTGGAAATGTATAACATAAAAAGTTCTACAAAAAAGTCCGCGATAGCATATGTCTACCTAATAAAGGTAGCCCACAGTAACCATTTTTATCTTTACAAATTACAAAAAAATCATGTTTCATTTTCAAAGCTAATTTTAACAATACAGTATTATTTCTTATCCAATTAAATACGTTAGATACGTTGTACGTTTAATGTAGATCAAAATTGCCACTCACGCTATATAATTATCATAAATAGTTTAAGAGTTATCGCAATAATTATGAAAAATAATGCGCGGCGAAATAAATGCAAGTTGAAATGCGGACGTAAATCAGACCAATATTACTTCGGGACATCATAGGTACGTAGGTAGGTATTTAAACTGTGCTCAAAATAATTATGCTCTATACACACAGTACTGTTTTCTTGGGTGCCTTTGAGGATAGCACGGGGTGCTACAGCACTGGACGAGCTCAAATTCACCAATCATGGGCAACAATCCATTCGCGCCAGGACGTCGTTTGTCTCGCGAATTATACCTATCTAAGATTATGTTTCCTGAGGTATATCTTTGTATTCCCATCCAAATAAATTATATCTTAATCAAGACTTTAAATTGTGTAAAAAATATTTAAAAACTGTTTGAGTTATTGAAATCGGACTTCAGAGGAGGGGATTGGAGAGATGGGGTGGGGTTGTGAGCTCTGGTTACCCTTCTTACCGGCGGCAGCGGGAACACAACACAATGTCTATTATGGCTGCGGTCTTCTGTACCCCATCCCCTCTTTTCCGGGGTTCGGTACGGACATCATGCTTTTTTTTTATATCACTTAGGTGGCAGACGAGCACACGGCCCACCTATATGACCTATGCACCTATGGACGTGCACAACACCAGGGGCGTCACACTCGCGCTGCCGACCCTGCAAAATGCTTCTAATGCCCTTCATGAAGAACCCCATATTTAGCCGCCAGGGAAAACCACTG
Source organism: Lithosia quadra (assembly GCA_963576445.1). Lineage (NCBI taxonomy): Eukaryota > Metazoa > Arthropoda > Insecta > Lepidoptera > Erebidae > Lithosia > Lithosia quadra. Next base: position 6,627,239 of record OY754873.1, on the reverse strand, counting down.
CAGAGAGATCGTTCCACAGCCTAAGCGTGCGTGGAATGAAATTTCTTTCAAACCTTACAGTACGCACTGCAGGCGGATGCAACGTGTGGGGATGAATTCCCTGTCTGTGGCGAGCGGTGCGATGATAGAAAGTAACTATAGGCTGATGCCATGCTGGGATGGGAATTGGTTGATATTATGATAATATCAAACAATTCCCATCCCAGGGTCAACTGGGGGGGTGCGGGCCAGAACCTCCACGTGGTGCACCTGGGCAACGGAGGCGAGCAGCGCCTCCCACTCGCCACGGGAGACGCTGCTGCCTGCGGCCAATCCGGCTGGGGTGGCCCTCTAGAGGGCTGCTCCGAGGCTCTCCACGTGTCCCTCTGGCTAGCAGATGGCACAGTGGGGAGTGAGCTGGGGGCGAGCTGATTGTCTGCGCGCCGACGGTTGGGTGACAGGACGGCCTCCTGTTACCCTACACCCCACCGTCGGAGAAGTGACGCGATGCTCGCCCCACCCCCCCCTTTCGGGGGGTCGAGGGGGCCATCTCAAAACCGTAGATGGCCCGGGGTCAGCTGGGGTGCGAGGGATAACCTTACACCCCGGTTACTAAGGCCCGAGACCGCGTGTGGTTTTTATCAGGTCTGAGTGAGACTTAACCGCGCCTGCTGGCTGACAGGGATGATATATGAAGGAACTTCCGCACGAAAAAAGGAATTTGAAACAGAATTCGAAATCCACGCGGGCGGAGCCGCGGGCAACAGCTAGTAGCAAATATTTTGCCGTATATACAATGTCACCTTGACGAGTGGTGGTCTCACTAGGTATTTATGCGCTGGCGTCGATCCAGGAGATGTAGGTCGGCTGTGCGCGCGTACTTCTCTCGGTGGTATTCATATCGAGAAAATAGAAAATAAACAATATTTCTTTGAAATAGAATTGCAAGTGCAGAATGTACTAAGTAGTAGCTTACGTCTTGTTCATATTGAATCTGTCACGAACAGTCTGATTCATAGAGAATATTCTTACTCATACGTTATGAATCTAGCTAGATACTAGGTAATAGCTATCTGTATATGCATTTATTCAAATCGAAACTGGGGGTTGGTGGGAAATAAACAATAGGTAGGTAAATAAAAAGTATGTAGCGAGTAGGTAGGTACTTAGTTATTTTTTAACTCAGAATAGGTACAAAATAGACTGTTCTTATGTAGAGTTTATTTTTCTGTAGGTAGAGTATACCCGTTGACGAAACGGCGCAATGCTTGCCCCATCCCCCTTTCTAGGGATTGAGGGGGGCATCATAAAACTGTAGATGGGCCGGGGTCAGATGAGGAGCAAGGGAAATGCCTTTTGGGTAACCTTACATCCCGGTAATTGAGACCCAAGACGGCGTGCGGTTGTAGTCGGTTTGAATCCAACATAACCTCCCCCGATGGCCGACAGGGGTGATATTCGCGGAGCTTCAGGCACGAAAAGAAACGTAAGTGTAGGCAGGTAGGTATACGGTGAGACCGCCTGTTGCACGATGCACGATGGGTGGCCAATGCCTGGTGGGGTTCCCGAATAATTTCTTTCTTTAGGATATACCCAGGATTACCCGTGGTATACCCGTTGCCGTGTGATTTTAGTCCATCCGATTCCGACATAGCCTATCTTACCGTTAGCCTCAAGCCGGACCTGTGGGCTATTTCCATCACATGTCTCTCTCTCTCTCTCTAACTTAAGAGCACTGCTCTTGTCGGTGGAGTAATCGCCCCTCTACTCTATTCTCTTTCAATCTTTTCATCTCCTGATACGATCCAACTTGTATCTTTTCCTTCACTTGTTCCATAAATGTTCTTCTTAGTCTACCTCTTCCTCTCTTTCCTTCAATCTTTCCTTCTATGATTATCATTTGTAAACAAATCGTGCCGTATCAGATGGCCAATAATTTTTCCCCTTTGTTTCTCGATTTTTTTTCGACATAAGACATCGACGTAAATTACAAAAAAATGTAGATATCCAGAATACAATTAGAGAATAAGAACATTAAAATATTACCTAGTATTCGTGTATAAACAAACATTATCTTCAAACAATCATAAATTCACCTCGGTCGGTGGTGAATCCGCAACTGTACAGCAACCAGCAACAGCTGCATCGCATCTATTTGTGACTATCGGTAAGGACGTCATTGTTTGTGTTAACTTTTTAAATCGTGGAATATACGCAATATAAATAAAATCTTCCTTCTTCATGTAGATACAATTGCAGCAGCATCTAGCAACCTCTTATATTTTTACTAGAAACAGGTTCATAGGTCTTCATAAGTTACCTCTATTCTCTTCTCTATTATCTATAATAAATTGGAAAGTAGCCTGTGCCTGTACATTGGTGATATTAAAAAAAAAACTTTTTTTAATTCTTATCTGTTTGTCCGTTTATTCGCGATGGATGCAAAAACTACAGAACAGATACGGCCTTCAATAGCAATATTTAGGAATATGTAGTTAGATTTATTAATGATAAACTATTAAGTGGCTATAAAGCTTAACTATATAGGTACCTACCTACCAATGCTAGTCTTTAAATATGTTCAAAATAAAAGTACCTAGGTAGTCAGTGAAATTCTCATCTAGATTCTTTTGAAATCAGTGCAATCATCACCTAGGTACTTCTGACGCTGAATGTACTTATCGTACTGGTAAGTTTTATAATGTCCATTTCTCCACACAAATGTATCTGTTCGAAGCATGTTAACCAGCTATAGCGTGTTGACGTAGTTATGGATTCAGCATAACTACGAATACGTCAACAGCCTGGCCTCTGAAAATTCCAGCAATTTTCGCAGTTGCTAATACACATGGGAGGAATTCAACTGCTATTATAGACCGACAGGAATACAGTAACGGTAAAACTACCAACGAAGTCATATAACTACTGCTTCAAATAGGTAACGCACCAAGCACCAACCAAGAAACAAGAAAATGGAGAGAAAATAAATTTCCCAGTTTATTTATTTATCTACATTAATTTCTAATACGCGTTGCATACCAGTAGGAGTAAAAACGTTACTCAGATGAGTCAGATGCACAAATGTTGTTTGGAGCAGAACTCAGGCACCCAGCATAATGTACCTAGGTACAGGTTTTACTGCGCAGTGTGCAGTACTGTAACTTAGCTTTCAATTCAATACTTGCGCTGTAATTAAAACTGCACAAAAGGCACCCCTAGCGAACATTTTAATTCAGCAAGCTTGTAAAAAGCTTATAACCGTTCCAGTCAAGCCATATCAATATTTTTGATGTAGATATTTTTAACGCTACATTTTAAATTGGTTCGTAAGATATGCCATTTTTATGTAAGTAGTCAGTAGTAGGTAAGCAAAAGAAGTCTAGATAGACCAACGAAAATAGTCATCACTTTTGACTACCTACTTTTTCAATCTTTTTTTATCCTTTTTTTCCGCGCGGAAATCCTCATGGATACCTACCCCGCGGCCAGCGGGACAGGTTATGTCGGACTCTTACCGACTAAAACCGCACGCCGAGGGTCTTCTGACGCCAGGTTGTAAGGTTGCCCATAGAATATTTTCCTCGCACCCCGGCAATCTTTTTCTGAACCTCGAGAAATTTTTGCCACAGTATCCGGAGATCCTTACCCCATTTAAAACTACTTGCTGACGGCCTGCTCTAGATGAACGGTTGTGCAAATATTTAGAAGAATCTGTTTAGCAGTTTTCAAGTGATACTCTACTAGGTACGCTAGAAAAGTTCTACGAGATCGTGATGAAAATAACATTGAAAAAACAAATGCAACAAAAGACCTAAAATTGAGCTTTACCTAAAATTGGGTAAACCAAAAAAGTGTTTTTACCTTTGTACCAATACTACTTTAGAAAACTTGTGTACTCTGAATGAGAATTCTGTTTATCTAGGTACCTACTCAATGGGCTCTATTGGCTTCAAAATTTTGATTCAAATATCATTTAATCATTTTCATCAACTTCTTTATGTTTGAAATCAGTCCAATCATTATTTTCCTTTTGACGCTGACTGCATAGGTATACATTCGACGTTTTAAATAATTTGTAGCGCACGTGACAGCGCAATGCTGAGGGAAGAAAAATCATTAAAAAGAAATGGGTAGTTGGTACAGTTTTACCTCGTTATGATTTTTATTATTTGTTTAGATGCAGGTATGTAGATATTTGTAGCTACGAGTATGTATTCGTATTCGTAATTGCTCGTAACACTCGACTACGAAGTTCGACAATTTTCCACCAGGGCGGCTAGTACACGCGTAGTTCGCGCACTCGCGATAGATGTCAATAGAGGTAAAAAACTGCCATTCGGTGTTAAGATTCTCCGCAATTGATAGACTACCTGAGTGGTATTTCACTTCGTTACTTTCGTATGAAAATATTAATAACTAGCTGTTGCCCGCGGCTCCGCCCGCGTGGATTTCGAATTCTGTTTCAAATTCCTTTTTTCGTGCGGAAGTTCCTTCATATATCATCCCTGTCAGCCAGCAGGCGCGGTTAAGTCTCACTCAGACCTGATAAAAACCACACGCGGTCTCGGGCCTTAGTAACCGGGGTGTAAGGTTATCCCTCGCACCCCAGCTGACCCCGGGCCATCTACGGTTTTGAGATGGCCCCCTCGACCCCCCGAAAGGGGAGGGTGGGGCGAGCATCGCGTCACTTCTCCGACGGTGGGGTGTAGGGTAACAGGAGGCCGTCCTGTCACCCAACCGTCGGCGCGCAGACAATCAGCTCGCCCCCAGCTCACTCCCCACTGTGCCATCTGCTAGCCAGAGGGACACGTGGAGAGCCTCGGAGCAGCCCTCTAGAGGGCCACCCCAGCCGGATTGGCCGCAGGCAGCAGCGTCTCCCGTGGCGAGTGGGAGGCGCTGCTCGCCTCCGTTGCCCAGGTGCACCACGTGGAGGTTCTGGCCCGCACCCCCCCAGTTGACCCTGGGATGGGAATTGTTTGATATTATCATAATATCAACCAATTCCCATCCCAGCATGGCATCAGCCTATAGTTACTTTCTATCATCGCACCGCTCGCCACAGACAGGGAATTCATCCCCACACGTTGCATCCGCCTGCAGTGCGTACTGTAAGGTTTGAAAGAAATTTCATTCCACGCACGCTTAGGCTGTGGAACGATCTCTCTGCAGTGGTTTTCCCTGGCGGCTAAATATGGGGTTCTTCATGAAGGGCATTAGAAGCATTTTGCAGGGTCGGCAGCGCGAGTGTGACGCCCCTGGTGTTGTGCACGTCCATAGGTGCATAGGTCATATAGGTGGGCCGTGTGCTCGTCTGCCACCTAAGTGATATAAAAAAAAAGCATGATGTCCGTACCGAACCCCGGAAAAGAGGGGATGGGGTACAGAAGACCGCAGCCATAATAGACATTGTGTTGTGTTCCCGCTGCCGCCGGTAAGAAGGGTAACCAGAGCTCACAACCCCACCCCATCTCTCCAATCCCCTCCTCTGAAGTCCGATTTCAATAACTCAAACAGTTTTTAAATATTTTTTACACAATTTAAAGTCTTGATTAAGATATAATTTATTTGGATGGGAATACAAAGATATACCTCAGGAAACATAATCTTAGATAGGTATAATTCGCGAGACAAACGACGTCCTGGCGCGAATGGATTGTTGCCCATGATTGGTGAATTTGAGCTCGTCCAGTGCTGTAGCACCCCGTGCTATCCTCAAAGGCACCCAAGAAAACAGTACTGTGTGTATAGAGCATAATTATTTTGAGCACAGTTTAAATACCTACCTACGTACCTATGATGTCCCGAAGTAATATTGGTCTGATTTACGTCCGCATTTCAACTTGCATTTATTTCGCCGCGCATTATTTTTCATAATTATTGCGATAACTCTTAAACTATTTATGATAATTATATAGCGTGAGTGGCAATTTTGATCTACATTAAACGTACAACGTATCTAACGTATTTAATTGGATAAGAAATAATACTGTATTGTTAAAATTAGCTTTGAAAATGAAACATGATTTTTTTGTAATTTGTAAAGATAAAAATGGTTACTGTGGGCTACCTTTATTAGGTAGACATATGCTATCGCGGACTTTTTTGTAGAACTTTTTATGTTATACATTTCCACAGTACATTATTTTGTTCTATCTTCAATAGTTTTCGCAGCGCACGCGATGTAAGTAATTTGTTTAGGTCATTTTTTTACACCTTGGGTTACATTATTGAAGTTTTAGTAAGGATCCCTAAATTTTTTGGAGATAAATTATAGCCTATGTTACTCACAGATAATGTAGCTTTCTATTGGTGAAAGAATTATTGAAATCGGTCCAGTAGTTTCGGAGCCTATTCGTTACAAACAAAAAAACAAAAAAACAAATCTTTCCTCTTTATAATATTAGTATAGATAACATAACATACATATAATAAATTTTTGAATATCTTCATCGAATAAAATTCGTTGAAGATTAGAAAACTAGTAGTAAAGAAATGTTGGTCCTTCAAATCAAACCTTTGCTTCAAACCAATATTATAATCATCAAACTATTGGGTCTTGGATTGGATCATGGCTGTCCTGATATACTAGGTACCTACGAGTACATAGTTAGGCATACTATGCAGTTGCGGATGTTACTGAACTTGTTGTTGAAACTTACTTTTAGTACCTACCTATGCCCATTTCAAAATGCTTCCGCATACAGGGTACCTATAATATAATTATACTCTACACTAGTAGACCAGTGCCGATAGCTATGAAAATGGTAAAAAATAAAGAAATTTATAGTAGGATGAAACCTGTTGTAAAAGGAAGAGAATATAATAAAAATGATAGGAAAAATAAATTACGGGCGATCTGAGCTCGGGAAGGGGGGAGGGGGGTGAGTTTTAAGGGTAAAAACGGTTTATCTCGATTTCCGGCAAAACTACAAGTCCTATGGAAAAAAGTTAAATGACAAAGTTGTAGGTAATAAAGAGACCTACAACTTTTGTATTTACACTTTTTTCACATAACCTCAAAAAGTATGTGAAAAATTCAAATAATCAAGTTTTTGGTTTTTTATTTTTATCTTAAGCAAAACATATTTGTTTTCCACGAAATTTGGTGAAAACTTAGCTTTTTATGTCCCAAAGACACTGTAATTTTTTTGATTTGAAATACTCTTTTTTTCAGCTTATTTTGACTAAATATCGAAAAACCACCCCAATTTTCAATCGAAAAATCTCACGTCAAAATATCAGCTTTTTAAAAAAAGGCACAGAGGTTTTTGTGCTTTGAAATCTCTTCTTTCTGATAATGTAAAAATATATATACATTGCTATGGTAAATGTTCTCAGAAAATGCAAAGAAGAAAAACTCGAATTCGAAATTAACATTTTTGTATTTAGTCATTTCCTCGCTGAGGTGGGATGAAAAGTTACATGTTGCACTATAACTTCATGGTTGCACTCGAGTGCAAAGATTTTTCACCTTGTGCACTTTTGATTCCCTCGCTAAAGCTCAGGGTTCTATTTTGTGAATCGCTCGCTGCGCTCGTGATTCAAATTATGAACCCTTCGCTTGCTCGGTCATCAAAACTGAGCACGCGAAGGGTTCTAAAAATTGAACCCAGATCTTTAACGAGGGAATCAAAAGTGCCCAAGGTGAAAAATCTTTGCACTCGAGTGTAACTATGAAGCTATAGTGCAACACGTAACTTTTCATCCCACCTCAGCGAGGAAATGACTAAATACAATAATCACAATATAGAACCCTGAGCTTTAGCGAGGGAATCAAAAGTGCACAAGGTGAAAAATCTTTGCACTCGAGTGCAACCATGAAGTTATAGTGCAACATGTAACTTTTCATCCCACCTCAGCGAGGAAATGACTAAATACAAAAATATTAATTTCGAATTCGAGTTTTTCTTCTTTGCATTTTCTGAGAACATTTACCATAGCAATGTATATATATTTTTACATCATCAGAAAGAAGAGATTTCAAAGAACAAAAAACTCTTTGACTTTTTTTAAAAAGCTGATATTTTGACGTGAGAATTTTCGATTGAAAATTAGGGTGGTTTTTCGATATTTAGTCAAAATAAGCTGAAAAAAAGAGTATTTCAAATCAAAAAAATTACAGTGTATGTGGGACATAAAAAGCTAAGTTTTCACCAAATTTCGTGGAAAACAAATTTGTTTTGCTTAAGATAAAAATAAAAAACCAAAAACTTGATTATTTGAATTTTTCACATACATTTTGAGGTTATGTGAAAAAAGTGTAAATGAAAAGTTGTAGGTCTCTTTATTACCTACAACTTTGTCATTTAACTTTTTTCCATAGGACTTGTAGTTTTGCCGGAAATCGAGATAAACCGTTTTTACCCTTAAAACTCACCCCCCTCCCCACTTCCCGACCTCAGATCGCCCGTAATTTATTTTTCATATCATTTTTATTATATTCTCTTCCTTTTACAACAGGTTTCATCCTACTATAAATTTATTTTGTCTCAAAGTCTATTTGCACTGGTCTATAGATACTATTAACTTGCTCGCCATCTAACAAAACAAAACAAATGGTAGGTACATACAATTTGTAAGCCCTCAGTCAACCCGAAAATTAACCCAAGTGTGTTGCACTGTAGGTAGGTAAGTACAGTCAGCGTCAAAAGTTGATGATCTGCAAAAAAGAAAGCTTATGCCCGCGGCTTCACTCGCGTGTACATCGGTTTTCACATTTTTTGACTATTTATCTCCAGTTCTACTCAACCGATTGTGATCAAACATGCGTAAGATTTAAGTCTAACCAATAATTTTCTAGTAAAAACCGCATCAAAATCCGTTCAATAGTTTTTACGTCCATCGCAGCTGGCCCCGTAGATGGCCTTTTAAGTTCACTTAGATATTCGAACGTAAGCAAATAGTAGACTGCATGCAAATAACTGCAGTTAAGGGAAGGTAAAGTAGGTAGATACCTACCTTGTTAGCCCACACACGCTACCTGCAATCCTGTATGCCTTCTAATTTCTGCACTAGGCTCTGTTCTGTTCTAAAATTTTAGACGGCAGTCGCACTCGTAAAAGCCAAGTTGTGGAGGGCTCTATCAAGATCGGCGCTCAGATGAAAAAGTGAAAAAAGTACTTACTTATAGTGGTAATTGCACCCTGTATCTACGCCTTAGATACCTACACAGATTCCAGTACTTACCACCATGAGTCTGTGTAATAGGTATAGGTTCATGCTTACTACTTATAAGTTTTGTTGCACTAGCTAGCCTATGCCCTCGGCTTCGACCGCGCGGACGTCGGTTTTCACGGTATTCTTAGCATAAAATTATAGGCATAGAATATATTTTTAACAACCTACCTGTTTTATAATTAATTACCTTTTAAAATACTTACGTGTATGTAAATTCATTGTAACTACGAAATTAGAAATGAACAACACAACGTATAAGTATTCTATTAAAATATCTCCTGCATAAGATCAGTTTCCAAAAATATCTTATTATTCAAATCTTCAGGTGGTAAATAACTAAGAAACGTAAGAGCGGTGCGTGGGCGCACTTAGAAACGTCGGTAACGAGTTTCACCACCAGCTATTCTGGAACAAATAAAATAAATCTGATCGCTGCCCGTCTATCACAACTTCAAATATATTTTATTTTCATAGAATATAATCAAGATGGGTGTTTTAGACAGCAAACACAAAACCCACAGTCCGTCCGATCGATGGTTAGATACCCGCACGTCCCTGACTCTATGCATATCTAAAGACTAGGTACCCTGCTCATCGACAGGGTATCGTACTATGTAGGTATCTGCTTAATAGGCATAGATAGTACATAGGTGCTCGTAGTCAGTGTGATTGGCGGTTTTCTATGAACGATCATTATACATGGTACCTACCTAACAACCAAAAATTACTATTACTTATATAATATTATTATCATTATTATATCCCTGTCAATCACAATTACACCCTGGCCGGTGTTGCCCACTTCGCCGGAGCTTTATTGCCGTCTCTCCCAAACTATGGGTGGGTAGCATAGAATAATAATAATAATAAATCTTTATTTCAGGCCCATAGTAAAAATAACAGATCAATAGAGTTCAGATTACCTATATACAGATAGAAAGAACTGACCCTGGGTTCATCAAAGCAGGAATGATCTAGATATATTCGAAAAGTTCTACTAATTCAAAATGTGGGTACTTAGGTACCTACTTAATGTGTCTATATGTCTAAATATGAAATCATAATTCGAACCTTCATAAGACTGCTAATTAACGATTCAATCGACATGCATGACCGTATTTCTAAATGTAGGTAGGTATAAATAGATTTTTGTATGTATTATTTACGCATGGTAATTTGAATTTATGAAGGCAGTGGGCTGCCATCTCTACGTTTTCGCAATGAAATAACATCACATGCAGTCAGACATTTTATCTCAGACTCAAACCCAAACTCTTTTGATATAGATCTCCCACTGTGGTTGACTTGGACGTCTCTCAACAGATGGCGTTGCCATATCATAACTTTTTTTAATATGTGATGCTCGTTTTTTATAACAGATATCATCATACCATAGACGTCATAACTAGAAATATTTAGATTCGACTACACCCTCTATTACACTATCACAAATCGTAATAGTTTCAGAATGTTAATAAATTACCTGCCTACTGTTCGTATAGTGTGATTTATTATGCAAAGAAAACCTCAGTAATACCTATATTTAAAAAGATAATTGAAATGTATGAACATTCATAGTGGATGCGCCAAAGGTCGTGGCCTATCACTGATCGTTAATGAAAACCTATCGATCAAACAGATCAAGATCGCATCCGGGCGCGCGGCGGGTGCGCAGAGTTATTCCCAGAGCAAGGCGCGGCGCGGCGGGGGCGGGGGCGAGCGGGAAACGCGCTCAGTGTGTCGGCGCGAGCCGCCGCCGCCATGGGCAACCAACACTCCGCCTCACACAACATTCACAAGCCTAGCAAAAACGTGCGCTGGAAAACTGCAGGTAAACCATCCCCTCATATCCTAGCGCCTGATCCCCCGTGGACCCCGGCACTTGTGATCCTAGTGATACGAGACTGTTTGATAAATCTATTTTTAAAAAGACTGCGCGCTGCGATTCCTAAAGCGTGGCACAACAAAACAAATCGTAAGACCGTCCGCGTTCATGTAACGATTATCACGCGTCTAATTTTGAAAGGAGTTTTATGCCAAATGGCTTATACCGGCAGCACGATTACCGAACAAAGGTTAACGCCCGACTCGACAAATTTAACCTAATACATTGATGATCATAGATAACATCGATAACCATCTCGTTTTCCAGGACGCCCTGCTGTGCCAGGAAAGCCAGATATAATTCCGATACTATCGGATGAAGAGCCGAACTCGATCACGTTACGCTGGGCGCCAGCGACACACGATGGGGGCGCACCGCTGCACGGGTACCAGGTGGAGTGCAACCGTCTCGGCTCGCCGGACTGGATCCGCACCGCACCCCCTGTCGTGCTGCGCCCCGAGCTACTACTGACCGGCCTCGACCCGCCTCACCGTTACCAGTTCCGAGTCGCAGCACTCAACGCAGTCGGACGCTCCGACTACAGTGAACTCTCTGACGTACTCACGGTCAGCTCCGACCGTCTTCCTCATGAAGCTCCTTTATTTCTCCAACAGTTAGAAGACTTGACAGCTCTTGAAAACGACAAAACTGAATTTCGAGTGGCTTTCTCCGGTGTACCACCACCCGCAATATCGTGGTTCAAAGATGATTACGAAATATTCAGCAGCAGAAGGACAGCTATAACCACTAGCGAGTCCACGAGCGTGCTCGTCTTCCACCAAACACTACCGAGCGACGAGGGTGAAATAAAATGTGCAGCGACAAATCGAAGCGGGCATGCGGTTACTAAAGCCCGCCTTTCCCTGGAAGCTGCACCGAAGCTCCGCTACCCTCGGCAATATGAAGATGGTTTGTTGTACGAAATAAACGAAACCGTTTTCTTAAAAACAACGGTTGTAGGAAAGCCGACACCGACTATAGACTGGCGACACGACGGTCAACCCATAGTGGTAGATGAGCGAGTGGAGATCTCGAATACCCCGAAGTTTTCAATGCTCAAAATACACTCGGCAAGAAGAAGTGATCGTGGGGAATATCAAATACACGCTAAAAACAGTATCGGTGAGGACACGGCCGCCTTTTTAGTAACCATAACGGCCCCTCCGGATCCTCCGCAGCACGTGTTTGTAACGCGACAGGTAGACAAGTCTGTCACGCTAGACTGGCAGCCGCCCGAAGATGACGGAGGATGTCGCATTGGTAACTACGTGGTGGAGTATTACCGTAAAGGATGGAACGTTTGGCTTAAGGCGACCACAAGTCGAAAGACAAGCGTGACACTATTCGATCTGATCGAAGGCAGCGAATATCGTTTCCGTGTAAAAGCAGAAAGCCCGTACGGGATGAGTGCACCGAGTGTGGAATCAGCTCCAGTCAGAATACCGGGACGGCCAGTAGACATGGAATTTCTAGCAGTGGAGTCAAAGATTATTAACGAGGCACTGACACGGGAAGAAGGAGGTGCGGAACAGCGAGTATCACCGGCGCCTCGACGGAAACGCACACAGACGGCGCCAAGTGAACCAGAAATCCCAAGACGGCAGGCGCGGCGCTCTCCAGCCCGGGAACGATCGCTAGGCCGAGAGCGCTCTGGCAGCAACGAGTTCATGCTGGTGCTCTACCCTGAATCACAGAAACAAATGGAAAAGTCTGGTAAGCTCATTTTCAAATACTCTTCATATTTCATAATAAGTATTCCCTATTGAACACTGACAGTACCTCCCTATTGCTCATCATGATACGTTACTTTGAT